>OX327702.1:23716196-24335562 GCA_946807835.1 Ailanthus altissimus | reverse complement strand
GCAATTGTGTCTATTACCTAAATATGTATCATATACGAATTTAAATCCAATGAAAGCATAAAACATGTAATAAATACAATAAATAAAATATATTAATCGCATTAATATATTAATAAGTTTGAGAACTCACCTCAACGTATAACATTATACACGTATTTTTTTTCAGAGTTTGTATAGCGACCAACTTGCGGGTAGTTCTAGTCACCAATACAGTGGACATGGTGAGCTAGAACAACAGTCTCATATCTAGACGGGATTAACTCTTAATTCCTAAGATTGCCGGGTGTGTGTTTATATCCTTTTCTCCAAAAGGATAAAAAATGAAGAATTTGAAGTAATTCACAATTGCTCTAAATAGAAGCATAGAGAAAAATGAAATAGTTTCATTTTTCCCTTCCTTTTCTTCTTCTTCTCCTCCATTTCTTTTCTTCTCTTTCTCAGCCAAAATGGCATCTCCAAGACACATACTCTCATCACTCTTTCTCTCTCTCTCTATCTATCTATATATATATATATATATATATATATATATTATAATAGAAAATAAAAAAGAGAGAGAGAATAATTATTTAACAATTAAATAATCATAGTGTAAAATGATCATTTTGTCCCTCATAAATTATTACCAAGTTTACCCCTTAGTGGGTTCTACCAAATTTCACACTTGGGTAAACTCAACTAAGGGTCCACAATATGCCATGTGTCCTTATACAATTAGTAAATAATAATAATAAACTAATTGTTATATTTAACACTTAAATACAGACACACACGTATTTCCGTAGAAGTGCTAAATATTATTGGATTAAATATTTTAATCTAGTATGCTGCCTTAGTGCACAATGAGTACACTCTATATCGCGGGATTCCCTAGGTCTTACGCCCGATTCGTTAAATGAAACTATTTCATAAGTTCATGAACAATCCCTTACGCACACGTCACGGATATTACAAATCAGCGCGTTGAACCATACAAGTTGAGGTTACAACGCATACATATAGTCCTTCCGTCATGATATCCTAGATGTGTGGGGATATAGATTATCACCGTCAAATCCTCTAGTGCTCATCCATGTCTTATCTCCAGACTTGTATCTCACTAAACAATATGCGTAAACTCTTTTGTCATATTGTTCTATCCTGATGGAACACTTTCTCGAGATTGATACTTGTGGCCATAAGATTTTTATGAGATAAAGTCTCGAAACATCTGGATATCTAACTCCATATAGGAGCTGACAGATCCCATATCTGTACACATCGGACTCCATAAGCATCGAACCATACCCAGCAACACTCAGCGGTCACACCATGAAAGGTCTGTACATGCGTGGAACTAAAGTATGGTGGATCACTTACAAGCCCACCGTGGCACTCAGGTCAAAGAACCACGCATACTGCTCAACTTGAAAGGACCCTCCATTGACGGCTTATATTGAATGTCTATCAGAGGCCTTCATGAGTCTATCTTATATTCAGTGCTAACTAGATACCCATATGTAAATACAAGTTTTAAGCTCACAGCTGGCTAGGAACAACTATCTATACCATATAGGTATGACATATGCTAATCTATATATAAAGGTATCCACTGATAGACCCGCATCGGCAGAAATAAATCAAGGACAATTATTTGAGAACATAGTTGCGCAACTAGCATATCTTGGCACCCGATTGCAACTCTTGTAACTATGCAGTTACTAGTATATTCTCAGGTCTATGTCCTATTACAGATAAGGCTCCAACTCTTGGATCTGCTGAGTATTATAACCAGCTAACACTTAACTGTACTAATATTTAGCATTTATATCTCACACTGTGGCTAACTATGTGCCTTTATCTAAACTTTTTTAGATCTAATTTGAACTCCTTCAGATCATACAATATCTATAATGTTACATGCATAGTACTATATAAATGGGTATTAGTGATTTAATAGGAATATATTCTTGTATAAATACACAAGTATAATATATGTACATTCAGGATGGCACGTAAGCACCGACCCTAACAGTTACCTAGGCTACTGACATGGAGATATTCGAATAAACCCTTAATCGAATAACCACTGCGCTTCGGCATATCTGTCTAATTCAGGAGTTTCCATTATCGTCTAGTCTTGTTGAGTCAGGCCTGGTTATCTCCGTGCCATCCATTCCTCGCATTCAAAGTGAGTTCTTGTTTCTTTTCTTGGAGGAATCTTTCCTTGGCATTTCTTGGGCTTACCCTTTGTATTGCGTAGGGATGTCAGAACAAGGTGGTTCGGAGAATGGATGGGCCGAAGGTAACCACTCCCCCTTTTAGTCTACTCAATGTTGTTTGGCTCTGGTTCAGAGGGAAGCTAAGTGAGAGGGTCATTCTAAAGGAGGGGGTCGTCTACTCAAGCCGTTAGTGGGTGGGCCCATGAATAAAGGACTGTACGGAGACTAACTGCTCGGGAGGGGCCACAAGTTCAGAGTGGCTCTTTAGAGAGAGGGTGGGCCTCTAACCAAGCTCCTCGATTACAAGACACTTCTACTCTCTAAACTTAAGGTAAGGGGCGGGGTTCATTAGCTCATTCCGCATCACAAACTATTTCAGCAGGATGAGCCGTGGTAGCGTCCAGCTCTATGAGGTGAGAGGGGCCGTTATCCAGCGAAGGTCCTCTGTCTTGAGTGTCTGCTTCCGTGCTAGTCCCAAAAGTAAGGGAGGATCTAAGCTTCTTACTACCCGTGATGCGGAAGCTGGAAAAGTTCGTGACCCTAACCTAGTAGCGTCAAGTGTCTTCTCTGGACCCTGTCACGGGGTTTAATGTTACAATGGGGTTTTCTCCTGATGTAAGTACTTCTTGTTTTCTTGTTTCGTTCACTTTGTTCACGTACTTCACATAGTCTGGCTCCTTTCATATTTCGTGTAATCCGTCTTCTTTCTTTCTCGATTCCAGATTGAGATTCTTGGGATGGCAGCCTGAGCTCAAAGGGCTGAGGGTGACTTTGCTCGGTCTAGGACTGAGACCAAATAAGCAAAGAGGATTACCGAACAAGAAAGAAGAATGGTGGACAAGGTGAGGGCCAAATTAAAGGAGATAATGATTGCCCATACTGAAGTAGAGAGCAAGTTGCCTGAGCTTAACCAGAAAAAACTTATTGAGTAGAAGATGACCAACTCTTTGGCTATGGTAGGGACTCGTATTGTCAGGCTAACACAAATAAATGAGAAACTCAAGGCACAGCTCGTGGTGGCTCAGAGGAAGAGAAAGTTGATCTAGCAAGGCAGGAATTCCTTGGCCGTAGAACTTTAGCACCATATGAGTCATTGGTATGTCGGTCATGATGAATGCTTCCGTTGAGGGGCGATGAAGGGATTCCTGAGGTCAATCAACCTATTTGAAGAGCACTACTAAAATATTGACCTTCAGTGGCTGTGAGACATGGCGCTGAGGGCTTATACCACGAAGGGGAGACCTTAGGGGCTCGAGATGCAGAAGAGGCATCAGTGCGTTCTGGTGCTGGCACTGATGAAGTTGTTTCAGCCGAGGCAACTATTGTTGCCATTGGCAGCATTGCTGATACTTGTTCTAGTGAGGAGGCCATTGCTGTTGAGCAAGGCCAAGCTATTACAGCTACTGTCGCTTAACTCCTTAGGCCAACGGAAGCCTTAACCGGTCTCTTTGCTCCTACTAATCTGCTGATCGATACTAATCATGAGGCAATCTGTGTTGTGGATTTGGAGATCTCTGACATGACCCCAGCCGCCTGAGCTGATGAGCTTCTCTTTAACCTTTCCTTTCTCCTTAATTATTTTTTGCAATGTTTAGAGAAATTTTTTGTAAGGTGTGGAATTTTTCGTAACACCTTGTGTATCAATACAAATTTAGTTTGTTCAAGTGTGTCTTGCACTACTTCGTTTCTTTAACTTTTTGCAGTGAACCTGTTTCTTCATTTAGGGAAATTATTAATTGCCACAACCAAACCACATTTTAAATCTGTAACATACTATTATAGTCGAGCTGCTTTTAGTAGCTAGGCTACAAATAATCATTATTTTTTTTATGCATATAACTGAATTGATGATAAAACATGTAATGAGAAAAGCTAACCATACTGTCGACTCGCCCGCCATGTTCAGACAATATCGGTTATTTCTGGATACTTTGGTGAGCTTCAGTTATGGACGAGTAGCTTCTCCCCTGCCATAGGGAATTTAAGTTTAGTTGGTTGTGTGCCAATGAAAGCTTTTTGAATTCATTTTTGATTAAAAATAGAGACCCGCTCGACGTACTTTAAGGGATAACTGGCTTAATGAGATGTTGACTGAAGCTGTTAACCGTAAGTTCCTCATAATAGCTAGGTTGATTCTAATAAAGTTTTCCGAATTAGAGTCATCAGAGTTGCTCGGCTGGTTTGGTCGCAAGAATATGATTTATCCGAGCATAACAAAACAATAGCCAGCTTGTCATTGTGATGAGGTTCCTGCAAAGAAAGCTGAATAATAACGCCCTTATTAACAAAGGTGCAACCAAGCAGTTGTTCACGCTAAAGCCGATAGGGTATAATAGTTAGCCTAGCATGATATCGTGGAACGGATGGCTTATGATTATTGAGATCGTTGGAGGAACGTAGGTTGACTGGGAGTAATAAGTTTGGCTGAGCAACGTTTTAGCATTTTTTTAAGACCGGCCCAACGTAATAACACTGAATAGCGTGTTATAAATGCTGTGGAAAGGCTACAGTGATGCTATGGAAAGGCCACGGTTAAACCCTCTTCAATGGGCACTATGGTGGTGGTGAAAATGCCACAGTCCTAGCCTTGCCGAGCCGTCTTAATTATTCCCGTGTCGATCCACTGATGATGAGATGCTTTGTGAGAGTCGAACTGATAATAGTGAAATGCTTCGTGAGCGTCGAGCCAGTGTCAATGAAATACTCTGTGGGCGTCGAATCGATCACTGTGAAGTGCTCAGTGACCGTCGAGCCAGTGATGGTTAAATGCTCTATGGGTGTCAAACTAGTCACAACGAAATACTTTGTGAGCGTTGAATTAGTGATGGTGAAATGTTCTATGGGTGTCGAATCGGTTACGGTAAAAAAAAGAGGACATGATGATGCAATGACAGAGATAAAAATGGGATGTAATAATGATTTCATGATGATGATAATGATGTTGTGATGGGATAAGGCATTTTAAACGATTCGGGAGCGGGGGGGGTACCTTTAGAGAGAGTCATCTCACTTAGGTTGACCCGAATAACCTTTGTGGAACAATCCTCGTAGGGCCTCTATTAAATAACCTTAGAGTGATGTTTGCAAGCATTTTAACTCAGACTTCGAGCAGTTCATTTTCCTTGGTTATATATGCAAAAACTTAAACGACTTTATTAAGTACGGTATTCATATATAAGGAATTACCATTGAATAAAAAGTAGTTAAGAGTAATATTTCTTTAGTAGTTTGACATTTCATTGCTTTCTCACGATGTATTCGTCTCCCCATTCAAGGTTATAGGCTTCTTTGATGCACCTGAGAACTTTGTAGAGCATTTCCCAAGTTGAGCTGAGAACTCCGTTTGCTAGATTCTTTGTGTTGAGCACTACTCTTCTCAGCATTAGGTCTTCCTCATCAAACTCTCTAGTCTTGACCCTTTTGTTGTAATATCTAACGATCTTCTGTTGGTACGCCACTACTCAGATCTGATCCTGATCTCTAAGCGCTCAACTAAATCCAATCATCCCTGTATTAGCTTGTTGTTGACAGCCTCAGAAAAGTTCAGCATCTGGTGCTTATTTACAGGGGCTTGGGTCTTCTCTCCTTCAGCGGCTATGACAAAACCTGCAAATCACAACCAAAGCTTGTCATGATGATCTCGCTGGGGTAGGTTTTGGCGAAGACCATCGGATGCTTAAATAAGAAAAAAATCTCTGTATGGGAGTGAAAACCAATAAAAAGAAGGTGATAAGTGTACTCAAAGTTTAAGGAAGAAAACATCTTTTCTCTGTGTTAATTCTTTTGATCTTTGGGCATCATCCCTTCTTTAGTGTCTTTTTCTCCTTTTTTATAGTACTAATCTTCAGAGGGCTTTTTTGGGTATTTTACTTGTATTGTGCTTCTGACGCACGCCAAATATCCTTCTGCTGTGTGTTTGACACATACCAAATATCTTTCTGTTGTGCGTTTGACATACACCAAATATTCTTCTGTTGTGCATCTGACATATACCAAATATCCTTTTGTTGTGCGTCTGACACACGCCAAATATTCCTTTGCTGTGCACCTGACACATGCCGAATATCCTTCTGACATCTATTCTAGGCATATTCTTAGTATATTCCTTATACATGTCTTCGCCGGTGGACTAGGTTAAGTGTGAGACTAAGTTCGATTTGCTTGGGTTAGTTTTCTAGTATTCTCTTCCTGTTCGATTCGGCCGTGGTTTGAGGTCTTCTCAAAGAGTTGGTTTTCTAATGACTTTATTAACTGTACCTGGTCGGCCTATTTGGTAGACAGCTGACATGGTGTCTGTTTTGACCCGATTTTTTCGTTGATCACTTAAGCACTGAGATGAACCGATCTGATTGATGTGTAAAGGGTAGTTTTAGTCATAACTTGGCCTATCCTACCGAACAAGTATTTCAGCTTACCAATCAAATTCTTTGAATCCGAGCAAGTTCTCCACTTTCTAACCCTACTTAGTACTGGCTTAACAGCTATTATTATAATCTTTCTTCGGAGTGGATTATCCTGCAAGGAGTAGTAGGCTTTGAAGAGGACTATTCCACAAAAAAATATATGGCTTGGCCTTTAGAGGTTGACCTTTTTTGGGCTTTGAGGCCTTTAGGCCTAAAGGTGATTTTTTAGGAGGGGGATAATTTTATTCATAATTTAACCATCATTATCGATTAACTACTATTCATAAAAAATATACAATGTAAATAATCCCACTTTTTCATGGATATAGTTCTTTATTCATAAGCATATTTTTTTTTTCATTAATACTAACTTGAGCATTAGAATAAATCAACTGACTGACAGGGAAAAAGATATTAGGAGAAAGCTACTTAGTAGCCACTTGCTAGGCCAAATATTTTTCTTGTAAGAGAATGAAAGATGAATTTGTTAATAAAAAAGATAATTGACCACCAAATCAAGAAACTTCAATAGTGAATATGGAGAAAAGAAAACATTTTAACAATAAATAAATTTTCTAGAAAAAGACTACCTAAAAAAGTAAAAACGATTATAGGGCAAAGACACAACACAATGCCCCTTTAAAGTTCACAGATAACATAGAAATGCACGAAATAAGCAACGTGAACCCATCGAGTCTGGGAAGTGATGTCCCTGCTATGATGACAAACATAATAATGAAAATTCTCAAACAACTCGAGGACAATAGAAGGAAAAAAAATTATAAATTGAGAGATAAACTAATAACCATAGAAGGGTTTGAAGAATTAAATAACGATCCCAAGGATGACAAACATTAAGAGAATGGGCTGAGACACACTTAGTGTGAATGGACATTGGGCAAAGAGGCATGAGACGTACTTCGAGGAATGAGAAAAAAACAAATCTCGATAAGAATGAGAAGACCAGACGGAGGCAAAATAAAAGGCTTCTATCATGAAAAAAGTAAGAGAGCTGTATGAGAAAATTAGGAAGCATAAGGTCATTAAAGATCCAATTACCTTGGCGAGAAAGACAAACCAAGATTTATTTGTGAGATTGATTAGACAAGTAGAAAAACAACACAAGTTTACTTTTCCAAGCTTCCAAATGAATGATGAAACAGGCGATCCAAAAGAATACCATCATTAGCTCCCTGACCTCAATGGTTATTGTAAGCCTTAACCTCAGACTTGGTAGCGGTAACAATTAGGAACCTTTCAAAGCTAACTTCAGTTCCTTTGCTACTACCTCCAACTTAGACACCCGAGCTTCCGTGACCTTTAAAATATCAACACCCTAAGTAGCTTGATTGCCGATCTCTCATAGCTCATTGTGCTTTCGCTACAATTGATCGTTGGCCATAAAAACCTAATTTTGAAGGTAACTAATCGTAATCTCCACAGATCCTTCCCAAACTTCAAGTTCTCCACCTCGCCTTATAGAAAGGAGACCCTATTCTCACTTGCAGTCAGGGAAGCTTGCATGTCCCCTCTTTCCCTTAAATAACCCTCATTGGCTCCCCTGAAATCCCTGACCTTTTATTAAGTATATCGATAGTTGTTGCAACTTAACTGTCATAAAGGTATTAGCAACTTCTGCCTGCAACCATTGTTTTTCCTCATTTATCCTCTGAAGATCACTTATACGCCTCGGTTATGCAGAGACTATCCTGCAAAACCTACAAGATCAAAGATCTCAAGAACTAATACTTAAATTAAAACCTTTAGCAGAAACCCCATAAAAGAATAACTCACCAACGATCCAGAGGAAGCACTCTTTAATTCCTAATCCTTCCCGCTCATCTTGGGAACAATGCCATGTCGGTGCAAGTAAACAAACTCCCAAGAATTGCGGCAAAACTCTCGTTGAGTTCCTCACGACATCTATGTGTTCTCCCTTCTAGAATCGAGGAGTGAACTCATACTCTTCCCTTCGCTTGGCATGTAGGGTGACTGCGGAGGTGAATAAATGTGTGAAAGACCTTTCCCCCTCTCAGTTCTTGCTTTAGAAGAAGATGTCGACTTGCTTCCTCTTCTCGCTCTCGTTCTAAGAGAGAGTAGAACCTTATTAGTCTCTTTCAATGTTGATCAAGTCCTCTGTAATATTGGAAGCATCAAGAAAAAATAATAAATAAAAGAGATGGAGAAAACTAAGGAACACTTACTAGAGGGGGACAAAGGATTCCCACAAAGGATTAGAAGGAAATGGAGGAGGCTCGGGCGTGGTGTGTAGAACCTTCCTTAATCTTGCCTGTGGAACCCCCTCTAGTTTTGAAACTGAGACTTCACTACCAGTGGGCTCCTATGCAGCCTTAGGACTCCATCCCCTAACAGCCTCTTGTGTAACTTTAGAAGTTGAAACCGCTGAAGAAGGTTTAGCTCGTTATTTCTTGGGAGTTGAAGGAGCTTTCGCACTATTCGGGATGCTTTTAGACCCCTCTTTTTCACTAGTGTTTAGAAACCGTAAGTATTTAAAGCTCACAAGTATTTACTTTATCTATTCTTTACTCTAAGTATTTAGGGATCAACTTTATTTTTTTCTATTTTTTATTCAAATATTCGTGATAAATATTTTTGTGTACTCTTCTACTCTAAAATTTTCAGCTTTATCATTTTAACATATTTTCAGTTAGCAAACTTTTTTTTTTTACATAGATTTTTATCATTCTAATATATTTCAATTAGTAAATTTATCTTCTTTTCATAAGTTTTTTATTTTCTAAAACAAGGCTGTTCTAAGTTTATGTATTCATTATTTTATTTCCTTATGTAATTTTCTTGTTTCCATGGTATTAATTTATTTGTTGTGTAACAAGGGAAAAAAATGTAACTATGCTTTTGGATTAATAAGATTTCAAAAAGAAAAAAATAGAATAATAATTTTTGCATCTCAAAAAGTTAGAAGAATAAATATTAAACAAATAATTTTTATTGCAAATTAATATTTTTTTAATCCAAAAACATATTTAAAGAATCTGTAATTTAGTGGTTGCGAATAACGCGTTACTTATAAATTTCAAGTTTAGTGCTAAATTGTCTTTTTGATGAGTAATGGTATTATTTCTCTTAATTGAGACAAGCCTTGGTCATGAGTCAACATTGAAGTGTTGAGTTTTATAAGTTAGAGCACCATCAATTTTGTGAGTGGATATTTATTTATAAATATATATCATTTTTTGCATTATTCCAGTGTTTTATAAAATATAATATCAAAGAAAAAGAAAAATTATTTCTAACGTGTTAGTAATTTCTTTAAAATAAAATTAGTAAACTTTATATGCAAATACTTTTAATTATACTTTCGAAAGTAAGTTGCAATTACTTATTTCTTAATTTTATGCTCTTTACAAATATTTTATCTTGAGACCTTATATTGTATTTATCTAATCGTGATGATCTAATTATTTATGAGATTGAAAAAGAAAGGAAAGAGAATGTTTGACATGCAAAATATGTTAAATTGTGAAATAATTATATTATGCTTACATGTATAAAAGTAATAGTTTCAAATCACTAAGCGATATTCTCCTCCTATAAGATAAATATAATATTAATATTTTTAAGATCCATTTATATACATATAGAGGGTTGGGGCCATATGTGTAAATGTTTTATTTTTTGAGAGCTTTTACTTTGTGCATAAGTATAAGGTATGACAAAGATATAATAAGTTATCTATGTGTATGTCTAATGCTTTGTCTGAAATGTATTCAAGGTGAGAAATTTTACTTATGAAGTTTTATATTTATATAAATTTGTAGATAAAGATTGCTATTTAACTATGTTCGCTCTATAGGTTACAAGACTCGCTCTTTATTTTAAATCTCCTTCCTTTTTTTTTCTTCTTCAAGAGATTATAGGTATTAACTAGCTTAAAAGAGTTTTAAACTAAAGATTGGTACGTGCAATGCTGATAAAAAGTTCTATTTCTATTTATGTATAGTTATATTGTTGTGTAGAGTTTTTGAGGGAAAAAAATTTTAAGTTTTCTTTGATTTTGGATTTTTACGGATTTTTTTATAAATGATTTTTAGAATTGATATCTTTTAAATTTTTGGAATAAATTTTTACTCTTGTCAATAAGGTATATTAAGGTTTGAGGCCAATAAATAATATAGTTAAGATGTTTTTTGTTTTAAAAAAATAATTGTAAGGGAATAAGAGGTTACAAAAGTTGGCATGATTAAAGAAATATTTTAGAAGTGTTTATTTGTTTAAATTGTAAGTTGATAATATCTTAATTTTAAGGGAAAATTTATTAAAATTTTGGTAGAATTTTTACTCTATTAAAAGAGAATGGATCTTAACTTAGGGGCATGTCATTTTAAGCCTATTTAGCGATACTTGGTGTCACGGACTTAATTCAAATGTTCCAATAGTTTGAGTAACCTTAAAGGGTCTTGGCGCGCACCAAATATTCGATGAATTGTTTGAAAACATTTGGAGCGTGACATTAGTATGGGACCTAGCAATATAGAGTGAATAAAGAGATTCTTTAAATGGTGAAATAAGATTATGTAAATAGGTTTAAGTAGGAATTTGAATTTTGTACGAGGTGGAATTCAAGTAAAGAAATCAAATAGACGATTAGGTAGATGTGTCTAAATAGGAAATATGTAAATGGGTATTTTAATATAGAGTAGATAAATGAATGGGCAAGAAAGATGTTAGTAATATAAATAACACTAGAATGTCTATACAAGATGTGAATTCCTCTTAAAAACATTTGTGTCCTCAACGCAAGAGAAATAGTAAGTGTATAGATGAATAATAGGTGAAGAGTAAATGGATGGTGAATGAATAATGAAAATCACGTTAAAAACCCTTATATAGGACGTGTGGTAGTCTTTGATAACAGTCAAATAAAAAAATTATAATATAATAATAATAATAGAAATCTATAATAAACAATAAAATAAGCAAAAATAGGTCTTTTTAACTTGTTTTAGCAAGAAAATTAAGTGTGTTTTTTTAAAAAAGAATTTCATCTTATTGATTGCTTAAAGAAGTAAAGTCATTGAAAATATAGTCGCAAAAGAACATAGATAAAGAATTAAACCAAATATAAGATATAAACGATTTTGCTGCCCATTTTGTCAAGAAATGAGCAGCCATATTTTCCTCGCGTCTCACGAAAGCACAAGCAGCATTCTCATAGGTGTTTAACAACCTATATATTGACTCAAGCAAATTTCCTTTAAGAAAATTTATGAGTGAAGTGCATTTGTTTGCAATCTATTTCAAATACAAGGTTTACTCGAAATAAACCCACATCATGCATTACTTGTAGTTCCTTAATGTACATTCTGGGTAACAGACCATAAAGCATAATATGTTAGAATTTGAGAGTGTATTTCAAATAAACAAGTATAAAATCAAGTAATAGAGTAGAGAAATAGCCGAGAAGAGAAATAAGGATGAGCACCACAGTGTCTAAAGTTGAGTTTAGTGACTCTTTAAAGAGTCAGCTACCCTGTCATTGATGTGGCCTTTCAAAGAGATACTGTATCTCCACAAAAAGACACATACAACTCTATAAATATTACAAACACATTTGAAATTAGGGATGAATTTCTCTTCTCAATCTTTGATTTAAGGTTTTCTTTTATCAACAATTTTTTGATTTTAAACACTTGTAGTTCAAAGAAAGTATTTGATGTGCACTTAATACTTTCTCATAAGTTATTGAATTCTAGAACTATCCTACTAACAAATCTGTTTACATCTTTGACTATAATCAAATGGGGGTAGAATCAAAGAGGGGTAGAAATAGTTTAAGGACAATCCACTTTGGTATTTGTATCCTTGTTTATTTCCTATATACAAAAACTTTTCTTAAACATAACATTCAGCTAAGAATGAGAGAATGAAGCTATAAAACTCCTTACCGAAGTAACAACCACCACCTAATAGAATCTCTAAACACCCACCCAAATTTGGCTAATTTAGCGCAACATTAACATTAAGCTTTAACGAACTTGGTAAAGCTTGCCAAGATCGAACATCAACTGAAGGAACGCCATATGAGAAGGTTGATTAAAAATTATCGATATATGATTTAGAGAGCAAGCCAAATGCGTTCAAAGCGCGAAGATTGAAGAAAGACACAAAAGCGGTAGCATAGACATGGGTGCTGCGGCACCACAGACAGAACCTGAGCATCACAGTGCCTGACACAGAACCTAAGCATTGTAACACCAAATGCCCAGCGCCGTGGAGCTAAGGAGTAGGCACTATGTCGCCTAGTGCAAAAAAATTATATCCCAAATTGTTTCAACTCCCATTTGCTTTAGGTTTCCCTAAAATGACTCTCATATGTTTAAAGTTAACTTAGGATATCCTAAAGTCTATATAAAGGCCCTCAATTAGCTTGTAAACATAGCTCAGTGATATCTTTATGAGATCTAAATATTTTTTTTTGTAATTTTTAGTAAGAGAAATCCCTAATCTACAAGAGAAAGTGAGTTCTTTATGAGTTTTTCTTATAAAAAGACATACTTTATGAGTGTTTAAAGATTTAATAATAAAATAGTGTGATCTTGATCCATTGTACATGTAGGCAAGTTGTTAAACTACTTTAATTCTGTGTATTATTCTTCTATCTTTCTCTTTTTAGTTTCTTAATTGCTTATTTTTGCATTATATTACTTGAGATATTTGCTTGCTTAATTTCTTCCGCTTTAATAAACTGATACTAAAGATTGATTCTAAGTAGACATGGCCATATTTAAATATGAGGTAGAGAAATTTAATGGTATGAATAACTTCAATCTATAGAAGATGAAAGTAAAGGCATTGTTGGTAAGTCAACAATTAGACTCAACATTAAAAGAGACTGCAACTTCATCTAATGAATAAGAGAAAATGCTAGAGTCAATTATGGATGAAGCAAAAAAAAGGGACATTCAAGAAAGAGCTCACAGCATAATCGTTCTGTCATTGAGCAATGAAGTACTAAGAGAGATAGCAGGCGTGACGACAATAATTAGTATTTAGAAAACGCTTGATTTTTTTTATATGTGAAAGTCGTTGACCAACAGATTATGTATAAAGAAGAAGTTGTATCAGTTTTTCATATTAGAGAGAATGTCAACGGAAGATCATATAGATGCTTTTAATAAGATCATTCTTGATCTTGAGTCTATCAACATCAAGATAGAAGATGAAGATAGAGTAATTATCCTGCTGAGTTCACTTCTCAAGAGTTATAAGAGTTTTGTTGATACACTTATCTACGGCAGAGAGTGTGTTTAACGATGAGCGATGTGAAATCATCATTAAACTTAAAGCTACTAAGCAGTGCAGAAAACTTATCTATAAGAGGAAGACCCTCATATAGAGATAGAAGAAAAAAGAGTTCAAAATTAAAGTTCAAGACTCTTAGGAAGTGCTATTGCTACAAGAAATATAGGCACTTTATAAAGGATTGTTTGGAGGAAAAAGCATAAGACAAGAAGAAAACGGATATTATGCTTACTTATGATGATAGCCACAATATCGTAAAGACTCTAATCGCTACTGATGCTAAGAATACTGAACAATGGGTTCCAAGACTTTGAGGATATTAAAAGTATGATAGTAACATACTACAATGATTATTTTGAAGAGTTAAGGACAATAGAGAGACCATCAAATAAGAAATAATTGATGTTGGCCCAAAACTAAAAGAGGAAGATAGAGATATGCTTTGCACTCCCATTTCTAAACAAGAAGTTAAAGATGCTATATTCAATATCAATGAGAAAAAAGCACGAGGACTGAGTGGTTATAATAACTTCTTCTTTCAGAAATGTTGGAATATCATTAGAAAAGATGTAACCAAAGTGGTGTAGCATTTTTTCCTTACATGTTAGATCTATAACCCTATGAATATCACTGCTATTACTAGTATTCCTAAAGTGTCTAATCCACAAGGCCTTAGGGATTACAGACCAATAGCATGTTGCAATATCCTAGATAAATGTATCACTAAAATAATCACATTCAGATTAAGAAAGGTTATTAACTACTTGATTAGTCCTAGTCAAATAGCTTTTATCCATCAAAGAGTATTGTAGATAATGTTCTTTTAGCTCATGAATTAGTAAGGGAGTGTGATAGGAAAAACGGGGTGCCTATTTGTGCTTTAAAAATTAACTTGCAAAAAAAATCCTATGACTCTGTCTCTTGGAATTTCTTAGAAGAAATATTAATGGACTCAACTTTCTTTTCCCATTCATCCGGTTGATAATGGGTAATTTTTTTCTCTATAATGGTCAATGATAGTCTGCAGAATTTTTTTCTGGGCAAAATTTGTTGTTTGTCCTTACAATAGAGTATTTGAGTAAAAGCTTGGGTTGTATCCCTAAAAACCAATTTCTTTTCCATAATAGGTGTAAAAAATTAAAAATAAACCACTTGATCTTTGTTGATGATTTGTTTCTATTCTATTATAGTGATACAAGTTCTGTTAACTATTTCAAAAAAGTTCAAGATAACTTTTACATTGTATCTAGCTTGCAACTCAACATGAGCAAGAGCTTCATATTCTTTAACCATAATCTTACCCTTATAAAGAAGGTTATTTTACAAATAACACAGTTTCAATGCGGAGTTCTCTTTGTTAAGTATTTAGGTATCCTATTACTTTCTAAAAGACTTTAAAAAGAACACTGTCGAGAATTGATCAATAAAATAACTGCAACGGTAACCAATTGGGCTGTTAAGATGTTGATAGATGCAGGATATTACAACTGATTAATTCTATCTTAATAAGTATGAACGTCTATTGGTGCTTTATTTTTGTTCTCCTAAAGACAGTTATCAAGGAAGTGGAAGGTATTTGTCAAAAGTTCTTATCGCATGGGCTGGATCCATAGAAGAAAGGGGGATTAATTGCTTGGGATGATGTTTGTAACACTAAGAGGGAAGAGGAGTTAAGCATAAAATCCTTATATACCTATAATCAAGCTGCAGTGACTAAACACATCTAAAATTCTACTAGCTGTTAAAATCTCTCTTTGGGTTAGATGGGTGATTGATAATAAACTTAGAAATATAAATTTTTGGGGGATTACAAAATCAATAAATTATAGCTAAGTGTGGCAGAAAATTCTAAAATAAAGAAACCAAGTTAAAAAGTTGATAAGGTATAAATTGGGGAATAGATCAACCTTCTCTTTTTAGTACAACCCTTAGCTTAATGGTGAATAAGTTATAGATAAATTTTATCGTGTTAATATTATAGATGCCGACATTCTACAAGATGCAAAAGTTAAAGATGTTTGGCAAAATGGAGATTAAAACTTACCAGATCCTTTAAACGAATACACAGTTGAACATGGAAATATATTCATAATAATTATTTCATTATTGTTGATAAAAAGAATAATATAATTTAGAATAGGTGCTCTAATAGGCAATTCTCAATTGTTAGTGCATGGAGGAATTTGACAAAGAATAGACCTAAGGTTGGGTGGTACATGTTATTATGGGGCACTCAGTATATTTCTAAATATAGTTTTATCACATTGCCAGCATTAAAGAATAAATTATTCACTAATGGTAGATTAACTAAATGGGGTATAGTTCTAACCTCAATCTGTTTGCTCCACAGTATTGATGAGAAGACGATGCAAAATTTATTTTTTCAATGTAAATTTTCATCTAGTGTATGAAACAAAATTCTATTGGTATGTCGTATCAACAAACGCTCAATAACTTGGAGAAAAAAAATCTCTTATTTTTACAAAAAGAACTAGAGGTAAAATTTTATTTAACAATATTCAAAGAATTCTATGTTTCCATTTATTGTATATTGCAGGAGTGCAACTAGATAATTTTTTAACAAAAAAACTCTCATTGTTAATAAAATATTTTGTTATATTAAAGAAGCAATATGAATGAAATGTTTTAGCATTATATCTGGACAAAATTTGGATAATTTTGTTATTAGGCGGTGAATGTCATATTCTTTTGCTTGGTGAGGCCTAATTGCTTGGCAATGTAGCCATTGGTAATTTGTTAGTCTTTATTAATAATATTTCGCTTAAAAAAAAAAAGAATCAGAGCAAACAACTACTTTGGAAAGAGAAAGTTAATAATACTGTAAAAACTTTTAGATTTTGAGAGATCTTGGTCCGATGAAATTTTTTTTGACATACCAGTACAATGCCTGTAGAGTGAATAAGAAGAAGACAAAAGGGAAAATGATTTAGTTAATGATATTTTTAGCACCTTTGGACGGATTTATTGAATAAAAAACTATTTTTCAAATTTGGTATAGGGTTTTTTTTAATAAATTGGAGGTTTCTAAATATATTTCGGGGTGTAAAAGTTTTACATAAAGAAAATATTTATTTAGTGTAATGTTATTAATGTAGTATCCATTGATTAGTAATTATAACTACTTTATTAATAAAAAAATAAAAAAGTAAACAATTACCAAATAAATAGTAGTAAGTGATTGGAGACACATTAAAAGGATAAATTTATATCCTAATTATATAAATGTATCACTACTTATTTAATAATTTACCAAATTTTTAGAGTGAAATTGTAATTTAGCCCTAACCATGTGTTTATTTCGGCTGTCTGGTCAACAAAGTTTCACGCATTTGTATTTATAAACAATGGCTTTTCAAAGGAAGAAAATTCCTACATGTAAAGTGGATGCGTTGAACCTTCAAAGGCTGACGCACTGACATCACTGACATCACTTCTGTCTGCATTCATCAATTATTTACTCTGTCTTTTGTTCTATAATGTAATTACTTAACCCATTTAATAATAAAATAATATTATAAATATTTTTGAAATATGTCTTATTTTTTTAACACCTACAAATTTAAAATATTAACGTTAATATTTATTTATTTTTTTAAATTACTGATATCCAATCGTTAATGGTTTATTATAAAAATTAATAAATTTAAGGGTAATAAAATTATTTTACACTTTAAACACTAATATCATTTTTAAAAATAATAAAATATAAAATAAACTAAAAAATTAAAATAAAAAAATTTAGCCGCCAATTAGTGGCCAAAGGTTGCTAGAATCAGGTGACCAACATAACCACTTGATTTAGCGGCCAAATAGTCGAATTGCCGGCTATTTTGGTCATTTGGTTCAATGGCTAAATGGTCACTTGGTTCGAATGACCAAAATGACTACCAATCTAGTGATCAAAATGGTTGTTTGATCAACAACTATTTTGGTCGCTTGCCCTGACGGTCAAATGACTGCTGAAAATGTCATTGGTGGAAATTATTTTTTCAAAATTTTATTTTTTTAATTTAATATTTAAATATTTTTAATTTATTTTTATTATTATTTTATTTTATTTAAAAGTCAAAATTTTAAAATTCATTCAATTGTCATGTCATGTTAGTTTTATTTAATATATGAGAGGTAAAATAATTATTTAACAATGATTGATATGGAATCTATTTAATTTAACGAAATATTTTTAACGATTGAATTTTCGTACATATTTTACAAAAAATTAATTATTAATGTTAATTTTTTAAACTTATGTGTATTGTTATAATTAAGTCATACCTTAAAGGTATTGAAAATAATTTTCTTAATAATAATTTATGCACTCGTTCGTATTTAGCCAATTAGCAAGTGATATCTGCTCTAATTGGTTCTCTATCATAATAAATTTAATATTTTCAAGTAACTCTAACAATTAATATTTTTTTAATCAAATAGGTGGGTGGAAAAACAAACTGTTAGAGGAATCATTCTTCTTCCCGTAAAATTAGGTTAAAGTGAAGAACTCTTTATGCAGCGGAATAACCTGTTTATCAAGCAAAATAGCATGAATTTAAAGGAGATAATTAAGAGCACAACGCAGTTGCTTATATGGTTCGGCTAATTGCCTACGTCTATGGTAGATCAAAGGATCTTAACTTCTCTTATTAACCTACTAGAGATTTGATAAATAAAAACCCAATGAAATACCCTAAAAACCTAATGTTTAATGAACTCTTACTCTACCACGAGCAATGAACACCCAAACGACGATTCCACCCTAGCATACACAAGCACTTAGTGTCTACCTAGTTCTTCTCTTTTCTTAGAGTCTCTCTTAATACTTAATCTCAACTAAAGGGTTTACAAGTGTTTATATAGGGGTTATTTCATGCCTACTAACTCTATTCCTTATTAGAGTAAGAGTCCATTTGTTTTAGAAGTCCAAAACTTCCTAAAACTCATAAATTCGAAACAAAAATGAACTTTCTCTCTCTAGCCCTACAACACTGAGGTCCTGAAGCAGCGGTGCTGGGTTTTAATGTGTCCAGCACTGTAGCGTTGGAAACCTAGTGCCGCGGCGCTGGAGTATTGGTCTAAGCACCGTGGCGCTCAGCCCTGGGCATCGCGATGCTGGTCCTCTGTTTTTAGCTCAGCACTTTTTTTTTTGCTTCCTTCACGTCTTTGAGTCTCGTTTCACTTTCCTCTTTATATCCCACATATCCTTGACTTTCTCATACGTGTCTCACACGTATTGACTCCTTATGACTCTACTCGTTGATATTTATCTCAATTCTTGTCTAAATAAAATTATTCGAATTCCCAAATCTCCATTACAAACTGTATATGAATATTAATATTATCTTCTGCATTTGTCGGTGATGTTCTGAGCATATATATATATATATGAAAATGAGATCTACGCCCATAATATCGTGAACATTTGAAGCAATCTAATTGACTTTGATTTTGGGTTTATATTCTTTCAAAAATGACCAGCTCTTCTTCAATAGCTCCAATTCCAGCCAAAAGGTAATTTCTCACCCCAACTAAGTCCAAGTTTAAGAATGCTTTCCTCTAATTTTATTTCAGATGATGTAGAAATAAGTAAATTTTAACTTTACGTTTCAGTTTAGAAGGCAAAATGGTAACAATCATCGGAAGTGTAAGTGCCTTCGGTGAGAGCACAGCTAGACTATTTGTTTGACATGTACAAGATGATCTTGGCCAAGCCATTTGTAAGGAATTCGATTTAGACGAGACAATTTCTTATGTACATTGCAACGTCACTAGTGATTCAAATGTCCGAAATGTTGTTGATTTTGAAATGTCCAACCATGGCAAGCTAGACATTATGTTCAATAACGCAATGAAGAACTTCATGTTGAGAGAGGAAACATCCTTCTCCCTCTCGAGGTTATGTTGAAGCGAAGAACCCAAGATTTAGCCTAGAACCCTAACCTCCTTGCGCAGCAGAATAACCTGTCAATCAAACAAACACAATAAGAATCCAAAGTAGAAACAAAAGAGCACAACACAATCTTACGTGATTAGGCCAATTGCCTACGTCCACGGTAGATCCAAAGATCCTAGCCTCTTTTATTATAACCTGCTAGAGATTTTACAAAGAAAACCCAATGAAGAACCCTCAAAATGACCTAAACGTTTAGTGAACCCTTGCTCTACCACGAACAATGATCACCCAAACAACGGTTCCACCGTAGCGCACATAAGCACTTAGTGTCTATCTAATTTTTCCCCTCTCTTAGAGTCTCTCTTAATACTTAATCTGAAATCAAGAGTTTACAAGTGTTTATATAGGGTGTATTTCGTGCCTACTAACCCTATTTCTTGTTGGAGTAAGAGTCCAATTGTTTTGGAAGTCCAAAACTTTCCAAAACTAAAAATTCTGAAGAAAAACAAACTTCTGACGCGCCTGGTGCCGCGACGCTCATCCCTAGGAGCGGCGGCGCTCAACCCTGTACGCTTATCTCGTATTTTCTTACTTCCTTCACGTCTTTGAGTCCCGTTTCGCTTCCCCCTTCATGTCCCACACACCCTAAACTTCTCCATACGTATCCCACATATTCTAAACTTCTTGTAACTCTTCACTTTGGTATTCATATCAATTCTTGTTCAATCAAGATTGTTGAATCACCAATTTTTTAACAAACCCTTCCTTGATTCAAAATCTAAGAAGGCTTTAGGATCCGATCCACACCAATACTCTATCACCTAGAGTTGAGTCCAGTTAAGTCTTCACCAAGACTTAACTTTCCCCAGGCTAGTGACTTTGGTCTCCAAAGGCATTCGTGCACCTTCTATAGGGTATGGATGCGTTGCACTCTTTTTCGACCTTCATCACCTCGGTGAGCACGGTTTAGATGTCGCTTAATGGTCTGCATTACCCCAACACCCTGCGTTGGGCCACTCATGGCCATCCCAGCAAGCACATAGAGCCCCTCATTGTGCTTCTCACCCTCAAACCCTATAGGTCTTACACCCTTAGTTTTTCTTTTTCCGCTCCAACTGAATACCCTTCCTCATCGAGCTTGCCTAAGAATATCAAGTTCCTCCTCAATTTAGGAACATGTCTTACACCATGTAATTCCCTAGTTTCTCCACCTTGCATCCTAAGCCTTATGTCACAAACTCCCATGATCTTACAAGTCATATCATTCTTCATTAGAGCTTTGCCTCTTTTGATTTTATAGTTGATAAACATTGATCTGTCGGGACACATATGGACGCTGCACCCCGAATCTAGTATCCATTTATCAGCGTACTTTCCCCTTGAGGCTACCAATGTGTCTATAACTTCAGTATCTTCCTCAGTACCAATTGTAGCCCACCCTCCTTGGTCTTTTAATTTCGGACAATACTTCACAAAGTGTCCTTCCTTATTACAAAGGAAACACCTCTTAGATCTCCTCCTTAATTGGTTGCTCTTCCTTCCTTGTGCAAGCAAAACTGCTTCACTCTCGGATTCAGATCTCTTTGTCAATTCTTTTGAGTTTAATGATGCCTTGACGTCATTCATCGTTAAAGACTCATTTTCATGCAGCAGCGTATCCACAAAGCTCTTATAGCACTTTGGCAACGAACTTAACAGGATAATGGCCTTGTCTTCATCCTCAGTCTTGATTCCCAGTTGCTCAAGACTTATGATGATCTTGTTGAACTCATCAGTGTGAGCTCTCAATGAAGTTCCCTTGTGTATTGTCAGCTCATGTAATTTCTTTTTCACAAGAAGTCTATTTGTAAGAGACTTCTTCATGTACAATGTCTCGAGTCTCATCCATAGCCCCAAAGCGGTTTCCTTATCACCAACTTTCCTTAATACTTCGTCGTTCAATGCTAGGAATAAGGTGCTATGAGCCTTTTTCTGAATTGTGTCCCAATCTTTTTGCTCGGACTTTGAGGTTGTTGCTTCATCGCTAGTTGAGTAGCTGACTTCCTCCAAAACTGAGTCTAGCCCTTCCTTCACTAGTAGAGCCCTAGCCTTCTTCCTCTAAAGATTGAAGTCATTCATCCCATTGAACTTCTCTATTTCTTGCTTGATTGTAGTCATGGTTTAAATACCCTAGGTGTGTATTATCGAACCTCTAGCTCTGATACCAGTTTGTTAAGGGAGGAAATGCCCTTCTCCCTCTCGAGGTTATGTTGAAGCAAAGAACCTAAGATTCAGCCTAGAACCCTAACCTCCTTGCACAGTAGAATAACCTGTCAATCAAGCAAACACAACAAGAATCCAAAGCAGAAAACAAAAGAGCACAACACAATCTTACGTGGTTCGGCCAATTGCCTACGTTCACGGTGGATCCAACGGTCCTAGCCTCTCTTATTATAACTCCCTAGAAATTTTACAAGGAAAACCCAATGAAGAACCCTTAAAAGGACTTAAACATTTAGTAAACTCTTGCTCTACCGCGAACAATGATCATCCAAACAACGGTTCCACCCTAACGCACACAAGCAGTTAGTGTCTACTCAGTTCTTTCCCTCTCTTAGAGTCTCTCTTAATGCTTAATCTAAAATTAAGAGTTTACAAGTGTTTATATATGGTGTATTTCGTGCCTACTAGCCCTATTCCTTGTTGGAGTAAGAGTTCACTTGTTTTAAAAGTCTAAAACTTACTAAAACTAGAAATTTCGAAGAAAAACGGACTTCTAACGCATCTGGCGCCGCGGCGCTCGTCCCTGGGCGCTGTGGCGTTGGGCATTATCGCGCCCATCGCTGCGGCGCTAGGTTGCTGCCCTGAGCACCGCGGCGCTCAGTTCTGTATGCCTATCCCGAGTTTTCTTGCCTCTTTCACGTCTTTGAGTCCCGTTTCGCTTCTCCCTTCGTGTCCCATATGTCCTAGACTTCTCCATACGTATTCCACATGTTCTAGACTTTTTGTAACTCTTCACTTTAGTATTCATCTCAATTCTTGTCCAATCAAAATTATTGAATCACTAATTTTTCAACATTTCAAATGGATTTTTGAGGTTAATGTACACAGCAGTTTCTTGGCTGCCAAACATGCCGCTAGGGTTATGATTCCGGCCAAAAAAGGTGTTATTCTCTACACTGCCAGTGTTGTTTCCATGACTTGCAGCAATGCACCACATGCTTATGCAATGTCTAAGCAAGCCGTGGTAGGGCTTATGAAGAACTTGTGTGTAGAGCTAGGGCAAGATGGCATTAGGGTGAACTGCATATCTCCTTGTGCAGTTCCGACACCATTGTTGAATAATGTAATTAATGGACAAGAAAACGGTTGAGGCATTGTTTTGTACGTCCGCAAATTTAAAAGGAGTGGTGCTGGGAGCGGATGATGTGGCAGAGGCGGCAGTGTTTCTGAGTAGCGATGAATCTAAGTATGTGAGCGGACTAAATCTTGTGGTGAATGGAGGTTATAGCACTACGAATTCGTCACTTACTATGTTACTAAAAAATTTATTGGCATAGGCCTGAATATTGTACCAAAGAATAAGCCAATATCATGTTGGCCAAACCTTCATAGCATAACCTTCATAGCGCGTATGATTTGTTTAACTGAACAAAATCAATGGTTTTTATTCCTGAGTAGAAATAAAATAAATAGTTTTGTTGTATAATCCACCGTTTTGTGATTGATTTTCTGCGATTGACAAGTTTTCATTACTACTTGAATATAATCTTCATTAAAACTTGCACGCAAATATTTATCTATATTAAGATTTCTTTTAATTAACTTGCACACATAATTAACCCAAACTAGGCCACACGGTTTGGTTTAAATTGGTTGAGATGCTTTGAATCTATTTTTAATTTAGATTTATAATGCTTGCACGGTAATATATATACAGATATATAAATATATATATATATATGTATATGGGGGGACTCATTGACGTTAAACTCGAGTCATATATCTACCTTTATAATAAACAAATTCATATTTTGTGTTGTCCTGTGCGAATAGATCGGTTGATCATAAATACATTTTGCGCCTACAACCACTCAAATTTTTCATAAAATAAAGAGTACAAATTGGTGTTTTATAGGTAAAATTTTTCGTATCCATTCAAACTTTTTATTTTATATATATAGTTTGTGTGTTTACTTTTGTGTTTTTTTTACCCTTGAACAAAGTTAAACTTATTACTAATTTTTTAATATGAGATAATGGAACTTACATAAGGGTTTATTTTAGAGTTTTTAAGTTTTTATTGTTTAAATAAATAAAATTTTAACTTTGTTAACAAAACTGATTTATAAAATAATTTTTTTATAATAAATGTTAATATATTGTTTTCAGCGATTAGGTCAAAATTTAGTCAATTTACTATAGTAAATCCCCAAATCTTTCCATAGAACGCATTATACTGATTTGGATGGAATGAAAAAAATTGATCTAATCAAACTAAGCGCCCAAATCTTTCCGAATGCTATACTTATGTGATGTTGTCAAAAAAAAAATTATGAATGAACTTTTAATAGCCATGTCAATTATTGTTTTTAAATTTTTAATAAAAATTTAGTATATTTACCTTTTAATATTGGATAATAAAATTTAATTTCTTTAATTAATTAATAGATATTAATCTTTTAATAAGTTATTAGAATTTCAACAAATTACATATATTTTCACATTGGTATGATATTATTCACTTTAAGTTTAAACCTTTATAGTTTTTGCTATTGGGATCTACCCAAAATACTTTATACCAATAGATACATAATTCACTTCTTATATATTTATAATCTTTCTTATTTATTGTCAAGTGGGACTTTGTTTGTTTTCTTAACAATCTTCCTCTTGAATAAAAGACTACACCATTCTACGTAGTTTGAACTTCCCCTTAAACAATATTCCATCCATTTATTTTTTATACTAAAAGATCTTACTTTCTTTAAATTGATATTCATCTTTTATTTATCTTTACTGTGTTAAAAATGCACATCTCACGTGAAATACCAGAGCACCCAACATCGACCTTAAGAGCCCGCTTTATTAGGTTAACTCTACACCATTGTATTGAGAGGATGTGCTTTGCGTGAAACCCAGGAGCACACCACTACCTATCTATAGAGCTTAACTATGGATCTCATCGCAAGAAAATCAAGGCTTACCAAACTTACCATCTTCTCGTTCGGCACCGAGAATTTTCTCTATATGACTAACTTTGGGGCATAGCTCTAATACCACTGTTAGGAATCTAACGAATCACACATGTCTCCATATTTGTATGATATTATTTACTTTAGACCTAAATCCTCATAATTTTTGCTCTTGGACTTAACCCAAAAATCTTATACTAATAAAGATATAATTTACTTTTTCTATATCTACGATGTTCTCCATTTTTTACTAATGTGAGACTTTATTTATTTTTTTAACATAAGTATTTTCATATAACTAAAACACTTAAAATAACTCTTAAAACTACACAAATTACACTCATCACATCAAAGTTACTCATTAACTTGATTTCTAAGAACTTGTCAATTTTAACCACTTATAGTATTTAATTAATTTTTTTATATATCAAATAATATCTAATTATCAAAAAATCATACTATATAAGTCTCGACATATAGACCATGATTTTATAAATTTAATTGATATAAAATTTTGAGTTTGTATATTTACAAATTTTCAATTTTTTATCACTTAAGAATGGCCAGTTCTTCCTTGCTCCTATTGCAGTCAAAAGTATTCAAATTAATCCTCACTCTCGCCAAGTTCATGCTATTGCCCTTGTTTAATTTTATTTCAACATATGAAGCAATGCGTAAAATTTAATTTTTATTGCAAGTTAGGAGGCAAAGTGGCGATCATCGTCGGAGGTGCTAGCATGGGTAGACTCTTTGTCCACCATAGTGCTAAAGTCATAGTAGCTGATGTGCAAGATGATCTTGGCTAAACTATTTCTTATGAATTTGATTCTGATGAAACAATTTCTTATGTTCACTGTGATGTCAATAATTATTCGAATGTAAAAAATGTTTTGGATTTTGCCATATACAAGATTGTAAACTAGGCATTACGTCAACAATGCTAGCATAGTTGGCCACACAAGTCAAATAATTTTAATCAACAATAATAAGAACTTCAAAAGAGCTTTTGAGATTAATTTTTATGGCGCTTTCTTGGGTGCCAAACATGATGCTAGAGTTATGATGCCTGCAAAAAAGGGTGCTTCACTACTACTGTTGCTTTTTATTAGGACAGCGAGGCCAGAAGGTTACTATTTGCAAGTGGGGACCCGGAGGTAACTATTCACGTCAAGGTCTTCTGTTGATTTGATCATAGTGTTTCATGCGTACATAATTAGTGTCAACATAAAGAAAAGCGGTAAAAAAACATTGGACACAAGAAAATTATATGGTTCAATGTAAATCTATTCCACAGGCGAAGACGGTAAGAATATTTACTGTCACAAGAGATTACAAACACACACTTTGCGATACTCAATACCCCAATTACACTCGATATAAAAGTAACTCAGAGAAAATAGCTCTCACAAGTACTCTCTTTGATTTTTCTCCTAGTAATGGTTTACACTGTCTTCTCCCCAACATTCCTTTATTTGCAAGGTACTGTTTTATAGGCAGGGGGATGAGATTTGTCAAAGAAAAATCCCATATAAAACATGCAACAACCAAAGGAATAGGTAGGCTAGTCATGTCATTGTGGCAAATTCAAAGCCACATAACACTTTCGTGTCTAGGGCAATATGGCATTCTGGTTAATTGCATATCTCCTTGTGCAGCTGCAACGCCATTGCTGAGAAATGCAATGGGGATGGACAAGAAAATGATGAAGTGATTTGTGTGCATCCGTAAACTTACAAGGGGTTGTGCCAGAGACAGAGGATGTGGCAGAGACGCTATATTTTGAGTAACGATGCATAAGTATGTGAGCGGGCTAAATCTTGTGACTGATCGAGGTTATAGCACCGCCAATCAGTTATTTGCTATAGTACTGAAATTCTTTTTTAGGAAAAATGACACTTTAGTCTTTGAGATTTTGTTGAATTATCTATGTCATTCATGATATTTTTGAAATACCCCAGTTAGTATCTACCGTCTAAAATTCACCATTAATTGGGAAATATTGAAGGTATTATTGTCTTCCTCTATATATCAGGGTGTCATATAGTTTCTCTTCTTCTATAATAAATATATATATATGTATGTATGTATGTATAAGATTCCCCATAGAGAATAGAGATATTTAAAAAAGTTAGGATTTTAAAAATCTTAGATCAATCATCGATCGATCGTCACCAAATCATCAATTAGAATGTCAACAAACAAGAAGATTGTAAAGAGCTGGGATGGTAAGGCATTCGAGATGGATGAGGCGATGGCATCGGAATTACAAACGATCAAGCACATGATTGAGGATGATTGCATTGACAACAAGATCCCTTTGTCAAACGAGACCAACAAGATCCTTTTGAAGGTCATCGAGTACTGCAAGAAGCAGGTCGAGGCCTCTAAGTCTGAGGATCATATCTCTTTCAAAGACGTCGATGATGTATCAAGGCTTGGGATATCAATTTCATCAAAGTCAACAAAGTTAGTTCTCTCTTTTTCTTTCCTTCCATTTAATTTATTTGTTTCAATTTCACAGGAAACCCCACACACACAGAGCAAACTTCAAGGCCCACATGCACAAAATGAACAAAACCATTCCATTTATTTTAATAGCAATCAAAGACCCACGTACCTACAAAACACAAAACAAACAAAAAATTATTATTAAACAAATAATAGACAAACAATAAACAAATATTCTTCAATTAAATAAACACAAACAATCAAAAACTAAATAATTTTGGGGTTGTATACTGTACCTTCCAAAATTACAGCAATGCACTTCAATTCTTTCTCCAATTCAAAAATCTTTGGTTCATACCATTTACTTTTACCCTTACTAGACTAAATTAACAATAAGAGAAAGAATATTTAATAACCAAAAGAACAAAATAAGAGGGAGAAGAATGATGAACAACAAAAAAAAATTAGAGCAACACTTAAAAAATATTCGCAACTCAAACTAAGCATTTATATCACCCACAAAATGACATCATTTTGGAGTATCAAAATACACCTAAAACGATGTTATTTACAAAAATCTAAAAAAAAATACTGCACCAAACAATGTTGTTTTGCCAAGTTTTTTTTTTAAAACAAAGAGGCCAAAACAACGTCATGTAATGAATTTGAGAAAAAAAAAAGCTTCACAAAATAAGGTCGTTTTGCCGAGTTTAAAAGAAAAATAGATACTAAAACAACATCGTTCTGGTCATTTAAAAAAAATAAAAAAGCTAGAATGTGATGTCAATATTTTTTAAAAATAATAATTTTCAACCAACCACGTTAGCTTTAAATTTGCCACGTCATATTTTATTTTTTAAAAAATAAATTTTCATTTGTCACGTCATATTTATAGAAGCAACATTAGATTATTTTATATTTTAAAAAAAAAAATTTATCACTATTATATTATACTTTAATTGTGATAGATTTTATTACAAATTTTTGATAGAATTTATCACAAATTTGTGATATAAATTTTTTGTGATAAAATTTATCACAAATTTGTAATAGAACCAAATTTCTATCACAAAATTTCTCTTACAAAATCTTGTTTTTTTAGTAGTGGTGATCCTTCAGTTCATGTTCGGACTTGGCAAGCTCCAGGACCAGGTTCGTTTAAACTTAATGTTGATGCTCGCTAAGAGAGAGTGTTATGCTTTATGATTTACTATCAAAGACGTTATAGGGCTTATTAACAATGAGCTACAAGTTATGCATGATGTGGATTTATATTGGATAATCCTTGTGTTTGAGATGGATTACAAACAGATAATTGATCGTCTTCACTCACAAATGTTCTCAGGTGTTGAAGGTAATTTGCTTGAGTTAATATATGGATTGTTAAACACCTTTGAGGATGCTACATGACGTGTGTTTTTACAAGACACGAAGGAAATATGGCTGTCATTTTTTGGCAGAATGAGCAACGGAGTTACTTATGTCTTGTGTTTTGTTTCATTCTTTGCCTATGTTCCTTTACAATTATATTTTCAATGACTTTATTTCATTGAGCACACAATGAAATGGCATTCTCTTTTCACAAAAAAACGTTTTGAACTCGCAAGCACCCTGTTCAACCCATTCACAGGTTGGTTGGTACTCGATTTATCTAATTGGAGGTGTTGGATGATGTAATGAAGATTTCAAAAAAAACGAATCGAACAAAAAAGAATTTGTTTCTCACTTCCTGCACGTAAAAATGTAATGTAAGAATATTAATTGAAATTTATTGAAATATGATTTAAAGAGTAAGTCAAGTGCGTAAGGTGCGTAAAGATCAAAGATGAATGCAAAAATAGGTAAAAGACGAAGAGGGCGGTGCTCAGGTGTAGGCACCGCGGCACTTAGAACAGCACTTGAGTGCCGCAGCGCTGGGTGGTCAGCACCGAGGCGCCCAAGCGGGCGCATTAGTGCTGCGGCGGTGAGTGCTAAGCGCCGCAGCGTTGGGGTCGGGAAGTGTTTCCTAAATTGAAGACTTCCTTATTTGTCTCTCACTTACTTTAGGACTCTCTAATACGACTCTCACATATTTAGGATAAATCTAGGACGTCTTAAAGCCTACATAAAAGCTGTCAATTGGCTTGTAAATAAATCTTTGTGAGAACTCAATAGATCTAAGTGATCAAGCAAGAAATCTTCGTGATTTTTTGTGAGAGAAAATTCCTAAAATATAAGAGAGAGTTTTCTTTGTTATCTTTCTTGTAAAATACGTGCTTTTATGAGTGCCTTATGATTCAATAATAAAAGTGAGTGATCTTGATTCGTCGTGGATGTAGGCAAGTTACCGAACCACATAATTTTGTGTGTTTTCTTTCTACCCTTTCTCTCTTTTTATTTCTTAATAACTTGTTCTGCATATATTGCTTGGGTGATTTTGCTTATTTGTGTACTTCCACTTTAACAAACAAGTATCAGAGCCAGGTTTTCTAAGCAAACATAGCCACACCCAAGTATGAGGTAGAGAAATTCAATAGTACAAATGACTTCAATCTGTAGAAGATGAAGGTAAATGCATTGTTGGTAAGCTAAAGGCTAAGCTCGGCATTAGAGGAGATTACAGCTCTATCTAGTGATGAAGAGAAGACACCAGAGTTATCTAAAGCTGAAGTAGAAAGAAGAGACATTCAAGAAAGAGCTCATAGCACAATCGTTTTATCATTGAGAAATAAAGTACTAAGGGAAGTAGTAGGTGAGACGATGGCAATAGATCTTTAGAAGAAGCTTGACTCCTTTTATATGCGAAAATCGTTGGCCAATAGATTGCATATAAAGAAGAAGTTGTATTAGTTGTCCATGTCAGAAGGGACACCAATGAAAGATCACATAGATGCCTTCAATAAGATCACTATTGATCTTGAGTTTATCAACATCAAGATTGAAGATGAAGATTGAACAATTATCCTACTGAGTTCACTCTCTAAGAGTTTTGAGAGCTTTGTTGATATGCTACTCTATAGCAGAGAGAGTTTAACTATGAGTGATGTGAAATCATCATTAAACTCAAACTTATTAGGAAAGCAGATCGAGAGCAATGCAGAAAGTTTATCTGTAAGAGGAAGACCTTTATATAGAGATGGAAAGAAAAGGGCTCAAGATCGAAGTCTAAGACTTCTAGAAAATACTATTGTTGCCAGAAAGAATGGCACTTCATAAAGGACTGTCCTAAGAAAAGAGCACAAGACAAGAATAAAGCGGATACTGCACTTGCCTATGATGATAGAGTAGAGACACTCGTTGCTACTGATGGTAAGAATTTTGAACAATAGGTTCTTGATTCTGGTTGTACTTTTTACATTTGCCCGCATAAGTCTTGGTTTGTAAATTTTCAGCCCATTAGTGTTGGTAATGTGTTAATGGGTAATGACGTTGCATATCAGATGATGAGAATTGGTAGTGTTAAACTTATGTTGCATGATAGACAAGTAAGAAAATTGACAGATGTTAAGTATATTCCTGACCCCAAAAGAAACTTGATCTCACCAGGACTTTAGACTAGAATGAGTGTTCCATCAGGATTGACAGAGGAATTTTGAGAGTGTTGAAGAGTTCTATGGTAGTAATGAGATGAGAGAAACGCAAAGATGTTTATGTGCTTAAAGGTGAAGTCGTGAGCGGTTCTGCATTAGTCCCTGTAGATGATGAGAGTATACAAACTAAGTTATGACATCTTAGACTGGCACACTTAGGCAAGAGAAACCTGAAGGAGTTATTTAGTCAAAAAGCATTTGGTGAGGATAAGTTCCAGCCCTTGGAGTTTTGTGAGCATTGTGTGCTTGAAAAAGCACATAGGGTAAGGTTTAATACCGACGAGCATAAGACTAAGGGGACTCTTGACTATATACACTCGAATCTTTGAGGACCAGCTTAGATAGCCACTTATGGTGATGCCAGGTATTTTCTCAGTTTAGTTGATTATTATTTAAGGAAGCTGTGAGTCTATATGTTGAAGAGTAAGGATTAAGCGTTTGATGTATTTAAGACTTGGAAGGCTCTTATTGAAAATTAGATTGGTGAAAAGGTTGAGAACTGACAACGGCTTCGAATTTTACAATAGAGAGTTTGATGGGTTTTGTGCCAAGCATGGGATTGCGAGGCATAGAATGGTAAGATCAATACTATAACAGAATGGCATAGCTGAGAGGATGAATATGACACTACTTGAAAGGGTTAGGTGCATGCTTACCAATGCAAAGACGTCCAAAACGTTTTGGGGAGAAGCTATAGTGACTACAGATTACTTGATTAATAGAAGTCTATCATCAATAATTGACTTCAAAATGCCAGAAAAAAATGGCCTGGCAATCCTCTGAAGTATGACCATCTCAAAATATTTGACTGCCCTGTCTTTGTGCATATTAAGGAGGGGAAGTTAAAATCTAGAGCAATCAAAGGGGTATTCATAGGATATCTCGAAGGAGTGAAGGGATACAAGGTGTGGTGTAAATAGTTGACACCACCAAGGAGTATCATAAGTAATGACATGACGTCAGATGAGACGAGGATGCTCAAAACCTCTCAAGAAGACGAGAAAGAAGAACCTGTGCTAAAGGAAGACTCAGCACCCAAGTCAATAGAAGTTAAAGTAAAACCTGAGAATAGAACTGATATGCCCCCAGATCAGCACTTCAACAAGGAGATCCTTGAAGAATAACCAAGAACACCGTCGAGTTCCTCTAAGTCCACCTAAGGAAAAACTAGGACTCTTGAAGTAGAATTTGAAGAGTACTAGCTAGCCAGAGACAGGCTAAGCAGAACGATTAACCCACTAGTCAGGTATGCATAAACAGATCTAGTTGCTCATGCTTTTAATTCTACTTACACTCTTAAGTATGATGAATCTAAGACATATGGTGAGGCTATGAAGAGTGAAAATAAGAAAGAATGACAACAGGCCATGGAAGAAGAGATTAGTTCTTTTAGGAAGAATAATACCTGAAAGTTAGTAGAGTGCAAGTGGGTGTATAAGGTGAAGAAGAGGATACCGGGGATAGAGCTTACAAGATTCAAGGCTAGGTTATTGTACAAGGTTTTACTTAGAGAGAGGGAGTTTATTTTCATGAGATATTCTCTCCAGTCGTCAAGCATACATCTATTAGGATTTTGTTAGCCATGTGTGTAGATCTTAATTTACATCTAGAGCAGATAGATGTAAAAACAATTTTTCTATATGGAGAACTTGAAGAGATGATATACTTGGCACAACCGCAAGGGTTCGAGGACCCCAAGAAAGAAAATCATGATTGTTTACTAAAGAAGTCATTATACGAGTTAAAGCAATCACCTAGACAGTGGTATAGGAAATTTGATGAGTTTATAATGGTTTGTGATTTTAGTAAAAGCAAGTATAATTGATGCGTATACTTCAAAAACATAAGTTATGAGATGATGTATTTTCTTCTATACGTCGATGATATATGATCGCATGTAAAAACATGGAAGAAATACAGAAGCTCAAGAAGTAGTTAAGTGGTGAGTTTGAGATGAAGGATTTGGGAGCAGCAAAGAGAATATTGGGTATGGATATTGTGAGGGAAAGAAGAGATGTTATCTTCTTATCCCAACAACGATATATACTCAAAATTCTAGAGAAGTTTGGTATGTCCAACGCAAAGACTGTCTTTACTCCTTTGGCCATGTATTTTAGACTTTTAGCAGCACAGTCACCGACATCCAAAGAGGAGAAACTGTAAATGAGTAAAGTACCGTATGCAAGTGTTGTGGGGGGTATCATGTATGCAATAGTTTGCACAAGGCCAGACATAGCACAGGTGGTGAGTGTGACGAGTAGATACATGGTAAATTCGGATAAGGATCACTAGTTTGCAATAAATTAGATTCTGAGATATCTAAATGGGACTTCAAATCACAGGTTGATGTATAAGAGGGATAAGGACAAAAGTGAAATGGTAAGAGGGTACGTAGACTCAGATTATGTAGTTGATCTAGATAAAAGAAAATTCGTTGACAGGCTACGTATTCATAGTGTTTAGGTATAGTGTGTATTGAAAATTGGTTCTACAACATGTGGTCGCACTATCTACCACAGAGGTGGAGTACATAGCTGTTGGTGAAGCTATCAATGAGGCCGTGTGAATTAAAAGTATATGCATGGAGGTATTGGCTAGTGAAGATGTTAACACCGGTGCATATTGTGCTAGCTAGAGTGCCATACATCTAAGCAAGCATCAAGTGTTCCATAAGAGGTCGAAACACATTGATGTGAGGCTCCATTACATTTGAGAGATTGTCCAAAGTGGTGAAGTTAGTTTAACGAAGACAGCATCATCTAGAAACCCTGTTGATATGTTGACTAAGCCACTGCCCTCAGTTAAGTTCATCCTATGCAAGGACGCAACAGGAGTCACTACTTTGTGAGGGTCACCAAAGATGTAAAAATGAGAGATCAAGTTGCTTTGTGAATAATTTTAATCAAGAAGGGAATTTGTAAGAATATTGATTAAAAATCATCGGGATATGATTTAGAGAGCAAGCTAAGTGTGTAGGGTGCGCAAGGATCAAAAACAGACGCAAAAGGAGGCAAAAGACAAAGAGGGCGGTGCCCAAGCATGGGCGCCACGGTGCCCAGAACAGCACCTGAGCATCGCAGCGGTGAGCACCGCAGCGCTGGGTGTGAGAAGTGTTTCTCAAATTGAAGACTTCCTTATTTGTCTCCCATTTGCTTCAGGACTCTTTAATACGACTCCCACACATTTAGGGTAAACCTAGGATGTCTTAAAGCCTATATAAAGACTGTTAATTAACTTGTAAACATATCTTTGTGATAACCCAATAGATCTAAGTGATCAAGTAAGAAATCTTTGTGGTTCTTTTTAAGAGAAAATCCCTAAAGTACAAGAGAGAATTTTCTTTATGATCTTTCTTGTAAAAGGTGTGCTTTGTGAGTACCTTGTGATTCAATAATAAGAGTGAGTGATCTTGATTCGCCGTGAACGTAAGCGAGTTGCCGAACCACGTAATTTTGTGTGTTCTCCTTCTACCATTTCTCTCTCTTTATTTTCTTAATAACTTGTTCTGCATATATTGCTTAGGTGATTTTGCTTGTTTGTGTGCTTCCGCTTCAACATGTAAAATTTTTTAAATATTTTCGGTGGTTTCTAAGACTATTTTTATTATTCGATATTGTTGAAAATTGATGATTTAAAATCAATAATGAATTTTGGTTTTAAGTTAAAAATAAATGAAGAATCAATAAGAAGTTTAGTATGTGATTATAAGGTCATGTTAAGATAGAGCATAACGAAAAGCCAGAAGCAAGAACTGTTCACGCAGAGACTATAGTTCATGAAACTATTCACGTGAAACTGTTTACGATGGTACTATTCATGCAGCAACTTATAGGTATTTTCTATTTTAACTAAATTGAAATTTTAAGCAGGATTTGGACTCGTACAAGTAAATACTCTTATTCAAACTAGGTTTAGAGCTCTTCTAAGATATCTAAAGCCTATATAAAGGCTCTATATTAGTTTTTAAATATATCACAACAACTATAATATAAACACAAGAGAGAAAACCCCTAGTATACATGAGAGATCACTAGTAAGGTATTTTAGGAGTGCAATTGAAAGTGTGCTTTATGAAGCTTAAGTTTTTTCTTGTAAAAGGCATACTTTGTGGGTGCCTTGTGATTCATTAATAAAAGAAGTGAGATATTAATCCACTGTGAACGTAGATAAGTTGTCTAACCACGTAAATTTTGTTGAAACTGGTGCTTACGTGCCATTCTAATATTGGATAAATATTTGTATAATAAGTATTTCGTATAAAATCGTTAATGTTAAATTTATATGGTAAGATGTTTGTAATATTTTAGACATTATATGAACTGGTGGAGTTTAAATCAGATTCAAAAGTGTTTAGACCAGTGCTAAGAGTTAGCTACGCTGAGAGTTATAATTGCTAAAAGTTAGCAGGTTATAAGAGTCAGCAAAATCTAAAGAGTTATAACCTTGTTTGAAATAGAACAAAGACCCGAGGTTATACTAGTAAAAACATAGTTACAAAAGGTTGCAAATAATGCTAAGAAATGTCATAGTGCAAGTATATTTTTAAACGTTATGTTCTTAATCTATTTTCACTGATACGGGTCTGTCGGTGAAAATTTTATTTAATATAGATTGGTGTATGTCTTTATCTAAATGATCTAAATGATTAATCTTACAAACCGTGAGTTTAATGGAAGCTTGTATAGATATACAGGCATTTATTAAGGACTGTGTACTGAACAAGTTCAATTAAGATCTCTAATAGAAATCTCATAAAACCGTTAATGGAGGATCCTTTCGAGTTGAATAGTATTCATAATCCCTTGACATGAGCACCACGGTGGGCTTAAGAGTGATCCATTATACTGAGGTTCCACACACATGTTAGAGACCTTTTATGGTCTGACCGCTTGGTGTCACTGGGTATAGTCCGATAGTCATAGAGTTCGATGTGTATAAATATAGGATCCATCAGTTCATAGTTTATATATCGAAATGCTTCAATATTATATTCCAGAAAATCTTATAGTCATAAGTAATAAGCTCAAAAAAAATATTTTTCGTGTCAGAAATAATATCATAAAAGCGTTTGTGGATATTATTTATCGGAACACAAATCTGGAGATAAATCTAGAGTTGAGCATATAGAGATTTGACGGTGATGATCTACATCTCTGCTCTACTAGGGTACAGAGGAATTTTAAGAATATGTATTAATGTCAACTTGTATGGTTCGATACATTATTTTATTACTTTCATAATATATGTATGGGGCACTATTTATGGATTTATGGAAGAGTTCAGTAAAATAAAATGGATGTGAATCTAAAGAGTCTCATTATATGAAGTATATTCATTATACATTGGAGTAGCGCACCGAATTAAATAATTCAATTTAAAAAATTCTTAAAAAAATTAAAAAAATTTCAGGGTCTCCTAAAAAGATTATAAGATTTAAATATTAAGTTCAAGATCTCGACAAGTAAAATTTACTACTTTAATTTTTTTATTAAATGTCATATATTATACTATTAATTTATCATGATATGACACGTGTTATAATATTAATAAGCCATTTATTGTTAATTGTTAATAATTAAATGGCTAAATAAATGAAAGGCATAAAATTAATGCATTTATCATACTTATTTGTTAGGTATATTAGGCAAAGTGTAAATAAGCAGGAGGTGGCATTGTTGATACATATAAATTTGTTGATTTTCATTTGACCAGAATTGGCAAATGAAATGGCTACTTATCATCCTTGTAATTTAGCATGACGTCTTTACAAGCAAAATTGGACACTCATCTTCTTTTGTTTCCGCTAGCAAATGTAAGCAACCATGACAATGCATTAGTGCTTGCTGAATTTTTTCACCACTAATTGATATTTTATTGGTTAAAAGTGATGGCCATTTTTGCTATAAATAGAGGGTCGAATTCTTCATTTTTAGGAGAGTGAATGGTAAGTCAATAACTAGTGACATTGTTAAGAATGAGAGTTTTGAGAAGCAAAGCGTTGGTTATGGTAAAATATTTTAAGTAAAATAAAAAGTTATTATTTAAGTTTGAAAGATTTTATTGATTTTTAAATTAAAATTATGTAAAATACGTTTTGAGGGTAAATTTTTTAATATCTCATTAGTTTAATAAATGTTTATTTATTTTTTATTGTGCTTATTTATGTATTGATGTGTAAATTAGTAATTAAAATATATACGCTCACCTTGCTTATAACGCACTTTTAAATTCTTGTGTTCTTTTTTTTTAATTTCTCTCTCTAATTAATTCTTGATTAATTGTTGCTGCATTATATTACTTGAGTTTATTATTTTCGCTTTAACAAATATAGAAAATTATTATTATTTTCTCTAATTTAAAAATAATAAAATAACATTTTAATTGAATTGATTTGATTTATTTTTAACTTTTTAGTTAGATTTTAATTATTTTTCAACTTTTTTTCACTTTTAAAAATATTTTGAATGAATTTTTTAATATATTCTTTTAAGAGGTTTTGAATTATTATATTGCAAATCTCATTTGTTCGTAAGGCTTGTTCAGAAATTGAGAAAAAAAATAATAAACCTCCTATATTTGGCATTTTGAGGAATCAACTCTTCTGAAAAGATCAAGTTAGACCTCATACTTTATCAAAATAAGGCACACCTTATTTTTGTTTTTTTTCCTCTTAAATAGAGAAAAAAAAAATCAAGCGTTAATAGCCTCATACTTTATAAAAATAAGGCACACTTTATTTTATTTAACTTTTTCTTATAAATGGAGGAGAATAGAAAATTATTAAAATAACCTACACAACCCACTGCAAATAACTACATTACAAAATACAGATAATGGTTACAAATGGCAAAAATACAATAATTTTTATCAGAGTTCTCATTTATTTAAAATATGAAAATATCATTGTAACAAATTATTGCAATTTTTTTCTTTTTTATGATTAATTACACTATAAATATTTATCGGTTATTACGATTTTATTTTATCTAATATCTGCTTATAAAACATATTTTTTTTATTACTCTTAAATGGATGGCAAATGAATTTCGACAAGGAAATGGGTTGATAAAGACTTCTCCCCTGTCTTCTACTGCTTTGGTGGTGTCCCGCTCCTACGGTGATCGCTCCAAAGAACTACACGGCGGTTGTAATAAAGACATATTTTGATTTGGTGTTGAATAGCAATGTAGGAGATAAAGGCGTATATCTACATAACCCAATCAATAGTTCAAGTCACAGACTATTCAAATTACACCTAAAAAACCACTATTTCATACTTTTAAACAAAGTTTCATGTACATTTTACCATTTTCATTTTTATATCACATTTTGTAAATATATTGCTAAACAAGTTTTCAAATAATTAAAATAGATTGAAAAAAAATATATTAATTAAGTCAAAACACAACATTTTAAAAAGAAATCAAGACACACTTATTATCGTTGTTCAGTCTAATTTCACAAATAAATAATTTACATAGAGCAAAGTTGGCATTAACAATATTTAAGATGATATATGTATCAACATTAGATAAGTTTACTTTTTGACTCTGTGAATTATACACATCATCGTGATAAACAATACATAGAACAAGATATTTTTGGTGTTATGATATTTATTACACAGTGAAATAGAAAATAAAATTTTTTAATTTTTAATTTTATTAGATAAAATATATAAATTTGATGTTTAAAATTAATAATAAATAAAAATATATTTTAAATTCATGCTAAATTGTCTTCTACTAAAAGATTTTAAGTCAAACCTCTTGATTTATAGTCAATGGAAGAGTGGATTTTTAATTTTTTCTTTTAAAAAAATAACTATTTTGTGAGAGAGTATTTTTTACATATATTTATTTGTCTTCTTTTTAGACTAATTTTTTCCTTTTAAAATATCTTTAAAATAATAATGTATTATTATTTTAATTAATAATATTTATTAATTAAATTATTATTTCTTAAAAAGAAACTTAATATATGTCAACAACATAGCGTCCTACTCTTTGTAGTTAACGTATAATACCTAATAATTAAGTATTATAATACTTTCAAAATAAATGAACTGATAGTATTTTAACAATAAGAAAACACAAAAAATTAAAATAAAATCTTTTTTATAATTTCAAAAATAATCTTTAAGATTTTATTCATTTAATTTCTTAAATTAAATATTTAATTATATTTAGATAACATATTATTTATATTAATTAATTTTATCCAAATATAAAACATACGTATTTTGAAAACTATTTTCTAAACATAAACAATTTATGTAATAACACAATTTTCTTTTTAATTATTTACTATAATAAAAACAAAGGTAGCATTGGGGACCTACGGACTTACAATTTTAAGTTCAAGTAAATTTTGAATAATTAATTAATCTAATTTATTAATTCTAATGTTATTCCATTAAAAACTTAGAATTGCACTCTTGAAACTATAAATATAATTTACTTAGATAATTTAGAGCAGTCCATCGATTCGATCACTACATTCAATTTAACCTTTCATAGATTGTTCATAATTAGAGCTAGGTCAATTACTATTTTACCCTTCTAATTATTTTTTTAACTTTAAATACCATCAATTCACCAGTAAATAGTTAATTTATAATTATGTTACAAATTAAGTACTTTAATTATTCAGTTTTAGAATTAACTCTTAAGGAAACATTTTTTAAACACTTTTCAAGTATAAAATTGTAACTTTATTAATTCTATTTAAAAAAAAGAGTACAAGTATATACTTTAAAAACACTATCTCTAACAGGTACGATAGTCAAACAAAATTTTCTATTTCTCTTCTTTTTGACTTTTTCAAAATTTACCAAAGTCACTTGTCTATTCTCTTTTTTTTTTTCATACACTCTCTTAAAAAAGGATTAGTAACATTTATACAGTAGTAGATAAGGGCTAAAGTGTTAATAATATTATCAATTTAGTATTATTATAAATTTTAAATAATTTATAACTAATATTATCAATTTAGTATTATTATAAATTTTAAATAATTTATAACTCTAATATTAAAGTAAAATTTATATTTAAATTTGTAGCTCTTTGAATTATTTTTATTAATATGAATTTGAATTTAAAATTTGTAACTCAAAGAGTTTTATTATTTGTATTAAGTTTTATAACTTCTTAATCAATTAAAATTCAAAACTTTCAAATAATAACTTATAAATATTTTAACTCTCACATTGTTAATTTAATGACTAATTTAAAATATTGTAACCACTATGTAATAATAATAATAATAATAATCAACTTACAAAATCAAACAATATTTAAAATTATGTAATTTATGAAATATTTTAAAAGGTTTCAAAACATTTTCCCAATACTTCTTATTTATTTAAAATATGAAAATATCATCATAACAAATTATTGCAATTTTTTTCTTCTTTATGATTAATTACACTATAAATATTTATCGATTATTATGATTTTATTTTATCTAATATCTAGTTATAAGAAAAAAAATGTATTTATATTTATTATAATTAAATTACATAAACATGTGATAAATATAATTGATGGGATGAGAAATCTCTTTCTCTAAATATTAACTTTTATACTTAAAATTCAAATAATTGTAGATGCATTACATATTCATGACCATTTGAACTACACCTAAAAAAATTATTATTTCATACTTTTACATACTTCCATGTACATGTTACATTTTCATTTTTATATCACATTTTGTAAATTACTGCTCACGTTTTCACATGATTAAAATAGATTGAAAAAAAATATTAAGTCCAAACACACCATTTTAGAAAAGAAAGCAAGACGCGCTTATTATCGCCGTCCAATCTAATTTCACAAATAAATAACTTACATAGAGCAAGGATGGCATTAATAATATTTAAAATGACATATGTATCAACGTCAGATAGGTTTTACTTTCTGACTCTGCGAATTATGCACATCATCACGATAAACAATACATGCAGCAAGGTACGACATCCATCAGCAAAAGCTCTAATCGTTTGATAAGGATTTGTGACCTTAATCATGGAAGGATTTACAACGCTGAATCCTCCATCAACGACAAGGTTTTGACCATTCACATAACTTGCTTCATCACTAACCAAGTAGAGCGCGGCGTTTGCGATTCCCTCAGTTTTCAGAACTTGCCCTCTTAGATTACCCATCTCACTAGTTATTGCTTCTATTATTTCTTGGTCTACTCCAGTCTTAAGTGCTATTCCTGTCACAACAGCATAAGGCGAGACACAATTTACTCTTATACCATGATGCCCAAGCTCGGCTGCCAAGCTTTTGACCAAAGCTATAATCCCATATTTGGACACAGTGTAAGCAGGACTGCCAAGTCCTGCAATTTCTGTACAAGCACTGGCTGTAAACAATATGCAACCTTTTTTCTGGGGTACCATGACTCTCGCTGCATGTTTTGCACCTAAGAAACCCCCAATTGTGTTAACAGTAAGTAATCGATCTAGATCTGACTTTGGAGTGTCCAAAATGCTTCCAAAGATACGGTCAACTATGCCGGCATTGTTGTACATTATATCGAGCTTTCCATATTTAGCCACGGTTGTATCAACGACATTGATGATATCATCTTCGTTTGATACATCACAATGGATGTAGCAAACGTCTTCGCCTAGCTTTTGAGCAAGTGCTAGGCCAAGTTTATCTTGGACATCGGCTATAACAACTTTAGCTCCATTTTCATGGAAAAGTTGTGCTGCGGTTGCTCCAATCCCGCTCGCTCCGCCAGTGATGATTGCTACTTTGCCTTCTAACCTAGAATTGGATGACAATGAAAAATCATAATTAATTAAGCTTGAAGGGCAAAAGAATTGGGAACCATGTCTAGGAAGTTAGTTTATATAACACGAGCTAAAGCCAAAAATAAAAAATTTTAATTTTTTTTAAAAAAGTCAAAAATAATAATGTTACAATTTTACATTATTAAAATTTATTTTTTTATTTATATAATTGTAAGGTTTATTTTTAAAAGAAAGACCAAAAGACAAGTAAAAAATAACGTGGAGGACGGGGAGCACGGTGGCCTTGCTCTGCTCCCAATTATGTTCATTAAGATGAAGGGCAATACTCTTTTCAGGGGAAAAAAAAAGAAAAAGTAGTTCTGCAAACTTAGCTAGGCTCTGCTCCCAATTATGTTCTGAAATGAAAGTACTAACAATCAAACAAATTTAGTTGATTTTTTTTTTTTTAAGCAAAATAAAGTTGACTTAATTTTAAAAATAAAAGTATTTAACTAATACACAAACAATAATATTTCTTACATTAGGCGAAAGGATAAAAATTTGAAACCGAGTCTTAATATTTAGATCATTTTGAACACAAAATTGGCATCGGCAAAATCTGAATGCACAAGCATATTATATATATTAAGAATAAAGACATTAATTTCAGGATTGAAGTCACAAAATACTGGAATTATATACAAGAAGTACCTAATTATTTAATTACCTCTTGCCGGGTACTGCGGGGGAACAACGGTTCATCTTTCCTCAAATATCTGGAACTTAGCTGCTAATAGTGAGACAAGAAACTTTGGGTTGGCTACTTGGATATATGCTTCATCCTTCCATGGAATTTATAGAATAATAACCAAAACATTCTAAAATAGAGAGACATAGAATATGCCATTATCGTTGCTCTTTCTTGACTTATTAATAAAGTTGTAGAGACACTAAAATGTAAACGCGATTTTCAACTAAAATTAATTATATGGCAAGAAGAAAAGGGCATTGAAATAGAAATCAAATCACACTTACAGTTGTGGCCGTGATAAATTATTTGCACAGTATTTTTTATGTTTATGTAAAAGTTTCAAGTTTAAATCTTTTTTCTCTAAATTTAAAAATATATAAAATTAAAAAAAAAGCTTCGATTAAAAAAAAAAAAAAGACTTTGAAGGCTTTATTGCGGTTAAAAATAACAAAATGTGCCAACGATTTGTTTTTTAGCAGCTTGATTAGTTTGATTAGTAGAGTTCTCCAACTTTTAAATAATTATTTAATGCGATATTTAATCTTGCGGTTTATTTCCTTTAAAAAAAAAATCCGTTCTGTTTGTAGATATTTTCCATAACAAGTTTCATGTGCAAGTATCCTATGAGAATAATCTTTTTTCCCATTACAAGTGTTATGCTCAATTACCAACAAATAAAGGCTAAATTGTTTGCAAATAAACGCCTTCAAAAAAAAATCCTGAGTGTATAAAATTATACAGGGTTAAAGTTAGTCCAGCCTCCTAAAGTCCTCAAATCCTTAAGAATTTGTTGAGTAAAGAAAAAGTTTAGTTGTTAGGTTTGTCTGTGTTAAGAAATGAGCTTGAATTGATTATAGAATATGAAAGAAGAGGCAGTGAGTTGGGAGTCACCGAGAGCATAAGAGGTGATATTGAGCCGTTTGACTTATAAAGCATAAAAAACACTCAATTAGAGGCAATCACCAGTAAGGTGGTCGCAAAGGTCCTTTAACATTTAAATAAATTGGTGGCTTAAGTGATGAATCTTTTTTTAGAGCTTTTGCTCTTGAGAGAATTTAGAAAACAAGAAGAAAGTTTACTTATTTCTCCAATATTTAAGGTATTTTTTTATTTGAGTTTCAAAATTAGAAATATGTTTTGAGCAAAAAGGAAAATTAGCTAAGAGAATTTTTTAAGGGGCTGACACATGGCAATATAATTAAAGAATCCTCTCTTTAATAAAGAGTATTTTAAAAAAATGTTAAGATTAAGAATTCCTTGATAATTGTGTCTTGATACTTGAGTACAAATGTCTTTATAATTGAACACTTTATATAAAAGTTGGCTTTAACAATAGATAAACAGTATGTATTTGACTTTTAAATTTATAGGCTTGACAAAGAATTTAAAGGGAAAATTTTATTTTGGTTCATAATTTTATAAATATATATTAATTTAGTTATCAATTTTTTAATATATATATCATGTTAGTCCCTTAGGAAAGTTTTTGATAATTTTTTTATTACTACTTTCATTCTTAAATAACTACTATTTTTGTCTTTACAAGGATTAATATATTATATTTTAAAAGAGTGAGGACTAAATTAATATATATTAATAAAACCAATGACCAAAATGAAATTTTTCCTAACTTAAAAGAAGAGATAGAATTTATTCATAATTTGAGTCTTACATCTAGTAGCGTGCTTAGGGTACATAGGAAATTCAAGTTCACAACACACCGTATTTAATTGTGACGATTCTGTCAAATCTTATTGTACAAGAGTTAGTTACGAAAACAAAAGTAATTGATGAGTACATTGATCACAATTTGGGGTGAGAGGCAAGGGGATTGGAGATATATAATTTGTTTCTACAGGTCTGTATTTTCTTGAGAAGTCACCAAAAAAAATATAAAAATAAGATAAAGTATTATTACTTCTAAGTTATATGATGCAAGTATTAATTAGAAGATTTTTTATTGCTGCATTTCAAGAATACAGAATTAGATCTTCTATAATTTATCAACAATGAATAGTTTATTGGTGGGAGATATAACTTAGAAGATTTATTGGTGTTAAAAAAAAATATTTGTGAAAAATTCACAATTGAGATATTTTTTCTTATACCATCTTATTGCTAAATTACAATAGACATAAAATTTTATAAAATCGATCATGTAATTGGTACAAAGGTAGGTTCATGTTTACTTTAATTTAGCAATGACGTCATTTAGTTTAATGTCAAAAAAATCATTCAAATTAAACACAAAAGAGTAAAGATAGACAAAGAAGAACAATCAAAATTGAATGGCAGATCCAAAAAGATGCTTATAGTACTTGGTAAGGATAGTCCAGAGAAAAAGACCCAGATAAAAAAGAAGGTGGATTTGTAAGTCTATAAGATGACTAGGCAAAGATTCTAATAGCATGAGAGCTTCGTAAGAATGTATGTATGATGAATGAACTATTTGGTCTTAGGCTATAATTTCTATATGAGTAGTAAAGAATCATTATTTACTAATGGTAGATCCATTAAAGATTAAGATATGACTTTTGGTAAGTCATAAGGGATGGGTAGAATAAGATTGAGATTGCATGATATAAAGGCAAGGGAATAATTAGGTGTGAGATTTGTTCTTGATCTCATAAAAATTTAATGGACTTAGAACTACTAGAATAAAATGGAGATATTTATAAAAGGAAAAAGAAGGAATACTAAAAGGGATGAAAAAAGAATTTATAGATGATAAGTATAGAGAAGGCTATGTGCTTAAAGAAAATGCTTGCATAGTTCAACATAGATTGTTGAGAAGATGTAAACTATATGGCAGTTTTAAAATTATCTCATTATGTGACAATGGTTGAAAGAAAATGTGTGGGAAGTGTAGTACTAGCAAAATAGGCTTTCAGCCATTAAGAAACTATAGTTATAGTGTTTAAAGGACATTGGAGATCGCAACATTATAATTACCCTAGACAATCAACATTCAGAATCTTTGGAAATCATAGTTACAAGCCTTAATTAAGTCTGAGACTTAACTGGAGACAGCACTAGAGAGCGTTGGTTAAGGAAGGGATGATGTTGGACAACTTCTTAGAGAGAGATTTTAAATCAAAAAGAGAATTGTTGGAATTAATGATTCAACAATCATGTATTGACATGAATTGAGATGGATACCAAGTGATAAGTCATCGAAAAGTTTAGTAAACAAAGGTTGTATAAGGAAGGAGTGAAACAGAGAGTTAGAAGTGAAGAAAGGTAGGCGTCAGCTATAAGTCGCAGCCTTATAGCGCTGGCTTGACAACTGCAACGCTGCAAATAAAACTGTTAGCACCGTAATGTTGTCTCGTATTGCACCAGCACTGTAGTGGCAGATAAAAAGCACTGCAGTAGTAAGACTGGCGCTACAAAAGCAGCACAAAAATCGCTACAGTAGTACAACTTCGAAAAAATCTATTTTTGGCTTGAATTTAACTTCTTTGAGGAGGCTTTGAACTCATAAACGTATGAACTCTTATTCCAATTAAATTTAGGTTTTCTAAGGATTTTGTAAATATTATATAAATCTTTGTAACTCCTTAATATAACTCAAGCATTTAAAGCACTAAGATGTAAACATAAGAGCGAATAGAGGAGTTAAGTAGGCATTAAGTGCATGATGCACTAAGGTGTAACCTTTAAGAGTGTGTTTATTCTTGTGGGAACAAAAGGAGCATTAAATTGATCATTATAAGAGGGTTTAAGCTATTCTTGTATTCCTTGGATTAAATCTTATGAAGCATGAGAAATACTAAGAAGTTTATAAGATCGTGGTGATCTAGGAGGTACTTAAAGATCTATAAGTTGAGATACTAAAAAGTTTATAAGATCGCAGTGATCTAAGAGATACTTATTAATTTGATTAATAAAAAAAGTTAGATCATAAATCCTTATGGATGTAGACATTTTGCTAAATTACATATATGTTATGTCTTGTAGTTTGTTTCTTCTATCTTTGTTAGTGTGTTGAAATTTTACGTTTTTAATTATTTATAATTTAAGTCTTCTGTAAACGTATAAGGTTTATTTGAAGTGCACCATGAAGAAATTCCTAACAAATAAGTATTAGTGCAAAGGCTAATCTCATAAAGTAATTAATGTTAAGGCTAATTTCTCAAGACAAATTGATATAAGAGTTATGACTGAATTGATACCTAAAATAATATTGATTGGAGAACATAACTTAATAACGCAATAGTATAGTATAAGAGTAAATTATGTATCACTTTATGGCTTGGCAACTTTAATATCAATTAAAGGAGTTGATCCAGAAGTAATAGGTGCAACGATAAGCTAGATACTAATTTAAAAGGTTAGGTATTAAAAACCGATGGCATCGCAAATGCTGCGCTCTACTTGGCTAGCGATAAAGCAAGTTTTGTGAGTGGACAAAATCTTATAGTTCATGGAGGATACAAGGTTGTGAATTCAACTTTGGTGAGAGCTTTTAATCTTATCAAGTAATTAGAACATTGGGCGATGCAAGATCCCCTTTGTTAAGGGAGGAATCGCCATTCTCCCTCTTGAGACTAGGTTAAAGTAAAGAACCCAAGTTCAACCTTGAACCATAACCTCTAAGTGCAGCGGAATAACCTATATATCAAGCAAAATAGCAAAAATCCAAAGCAAAAAATAAAAGATCACAACACAATCTTACGTGGTTCGATCAATTACCTATGTCCATAGTGGATTCCAAATCCTAGCCTCTCTTATTAACTTCTTAGAGATTTTATAAGGAAAATCCAATAAGGAACCCTTAAAAGGACATAATGTTTAATGTACTCTTGCTCTACCACGAACAATGAGTACCCAAACGACGGTTCCACCATAGCGCACACAAGCACTTAGTATTTACCCAGTTCTTCCCCTCTCTTAGGGTCTCTTTTAATGTTTAATATCAACTAAAAAGTTTACAAATATTTATATAAAGGTTATTTCGTGCCTACTAACCTTATTCATTTTTGCTGTAAGAGTCCAATTATTTTGAAAGTCCAAAACTTCAAAAAACTCAAAATCCAGATTAAAAATGAACTCCTTGTCGCTTCTGGAGCCACGGTGTTGAGGCCCCAGCATCGCGGCGCTGAGTGTATCGTACCCAGCATCGCGACACTGAGCTTCTTGTCTGGGCGCCCCGTCGCTCAGTACTGATGCCTCATCCGCGCATTTTGTTTTCTTCCTCCGCGTCTTTGAGTCTAATTTTGCTTCCCCTTTAGCGTCCCACAAGTCCTAAACTTCTCTATACGTGTCTTATATACTCTAGACTTCTTGTGACTCTCTTCTTTGGTATTCATCTCAATTCTTGTCCAATGAAGATTGCTGAATCACTAAATCTCTAACAAACTCATCTTTCATTCAAAATCTTCCAAATAAGAAGGTTTCTGGATCCGATCCACACCAATACTCTACCACATAGAGTTGAGTCCAGTTAAGTCTCCACTAAGACTTAACTTTTTCCAAACTAGTGACTTTGGTCTCCAAAGGCATTCGTGAGCCTTGCATAGGGTTTGGATGCATTGCACTCCTTTCTGACCCTCATTACGTCGGTGAGTACAGTTTGGATGTCGCCTAGTGGTCTATATTACCCCAACACCCCGCATTGGGCCATTCATGACCATCCCAGTAAATATAACGCCCCTTATTGTACTTCTTACCCTCAAACCTTATAGGTCTTTTCTCAACCATTTGTTTTTCTTTTTTTGCTCTAACCGAATACCCTTCCTCATCAAGCTTGCCTAGGGATATCAAGTTCCTCCTCAGTTTAGGAACATACCTTATACCATATAAGTCTTTAGTTTCTTTACATTGCATCCTCAGCCTTATGTCACCAACTCCTCTGATCTCAAAAGTCATGTTATTTCCTATTAGAGCTTTACTTCTCTTAGTTTTGTAGTTGGTAAACATCGATTTATCGGGACACATATGGACACTGCACCCCAAATCTAGTATCCATTTACCAGCGTACTTCTCCCTTGAGGCTACCAATGTGTCTACAATTTTGGTATCTTCCTCAATATCGATTGTAGCCCACCCTCCTTGACTTTTTGATTTCGGACAATCCTTCACAAAGTGTCCTTCCTTATTATAAAGGAAATATTTCTTGGACCTCCTTCTTGATTGGTTGCTCTTCCTCCTTTATGCAAGCAATGCAGCTCCACTTTCGGACTCAGATCTCTTTGTCAATTCTTTTGAGTACAATGATGCCTTGATGTCATTCATCGTTAAAGACTCCTTACCATATAACTACGTATCAATAAAGCTCTCATAGCTTTTCGGGAATAAACTTAATAAGATTATGGTTTTGTCTTCATCATCAGTCTTGATGCCCAATTGCTCAATGCTTATAATGATCTTGTTGAATTCGTCAATGTGAGCTCTTAATGAAGACCCTTCGTGTATTGTTAGCTGATGCAGTTTTTTCTTCACAAAAAGTCTATTTATAAGAGACTTTTTCATATATAATGCCTCGAGCCTCTTCCATAGCCCCAAAGTGGTTTCTTCATCACTAACTTTCTTTAATACTTTGCCCCTCAACGCTAAGATTATAATGCTGTGAGGATTTTTCAAAATCGTATCCCAATCTTTCTGCTCTGATTTTGAGATTATCATCCATTCGCTAGTTGAAGAGCTAACTTTCTTAAAAGCTAAGTTTATCCCTTCCTTCACTAGTAGAGCCCTAACTTTCTTCCTCTAAAGATTGAAGTCATTCATCCCATTGAACTTCTCTATTTCTTACTTGAGTACAACCATGGTTTAAATACCCCAGGTATATTATCGAACCTTAGCTCTGATACCAGTTTGTTGAGTGAGGAATCGCCCTTCTCCCTCTTGAGACTAGGTTAAAGTGAAGAACCCAAGTTCAACCTTGAACCATAACCTCTAAGTGCAGCACAATAACTTGTATATCAAGAAATATAGCAAGAATCCAAAGCAGAAAATAAAAGATTACAACATAATCTTATATGATTCGGCCAATTGCCTAGGTCTATGGTGGATCTAAGGATCCTAGCCTCTCTTATTAACTCCCTAGAGATTTTACAAGGAAAACCCAATAAAGAATCTTCAAAAGGATTTAATGTTTAGTGTACCATTGCTCTATCATGAACAATGAACACCCAAATGACGGTTCCACCCTAACGCACACAAGCACTTAGTGTCTATCCAATTCTTTCCCTCTCTTAGAGTCTTTCTTAATTCTTAATCTCAACTAAAAGGTTTACAAGTTTTTATATAGGAATTATTTCGTGCCTACTAACCCTATTCCTTGTTGAAGTAAGAGTCCACTTGTTTTGAAAGTCCAAAACTTTTCAAAACTCAAAATCTGAATAAAAAATGAACTCCTTATCACTTTTGGCGCGCTGAGTGTATTGCGGCTCAGCATCGCGACACTGAGCTTCTAGCCTGGGCATCATGGCACTCAGCCCTAATGCCTTATTTGTGCGTTTTCTTCATTTCTTTCGTGTTTTTATATCTCATTTTACTTTCCCTTTCATGTTTCACATATTTTAAATTTTTTCATATATATTTAATATATTCTAAATTTTTTATAATTTTCTTATTTGATATTTATGTTAATTCTTATACAATTAAAATTATTAAATTATTAAATCTTGAACACATTTTATACTCAACTAAATAATCTAATAATATAATCATTACGATAATTTGAGATGTACAATAAGTCTGATCTTAAGTAAATTCTTTTTTTTTTCATTAAGGCACGAGCTAGCAGCTGGACGGGATTCATTTTTTTATTAAAAAAAATTATTTTTAACCACGGCACGAAGGTTGCATATTGCTTACAGCAAGTGCTCTCATGGAATTGCAGGACTTGGCTTTCTTGAATATATAGTGTCAAAATATGTCTAAATTATGATTATCTAAAAATTAGGGGGCGCTGCAATCCCACATCAATGATGCTCTTTGCTTTAAAAACATCCCTTGAATTTTATAAATAATTTTCTTTTTCCTTCTCTTCCTACTCCAAATCAACTACCGGTGCTTTTGCTACTGGTAGCCATAGCTTCTTCGAAAAGATATTCTTTTTTTTTTTATAGTACAAAAAACAATTTGCGAATTGTTTGAAAACTGATGGCATCGCAGATGCAAACTGATGGCATAGCAATTTTATTGAGGTTCAATTGTCATGACTCATAATGAGATTTTTTTTTCTTTTGATGGTTCGGTTGGACTCAAAACCATGTTTTCTTTTAATTTCACGCCGAGAAACATTTTTGTTCAATTGTGGTGGCTACAAATAGTCAACTTGGTCCTAAGATAAACCACTCTACTTTGTCCACCTACTAGTGAAGTTGAATTTTAACATATATAATGGCCACTATGCGTTTCCTAAAAGTACCCTGAATCATCATTGGAGTACACGATTGTCTTTCATTATGTTCTTGTTGTATCTCTGTATGCTTGAGATTTATGATTTGCCCATAAATTTCAAACATTTGAGAGCTCTTCTCGTCTTTAACTTCTTAAAAGTTTAATAAAATGTGACAATTACAAAATTGTGGATCAGAATTTTTAAACTTTTTTTTATTAGTTATTATTTAAAATTCATTATTTTTATATTCACTACAAGAATGCTGTTTGCGTCGGCTGATTTAACGATCGCAAATTATTGAAAAATACAGTTGTTGATGTGTATGCCCAGTATTCAGTTTTTAATTTATTTTAATGAATAAAATTCATTGATTATTATCAATTTTTGTTGGTTCTCAAAGAGAATACCCATCGATTAATTTTTTTATGATTCTATTCTTTCTAATCTTATCTCAAATCTTCTCTCTCTCTCTATATATATATGACTTTCATAGAAAATAAAAATATCTAAATAAGTTAGGATTTCAAGAATCTTAAATCAATCGCAATCAATTGTCACCAAATTATCAATTAGAATGTCAACAAGCAAGAAGATTGTTAAAGAGCTCGGACGACGAGGAGGTGGATATGGCGGTGGAATCGAAATTACAAACAATCAAGCACGTAATTGAGGACAATTTCATCAACCATAAGATTCTTTTGCTAAACGAGACTAGCAAGATTCTTTTGAAGGTCAATGAGTACTGCAAGAAGCAGGTCGAGGCCTCTAAGTCTGAGGATCGTATCTCCTTCAGTAGCGTCAATGACAATCTCAAGGTTTGGGATGTCGAGTTAATCAAGTCGACGAAGTTAGTTCTCTTTTTCTCTTTCTTTTAATTTAATTTTTTTTTTTTTGTTTCAGTTTCACAGGAAATCACACACACAAAGCAAACCTCACATGTTCAGAAAACACAAAATCGACATCAAGCCCACATGTACAATACGAACAAAACCCTTCCCTCTATTTTAATATCAACAGAAGACCCACATGCCTACAAAACACAAAACAAACAAAAAATTAGTATTAAACAAATAATAGACAAACAATAAACAAAGATTCTTTAATTAAATAAACACAAACAATAAAAAATAAAACGACTTAGTGTTTGTTCACAGTACCTTTCAAAATTCAACAATACACTTCAAATCTCCCTCTAGTCCAAAAATCTTTGACTAACACTATCTACTTTTGCCCTTAATAGACCAAATTGATGATAAGAGAATGAATATTTAACAACCAACAGAATAAAAACAGAAGAGGGAGAAGAACAATGAACAATGAAAAAAATTAGGGCGACATTTAAAGAAAATTGGCAACTCAAATTAAGTTTTTATATCACTCAAAAAATGATAATGGTTTTACTACTAAAATATATCGAAAATGACGTTGCTTACAAAATTTAAAAAAACAATACCGTGTAAAATGACGTTGTTTTACCAACTTTTTTTTTAAAAAGGCCAAATTATGTCATTTAATGAATTTGAAAAAAAATACTTCACAAAATAACATCGTTTTTCCAAGTTTAAAAGAAAACAAATATCAAAATGATGTCATTTTGACCATCTATAAAAAAATTGAATAAAAACAAATGCCATGTTATTTTTTAAAAAAACTTATTTTAAACCAAACACGTCAGCTTTTAAATTCGGCATGTCAGAATTTTTTTTTTAAAAATAATAAATTTTCACCTACTATGTTATATTGTTTTATTTTTTAAAATAATTATTTTTCTCACTATTATATTACACTTTAAATGTGATAAATTGTAACACAAATTTCTGATAAAATTTATGACAAATTAGTGACATATTCTTTTCTATCACAACTTTATGATGGAAATTTTTTTGTGGTAGAATCTATCAAAAATTTGTAATAATATTATATTTGTGAGAAAGTTGATTAAAAATCATTAGAATATAATTTGAAAAACAAATCAAGTGCATTGGGTACATAACGATCGAAGATGAACGCTCAAAGAGGCAAAAGATGCAAGAGGTGGTGCCCAGGCATAAGTGCTGTAGTGCTTAAGTCAGAACCTGAATGCTGTGGCATCAGGTGACCAGCGCCGCAGCGCCCAAACGATACGCCTCAGCGCGGAGGCTTCAGGGCCTGGGCGCCGTGGAGCCTAACGAGGGGAATAGCTTTTCATTTTGATTCGACTTGTTTCATCTCCCATTTGTTATAATTTTTTCTAATACGACTACAACATGTTTATGGCTAACTTAGGATGTCTTAAAGCCTATATAAAGACTCTCTATTGACTTGTAAATATCGTATTGGTGATCTTAGTGACATCTTTGTGAGATCTTTGTGATCAAACATACTTGTGAATCTTAATAGAAAAAAACTCCTTGGTTGTAAGAGAGAGTGATTAATTTGCAACTCTTTTTTTATAAAATGTATATTTTGTGAATATCTTGTGATTCAATAATAAAAATGTGTGATCTTGATCCACCTTGAATGTAGGCAAGTTACCGAACCACTTAAATTTTATATTTTTCTTCTACCTTTTTATCTCTAGTTTCTTTATTACTTATTTCTGTATTATATTGTTTATATTATATTACTCGTTTATGTGCTTCCACTTCAATAGATTTCTATCACAAAATTTCTATCACAAAAACACCATTTTTTAGTAGTAGTAATCCTTTTGTTCACGTTCGAGCTTGGCAAGCTCCACGACCGGGTTTGTTTAAACTTAACGTTGATGCTCGCTGAATCAGTCGAATAATATGATGAGTTGGGTGGGTGTTGAGAGATTCTTTAGGGTGGCGCTGGATTTTTCAGCTTCATTCTCATCGTTTACAGCAGAGTGTTATGCTTTATGATCTGCTATCAAAGATGTTATAGGGCTTATAGACTATGAGCTACAAGTTATGCATGATGTGGATTTATCTTGCATAATCCTTGGGTTTGAGATGAATTGAACAAACAAATATTAATTGTCTTCACTCGCAAATGTTCTCAGGTGTTGAGGGTAATTTGCTCGAGTCAATATATGGACTGTTAAACCCCTTTGAGGATGCTACATGTGTCTTCACAAAACGCAAAGGAAATATGGCTACTCATTTCTTGGCAAAATGAGCAACGGAGTTATTTATGTCTTGTATTGTTTTAATTCTTTGCCTATGTTCCTTTACAATTATATTTTCAATGACTTTATTTCGTTGAGCAGTCAATAAAATGGCATTCGCTTTCAGAAAAAAAAAAAACTTCGAGCACGTAAGCACCCTTTTCACGCCATTTACAGGTTGGTTGGTACTCGATACTATCTAACTGGAGGTGTTGGATGATGTAATGAACAATTCAAAAAAAAAAATCAACAATAAATAATTTGTTTCTCACTTCTTGCACATAAAAAAGTAAAATCTTTTAAATATTTTCGGTGGTTTGCAAGAAAGTTTTTATTATTTGATATAGAAAAGTATTATTAATTTTTCACATTTAGAAATGATAAAATAACATTTTAACTGAATTGAATTTATTTACTTTTATCTTTTTAGTTAGATTTTAATTATTTTTCAACTTTTTTCCACTTTTAAAAATATTTTGAATGATTTTTTTTAATATATTCTTTTAAGAGATTTTGAATGATTATATTACAGACCTCATTTATTCGTAATGCTTGTTCAGAAACTGAGAAAGTAAATAAACCTCCTATATTTTGGCATTTTGAGGGATCAACTCTTCTGAAAAGATCAAGTTAGACCTCATACTTTATCAAAATAAGACACACCTTATTTTATTTACCTTTTTCTTATAAATAGAAGAGAATAGAGAAATCGCTAAAATAACCTACACAACCCACTACAAATAACTACATTACAAAATAGAGATAATGGTTACAAAATGGCAAAAATACAATAATTTTTATTAGACTTCTTATTTATTTAAAATATCAAAATGTCATCGTAACAAATTATTGCATATGTTTTCTTTTTTATGATTAATTACACTATAAATATTTATCAATTATTATAATTTTATTTTATATAATATCTGCATATAAAAAATATATACACCTAGTTTAAATAAATATGTGATAAATGTAATTGAATGGGAATGAAAAATCTCACTTACTAAAAATTAACTTTTACACTTAAAATTTGAGTTATAAACACAAATTAAACATATTCATGATCATTCAAATTATACCTGAAAAATCACTATTTAATACTTTTAAAAAAAACTTCCGTGTACATTTTATGGTTTTCATTTTTATATCACATTTTGTAAATATATCACTACACACGTTTTCACATAATAAAAATAGATTGAAAAAATATTAATTAAGTCCAAACACAGTATTTTTAAAAGAAATTAAGACGCACTTACTATTGTTGCCAAGTCTAAGTTTACAAATAAATAACTTGTTAGATTGTAAATAAAAATAATATTTTTGTTTATAAAAATAAACACAACAAAAGTTAGATCGTGTTGTTTATAATTACATGTATATAGATAGAAAATTATCTCAATTTCGCGTTATGACAAATTTTGAATTAACTAACTGCAATCTCTACTATTCTCAAATTTTAAACGTAACGTGTGTGGGCACGTGGATCTTTATTAATCTCTAAAACCACTAATATCCAAAATTTAAAGAATGGTATTAATTAAATTCTTTTCCCATATAAGAATACATAAAAGAATTTTTTTTTGTATGGTTATGGTATTCTTTTCTTATTACATACCTCTCATATATATAGGAATTTTTATTAGGTATTTAGAATTTGATTAGGATTTGAGCTAATAGAGGGATTGTAAGACCCATGGGCTTCCCAGCTCCAACTTAAAAGGTCTAGTCCTTATTATCTCAAAATACACCAATTTTTCTAAGTTAATCCCAAGCTATTCCACTAAAAGTCAAGGGCTGTACTTTAGTAACCCATGTTATAAAATAAAAGTCCATTTAATTAAAACTCTTTTTAATTAAATTAGGTTTGATCTTTAGACCAACAATAGCCACTTAATTAACCCTTTAATTGATGTCCATAATTAAAGTTAGGCCATAAAAAAAATGTCTTGCCTCTTTAATTACTTATTTGCCCCTAAATTACTGAATGCTCTAATGATCACTTTTTAATATATCTATATTTGTAAATAAATTTACAAATATATATTATTATTCAATAAATAATTTATTGAATCAACTGTGGCCATAGATTCTAATGATCGAGTACTGCAAACATTTTAGGTGGACATTAATTATTAGATTCCATCTTACAAATATATGCTTCTATGACCCATGAAATTATATCTGCAAGCTATCGAGGTTTTGACCGTTTATATGGATCTCACTCCGTGATAGCTTAAAAGATACAACATATGAATGTAAATTCATTGCCTATTCAGGATTAAGATCAATTAAACTTATTAAAGCTTTTGTGAATTAAGATCTACGACATTTAGTGTCACGCTCCAGATCTAAAAGATCTGACACATGATATAACTTACACTCATTCAATAATGTGCAATCATAATTAATATTATATAAAATTTCAAACTTGAATTCTACATAAGAATCCTTAGCAGGTTGCTAGTAAGCTCAACACAACGATCAACTCATAACCACACTTGGTGAAACATAAATCAAATACAACAACACCTAATAAAATAATACATAAGTATTTATTCAATAAGGACAAATCAAATATTTTAAACAACACGTCCACAAATAAAACACTCAGCAATCTAGTAACTTAGGGAACCCGAGGGACAGTAGAAACCTTACCAAATTCGTTAAGCACATATGTGCCTTATTTACCTTAAATCACCATAAACTATAATGAGTATAAAACTAAGTAAGCACACTGGTTTTTCATATATCAAAATACAAATACATATATGTACACAATGCATATGTATGATATACTGTGATAAATCAAAATCATAATCTTATCAAATCACATATCAGGTAAGCACTTACACATTTTTTCAAAATATATAATAGGAATACCATCACTCAACTACTACTTAGTAGGACTTTTATATCACATATCACATAATGAGCCAAATGTCACTCATAGGTGACATACCGTATGAGAGGAATAGCACAAGTGAGGTTTAAATTACACATATATAATGCTCATACCCGAAGGTAAGAGCCAAACCCTTACTCTGATCATCGGTGAGTCCTCTCACATGCACCAATACGCCACCACACGAATGTGATGACTCACTTTTTCTTTAGGTACCAATAAGATCCTCCCTACATACGGAACATATAACATATACCAATCTAGAAGGAAAGGTTACACATAAAGGCTTCATAAATTATATAAGGTGCCCACTAAGTAAATAGTGAGTTCAAACATTCTTAAAACACAAAATGTATCTCATTAACATTTTTTACTTCAAAACATTTCTTTGTTAAACACATTTCATTTTGAAAGCTCACTTTCATAAACACATGTATGTCCATGCTCAATGTCAATGCTCACATTCATAAACATATGTCTTTTACATTTTATATTAAATATACTTTAGCATAACATAAACATATTTTTAAGCACATTTACAAAATCATACATAAACAATTATTATGTTTATTGTGATTTCAGTAAAAGTCTAGTATACTTACCTCTTAGCACTTTCGGGTACAAGGCTTAATTCTTCTTAACTTATCAATGGAGATTAATCATTTCATAAGCCTCACTATTCACATAAAATAACTTAAATAGCTTACAAAATTATACATATTGCACTTATCACATCGAATTAATCTAATTACTTGGTTTCTCAAAACCAGTCAATCTGACCATTTACACTTAACTAAATTTTCTTATACATAAAATGATGTCCAATTACTCCAAAACTAGAATATATTATTCTTGACTCATATATCCTTCTTATATATTAATATTATATCATATTTTCTACACAATCTATTTCATAAACACTATCAAATCCAAACTATTATCCTGACAAGATCAAGATATTTACTGAATAGTATTCAATCTCCCAATTTTATAAAATCATATACTAACTCAACAATTATAAAACTATTACAGAATTACTCTTGACACATATTTCAATCCATTAAAAATATTTTACTTCAAAATCCCTACCAAAAGTATTTTAAAACTATTTTATTCCATAACTTTAAAAATCTGTTAATCAAATACTGTAATGAGCTGATACACTTTAGAAAATCATAACAATTTAACTATATTGATCTAAATTCTTAATTTTGAATATATCATATTAGAAATATAAATTTATCATATTCCAGAAATTTGTAATTTTTAAAGATCATTCAGCAGATAAAAAATTATTTGTCACTATATTATACTGTTAACACAGGAAATTTCTAAAAATTTAGGGTCATTTTGGTAAATTCACTACAAATTCAATTTCTGAAATTTTCAATCGATTCAAACTCTCAAATGATTCTAGATATGTCTAGTTTCATATTTCCAAAATCAAAAACAAGAATCGAAGTACAAGAATTTATAAAAGTCTCGGATCAAGAGACTATCAAGTAGAATTTGTGCAAATTCATCATGATTTATCAAGTTATCTACATAATTATTATCAATTCTCAATATTTCTTACAAAATCCACATCAAGTCCTCAATTGTAAATATTTTTAGAAATCAAAACTTAAATAAATTAACTTAATTAACACCAATGAATTGAGAAATAGTTATGATATACCTCTTAAAACTCAAAATTTCAATTTCTTCTTCTTCTTCTCTTTCTCTCCCCTCTATTTCTCTCTTTTCTCTCTCTAAAGGGGTGGCTTGACCGAAAAATGAGTAAATTAGGGTTTAAAATATATATTTTTATACTAAGAGGCTAATTTTTAATATTTATAAATTAACCCCATTAACTTTCAAAGTACTACAATTTGATCCCTAAAATATATCAAAGTCTTGCAAATAAACTCAATATTAATAATATGTCTTTAATCTATACAGACAATACTAATAACAATACATAACTTAAGTATCATCCATATACAAATAAAATATGAATATTATACAAGTATAAATATTTATTCTTTCCGGTTGTAAATAAGTGGTTACTACATTTAGTTAACCAGATTGAAATTCACAGTAGTTCCGTTCAATGTAACATATACACTAGTTCTTCTACTTGAAGTCTCTACTTCGATAATCAAGGTAAATCATCCACTATAAGAAATAGAAAAACTACAACCTTACATAATGAAATGCCTTTTTTCATTAATGGTTGTGAACTATATTTAATTTATAAAGAACTTGTGATCTATATCCTCTGTATTAGCATCATATGCCTAATACATAGATCACATACTTTATAAATATAAGCGCATCAATGTATGCTCAATTATATGTATGAATAAATTTTTATTAATCAAATAAAATGTTATTTTATATGCTTTAAGGGCATCAATAACATTATATGTCTAACATAACTTACATAGAGCAAAGTTGGCATTAACAATATTTAAGATGATATATGATCAGCATCATATAAGTTTACTTTCTAACTCTGCGAATTATACAAATCACCGTGATAAACAATACATGGAGCAAGTTACAACAATGAGATAAGTTTTTCTCTTTCTCTTTCTTTTTCACTTACCCAAAAGAAAGAAAACTAACACCCTTTATATAGTAGTGAATAAAGATTAAAGTATTAATAATAATATTAATTTAGCATTATTACAAATTTTAAATATTTTATTACTCTAATATTAAAGTGCAATTTATTATTGAATTTGTAACTCTTAGAATTAATATTATTAATAAGAATTTGAAATTTATAACTCTAAACGTTTTATTATTTGTATTAAGTTTTATAACTCTTCAAATAATTTAAAATTCAAAACTCTCAAATAATAACTTATAAATATTTTAACCCTCACACTTTTAATGTAATGACTAATCTACTATTTTGTAGTGGTAGTAGTGGTAGTAGTAGTGGTAGTAGTAGTGGTAGCAACTTACAAAATAAAAACCATTTTCAAAATTTTTAATTTATAAAATATTCAAAATATTTCAAAAGTAGTAGTAGTAGTAGCAACTTACAAAATAAAAACCATTTTCAAAATTTGTAATTTATAAAATATTCAAAATATTTCAAAAGTAGTAGTAGTAGTAGCAACTTATAAAATAAAAACCATTTTCAAAATTTGTAATTTATAAAATATTCAAAATGTTTCAAAACGTTTCTTCAATACTTCTTATTTATTTAAAATATGAAAATGCCCTAACAAATTTTTTCTTTTCTATGATTAATTACGCTATAAATGTTTATTGATTATTATGATTTTATTTTATCTAATATCTAGTTATAGAAAAAATATATATTTATTATAATTAAATTAGATAAACATGTCATAAATATAATTGATGAGATGAGAAATCTCTTTCTCTAAATATTAACTTTTATACTTAAAATTCAAATTGTAGATGCAATACATATTCATGAACATTTGAACTACACCTAAAAAATTACTATTTCATACTTTTAAACATACTTCCAGATACATTTTACCATTTTCATTTTTATATCACATTTTGTAAATATATTACTACACACGTTTTCACAAAATTAAAATAGGTTGAAAAAAATATTAAGTCCAAACACACTACTTTAAAAAGAAAGGAAGACGCGCTTATTATCGCCGTCCAATCTAATTTCACAAATAAATAACTTACATAGAGCAAGGATGGCATTAACAATATTTAAGATGACATCCGTATCAACGTCAGATAGGTTTTACTTTCTGACTCTGCGAATTATACACATCATCACGATAAACAATACATGCAGCAAGGTACGGCATCCATCAGTAAAAGCTCTAATCGTTTGATAAGGATTTGTGACCTTAATCATGGAAGGATTTACAACGCTGAATCCTCCATCAACAACAAGGTTTTGACCATTCACATAACTTGCTTCATCACTAACCAAGTAGAGCGCGGCGTTTGCGATGCCCTCAGTTTTCAGAACTTGCCCTCTTAGATTACCCATCTCGCTAGTTATTGCTTCTATTATTTCTTGGTCTACCCCACTCTTAAGTACTATTCCTGTCACCACGGCATAAGGCGAGACACAATTTACTCTTATACCATGATGCCCAAGTTCGGCTGCCAAGCTTTTGACCAATGCTATAATCCCATATTTGGACACCGTATATGCAGGACTGCCAAGTCCTGCAATTTCTGTACAAGCACTGGCTGTAAACAATATGCAACCTTTTTTCTGGGGTACCATGACTCTCGCTGCATGTTTTGCACCTAAGAAACCCCCAATTGTGTTAACAGTAAGTAATCGATCTAGATCTGACTTTGGAGTGTCCAAAATGCTTCCAAAGCTACGGTCTACTATGCCGGCATTGTTGTACATTATATCGAGCTTTCCATATTTAGCCACGGTTGTATCAACGAGATTGATGATATCATCTTCGTTTGATACATCACAATGGATGTAGCAAACGTCTTCGCCTAGCTTTTGAGCAAGTGCTAGGCCAAGTTTATCTTGGACATCGGCTATAACAACTTTAGCTCCATTTTCATGGAAAAGTTGTGCTGCGGTTGCTCCAATCCCGCTTGCTCCGCCAGTGATGATTGCTACTTTGCCTTCTAACCTAGAATTGAATGGCAATGCAAAATCATAATTAATTAAGCTTGAAGGGCAAAAGAATTGGGAACCATGTTTAGCAAGTTAGTTTATATAACACAATAGTTAAAGCCAAAAATAAAATACAAAAATAAAAAATAATAATATTCAAATTTTATATTATTAGATTTTATATTTTTTTATTTATATAATAGTAAACTTTTTGTTTTTAATTAAAATATCAAAAAACGACCAAAAATAACAGAGAGGGAGACGGGCGGCCGTGGCCCTACTCCGCTTCCAACTATGTTCATTGAGATGAAGGGCGATATTTTTTCTAGAAAAAAAAAAATCTGCAAACCTAGCTAGGCTCTGCTCCCAATCAATAAAATAAAGTTGACTTTTTTTATTATTGTTTTTTGAAGCAAAAGAAATTTGACTTAATTTTAAAAATAAAAGTATTTAAGTAATACTCAAACAGTAACATTTCTAACATTAGGCGAAAGGATAACAATTTCAAACCGAGTCTTAATATTTAAAGCATTTTGAACACAAAATTGGCATCTGCAAAATCTGAATGCACAAGCATATTACATATATTAAGGATCAAGACCTTAATTACAGGATTGAAGCGACAAAATACTGGAATTATATGGAAGAAGTACCTAATTATTATTTGATTACCTCTTGCCGGGTGCTGCGGAGGAACAATCGTTCATCTTTCCTCAAATATCTGAAACTCTGCTGCTAATACTGAGACGAGAAACTTTAGGTTGGCTACTTGGATATATGCTTCATTCTTCCATGGAATTTATAGAATATTAACCAAAAAATTCTAAAATAGGGAGAAATAGAATATGTCATTATCGTTGCTCTTTCTTGACTTATTAATGAAACACAGTTGAAGGTTGGCTTGTCTTTTCAATGTCTAATACATATTTAGCCTTCTTATTATTTTATTATTTAACTCAAAAATTTAAATTAATAAATGACTGATATTTTTTTAATTTATCACTTTTCAAGTTACTAATCCCCTTGCTTTAGCCTATCAAAACATGCTTGTTTTTTCTTCTTTTGTGTTTTTTTTTTAAAAAAAAGTTTACAACTTTACATCTGTCTGTCTATCACAATTTAAATTGATTAATCACAAAAATTATAGAATAAATATTTTTAATCTAAATCAATCTCAATAAATTGTTTTTCCAAAAAATAAAAGGCCCAAATGTATTTAAAAAATGTATGAGATAAATTCCATAACTTAGTTAATGTAGTTGAAGTAAAAATCTATTTCTCAAACCAACAAACAAAATATATATATATATATATATATATATATATATATTGGCCTTGTTTTTCCCTACACATTCTCATATCAAGGGACCAAAAATGTCACCATTCTGCTTTCCCTTTATATATCCCTTTTTTAAAAAACAAATTAATAAAAATCAAATAAAGTTTTGTTAACTTTGTAATCCTTTGGATAACTTTTTTTTGGTAGAATAGGAAAATGGCGGTTGTCCTCCTAACTTTTTTTTTTTATGTATACATACTATTTTATTTTTAAATTTTCTAAATTTATCCATATGTTTTTTAAGGGAGTAATTAATTATTTTTAGTTTTTCTTCCTTTTAAAACCCTTTTTAAAAGGTTCAAAAACTTATTATGAAAAATAGTATACATGAAAAAGTTAGGTTTATTAAGTAGTCAAACTTAAACCCTTTTTCTATAACATTTTTTTTATAAAGTAGTCAAAGTTATATGTAAAATCATATTACAAAAATTAATTAAATGTATCTTTAACAAATAAAAGTTTCTTGGACGATCAAGATTTTCTTATAAAGACTCTTTAACATGTCTTAATATTATTTCAGCCAGCTCAAAAGACAGAAGAAAAAACAAATTATAATTACATTTTTGGTGGGGTCATTTTTACAAAGCAAGAGATATTTGTATTGAAATCCATCTTTTTCTATTATTTCTTTTCAACATTGGCAAAATTATTAAAAGTTATATATATTGATATTGACGGAAAAACCAAAGGTTCACAGAAATTAGCACCAACAAAGTTGCATTTAGATCCCCTTTAACCTAAGAAAGTGCGCATCAACTTGAATGTTTTGACTATCAAATTGTTTAGAGAAAAATAAAAAATTAAAATTAAAAAAATTATATGAACTCCTAAGATTTGATAAAAGAGACAACGATAGCTATGTCATTTTAAAAAAGATTAAAAAAGCAGTGTTACATATACATAATTTTGATCCAAAGCTTATATCTGAAATTATGTGTCATTAATTGGTTATTGCTACTATTAAATAGTTGTTATTTCTTTTAATATGGTTATTATATGTACTAATTGACAACCTATTAATGTCACATCAATTAAGATATAAAATTTATATCTTTATTATTTTTAAAAGAACTATATTATATAGCATATTACATTTATTTAGATAATTAAAAAAGGAAAATGGTCAATTAAACTTTAAATTAATTAATTATAATTAAAATTTTTAATTTTAACTAAGTTATAAATAAAATAAAAATATACTATCACCACTAGCCGCAGTTACTGTTGCTGATCAACAGTGGAGTTGACTTATTAAAGGCCAAGGTTAATTGATCAGGCTTACCAGTCAACCTTTTTTTTTTCTTATCATATTATGTTATATTAGATAGAATAAATTAATTTGTACCGAGAATAACATGACAATACATAAACAAAAAAAGATTGTAGCACTCTCATGGTGTGCCTGTATTTAATTGGCACCGAAACCATGGTAGTACAATGACTTTCTTGACGAGAGATTACATGTGAGCAGAATTAATCATCAGTTGGTTTATATTTAGGATCTGCAAGCAACACCAAATACGCCATTAAAGGTTCAATTACTTGATAAGATTATAAGCCCTCATAATGGTAGGATTCACAACGCTGAATCCTCCATCAATGACAAAGTTTACTCCACTCACATAATTAGCTTCATCACTGGCCAGGTACAGAGCAGCGTTTGCGACGCCATCTGTTTTCAGAACCTGCCCTTTTAGATTACCCATCTGGCTCACTGCGGCTTCCATCATTACTGGGTTAATTCCCGCATTTTGTTGCATACCCGTCGCCAAGGCATAAGGTGAGACGCAATTCACTCTTATACCATACTGTCCAAGCTCAGCTGCCAAGCTCTTCATCAGTCCTAAATTCCCATATTTTGACACTGCATAAGCAAGAGGGGTAAGTCCTGCAATTTGTGTACAAGCGCTCGCCGTGAACAATATGCAACCCTTTTGTTGGGGTACCATGACCCTTGCAGCATGTTTGGCCCCCAAGAAACAACCAACTACGTTAACAGCAAGTAAGCGTTCTAGATCTGAATTTGGAGTGTCCAAAATGCTAATCTTATAGTTAATGATGCCTGCATTATTGTACATGATATCGAGCTTTCCATATTTAGCAATGGCAGTGTCAACAAGATTGATGATTTCATCTTCATTTGATATATCACAATGAATGTAGCAAAAGTCTTGGCCGAGCTTGTTAGCAAGGGCTTGGCCAAGCTTATCCTGGACATCGGCTATTACAACTTTGGCACCATTTTCGTGGAAAAGTTGTGCTGTGGTTGCTCCAATTCCACTTGCTCCACCGGTGATGATTGCAACTTTGCCTTCTAATCTGAAATTGATAGACACTAATGTCATGTGAAATTAGGCTGTATAATAAAAATACTGGAGGCTGATATAAACAAACAACACAAAACAAAATTAAGAATTAAAATACAAGCAACTAAATCTGACTCTTTCTTACCAAAAGATGAAAATCTCCAAAGTTTTCTAAAAATTGTAATACGATGACTTGAAACAAGAATTTGACTTGTAAAAGAATAGAATTTGTAGAAAAATTTATAAAGGTTCCAACCGAAGACTGCTCGATAATACATGTGATTCTGACAGCCGAGGCTCAAGATATGCCTCCTTAAATTTAACACGGCCTATGTCACTAACTGTAAGATGAGAGCAGGATCTAATATTCTTTTCAAAAATTAGCAATTGCCTGGTGAGAAAGGAGAAAAAAAGGAATTAAGTGTATAATGCCCGAATACTAAATTTGCCGTGTCAAAGATGTAATTGTATAAGAAAATTTTATTAACCTAGTTATTTTATTTTACTGATCGACAATATAACGCTGGAATTATATACGAAAGAGTACTCAATTACCTTCTGCAGGGTGCTTCTGAGGCACAACTGTTCATTTTTGCCTCAATTAAATTGGAAGACTAGGCTGCTAAGAGAAGAAAAAGGAAAGTAAAGGCCTGCTTGTGGGTTGCATGCCCATTCACGCTTTTATGGAATTTGGAGAATAATGATTATAGAAAGTCCGTAAGAAATAGGTAAAAGAACGCCACTTTTTTTGTTGTTTATTATTATTAATAATAATATTGCTGCTGTTTCTTGACTCCAAATAAATATACAAGTTCAATGTTATCTCGTGTAATCACATATTGCATGGCGGCATTTTCTAATTGAAGTCCTTACTCTGTCCAAATATACCACGTAAACAAAGAGGTTTTAGAAAATTATCCACCTGTTACCTTCAAATCTACTTAAATGACTACTTTTACCCTAGTATAAGGTTTGGTCTAATTATCAGTTAGTATTTATTTATTTTTCTAAGATTACATTAATCATATTACAATATTGATATTATTTCTGATATTATAATTAGACTATACAATTAAAAATATTTTGTGAGTAATTTGGTACTAACTTATGTTCCTTTAACTTAGTGATTCACATATAATGCTTTTAGTTTCTCCTATAACTTTGAATGATCTTTTATGTGGTGATTAAATCTAGACGAGAGAAAGGGAAGCAAAATCACTAAAAATCATTTAGAGGAAATCCCTTCTTCCTTGGATGATATATTTGTCAATCCATAGTTCATCATCATCTATCAATGAGATCTTTGAAGTCAATGACTCTATATCTAGCCCAAAATTTCGTCGAACCTCAAGTATATGCCTGATCGAATACCAAAATATTGGGTTTTTTTAGTGATCCAATAGAAATGGTTTTAGTGGATTCTAGGGGTCTTAAGTCTCTTGAGGTAAGACTTTGCTAGTTATATTTTTGCTTTTTTTTTCTTTCTTAATCCTTTAGTTCTATACGGCTTACTAGATTATCTCCTTATATCTCTCTCTTACATTTCTAGCTCTAATATCATTTATTGCTGTTAAAATCCCCAAGGCCCAAATATTAAGCCCATGACATGCTTCATTTAGATGGGCAGACCCAAAAGCCCAATACTAGAGTTAATTATCAACAGCATTCAAGGAAATTGGCCCGAAAGCTTAAAACATGCTCGAACAATCATCTCATTATTCTAAACAGCTCAAGTTCCACCTAAGCTCAAGTTAAAGTCATGTAGTCTGATATTCGGCCACTCACCCAAAGGGCTCTAACTAAAGCGGTACAAGCACCATGAGAAGATCGGCGTTGCAAGTATCCTAAGCCACTCGTTGGCAAACATTCCTAAGGTCGTATAAATAGCAAAATACCGAGCAACTGGCTCTACTATTCTAGGAGGCCAACTTCGTACAATATAAAAATGTTAAGTCAACAACCCAAATAAGGCAAGCCAGTAAGTGTGACGGACTACACCTTTAAGAAGAATCTTCAAATCAAAAAAATAATGTCCCTCTAATTAAGTGAGAAATACAGCTTGATCGTCTGCCTCATCCATTCCAAACAATCTGGCTATAACTCAAAGATCCATCTTTGAAGCTTTCTAAACTCGATGTTTTATAAATGAGAGATTGAAATCAGGGTTCTGACTTTTAAGTACTCCATTTATACAAACTCTCTTTTGCATTCATCTTCTTTCACTTTCAGGCAGAAAGCTGACTTAAGCATTAGAAGATCTTCGCTGGAACCACTACTGGCGAGGTTTTAATGATAGATTTCTTTGTGTTTGCAAGTATAACAAAAATAAGAAGCAAGAAAGCTCAAAGTCACGTTCTACACAGATAAAGTTACTAGTTTTGATTCCTACTTCAAACAAAAATTTAAAACTCATTGACCCAAAGAAGTCAATTTTTTCAATCAATAGTTTTTGACATCGACTGTAGGGATCAAAACGAAAAGCTTTGTCAAGAGTCTACCGTCACATCATAAATGGCAGAGCACTCATCCAATAGCCAAAATCAGCTTATAGGACAACAAGTGGGAAATCTGAGTAGGAATTGAGGCCAAGGAATCCACCTAGCAAACCTAACGAACTTGTTTGAAGCTTCCTTGCCAAAAGAAATTCATGGGGAGTTATAGATGTTGAGGAAGGAGTGATAGGAATTAAGGCAGCTGATGATTGAGATAATGAAGAAGCAAAGGAGAGACGGAGAGAATATAAAGAAAGATCGGAGAAAAAACCCCAACCCCTAAGAACTAGGTGCCCAATTCCTAAACTAACTACCTCAATGAGAGAGATCGAATGCTTCATATGACTCTACTGACATAGGAAGTCATGATGCGATATTTCTATATCATAAATTAAGTGCAAGTATACACTATCGTATGCAAGTAATAAAGAGACTAAATAAGTCGGATGTCGAACCCACAGGGATAATTTCTTCTTATTAACCAATTACTAAAATTATGTCTTTCTAATAATTATTCAGAAAAATAAAAATCCAAGAATGAATGTAGAAAATATAAAAGTAAAAACACAATGCAATAAGATTTAAAGATAGCAACGTAGAGAAAACCTAGGATTAATATTATCCCTCAATATGCTTTTTAATGATTAATCTTCTAATATTTAACTCACTTAGTCTTTATTATTGATCAAGACACTAATGTATTCACAAGGCTCTTCCAAGGTCATGCAAGTATACCTTAATTTACCAAATACCTATATTCCTATGGTACTTGTAATAAATTAAGATTCATTAAGATTAGGTCTTATTGATCATACATGCCAATTAGGTATATTCCTATCCTAAATTGAAACTTGCATATGCAACATTGAATGTTACTCTACAATCATGCATCAAATTACCTAGGTCTAAATATTATGATTCCTCTTCCGAGTTTATCAATAATATTACCAACTCATTCACCATATATTGGCCAGATATATTGAAGCATTAAACACAAGTAATTTAAATAATAAAAGACTAAATTTATTAAATACTAAAAGGATATGGCAATTTAAGCGCACATATTGAGTTCAAATATTAACCCTAGAAAACAAGTTAGCTCATGGCTACAAGAGAACAGCAGTAAAAATAATTATAAATCATGATACAATTATTAGCAAACCGATATAGACGTCGAATTGCTCTTAAGTGCGCTGCCTAAGAACTCTTGATGCCGAAGAACGTCTTGTACTTCTCTCTAAAGTTGCTTCAATTAAGCTCCTATTGCTCTCCAAGACTCGTGTTCTGTATTCTTGGTGCTCTTGGGTTGTCTTGGATTCCTCTTTGAAGGTTGGGAACGAGTGGCTTTATATAGGGATTGATATGAGCTTGAAAATCTCAATTCTCGTCGGACTAGGACTCGCACTACCGCTGGCGCGCTATGCATCTGTCGCTGGGGCGACGCGTGAAAAAGGTTTTACCGCTGGCGCGGTAACTCTTTGGCGCTGGAGTGCCAGACGCGACTTAAACAGGTCGTTTTTCTAATTTCGATCACTATTCTAACGCTGGGGCGAAAATACTTGTGGCGCGGGGGCGCTGGACTCATAATTTGAAAACTTTGCATTTTAGTCCCTGTTTTCGCTCCTTTTGCGTTCTTTCTTTAAATTTCGTTCAAGTCCCTATAAATAACAATAATGCACATAAATAGTCATCTATTCTCATAAAATCATAAAACATCAATAATAAAAACATGAAAAAATATATGACAAATTTGCCCTTCTCAAGTCACAACCATATGCCTAATGAATGGGAGATATCTCAAGTTGGGGACTCCACACAGATTTTGAGAAATGACCACCATAACGAACAGTTAAATGTCAAGCATCCTTTAGAAGACAAAGTTCGAAGCTTGAAGGAACAACTGAAGAACCTTTCTTAAATAAGACAAAGAGATAACATCCCTGCTAATTGACTAGTTGAGAGATATAGAGCTCCCAAGCAGGTTTAGTCTACAGACCTCCCGATGTACAAGGGGGTTATTGGCCTTAACATTACGTTGACCAATAACTGATATGTTATCCATCGCAGGGTTAAGGTAGGATTAAATATGCAAACTTTTTTATATGAATCTTGAAGGCCCGACCCTCCTTTGGTATTGAGGGCTAAAGAAGCAGAGCATCTCCTCCTACCATGAACTTACTGAGAAATTCACTCAGCACTTTCGAGGCTCTTGTGAAGTAAGCTAAGATCCCCGACAACTGAAGCAGATTAGGCATTGAAGGAACAAGAGCCTTAAAGATTATGTGAAAAGCTTCCATAAATAAGTGATCTCATTGAAGGCGTTTGACTAGCCTATAGCTTTAAAGGCCCTTAGGTCTGGGTTAAAGTTAAACTAGTTTTGGTACTACTTATCTAAAAGTAATGCTCCAAACTATAGTGTTGCATACAATAAGTCATCTAAGTACATTACCATAGAGGTGAAAGATAAGGCAAAGAAATCCTTCATAGATGCTGCTCAAGGTTAGGTAAGATATAGGGAGATGAAAGAGAGGTTTCTTCCTCCCTCCACAAGTATCAAAGAGTAGACAACAATTATCGACCTTAGCAAAAAGTGACCTAACTGAACTAGCATAATATCCCTCTTTGAAGGAATAACATGCAGAACGGACACTGCCCCTGTCACGCCCCAGACCCAAAAGATCCGACACACGACATCACTTACATTCATTCACTGCATGTGCACTCATAAATAATATTACACAAAATTTTCAACTTTCATTCAACACAGAAATCCTTAGCAAGTTGCTAGTAAGTTCAACACTAAAATCAACCATAAACTATAATGAGTATAAAACTCAGTAAGTATATTAGTTTTTCATACATCAAATACAAATACATATATGTACACAATGCATATGTATGATATGCTGTGATCAATCAAAATCATAATCTTATCAAATCACATATTATGTAAGCGCTTACACATTCTTTCAAAACACATAATAGGAATACCATCACTCAATTACTACTTAGTAGGACTTACATATCACATATCACATAATGAGCCAAATGTCACTCGTAGGTGACATACCGTATGAGAGGAATAGTACAAGTGAGGTCCTTAAATCACACATATATAACGCTTATGCCCGAAGGTAAAAGCCAAACCCTCACCCTGATCATCGGTGAGTCCTCTCACATGCACCAATACGCCACCACACGAATGTGATGACTCACTCTTCCTTTAGGTACCAATAGGATCCTCCCTACATACGGAACACATAACATATACCAATCCCAAAGGAAAGGCCACACATAAAGGCTCCACAAATCACATAAAATGCCTACTAAGTTAACAGTGAGTTCAAGTACCCTCAAAATACAAAATATTTCTCATGGACATATTACACTTCAAAAGCTTTCTTTATTAAACACATCTTATTTTGAAAGCTCACTTACAAAAATACATGTATGTCCATGCTCAATGTCAATGCTCACATTCAGAAACATATATTCATATTTCATATCAAAATATTCTTTGACATAACATAAACATATTCTTAACCCCATTTGCAAAATCATACAAAACAATTACTATGTTTATTGTGATTTCAGTAAAAAGTCTAGTATACTTACCTCTTAACACTTTCAGCTACAAGACTTAAATCTCCTTAACCTATCAATGGAGATTAATCCTTTCATAAGCCTCACAATTCACACAAAATACTTTAAATAGCTTACAAAATTATACACAATGCATTTATCACATCAAATTGGTCTAAATATTTGGTTTCTCAAAACCTGTCATTCTGACCACTTACACTTAACAAAAATTTCTAATACATCAAATGATGTCCAATTACTCCGAAATCAGAATATATCATTCTTGACTCATATATACTTCTTATATATGAATATTATATCAAAATTCCTACACAATCCATTCCATACACACCATCGAATCCAAACTACAAACCTGACAGGATCAAGATACTTACTGAACAGTATTCAATCTCCCAATTTTATAAAATCATATACTAACTCAAAAATTATAAAACTATCACATAATTACTCTTGACACATATCTCAGTCCATGATAAATATTTGGCTTCCAAATAACTGCCAAAAGTATTTTAAAACTATTTTATTTCATAACTTTAAAAATCTGTTAATCAAATACTACAATGAGCTGATACACTTTAGAAATTCATAACACTTCAATCACATTGATCCAAATTCTCAATTCCAAGTATATCATATTAGACATATAAAATTATCATATTCCACAAATTCGTAATTTTTAAAGATCATTCAGCAGGTCAAAAATTATTTTCCACTGTATCATACTGTTTACACAGGAAATTTCCAGAATTCCAGGGTCATTTTGGTAAATTCACTACAAATTCAATTTCCGAGATTTTCAGTCGATTCAAAGTCTCAGATGATCCTAAACATGTCTAATTTCATATACTCAAAATTCAAAACCAGAATCGAATCACAACAATTTATAAAATTCCTAGATCAAGAGGTTATCCAGCAGAAATTCCATAATTTATCATGATTTATCAAACTATCTTATAGATCATCATCAATTCTCATATGATCTTACGAAATACACAACAAATCCTCAATTATACATATTTTCAGAAATCAAAACTTAAGGGAATTAACTTAATTAATACCAATAAATTGAGAAATACGTATGATATACCTCTTGAAATTCAAATTTCCAATTTCTTTTTCTTTTTCTTCTTCTTCTCCTCTTTCTCTCTCCTCTATTTCTCTCTTCTCTCTCTTAAAATGGGTAGCTCGACCTAAAAATGGTAAATTAGGGTTTAAAAGTGTATTTTTATACTAAGAGGCTAATTTTTAATATTTACGAATTTGCCCCCAAAACTTTCAAAGTATAACAATTTGGTCCCTAAAATAAATCTAAAGTCATACAAATAAACCCAATACTAATCGTATATCCTTAACCTATAAAAATATTACTAATAACAATATATAATTCAAGTATCACCAACATACAAATAAAATACGTATATTTATACATATATAAATACTTATTTCTTACCAGTCGTGGATACTGGTTACTACAATTCTCCCCTCCTTATAAGAATTTCGTCCTCGAAATTCATAACTTAAGCAAATAGATGAGGATACTTAGATCTTATTTCCTCTTCTCGTTCCCAGGTTGCCTCTTCAACTGCATGGTTTCTCCATAAAATCTTTACCAAATCAATCTTCTTAGTACGAAGAATTTGCTCCTTATTGTCCAAAATCCTAATGGGCACTTCTTCATAAGTGGGATCATCCCTAAGTTGAAGTGGCTCATAGCTTAACACATGTGAGGAGTTTGAAACATATTTTCGCAACATGGACACATGGAACACATTATGAACTCCTGATAATGATGGAGGAAGGGCAAGTCTATAAGCCACATCACCTATCCTTTCAAGGATTTCAAATGGACCAATGAATCTTGGACTCAACTTTCCTTTCTTGCCAAATCTCATGACTCCTTTCATTGGAGCAACCTTAAGAAATACTTTTTCACCCACCTTAAATTATAGATCTTTTCTTCTATTGTCTGCATAGCTTTTCTGTCTACTCTGAGCCACTTTCATTCTTTTTCTTATCTTCTCTATAACCTCACAAGTTTGCTGGACAATCTCTGGCCCTAAAATTTTTCTTTCTCCAACTTCATCCCAATGCACAGGAGATCTACATTTTCTTCCATACAAAGCTTCATATGGGGCCATACCAATAGTTGATTGATAACTATTGTTGTATGCAAACTCCACTAATGACAGGTGTTTGTCCCAACTACCTTTAAGGTCTAACACACATGCTCTCAACATATCTTCTAGAATTTGAATGGTCCTTTCAGATTGACCATCAGTCTGTGGGTGGAATGCAGTACTGAAGTTCAACTTTGTGCCCATGGCATTATGTAGGCTCTTCCAAAATATTAAAGTAAATCGGGGATCTCTATCAGATACAATTGACACCGGTACTCCATGAAGCCTCACAATTTCATCAACATATAATTGGGCATACCTATCCATGGAATAAGTGGTGCATATTGGAATAAAATGTGCTGATTTTGTTAGCCTATCAATAATCACCCATATGGCATTGTAGCCCTTTTGTGTACTTGGCAACCCAACTACAAAATCCATGGCTATGTGCTCCCATTTCCATTCCGGTACCAATAAAGGTTTCAATAACCCAGATGGTCTCTGATGTTCTGCCTTAACTTGCTGACATGTCAAACATTGCTCTATAAATTTAGCAATCTCTCTTTTCATATTAACCCACCAATAAACAGCTCGTAGGTCTCGATACATCTTGGTACCTCCCGGATGTACAGTATATAGTGAACTATGAGCTTCAGCCAAGATCTCATTTTTCAACTCATAATTATTAGGAACACAAAGTCTACCTTCAAAATGTAGAGCTCCATCATCAAAAATAGCAAAGTTAGGCCTTTTACCCAATGGAATTTCTTCCATAATTTTCTTCAGATGCACATCACTACCTTGTGCTTCCTTAATTCTCTTAATTAGGGTAGGCTGAATGGACATACTTGCAACATAAGCCCTATCATTAGATCTTACCACTTCAATGCCAAGCTTTTCTAAATCCAACAAAATTTGCTTTTGAGCAGTCAAAAGTGCTGCCATATGTCCTGAAGATTTTCTACTCAAAGCATCTGCTACAACATTAGCTTTTCCCGGATGGTAGTTAATCGCACAGTCATAATCCTTGACTAGTTCCAACCATCGACGTTGCCTCATATTTAACTCCTTTTGAGTAAAGAAGTATTTAAGGCTTTTGTGGTCTGTGTAAATTTCACACCTTTCTCCATAAAGATAATGCCTCCAAATTTTAAGAGCAAAAACAACTGCAGCCAACTCCAAGTCATGAGTAGGGTAATTCTGCTCATAAGTCTTTAGTTGTCGTGAGGCATATGCCACTACCTTTCCATCCTGCATTAATACACACCCAAGCCCTTTCTTGGAAGCATCACTATAAATCACAAATCCAGCAGAAGCAGAAGGGATGGTTAGTATGGGAGCAGATACTAACCGATGCTTGAGTTCTTGAAAACTTTTCTCATATTCTTCTGACCACTGAAACTTGACATTCTTTCTTGTCAATTGAGTTAAAGGTGAAGCTATCTTAGAGAATCCTTCAACAAACCGTCTATAATATCCTGTCAGCCCAAGAAAACTTTGAATTTCCCCCACATTAGTTGGTCTGGACCAATTCACCACTGCTTCAATTTTGCTTGGATCCACTGAAATTCCCTTTGAGGAAACAACATGTCCCAAAAATACCATTCGATCTAGCCAGAATTCACATTTCTTGAATTTTGCATAAAGCTGCTTCTCCCTTAACACTTGTAGGACTTTTCTTAAGTGTTCTTCATGTTCTCCCTTACTCTTAGAGTACACTAGGATGTCATCAATAAACACAATAACAAACCTATCCAAATAATCATTGAATACTCTATTCATTAGATCCATAAAGGCAGCAGGTGCATTTGTCAACCCAAATGGCATAACAATAAACTCATAATGCCCATATCTGGTACGAAATGCAGTCTTTGGAATGTCTTCTTTCTTGATCTTCAATTGATGATAGCCAGAACGAAGATCAATTTTTGAGAATACACAAGCTCCTTGCAACTGATCGAATAAATCATCGATTCTTGGAAGTGGATATTTATTCTTTACAGTCACACGGTTCAACTCTCGATAGTCAATACATAATCTCATTGAACCATCTTTCTTCTTAACAAAAAGAACTGGAGCACCCCAAGGTGAAACACTCGGGCGAATAAACCCCTTCTCAAGCAATTCATGTAGCTGTTCCTTCAACTCTTTAAGCTCTACTGGTGCCATACGATAAGGTGTTTTAGATATAGGACCGGTTCCTGGCAGAAGTTCTATCGTGAATTCAATCTCTCGATCTGGTGGAACTCCAGGTAAATCTTCAGGGAATACATCTATAAACTCATTCACGCCTGGAACATCTTGGATTTTCATTTCTTCTTTCTTTGTATCCACTACAGTCGCTAAGAAACACTGACAACCATTCTTAAGACTTTTCCAAGCTTGTAAAGCAGATATTACTTTTGGCAAAGAGCATAACTTAGAACCAATAAAACTAAACTCAGGCTCCCCGGGTGGTTGAAAAACAACTTCTTTCTCAAAGCATTTAACATTAGCATGGTACATAGACAACCAATCCATGCCAAATATAACATCAAAATCATACATATTCAAGATAATCAAATCTGCTTGTAGCACCTTATCTCCTATTTCAATTTTACATGATTTTACCACATTTGTAGCACACATCAAATCTCCTGAAGGAGTTGCAACACATAAATATACACCCAAAGGTTCTGGCACAACCCCCATATTACTAACAAATGCATGTGACACAAATGAATGGGTAGAACCCGAATCAAAAAGAGCTAAACCATGCTGGCCAGATATGGAAATTGTACCTATCACCACAGAAGGTGAATCATCTGCTTCTTTTCTGGTAAGAGCATAGACTCTTGCTTGAGCTTTCTGATCTTTCTTAAATCCTCCCTGATCATTCTTCATCTCTGGACAATCCTGAATAAAATGACCAATCTTTCTACACTTAAAACAAGCTCCACTTTTCCTGAAACACACCCCTCCATGTGGTCTCCCACATGTATCACATAATGGAAAATCCTTCTTTTCAATGTCATCATTCCTATGCCTCTTCTTTCCTTTCCACCTATCAAACTTTTTCTGATTATTTTTAACCCAAGGTCTCTTTTCTGATCGATGATAACCCATATGTTTGGACTCAGATAGTGCTACCAATTCTTCATCCCTTGCTAATATTTCAGCCCTCTGTAATACTGCACTGTAAGTCTGTAGATCAAGGACAGAGAGTAACCTTCTCACTTCTGGTTTAAGACCCATCTGAAACCTCTTGGCCTTACGTGCTTCTGTGTCTACTAAGTGGGGAGCAAACCTAGACAACTCCTCAAACTTCCTCTCATATTCTGTTACTGACATTTTGCCCTGAGTAAGGTGGATAAATTCTGCCTCTTTCTCATCTCTTAGGGACTGGGGAAAGTATTTTTCATTAAATACTTCCTTGAATCTTTCCCATGTTATCTTGTTCTTATCAATATTCAGTGTCCGCATGGTCATCTCCCACCAATGACTGGCTCCCTTCTTAAGCATGTAAGTGGCACAACTGACTTTATGTGAATCTGAACATTCGAGGAGGCTGAATATCTTTTCCAACTCACGGATCCACTCCTCAGCAACCAGCGGGTCTTTTGAGCCTTCAAATGATGGTGGTTGCAATTTTCTGAATTTCTCAATAACATGGAATTTATCATTATGGTCTGCTTTGGGTCGTTGTTGTTGAAGCACATTATTCACTGCTTGAACAATATTTTGGATGGTAGCAGGGTTTTCTCCTGAAGTACTCTCATTCACAGTATCAGCACTTCTAGTAATTCTTGGATTACGCCCCATCTTTTCAAAATCACAAAGATAAGTAAGTAAGATATCAAATAAATCAATATACATAAATAAGCACACATACAATCTTAAGGATTTGGCATCGGCTGGGTTCCCTTCACTAGACACATAAAGTCTACAGAATCATATCTTAGCTCTGATATCAATAAAAGCTGTCACGCCCCAGACCCAAAAGATCCGACACACGACATCACTTATATTCATTCACTGCATGTGCACTAATAAATAATATTACACAAAATTTTCAACTTTCATTCAACACAGAAATCCTTAGCAAGTTGCTAGTAAGTTCAACACTAAAATCAACCATAACCTAACATATAAATATAAACTTCTCTTGACAATATTTAAACATTCATTTCAATTTCTTTCAGAATTATAGCAATTGAATTATGACTGGGACAATTATTAAACCGGAGATACGCAGAGTTTTCTCAGAGATTAACACTCTACTACGTCACCAGTAGCAACTTTGTTACCGGGAGCCCAGAATATATCCATTGCAAATTCTTACTTAAAATCATCCAATAACCACACTTTATAAAACTTAAACCAAATCCAATCCACACAATGAAATAATACATAAGTATTTATTCAATAGGGACAAACCAAATATCCTATCCCACGTGTCCCCAAATGAAACACACAACAACCTAGCAACTTAGGGAACCCAAGGAACAGCAGAAGCCTTGCCAAATCCGCTAAGCACACATGCACCTTATTTACCTGAAATCACCATAAACTATAATGAGTATAAAACTCAGTAAGTATATTAGTTTTTCATACATCAAATACAAATACATATATGTACACAATGCATATGTATGATATGCTGTGATCAATCAAAATCATAATCTTATCAAATCACATATTATGTAAGCGCTTACACATTCTTTCAAAACACATAATAGGAATACCATCACTCAATTACTACTTAGTAGGACTTACATATCACATATCACATAATGAGCCAAATGTCACTCGTAGGTGACATACTGTATGAGAGGAATAGTACAAGTGAGGTCCTTAAATCACACATATATAACGCTTATGCCCGAAGGTAAAAGCCAAACCCTCACCCTGATCATCGGTGAGTCCTCTCACATGCACCAATACGCCACCACACGAATGTGATGACTCACTCTTCCTTTAGGTACCAATAGGATCCTCCCTACATACGGAACACATAACATATACCAATCCCAAAGGAAAGGCCACACATAAAGGCTCCACAAATCACATAAAATGCCTACTAAGTTAACAGTGAGTTCAAGTACCCTCAAAATACAAAATATTTCTCATGGACATATTACACTTCAAAAGCTTTCTTTATTAAACACATCTTATTTTGAAAGCTCACTTACAAAAATACATGTATGTCCATGCTCAATGTCAATGCTCACATTCAGAAACATATATTCATATTTCATATCAAAATATTCTTTGACATAACATAAACATATTCTTAACCCCATTTGCAAAATCATACAAAACAATTACTATGTTTATTGTGATTTCAGTAAAAAGTCTAGTATACTTACCTCTTAACACTTTCAGCTACAAGGCTTAAATCTCCTTAACCTATCAATGGAGATTAATCCTTTCATAAGCCTCACAATTCACACAAAATACTTTAAATAGCTTACAAAATTATACACAATGCATTTATCACATCAAATTGGTCTAAATATTTGGTTTCTCAAAACCTGTCATTCTGACCACTTACACTTAACAAAAATTTCTAATACATCAAATGATGTCCAATTACTCCGAAATCAGAATATATCATTCTTGACTCATATATACTTCTTATATATGAATATTATATCAAAATTCCTACACAATCCATTCCATACACACCATCGAATCCAAACTACAAACCTGACAGGATCAAGATACTTACTGAACAGTATTCAATCTCCCAATTTTATAAAATCATATACTAACTCAAAAATTATAAAACTATCACATAATTACTCTTGACACATATCTCAGTCCATGATAAATATTTGGCTTCCAAATAACTGCCAAAAGTATTTTAAAACTATTTTATTTCATAACTTTAAAAATCTGTTAATCAAATACTACAATGAGCTGATACACTTTAGAAATTCATAACACTTCAATCACATTGATCCAAATTCTCAATTCCAAGTATATCATATTAGACATATAAAATTATCATATTCCACAAATTCGTAATTTTTAAAGATCATTCAGCAGGTCAAAAATTATTTTCCACTGTATCATACTGTTTACACAGGAAATTTCCAGAATTCCAGGGTCATTTTGGTAAATTCACTACAAATTCAATTTCCGAGATTTTCAGTCGATTCAAAGTCTCAGATGATCCTAAACATGTCTAATTTTATATACTCAAAATTCAAAACCAGAATCGAATCACAACAATTTATAAAATTCCTAGATCAAGAGGTTATCCAGCAGAAATTCCATAATTCATCATGATTTATCAAACTATCTTATAGATCATCATCAATTCTCATATGATCTTACGAAATACACAACAAATCCTCAATTATACATATTTTCAGAAATCAAAACTTAAGGGAATTAACTTAATTAATACCAATAAATTGAGAAATACGTATGATATACCTCTTGAAATTCAAATTTCCAATTTCTTCTTCTTTTTCTTCTTCTTCTCCTCTTTCTCTCTCCTCTATTTCTCTCTTCTCTCTCTTAAAATGGGTAGCTCGACCTAAAAATGGTAAATTAGGGTTTAAAAGTGTATTTTTATACTAAGAGGCTAATTTTTGATATTTACGAATTTGCCCCCAAAACTTTCAAAGTATAACAATTTGGTCCCTAAAATAAATCTAAAGTCATACAAATAAACCCAATACTAATCGTATATCCTTAACCTATAAAAATATTACTAATAACAATATATAATTCAAGTATCACCAACATACAAATAAAATACGTATATTTATACATATATAAATACTTATTTCTTACCAGTCGTGGATACTGGTTACTACAGCCCCCACACTAACTCCCTCGAACAACTGAGAAGTCCCAGGATCCCTAGAGAGCACCTAGTAGAAGAACAAAAGGTAGCCCAGATTGAAAATTTCCTTCCTTTAGCTATTCCATTGGAAGACGTCTATGAGGCTATCAAGAATAGAGGCTTGCTTACTAAATCCTCTTAAAAAGGTAAAGGGTGAAGCAACAAATGGACCCAAAAAGCTTATGTGAGTTCCACTATAGTTTGGGGTATGCTATAGGGGAGTGTCTGAAGTTAAAAAAGCAGGTAGATACCTTGATAATGAATGGTTATTTGGAAAAATTCTGAGTAGACAGGCAGTATAACCTACCAACCGATCGTCCAAACAAATTAAATTCTAGCACTGCTATAATCATATTTGGGGGACCCACATTGGCCGGTGATTCAAATTGGCAAAGAAAAAACTATTTACGATATTCAATGATAGGGCATCAAGTCATGTGTAATATTTCACTAACTAAAAAGCCGTGATTATATCAAAAAGTCCCCATAATGTTCACCAAGGAAGATGCCCAATGAGTAAGCTACCCGCACAATAATGCATTTATCAAGGTAGTACAAGTAGCTATTATTAAGGTTAACATAGTGTTTGTTAACCCAGGTAATTCAATCGATATAATCTTCAAAGATACACTGATGAGTTAAAAATTAAGAACTTACATATAGAGAGAACCCAAACCCCACTATAAGGGTTTTGGGAGAGTTGTATGATGCCGATCGGGATAGTGGCCCTTCCCATAACCTTGGGTCAGAACAACTTTGTTGTGATTGACCAATCGTTCCCTTTCAAGATTCTTCTCGAACAATCGTTTTTTAGAAACACTAATTCTGCTTTATTTATATACTATTTGAAGCTCAAATTCCCAATCAAATAAAAAATAGGGGTTGTAATAGGAGATCAGAAGATGGCCAATAGTTGCTAGGCTATATTGGCTAAGAAAACTTACTGCATCTCTACTGTTGACCTGTGAGGCGAGGATGAAGGATCGTCTGAGCCATTAGAGAAATTAAGTTTGGTTCAAGTTAAACCGAACGCTCTAAAAAAGATGGTTAAAATTAACTCTCAACTTGAGCCTGAAGTCAGAGAAAGGTTGATAGTGCTAGTGCGAGAATTCTTTTACATTCTTGCATGGTCACATGAAGATATACCAAGAATTGATCCTGCACTGGCCTCCTATAGGCTGGAAATAAGTCTGAATTTTTTATCAATCAAGCAAAAGAGGAAAATATTTAACCAGGAGAGAAATATAGTGGTAGCAATAGAAGTAGAAACATTGTTGGCTACAGGATTCATTAAGGAAGTCCACTACCCTAATTGGTTTGCTAATATCGTAATGGTAAAGAAGGCCAACGAGAAATAGAGAATGTATGTTGACTTTACTAATTTGAATAAGGCATGCCTCAAGGATAGCTTCCCCCTTCCTAAGATAGACTAGTTGGTTGACTCTATTACAGGGCGCGAGCTGCTCAGTTTCATAGATACTTTCTTTGGTTACAATCAGTTTGCCATGTTTTTCCCTATACTAAGAGATAACATCCTTTTTGACTCACCAAGGAACTCATTACTATAAAATGATGCCGTTCGGCCTTAAAAACGCAGGAGCTACCTATCAGAGGTTAGTGAACAAGTTGTTCAAGCCTCTAATAGGCAAAAACATAGAAGTTTACATGAATAATATGATAGCTAAGTCTATAGAAGCTGTGAATCATGAGAAACACATAAGGGAGGTCTTCTAGATCCTGAGGACTGAACCTTAAAAAGTGTACCTTCGAAGTTAAGTCTAGCAAGTGCTTGGGCCATACTACAGATGAAGTCTCCCTACACAGCTAAGAAAATTCAGCAACTCACAGAGTGGTGGTAATTCTAAATAGGTTCATTTCTTAAGCCATCGACAAATGCTTTGAATTCTTTCAAGTAATAAAAATGAGAGAAAAGAATAGGTGGACCTCAGAATAAGAAAGGCCTATTTCTCCAAGCCCATCCATCTTTGTTTCTACTCGAGATGACAAACGCATGTTATATCTTGGTGTTTTAGACAGGGCGGTAAGTTTAATGCTAGTTAAAAAAGAGATGGGAGTCCAATGACTCATCTACTTCATCAGTAACATTGACCTAGAGAATAAATACCCCCCCTTATAGAAAAGCTAGTATTGGCCCTTATAATGTTAGGAATGAAGTCAGGGTTGTATTTTTAAGCCCACACGATCGTGGTCTTGACTAATTAGCCGCTTAAATAAATTCTATATAAGTTAGATTTGTCAAATCGCCTGGTAAGGTGATCAATTGAGTTGAGCAAATTTGATTTGCAATACAAACCCTGAACAGCTATTAAGGGGTATGCCCTAGTAGATTTTATGGCATAATGTACATGCAAGGCCATAGAAGTAGAGGAGCTGGAGGGAAAGACTCTTGGAAAAAGCATAGCTTAGGTTCTTTACACGATAGGGCATCTTACCTCCATGGGTGCGGAGCAGGAATCATCTTAATCAGCCTGAAGAGAGATGAGATCAGTTATGCCATCAAGTTTTAGTTCAAAGCTTCTAACAATGAGGCAGAATATGAGACTCTCATAGATGAATTGAGGATGGCTTAAGCTATAACAGCCATAGATGTACTAGTAAAAAGTGATTCATAATTGGTGGTTAACTAGGTGAACGACAGCTTTAAAGCCTGATAAGAGAATATGGCACCTTACTTGAAACATTCAAAGACTTAACAAGCCAATTCGATAAAGTCAAGGTGGAGCTGATCCTAATGAGTGAAAACCATTGAGCAAATATGATAGCTTGGCTAGCGTCCAACGAAGAGGCTCAATTGACCCAAAATGTCCCCACAAAATTTATCCCTACAATGAGCATTCAGAAAGAAGAACAATCTATGCAGATCAATCCCCAGCCTTGATGGGATATTGTATAGACACAACTTTTCTTATCCTTAAATGAGGTGCTTGGGACCACAAAAGGCTGAGAGACCCTTTAGATAAATTCACGAGAGAATCTGTGGCAATCACTCTAGGATTGAAGCATTAGCTCATAAAGTGTTCAGAACTAGCTACTACTGGCCTACTACTCTTCAACATGCCAAAAACCTAGTCAGACGCTGCCATGCCTATCATATGGCAAGACTACTATGATGGCAGGACTACTACTGAACCAGTTGAGAAGCTAACTACGATGGCAAGACCATAACCATTTGCTTGGTGAGAATTAGATCTGATAGGTCCCTTACCCTAAGGGATAGGATTTTATAAGTACATGGTTGTGGCTGTAGACTACTTTACCAAGTAGATTGCAGCCAAACCGCTTTCGAAGGTTTTTAAAAAGAGTGTGTGAAAATTTGTCTAGAGAAATGTAGTATGTCGATATGGGATTCCTCACACAATTATTACCAATCATAAAAAGAAATTTGATAACAACAACTTCAGTGACTTTTGCAAGAAGCTAGAGATTCAGTTGCTATTTGCATCACCGACTCATCCTAAGACCAACGGCTAGATGGAATCCTCTATTAAGAACATCGAGAAATTGTTAAAAAAGAAGTTGACCAACAAAAAATGAGAATAAGTAGAGAAACTGCCCAATGTGCTTTGGGCTCTTAAAATTACGAGCAAGACAACCATTGGGGAAACCCTATTCTCATTAACCTTCAATTATAAAGTTTGATCACTACTAAGATAGAAAACCCAACACATCGGGTGCTACATTTTCAGAGGCCACTAATAATGAAACCATTAGAGGACACTTAGACTCGATCGAGCAGTTGAGAGAGAGAGAAAGTTCAAATTCGAGTGGTAGCTTAGTAACATAAACTGCTAAATACTACAACAATAAGTTCATGTACGAGAATTTATGAAAGGCAAACTAGTGTTGAGAAGAGTCGTTCATAACATAAGGAACCCGATAATCAAAATCCTCAAACCCACCTGTGAGGGCCCTTACAAAGTTGTCCAAATGGTGAAATGAGCTTATGAATTTGAAGGACCTGATGGAAGGGTGGTAAGAAAGCCATGGAATACAGATCTGCTAAAGAAGTATTATCCTTGAAACTAATGTATTATCGAGTTTCTTTTTTGCAAAAACAACACTCCATGTATCTTATGTACTTCAATAAAATGCTGTTAATATAATGATTTTCTTGCAAGTTTACTAAATTAAATGGCTGCTCACACCCTAACTTATGAATGAAAAAATTGAAAAGAATAGTCAACGCCCTTAGAGGTAGTCCATGTATGGGTGCGACACTCAAGAGATTACCTAAGATCAGCTGAGTAGTATTAACGCTTTTAAAGGTAGTTCCTAAAAGGGTACGACACTCAAGCAGTTGTCTGAGAATTTTCCAAGAAGGTTAACGCTCTTAAAGGTAGTCCCTGGAGGAGGTGGCACTCAAGGGGTTACCCAGGATCAGGCAAATAGGGTTAATGTTATTAGAGGTAGTCACTACATAGGTACAGCACTTAAAATGTTACCTAGGATTGAGAAGACGAGCCAACGCCCTTAGAGGTAGTCTTAGTAAGGGTGCAGCACTTAAATGGTTACCCAAGATCAGTCAAGCAAAGTTAGCACTCTGAAAGGTAATCCCTACAAGGGTCTGGACCTCAAATGGTTGCCTGGGAATTCGCCAAGAAGGTTAACACTCTTAGAGGTAGTCCTTATAGGGGTGCAGCACTTAAGAGGTTACCTAGAATCAAGAAGATGAACCAATGCCCTTGAGGTATCCCTGCAGGGGTGTAATACTCAAAAGGTTATCTAGGATCAATTGAGTAGGGTTAACACTTTTAGAGGCAATCCCGACTAGGGTGCGGCACTGAAGGGGTTGCCTAAAAATTTGCCAAAAAGGATAACGCTCTTAAAGGCAGTGCCTATAGGGTGCAGCACTTAAGATGTTACCTAGAATCAACCGAGTAAGAACCAATACCCCTTGGAATGTCCTCTTAAAGATACAATAATCAAGAAATGAATTGTTGTGTAATTGACTCAAGATATGCCCAAGGTTAAGTAAGTATCTACCAATATACTCAACATCATTCAACTAGTATGTCAGAAATTCCTTAATACATTCAGTACGTCCTAAATGTCTGAGCAGACTCCTTACTTCTATGCCTCCTATAAAAGCTTAAGCTATTTTCATACTCTGATAGTTAAGTTTGAGATGATCTAAGTAAGATCGTTTTAAAAATCATACTACATTACTTAACTAATCTACATATAGATCATCATATGTTATCAAGAAGGTCCGAACAAGATTTCATTCAATAGGTGAATATCAGACAATAACAAAATATCTTTTTTAACTTATAAAATAAACGATTGGTAGAAATATCAATAAGAGCAAGCAAATATAAATGACTCATAAAAGTAAAGAAACTTTGCATTCATTCATAAAGCAAATTGTAGTTCAACGTTGTGGTAAGAAAAAGAAAAACATTTCAAAGACATTACAGCTCAACACTGTGGTTTAAAAATTACAGAGAAAAGAAAACACACATATAAAGGAGAAACAAAGGGAAATCATTTATTAAGAAGCCGATGTAATATCAGTGTACTCTAAGTCCACAATTGTGGCACTCCCGAGAGCCATGGTAGCAACAGTTGTGACCTCCCTTGGTGGATGAATGGTTTGAAGAGCCTTGTCTTTTGATGCGTGAGCCAGAGCTTTAAAGAAAGCAGATATAGCAATTGGTTGTTGAATGGATAGATTCGGAGCAAGCATCTAGGTTGATGGGGTAGCATCAGAAGCTTTAACATTCTATACAAGGTCAATCATTTCAGCCTTCTGAGCTTGAAAAGTTTCTCCTTCGGGACCTTATCCCTAGAAACCAGGTCTCACATCCATTACAGGTCAACCTCTGGGTAGCTTTCTTTGAAAGGGTTGACTAACTTGGCAGAAACCCTCAACATGACCGGTTGACTAAGAGCCTTGTAATTCTTCAACTTAAACAACTAGATTGCTTTAGATCTGTTTAATCAGCTCCCTTTCCCGTCGAGCTTCTTCTGCTCTAGAAAATTTGTTTGGCACTCTGACTAGAACACGCGACTCTCTGCCTCGGCTCTACTAATTTTAAGGCCCTTGACCTACTTGACCAACTTGCGCACCTTTTCACACTCTTGATAAGCTTCCCTCCTGGCCTGCAACGCCTCTTACTTCTTATTTTTGAAGCCCTGCTTAGCCTGGTGGGCTCTTACCACCATTTTTAAAATCTCGGTTCAGAATCGAGAAAATAGATAAACAGACTACCAACCAAAATCTAGTTAGTACAAAAAAAGATGTAATAAATATAAAAGAAAAAAGAATGAGAATGAGAGCCTCACATCTAGGGCAGAGCTCATAGTAGCATGGAACCTAATAATAGGGTCCCAAACAAAGACCTAGGTCACCTAAGTATAATTCACTATAGTAGTTTGGCCTCTAACCTAAAGAGAAGTTTAAGAAGTCTACACCAGTGTCCTTACCAGAGTGGTCTAGCCTCTTCTCTAAGGATTGGCCTGAGTATGATGGGGGCTAACGCACCTTCAACTTTTGAAGGCACTCGAGTCTTTGCCTCTCAAGGAGCTTCTTCAACCCCTACCAATCTAGCCAATTGGCATGCGTCTATTCCGAGCAAGAGCCCTGCCTTATCCTCTTCCTTCTAAACTAAAAAAAGCTCCATCACATTATCAAGATTGAGGTCACCTTAACCTCTTGAAGTCAAACCAGGGCCTTGAGTTCACCTTATTTTTCTCTTGTCATTTCCACCTTGCTCGATCATTACTGCAAAAAGATTATTAAGTTAGGGAACAAGATAGTAACTCGGATTAAAAAAGCAATTTAAGTATGACCCAAATTACTTACTACATTTGCGAGTTTTTCTAGGGACCTAAGATACTAAAATCAATTGTACAAGGCTAGTCAAAGATAATAGATCTTATACAGGAGAAATATGAGTGAGAGCACATTCTACCTGAGCATGCCTATTCTTAAATACTTTAAAATCGGTCACCTAAGCCTCTGAAATTCAAATATTAATTAATAAAGAAGAAAGAGAATGTGGTAACTAATGAATCAAATGAGGAAGAAGAGGGACATGTGTTCAATATAAAGTGAGAATGGATGACCTAGTTCCCTCCTCTACGTTTAGAACTACCCAACCCTATTCACTACCGACAAAGAACCAATTCCCTTTCTAGCTCTTAATCGAAGAAGGGTAACTAGGAATGAGTTTTGAAGACCATGAAAAGAAAGGTAACAAAAGACTTTTTTGCTTCCCAGCATTGTTCTTGAAGTGATAAAGGTGGCGTAATTCCTAGTAATAGAAAGAGGACAACTATGCCCTTACCTATAAAACATAAAGACCAATCAGGCTCTCCAAAAGTTGGAGCTTAGTTGAAAGGGAGCTTTTTCTAGGCGAGCTAGCATTCTAGCGAAGTAAGGCTACACGGGGAGCCTGAGACATAGCTTAAGGAACTCAGCGTGGATTGCTACTTCTCTATCTAAGGGGCTTCTTAGAAAGTCATCGGTTGAAGGGAGCCTAAGGGTTACTGAATCAAGACATTGTAAGTTTCCCTCAAAGAATCTAAGTCCGCTTGGGTCATCCTAGACCTCTGATACCTCCAATCTATTTTAAATTCAACAACCTTAACATCAAAAGACACTAAAAGCTCAAGAACAGGCTCTTCAAGATTGGCCTCTAGTTCACCCTCACCTTCTATAACCATGACCAGCTCGGCATCACCAACTACTACTAGAAAGGTGGAGGTTATATCATCTATTGAGGTAGAAGCCACAACACTCTCTTTGGCCTCACCTATTCTTCTGACAAGTGAGACCTCAGAACTTTCAACGTCCTCTTTAGCAGCCATGTTAATAACAGGAATGCCTAAGTTGTCTCTACGTCCTGATGCCATGAAATTAACTTTTTCCTAGAAACTAAAATGACATTAAAGGCAAGAAAATAGGCAACCACACCATAGAAAAAGAAGGCAAAACAAAAAGTGACAACAATGAGATACTGAATATGGTATGTTACGGGAAAGCATGAATAACGATACACAATCAAGACACGCAGCAAATTAGGTAGAAAAATAAGCTTAGAAAAGAACTCAAAAAGAGGACGAAGAAGGAAAGAACTATCCTCTTGAAGCTTAGATATCACAAATACGCCCTATTAGAAATGGTCACCACAATCACCAAAAAAATGTTTGATTTAAAAGTCTTCGAGGATAACAAATTGATTGAAAATGATGATAAAGAGTAAATGAAGGGTTTTCACCCAAATGAGGCTTCATATAGCCTTTGGGTTGAGAATGATCATGATCATGATCGATTGAATGAAACAAATGGTTATGATCGTTGTACAAGTTTAAGAGATGTCTTTTCAGATGATTAACCCTTCATTGCATGTCAGCAGACACCATTAATATACGTCTCTTTAACGGCTCTTGATTTGGACTGCTCAATTCCAAAAATCAACGAATCAAAACTTCCTAGCCCTCTAACGTCACTTCGATTCTGAACAAACACGGCGTTCTATTTCACACCTTCTCCTCTCTCTAGCCATACGATGTAAAATGAGCCAATGATTTAGATTAATTCCTAAGTCTTGGGCACTTCTTCAGATACTGTAGGCGTGATGCTTCAATATTCGTGTCATAATGGCTAATAAATATTAAAGATTTGAGGAAAGTATAAAGCCTAAGGTAGCAAAAAATAACCAACTCAGGACCAACTGAACCTCTTAAAAATATGTGACAAATACCAAATAGCTACAATAAATATACATCAGGGAAATATTCCAAACACAGAGTAGTAATGACATAAACCAGTTTAAAGGCAGGTGATCTGTTCTGGTTTTTCTGGGATACAGTGCATGCTGAGTACGAAAGTTAAGAAAAGTAAAGTTTCCAATTTTAATTAATCAAAATTAAAAACTGGCAGACTCTTGTCCCGCCCTTAAAAATTCCTAAGGCCTAATCTTTGAAGGCCCAAATATCAAGCCTATAGCATGCTTCATTCAAATGGACAAGCCCAAAGGCTCAATACGAGAGTTGACTACCAGGGTCGCGTAATCTGGTACTCAACCACTCACCTAAATAGCTCTAACCAGAGCGGTAAAAATACCATAAGCAAATCAGCGTAGCAAGTATGCCGAGCCCCTTATATGCAAATATTCCTAAAGTCGCATAAACAGAAAGTGCTGAGTAACTGACTCTGTTATTCAAAGAGGCCAACTTTCACAATATGAAAATATTAAGTCAACTACCCAAATAAGACAAGCCAGAAAGTGTGGCAGCCTATACCTTCAAGAAGAATCTTCAAATCAAGAAAATAATGTCCCCTAAATTACGCGAGATAGATAGCCTAATCGTCTGCCTTCATCCATGCCAAATAATCTGGCTACAACCCAAAGATCCATCTTTGAAGCTTACTAGACTCAATGCTATATAAATAAAAGAAAAGATTGAAAACAAGGTTCTGGCTTTAAAGTACTCCACACATATAAACTCTCTTTTACATTCATCTTCCTTCACCTTTAGGCAGAGAGCTGACTTAAGCATTAGAGGCTTTTTGTCAGAACCACCACTAGTGAGGTCTTAATGATAGATTTCTCTATGTCTGTAAGTATAACATAAATAAGAAGCTCAAGTAAACCTAAGGTCACGTCTCATACAGATAAAGCCTAGAGTTTTAATTCTTACTTCTAACAAATTTAAAACTCGTTAGCCCAAAGAAGCTATTTTTTTCGATCAACAATTGTATTTACAAGACCAGACACTACTACAAAAATAGCCTTCACTGACGCTAAATGAATGGTTTCACTGCCACAATTTTAAAGTGTCAATGTTGCTTGAGCCAGAAAATTACTGACACTATATATGGTGTCAATAAATTACTAATACTATAGTATCAGTAAATTACTGACACTATAGTATAGTGATTCTCTAACACTTTGGTATCAGCGAATTACTAACATCATAATATCAGTGAATCTCTGACATCATGGTATCAATAAATCATTGACACCATGATATCAATGAATCGCTGATACCATAGTATCAATTATTTTATATTTATTTTAAAATATTTTTTTAATAATTTGAATTTGAATTATAAGACTAAAATTTTGAATTTATTTATAAACTACAAATTTATACATAAATACCACATTTAAATAAATATAAAATTATTTATTTATTTATAACAAAAACTATAATTGTCAAACCATCCAAACCAAGTTTTATAAACTATATAAAGCATCAAACTAAATCTTAAAAAACTAAGATAGTTACATAAGCACATATGCTAGGATCATTAAGCTTAAATAAGTGGCTAGCATTATGCACAAAAGATCTGCAACAATGCTGAAGGTGTGTGTGCCAAGTTCACTGGCATCTCTTACGGACAACTATATAAAGTCTTCTGTTGTGTTTAGCTACTTATTCTCAACAAGAAATCCTTCAATATTGACATGTGATTAAGCTCTCCATAAGGACTAAAATGCAATGACTTGGATTCTTCCAACCTGTAATTTCCCCATATATGCTTTGAGCTTAGCAAAACAGAAGCAAACTAATATAATTACTTATTTTTTAAAATAAAGTTGTATAGGTATTACATGGAATATCAAAATAATTATTGATTCTAAGTATATGCTAAATACAGTTATTCTAAGCAAACTAACATGATGAAGTGAACATATTTTAAAAATGAGATATAATAGACATTATACATGCTAAATGTAGTTCCAAACCAAAAAAAGGTTGAAAAAAGATCCCTTATTCATATTCTAAGGCTTTAAGTATCATTTCCAACTATAAAGACAAAAGGGAAAACCAAATCAAATTATTCAAGAAGTAATTTGGGAAAAACAATAAGCCTCATATGGACTAAATTTTTTTGCAATGGGTATTGTGCTATGGCACTGCACCACTGGCACGATATTGTCCCTTTGGGCTCCACTGGGCCCTCACGGTTTTGTTCCTGGGGTGCCTATACACCCCAAAAGGCCTCGTACCAATGAAGGTAGCCCACCCTTTATAAGCCCACCCCCCCCCCCCCCCCCCCCCCCCTTTTCAAGACTCAGTGTCCTCACTGAGGCACACACTGAGGTTTGCCCCACCATCGCTCAAGAGGACACGCGGAACCGCTCTAATACCATATCCCCCCCCCCCCTTTCAAGACTCAGTGTCCTCACTGAGGCACACACTGAGGTTTGCCCCACCATCGCTCAAGAGGACACGCGGAACCGCTCTAATACCATATGTTATGGCACTGCACCACTAGAACGATATTGTCTGCTTTGAGCCCCACTGGGCCCTCACGGTTTTGTTCCTAGGGTGCCCATACACCCCAAAAGACCTCGTACCAATAAAGGCAGCCCACCCCTTATAAACCCATCATCTCTTCCGTGCTTTACCGATGTGGGATTTGCCTAAAGGTGTATTCACCCCCACCCCCTTTGGGACTCAATGTCCTCACTGAGGCACACACTGAGATTTGCCCCACCATCGCTCTTGCATATGACCATAAGTATATTTGGTCGAAATTGGTAATTTACTACCACCAAATAAACAACACCGCCAAAATAAAATATATATTTTCAACTGCAACAATAAGTCAGTTGAAAAAAATTGTACATTTTTAATTATCACTTATAGCCATTGGAACTAATATTGTTGGCTATAATTCTCGCTAAATATGATTATTAACGACCAAAAACTAAGATTTTTTTCAATGGGTAATTAGCCCTCATAATTTCATAACACATTTTTTTCACTTTTTCATAGCTTAAAATTTTAAATTGGAAAATGTTATATCAACGACCAATTTCAATAGCGATCGAAAAGATTTGGTTAAAAAAACACCTTTTTTTATAATGTTAAATGAGTGTAAATAATGCGACCTACTGATGTATAATAGTTTATTTATTTTGTTAAGACTTGAATGCTATGCTTTCTTGTTTCAGGATGGTGTTGCATTGTGGTGCATTGATTTTGAGAAAGTTCGAGTATCAATTTGTAATCAAAGTTAATTTTTAGAATGGTTATTGTTAGCTAGATTGTTTGTGATATATATTATCTATCATTATAGCTATTTTTTTAGTAGTGCCATAACAAATTATTTCATTTTTTTTTTGTTTTATGATTAATTACACTATAAATATTTATTGATTATTATGCTTTTATTTTATCTAATATCTACTTATAAAAAAATATATTTATATTTATTACAACTAATTTAGATAAATACGTGATAAATATAATTGATGTGATGAGAAATATTACTCACTAAATATTAATTTTTACACTTAAAATTTAAATTGTTGCAAACACAAAACGATCACTCAAACTACACCGAAAAAACTAGTATTTCGTACTATTAAACAAGCTTTCATGTACATTTTAAGGTTTTCATTTTTATATCACATTTTGTAAATATTAACTACACACGTTCTCACAAATTAAAATAGATTGAAAAAAAATATTAATCAAGTCCAAACAAACCATTCTAAAAAGAAAGCAAGACGCACTTATTATAGCCGTCCAACCTAATTTCACAAGTAAATAACTTACATAGAGCAAAGTTGGCATTAACAATATTTAAGATGACATACGTAGTAACATCAGATAAGTTTACTTTCTGACTTTGCGAATTATACACATCATCGTGATAAACAATACATGCAGCAAGGTACGGCATCCTTCACTAAAAGCTCTAATCGTTTGATAAGGATTTAGGACCTTAATCATGGAAGGATTTACAACGCTAAATCCTCCATCAACGACAAGGTTTTGACCACTCACATAACTTGCTTCATCACTAACCAAGTAGAGCGCGGCGTTTGCGATGCCCTCAGTTTTCAGAACTTGCCCTCTTAAATTACCCATCTCGCTAGTTATTGCTTCTATTATTTCTGGGTCAACTCCACTCTTAAGTGCTATTCCTGTCACCACGGCATAAGGCGAGACACAATTTACTCTTATACCATGATGCCCAAGCTCGGCTGCCAAGATTTTTTACTAATGCTATAATCCCATATTTGGACACTGTATAAGCAGGACTGCCAAGTCCTGCAATTTCTGTACAAGCACTGGCAGTAAACAATATGCAACCTTTATTCTGGGGTACCATGACTCTTGCAGCATGTTTTGCTCCTAAGAAACCGCCAATTGTGTTAACAGCAAGTAATCGATCTAGATCTGACTTTGGAGTGTCCAAAATGCTTCCAAAGCTACGGTCAATTATGCCGGCGTTGTTGTACATTATATCGAGCTTTCCATATTTAGCCACGGTTGTATCAACGAGATTGATGATATCATCTTCGTTTGATACATCACAATGGATGTAGCTGACGTCTTCGCCTAGCTTTTGAGCAAGGGCTTGGCCAAGTTTATCCTGGACATCGGCCATAACAACTATGGCTCCATTTTCATGGAAAAGTTGTGCTGCGGTTGCTCCAATCCCGCTTGCTCCGCCAGTGATGATTGCCACTTTGCCTTCTAACCTAGAATTGGATGACAATAGAAAATCATACTTGAGATTGAGGGGCAAAAGATGTGGGAACCATGTCTAGGAAACTAGCCAAAAAGAAATATTTAAAAAAAAAAAAAACAGAGAGAGAGAGAAAGAGTCATGTAAATCTTAATATATATGATGAACCCCAGATGCTCTCTCTATTGAACTTGGCACAATTTTAATCGGTATCATAAAGTCGACTTTGTGTTGAATCCACCGTGGGCGGTAAGCCAATTACGTACCTTTTGCAGGTTATTGCAGAGGAACGGCCATTCATCTTTTGCTGAAAAATCTGAAACTCAGCAGGGAATAGTTTAATTAAGAAAAAGTAAAGGTTAGGCTTCTGGCGTCCCTTCCCTTCACTCTTGATGGAATTTATAGAAGAAAAAAAAAATCCTTTTTTTTTAATCAAATAAGAATTTTATTAGTAGGACCGAAAAGCCGAGAACAGAAACTAGGAGTTATAACGTGAGAGGGTAAAAAGTGCATCTTCGCAGTTGCTTCGAAGACGTGATAAAATGAAATATAAAAATCAAATCTTAATTGTTGAGTTGATTAGTATAATAATATGGAAATAATGAAAAATACTTATATGAAAATGTCGCATAAACTTTATGAGATCATACAATTAGTAAACGCCCTAATGTAATAATATTTGTAGGAAGAATAATGTTACATTTTTAAATATTATTTTAAAATTTTATATTAATGTAATGTGTTAATTAATTATTAAATGATAAAATAATATAATTTTTAAAATTATTATTATTACATTATTTTAAAATTATAATTTTTTTATTAAAAAACAAAAATTATATTTATTTTTAATAGTTCTAAATAATGGAAATGAAGGAATTATCCACCAATTAATTACTTTTTGTAGCTGCATCGATCAGAACTACGTTTCATCTTCTTAGTGGGTAAGACTTAAGAGCAAGAGGAACAAAATAAATGATAGCTCAACTTCGTATTTTAAAATTATGTGCATCATCTTAAAAAAAAAAAAAGGTTATGGACGTCGGCCAATTAAAACCAACAACAGTAATTGTTATTAGCTGTGTCAGCTGACACCGAATAAAGTTTAGGCCACCCTCCTCTTCCGTGTAGATGAGATATATTAATTTCTCATTTATGATTTTGAGAGGTAGTTAACCGTTGCGACTTCTCATTTAATTATAAGTTATTAACAAAGTATCTCAATTTTTTATTTTAAATAATATATTAAGTAATTTATTAAATATTAAAATAATATAATAAATAATTTAAAATATATACTTTTTCTAATTATTTGATATTTTAATTTAAAATATAAAATTAAAATTATTATTTAAAAAATATAACAAGTAAAGTTAAGCATTATAAATTATATGTAAAAAATAATATGTTAAATAATTATTGAATGATGAAATTATGTAAATTTTAAAATTAATTATTAAATTATTTTTTAAATATAATTTTAAATAGTTTGACATTACTCAAAATGTAGTTGATCAAGTTGGTGTTTCTAATGGCAAGCGTGACAAAATTTGCAATTAATGACAACAAACGTCGATTCAATGGGCATTAAACTCGCCGCCACGGCGACTGTAATGGCTAATACTATAAAGCACGCAACGCATTTTTCTCAACTGCTAGCACATGCTCAAAATTGGCCTGCTAGTCCTTATCCCTGCAACCTGATTTTGAACTCCCTTACCAGATTAAAGAAAAGATTCTCAGAAGATTTGGGCAATTTGCCATTTCAGACGAGTTGCTTGCATACTATGTATGGAGTATGGACCATCTCATAAATTTTATTAATTATTTAGTGGGTTTAGCCGAATGAGACATTATTTTATAAATACGTAATTATTTTAAATATATTAACTATTTCTTTATTTTTCAACCGCGGACAAAAGAAATATCATTATGTGAGAGGCTGAGGGACATTTATATATATATATATATATATATATATATAAAACAACCTATAAAAAACGTTACCGAACAAGCCTAAATTACAATCTGCTTATTCCATTGGGGAAGCAAAAGACATTTTACATTCAACTATTAACCAAGAGTCTTTGTATTTTATGCGAAAACTTGAACTTGTTTTTACATCTTCTTTGCAGTTAAATAAGGGACGAGATTTGAGAACAATTTTTAACATAATCATGACTATTTTCACCCCTAAAAAACGTATTCGATCATTTTTAACATTTTTAGAAATTAAACTAGATATTCATTAGTTTCCTAAAATTAAAGTGGCAATTTCTTATAAAACTTTTACTATATATTTATTTTAGCGGTAATATTACATATACAAACTTAATTATTTGATATGGTATAACATTATTGGAGAGATAAATATAATAAAACAAAAAAATAAATAAAAGAGTTTGTATAATTTAATTTGTGCATACAGTATTATTTTTACGCTTGTTTGTCTTATAGATTATTTAAGATGTGCATAAGAAAAAATTAACAAAAAGAGTAACATACTGAGGGCCCATTTGAAATTACTGTTGAAAACGCTAAAAGTGATTTTAAAAAGTTAAAAAGTTAATTTACATGTTCAGGTAAAAAAAAATGGTTAAATTTACATGTTTGGTAAAATAATTTCAAATCATTTTCAATAAAATCATCCCTTTTACAGAAAATTTTAAAAATATGGGAGGATTATTTTTTAAATTTTGATTCTGAAAATCATTTTTTTCTTTGAATATGAGTCCAATTTTATCCTTATATATAAATAAAAGATTCAAAATTATCCTAAAATTATTAGTTAATTCCAATTCTATTTAAAAGAACAAAGTCATTAATAAATATCATACTTGTAATAGACCTAGAGCATTAAAAAAATAGAAAATTTGAGAAACAATATTGCTACAAATTTGATGAGAGCACACTGCATATTTTTCTGAAAATTTGTGAGTTAGAAAATTTTGATTATATAATGTATGTTTTGTATGATGCTTATAATAATTATATATTTTTTCTAATATCGGTTGTTTTAACATCATGTAGCATAACAATTAAAGGTTATAAAATCATAGATATCATAGATGTATGCAAAATAATGATATTAATATTATTATTATCATCATCATCATCATTATTATTATTATTATTATTAATCCAATCATAATCATATATAATAAAATGTCTATTTCAGTCATGTCAATTTTTATATCATTACAATAATAAAAAATTTTAAATTCATATATATAAACTACAGTTGAATTTCAAACCAGTTTTTAATATATAATTTATTGAAAGATCTATTTATTATTTTTAGAATTGATTTTTTTTTCTAATACAACGAACTTTAGTTATTTAAAAAAATACGCCCAATATTTTAAAAAATAATTAATTAAAAAAAAACTACTTCCAATCTCAATCTCGCCCTAAAAGGGCCCAAGATTATTACAACTACAAACCGCAAAACTCACATCGTTATTATCAATTGTCTTTATTAGACTGCATTTTCGACCACCGATCGAATTAAAGTTCCCATTAATTAATGAGATTATAAGCTCTCATAAGGGTAGGATTCACAACGCTGAACCCTCCATCAACTACAAGGTTCTGCCCACTCACATAATTTGCTTCATCACTAGCCAAGTAAAGAGCAGCATTTGCAATGCCGTCAGTTTCGAGAACTTGCCCCCTTAGATTACCCATCTGGCTCATTGATGCTCCAATCATTCCTGGATCAACACCCTCTGTAATTGTCATTCCAGTCGCCAAGCCATAAGGAGAGACGCAGTTTACTCGTATACCATACTGTCCAAGCTCGGCTGCCAAGCTCTTCACAAGTGCTAAAATACCATATTTTGACACTGTATAAGCAGGCGAGCCAAGCCCTGCAATTTCTGTGCAAGCACTGGCTGTAAACAATATGCAACCTCTCTTCTGGGGTACCATGACCCTTGCCGCATGTTTGGCTCCTAAGAAGCCTCCAACAGTGTTAATAGAAAGCAAGCGTTCTAGATCAGATCTTGGAGTGTCCAAAATGCTCCCAAAGTTACGGTCAATAATGCCTGCATTATTGTACATGATATCGAGCTTTCCATATTTTTCCACGGTAGCATCAACAAGATTGATGACATCGTTTTCGTTTGATATGTCAACATGGATGAAGCTAACGCCTTCTCCTAGCTTTTCAGCAAGGGCTTGACCAAGTTTATCTTGGATATCGGCTATAACAACCTTGGCACCATTTTCATGGAAGAGTTGAACCGCGGTAGCTCCAATCCCGCTTGCTCCACCAGTGATTATTGCAACCTTGCCTTCTAACCTGAAATGAAAGCACTAAAAATCAAATAAAAATAAAGTTGACTTAATTTTTAAAAAATAAAAGTATTTAACTAATGCTCAAACAGTAATATTTCTGAAATTAAGCGAAAGATAACAATTTCAAAACCGAGTCTTAATATTTAAAGCATTTTGAACACAAAATTGGCATCTGCAAAATCCGAATGCACAAGCATATTACATATATTACGATCAACACAATAATTTCAGGATTGAAGCAACAAAATACAATAAGTATTATTTAATTACCTCTTGCTGGGTGCTGCAGAGGAACAACCGTTCATCTTTCCTCAAATATATGAAACTCAGCTGCTAATAGTGAGACAAGAAACTTTGGGTTGGCTACTTGGATAAATGCTTCATTCTTCTGTGGAATTTATAGCCGAAATATTCCAAAATAGAGAGAAATAGGATATGCCATTATCGTTGCTCTTTCTTGACTTATTAATAAAATACAGCTGAGGGTTGGCTTGGTTTGTCTATGTCTATTATCATTGTTTAATGCTGGGCCATGGTACAGCTCTGCCGACATTTTTTTAAGAACTTACCCGTTTGACTTTCTAATTACACTTGCCAAGTTACTAATTCCCTTGCTTTAGCCTATAAAAACATGTTTTTTTTTTTATTTGACTAGTCACAAAAATTTTATAGTTTCTTTTGTTTAAATTTCGATTGGATATAAAATATACAATAATCTAAATGAATCTCAATAAATTATTTACCATATTATAGGTAAGTTTTTTATAAAAAAACCCAAATGTATAAAAAATATTGTATAAGATAAATACCATAACATAGTTCAATAAAAGATATTATTATTGTCATTGTCTTATACACATATATATATATATATAAATTATTTACCATATTATATGTAAATTTTTCAAAAAAAAAAACCCAAATGTATACAAAATTGTATAAGATAAATACCATAACATAGGTCAATAAAAAGATATTATTATTGTCATTGTCTTATATATATATACACACTATTTTAGTCTTAAATTTTCTAAAATTATACATATCTTTTTAAGGGAGTAATTAATTATTTTTAGTTTTCTTTTCTTTTAAACCACTTTTTAGAAGGGGTAATGGTAGCTTCAAAAAAACTTAGAATGAAAAACAGTATACATGAAAAACTTATGAGGACATCAATAACTTTTTTTTTTTTAATAAAGTAGTCAAAGTTATATGTAAAATCATAATTACATTTATTAATTAAATGTATCTTTTACTAATAAAATTTTCCTGGACCATCAAGATTTTCTTATAAAAATCCTTAACATGTATTAATATTATTTCAGCCCAGATCAAAAGACAGAAGAAACAAAAATTATAATCATTCTTGGTGGGATCATTTTTACAAAGTAAGAGATGTTTGCATCGAAATCCCTTTTTCTATTATTTGTTTGCAACATTGGCAAAAATATTAAAAATTATTTTTATATATATATATTAATATTGACGGAAAAACCAAAGGTCCACTGAAATTAGCACAAACAAAATTGCATTTAGATCCCCTTAAACCTAAGAAAGTCCGCATCAACTTGAATGTTTTGATTATCAAATCGTTTAGGGAAAAATAAAAATTAAAAATTAAAAAAAGGACATGAACTCTTAAGATTTGACAAATAAGACACCGATATCCATGTGACTTTTAAAAAGATAATTGTGACAAAAAGTTTGTATTCAAAGTTATGTGTTATTATTATTTGTGACTATTATTTATCCGGTAGATTTTTATTTTTTATTTTTTATTAATATAATAATTAAATATATCAATTAATAATTAACACATCAAATATTGTATCTTTATTTTTCAATTTTATATATATATATATACCATTTGCTATTAAAAAAATACTTTATCAGATAACAAATTCCATTCACTTTGATAATTGTAAAGAAAAATGGTCAATTAAATTTTAAATTAAATAATTTTATTATAATTAAGTTATTATTAAAAATTTAGTATTTTAACAATTTTATTTAGATAAAAATTAATAAGAATATCAAAGAAAAGAGTTATAAAAAATTTAGAACATGTACGAGATGCATAAAGAAGTTTAGGACGTGTAAAATACGAAAGAAAAAGCGAAATAGAATTCGAAGACGTGAAGGAAGCAAAAATAGCGTGGAGCTGATAACAGGGCTCAACGCCACGGCGCCTAAACAGTATGTCAGCGTTGCAGTACCAGAGCGGGCAAAGTTAGTTTTTAATTCGAATTTTTAAGTTTTGAATAGGTTTGGATTTCCAAAACAAATAAACTCTTACTCCAATAAGAATTAAGTTTAGTATGGATTAAATAACTCCCTATATAAATCCTTTAATTGAAATTAAGTATTAAGAGAGACTCTAAGAGATAAAAGAATTAAGTAGATACTAAGTACTTGTGTGCACTAGAATAAAACTATTATTTAAGTGTTCGTAGTTCGTGGAAGAGTGAAAATACACTAAACATTAGATTCTTTTTAATATTTTTTATTAAATTTTTCTTATAAATTCTCTAAAAAGTTAATAAGAGAGGTTAAGATTTTAAATCTACTGTAGACGTAAAAAATTGGTCAAATTACGTAAATGATTGTATCGTACTCTTTATTTTTTACTTTAACCTAATTTCAAATAAAAAAAGATAATTCTTTCAATAATTATAAATAAAATAAAAATATAATATCACAACTAGTCACCCATACTGTTGCTGACCAACAGTAAATTTGATTTATCAAGGTTCAAGGTTAATTGATCAACAATGAAGACTTACCTTACCAGTCAATCTTATTATGTTATATCAGATAGAATAACTTAATTTGTACCGAGAATAATATAACAATACATAAATAAATAAGATAGCAGCACTTTGTGGTGATAAATGTTACTTGGTGTCAAATGAAAAATGAATCAACCCTCATTTTCAAGAAAACTTTTATTTAATAGATTAATTTAGTACAAAAACTAATATATTTATTTGGCACCGAAACCGTAGTAGTAGTACAATGACTTTATTAACGAGAGATTACATGTGAGCAGAATTAATCATCAATTGGTTTATATTTAGGATCGGCAAGCAATACCGAACACGTCATTAAAAGTTCTATTACTTGATAAGATTATAAGCCCTCGTGATGGTAGGATTCACAGTGAATCCTCCATCAATAACAAAGTTTACTCCGTTCACATAATTAGCTTCATCACTGGCCAGGTACAGAGAGCGTTTGCAACGCCATCTAGTTTTAGAACCTGCCCTTTTAGATTACCCATCTAGCTCACTATCGCTTCCATCATTACTGGGTCAATTCCCGCATTTTGTTGCATACCCGTCACCAAGGCATAAGGTGAGATGCAATTCACTCCTATACCACACTGTCCAAGCTCAGCTGCCAAGCTCTTCATTAGTCCTAAATTCCCATATTTTGACACCGTATAAGCAGGAGGGGTAATTCCTGCAATTCGTATACAAGCGCTCGAACAATATGCAACCCTTTTGTTGGGATACCATGACCCTTGCAGCATGTTTGGCCCCCAAGAAACTACCAACTACGTTAACAGCAGGTTAGCATTCTAGATCAGAATTTGGAGTGTCCAAGATGCTACGGTTAAAGTCAAAGATGCCTGCATTATTGTGCATGATATCGAGCTTTTCATATTTAGCAATAGCAGTGTCAACAAGATTGATGAATTCATCTTTCATCTAATATTATTGAAGATTTGGTGATTTAATAATCTTATTTAAACAAGAATTAAAATGAATATTAAAAAAGAGAATCACAAGAAGTTTATAATATATAAAATACGTATGGAAAAGTTTATAACGTATGGGATACGAAAGGGGAAGTAAAATAAGACTTGAAGACGCGAAAAAAATGAAGAAAAGCACTTAAGAGGTGCTAGGACTGAGCGCCACGACTCTCAGAATAGAAACCTAGCGCCGCGGCGCTAGAGCCTGAAAAAGACTGTTTTTTATCTGAATTGCAAGTTTTGAAAAGTTTTGGACTTTCAAAATAAGTGGACTCTTACTCCAATAAGGAATAAGGTTAATAGGTACGAAATAACCCCTATATAAATACTTATAAATCCTTTAGTTGAGATTAAATATTAAAAGAGACTCTAAGAGAAAGGAAGAACTGAGTAAACACTAAGTGCTTGTGTACGCTAGGGTGGAACTATCGTTTGGGTGTTTATTATTCGTTGTAGAGTAAAGGTACACAAAACATTAGGTCTTTTTTAGAGTTCTTCATTTGGATTTTCCTTGTAAATCTCTAGGGAGTCAATAAGAGAGGCTAGGATCCTTGGATTCACCGTGGATATAGGCAATTAGTCGAACCATGTAACTGATTGTGTTGTGATCTTTATTTTCTACTTTGAATTCTTGTTATTTTTCTTGATATACAGATTTTTTCGCTGCGCATAAAAGTTAGGGTTCAAGGTTGAACTTAGAGTTCTTTGCTTTAACCTAATCTCAAGAGGGAGAAGCGTGATTCCTCCCTCAACAAACTGGTATCAGAGCTAAAGTTTGATAATACACACTTGGGGTATTTAAACCATGGTTGCAATCAAGTAAGAAATAGAGAAGTTCAATGGGATGAATGACTTCAATTTTTGGAAGAAGAATGTTAAGGCTCTACTAATAAAGGAAGGGCTAAACTCAGCCTTGAAAGAAGCTAGCTCTTCAACTAGCGAAGGAACAACAACCTCAAAGTTTGGACAGAAAGATTGGGAGACACGATTTAAAAAATATCTCACAGCACCATAATCCTAGCGTTGAGCGACGATGTATTAAAAGAAGTTGGCGATGAAGAAATCGCTTTAGGGTTATGGAAGTGACTCGAGGCATTATACATTAAGAAGTCTCTTACAAATAGACTTCTTGTGAAGAAGAAATTGCATCAGCTAACAATGCATGAAGGATCTTCATTGAGAGCTCACATTAACTAGTTCAACAAGATCATCATAAGTTTTGAGCAATTGGGCATTAAAACCGAGGATAAAAACAAGGCTATAATCCTGTTTATTGAAGAGCTATGAGAGTTTTATAGATACATTGTTATATAGTAAAGAATCTTTAACGATGAATAATGTTAAGACATCATTAAACTCAAAAGAATTGACTAAGAGACCTGCGTCTAAGAGTGGAGCAGCATTGCTTGCATAAGAGAGGAAAAGCAACCAATCAAGGAGGAGATCTAAGAAGTGTTTTCTTTGTAATAAGGAATTGCACTTTGTGAAAGATTGTCTGAAATCAAAAAGCCAAGAGAGGTGGGCTGCAATCGGTACTGAGGAAGATACCAAAATTGTAGACATATTGATAACCTCAAAGGGAAAGTATACTGGCAAATGGATACTAGATTCGGGATATAGTGTTCATATGTGTCCCGACAAATCGATGCTTACGAACTACAAAGTTAAGTGAGGTAAAGCATTAATGGGGAATGACATGACTTGTGAGATCATGGAAGTTGGTGACATAAGGCTGAGGATGCAAGATGGAGAAACTAGGGACTTACATGGTGTAAGGCATGTTCCTAAATTGAGGAAGAGCTTAATATCCCTAGACAAGCTCGATAAGGTAGGGTATTCAGTTAGAGCAAAAAAAGGAAAACTAAGGGTAGAGAAATGACCTATAAGGTTTGAGAGTGAGAAGTAAAATAAGGGGCTTTACGTGTTTACTAGGATGGCCATAAGTGGCCCAACGCGAGATGTTGGGGTAATGCAGACCACTAGGCAACATCTAAACTGTGCTCACTAAGGTGATAAGGATCGAAAAAGAGTGCAACGCATCCATACCCTATGCAAGCTGCACAAATGCCTTTGTAAACCAAAGTCACTACCTGTGGAAAGTTAAGTTTTTGTGGAGACTTAACTGGACTTAACTTTAGGTGATAAAGTATTGGTGTGGATCAGATCCAGAAGCCTTTTTATTTGGAAGATTTTGAATCAAGAAAGGGTTTATTGGAGATTTGGTGATTCAACAATCTTGTTTGGACAAGAATTAAGATGAATACCAAAAAAGAGAGTCACAAGAAGTCTATAGCATGTGGGATACGTATGGAGAAGTCTATGATGTATGGGACATGATGCTCAGCCGGGCATAACAAAGCTCAGAGCTGCGGTGCTAGAGCTGAGTAAAGACCGTTTTTTATCCGAATTTTGAGTTTTGAAAAGTTTTGAATTTCTAAAACAAGTAGACTCTTACTCTAATAAGGAATAGGGTTAGTAGACATGAAACAACCAATATATAAACACTTGTAAACCTTTTAGTTGAGATTAAGCATTAAGAAAAACTCTAAGAGAATGGAAGAACTGGGTAGACACTAAGTGCTTGTGTGTGTTAGGGTGGAACCGTTATTTGGATGTTCATTGTTCGTGGTAGAGTAAGAGTACACTAAACATTAGGTCCTTTTAGGGTTCTTCATTTGGGTTTTCCTTGTAAAATCTCTAGGGAGTTAATAAGAGGGGTAGGATCCTTGAATCCACTATAGACGTAAGCAATTTGGCGAACCACGTAAGTGATTGTGTTGTGATATTTATTTTCTACTTTGAATTCTTGTTATTTTACTTGATATACAGGTTATTCTGCTGCCCATAAATGTTAAGGTTCAAGGTTAAACTTGGGGTTCTTCGATTTAACCTAATCTTAAGAGAGAGAATGGTGATTCCTTACTCAACAGATATATCACAATGGATGTAGCAAATGTCTTGGTCGAGCTTGTCAACAAGAGCTTACCCAAGCTTATCCTAGACATCAGCTATTTCAACTTTGGCACCATTTTCATGGAAAAGTTATATCATGGCTGCTCTAATTCCACTTGCTCCACCGGTGACGATTGCCACTTTTTCTTTTAATCCGAGATTGAAAGACAACAAATTAATACTAATCAGGAGCCGACACCTAATGTAATATCCAATCTCTATTAGTAGTATTGGCGCCTAAATTTTGGTATAGAGTAATAAAGACATCGTAGAGTTACCCGATTCTAACCTTATTAGAAATATTTTTTTATGGTGTGCGTGAGAGATATTAGACCTAATTTGATAATTTTACACTCGATCGGAGCGTCGAATGACCCTAGAATATTTTTAAAAATTTTCTCTATTGGCTTGGATAAGGAAATATTAAATTACTACATGAATTTTCATTTAAGGGTTATGTATGGAACAAGCCTTTGTTGAGAAACACAATCCATATATTAGAGAATGGACCAATTAGAAACAATCTCATGGATTGCCAAGTTAAAAATTCTAGTTAGTTCATTGGACTATTCTAACTAGATAGTTACAAATGAACCAATTACATGCTTAGTTTCCAACTAATAGCAATTTAGAAATTTAGAGTAAGTTGAGAGGCAAATTGATCAATTGAGGGAGTACTATAAATATGATGGAAGTGTGTAGAAATTTCAAGTGATCAAAAGCAAACATTTTAGAGCAAGAGAAGCAAAATTCGGCCAAGGTGAAGGGAATGCTGCTACAGTGAAATTTCATTTTTTTTTTCATGATGTTTCATGCTTAATCAAGCTAAATTAAAGTTACATACCAATTCCTAAGCTCAATTGAAGCCTCCATTAATAAAAATTCAAGAAAAAAAGGTAAGAAAAGCATTGTTTTATGAGATTGATATGTGGACTTTGAAGATTGCTTCAATTGATGTTCTTGTGTGTATTCTTGGTTTAAATTGAGTTGAATTCTAGTGTGGAGCTTGGAGCTTGAAGGAGTCATCAATTTGAAGAAATTGGCAAGGTAAGAATTAGGGTCTTGGGTGATTTGAATGTAGAAACTTCAATTGGTTGTAATTAGAGCATTGGAATGAAATTAACTTGATTTTGATGTAATTGGAACAAGAAATTGAGAAAAGAAATGTGTTGGAACCGAGGGTGAAATTTTGTCACTTTAGGGAAGTTAGAGATTGAGTTGTGTTTTGATTGAATTGTGGTGTATAAATGGTGCCTTATGTAAATTAAATATATTTGGTTGATGAAAAAATCAAAAATGAAGAAAATGAGACATAATTGTCCATTTTGGATAGGTGAAGGGCAATTATGTCCAACCAAGTTATAAGGCGTTTAATAATTTTCAAGGCTTCATATGGTAAGTTAGATTAGATAAAATGATTCCGTAAATGAAAATCGAAAAGTAGTGGGTTTTGTATGCCGATTAAGGCATTTAGTAGTTACATAAGATTTTAGTGTTTGAATTAGTTCTAAATATCATTTATGGCGCGTAGGCGAAGAAAACCGAGAGTGGTAATGGGAGCAGAAATTCGAAGCAAAATTGAGCGCGTAGCGGTTGTGAGTGGAAATCTGTTATTTCTTTTATCTTTTGTGTATTATGCTTTCGCATAATGAAAATATATGTTTTATGAACTTTTTGCATAAACATGATTTATAATCTTGATATATATCCATAGATATACTTTTACATGTTCGGTTTAAGAAATAGTTTTAAAATTACTGCATCCGTTTTAAAGGCCATTAGTACCCTTAGATTATAATGGTAGTGATTGTATTAGACCCGACCAGTATATCCCGTACACATGGGCAAGTTATAGGGAGTGTGTCACAACTCCGGGAAGTTGGGATGTCGAGTCATGTGAGTCACTTTATGTGTACGGGGTATTGTCTCGCTATATGTATGCAATATAGGATTTCGCTGCATAGCCAGTGAGATGTCTTAAGATGTCACTATGGGTACTGCTAGTTGAGGTGCCCCGTGACCTACTCACGTGTGTAGTGCTAGTTGAGTCACTGCGTGAGTATAGAGTTTTAGGGTTACCATTGGTACAGTTTAGAAAAAAAATAGCCGAGCGATGACTTTACTAGTTTTCAATCTACCGATAGCATTTTATGCATTTATATACACATGGCAGTTATTGTGTTATACAGATTTTGGATATTGTTTTTCAAAGATGTAGATAAAACCCGTTCGGCAAGATTTCATCAGCATATGATATTAGAAACCATTTTACAGTTTTACATCAGTTTTAGAAGCATGATTTATACATGTCTTTTAGAATTTACTATCTATACATAATGTTATTTTATTTGAAATCTTAAATGCACTCACTAAACTCCTTTAACTTACTCGTTTTGTGTTTTATGTTTTCTAAACCCCCTTCCCAAGTGCAGGTCTTGGTACGCAAGGTGCTGATTCTCCTATTATTGATTAGTAGGCTAGATCTGAAGATCATTTTGTATATGTAAATGTGCTTGTAGTACTCTTTTTCTTTCAGCATAGTAGTTCTAAATTTGTGCATTGTACATATATTTTGGATAACCAAGAAGATATTTTAATATTTTAATGATCGTTTCACTTTTTTATCAGTATTCCAATTTTATGATCATAATAAAATTGTTAAGTTGAGTTAGATTTGGTTTGAAAAGAACTGGAGGTCCTATTTGGTAGTATTGAGAAATAATTAAATTAGAAGTGCAATTTCTTTGCAGATTTTATATTGGATTCTCCGAAAAATAGAGAAAACTCTGCTTTTTTAAAAAAAATTAAGATGTCATTTTCATGTATATGTCAAGATTTTCTTAATAATAGTAAGAACCAAAAAGGGGTTCACCTCGCGAAATTTCTCAACTATCCAATTATATTCTGAGAAATTTCCGTCGGGATGTCCGACAGAACTGCTGGGATCTACTATAAAAAATCTCAAACCGGATCCTATCACCTAAAAGTACTAAAAGCCTTATGTCATATGAAAATTAGGTTGTATAATGAAAATATTGCATGCTGATATAAACAAACAGAACAAAATAAAAGAATAAAAATGCAAGCAACTAAATCTGACTCTTTCTTACCAAAAGATGAAAATCTCCAAAGTTTTCTAAAAATGATAATACATTACTTAAACACGAATTGGATTTGTAAAAGAATAGAATTTGTTAGAAAATTTTATAAAAATTGCACTGCTCAATAATACATGTGATTCTGAGTCGAGTGTCACGTCTTACATTAAATAAAAATTAGGTAGATCTTAGGTATATAAGAGTGGTTATATAGCATCACCTAATAGTTGCAAGCGCTCAGTCCGTGACAAGTGGTATTAGAATAGACCTGAATTCTCATTCGTATGTAGGCCTCTAAAATTGCTCCAATAAAAATTATCACATGAGATATGGGTCCTCAATGCAATCAAGAGGATAGATAATACTAACCAAGTGGACTCTAAAAATCATGTATCATAAGATCCAATAGAGATTGTCATATAGGTAGTGGGTCTCCTAACTCCGGAGAAAGAGGCAATACGAGTCAGGTTGGTTTTTGAGTTTGGGTCATACCGTAACGAGGGCGTCATGTGATTAGGTGAAAAAAAATATCGCATCCCTCATCGAATAAAAATTGGATAGATCTTGAGGGTCATACCGTAACGAGTGCATCACGTGATTAAGTGAAGGACAATGTCACATCCTACATCAAATAAAAATTAAATAGATCTTAAATATATAAAAATAAATATACAAAATTACCTAACGGACTAATCTTTTAAATATAATAAATATTCAACCCGTAATACAAGATTAATATTTGTCTCCTTATCTCATGTCACTAACTTTAAGATGAGAGCAAAATCTAATATTCTTTTCAAAAATCAGCAATTACCTGGTGAGCTAGGAGAAAAAATGAATTATATGTATAATGCCCGAATACTAAATTTGAATAAGCAAATATTGGTAACCGTGTCATTTTATTTTACTGATAGACGCTATAACGCTGGAATTATATACCAAAGAATTCTCAATTACTTTTTGCAGGATGCTGCGGAGACACAACTGTTCATTTTTGCCTCAATTAAATTAAAAGACTAGGCTGCTAAGAGAAGACAAAGGAAATTAAAGGCTTGCCTGTGGAATTTGGAGAACACCGATTATAGAAAGTCCGTAATAAATAAGTAAAAGAATGCCACTATCGTTGCTGTTTTATTATTATTATTAACAATATTGTTACTGTTTCTTAACTCCAAATAAATGTATAACTTGCATATTATTAGGGTTCACAACATAATGCATCGCGGCATTTTTTTAATTGAAGTCCTTACTCTGTCCAAATATCCCACGTAAACAAGAGGTTTTAAATTTATTAAAATTTCAGATAAATTCAAAAAACAATTTAAAAAAAAAAACCTACCAAAGCCTCATTTTTTATCTGCTCTCACAAGCCTCTTGTAAAAGTCTAAAATTGGAAGCTATTTGGAATTCGTCAAAATTCGATTTCTCCATACTCAAAATGGCTATATAATCTTTTCTTTTATAATATCTAAAATCAAGTTTCAACAAGCTTTTCTTTGTAATGCGGACCCAAATAGAATGAGATGGGAACTGAGATAATGAAAGGCACAATTTTATTTTTTTTTTAACATGTCTTGATCTCCCTAGACCATATAATTAGCCATTATTTGAATTGAATAACTCTGAAAGAGTTCAATGTTAAAATAATTTTTAACAAAATATTTTGAGAAAAATGAAATAATAATTGAAAATCTACTCTTCAAAACAACTCAAGAAATTCAGGATGTAAGTGTTTTCACTTTTAACATTCATTCTATGCGCAAACCCATAATTATTCTGAATCATAATGAATTATAGATGCAAAACTCAATAGATAAGTTAGACTTTTCTCAAAATCAGAATAAATATAACTAATTTATTTTTATAACCTGTAACTTGTTAAATGTTATGCTAGTGTCGGGGTCAATTAATTTAATTAGTAAATTTTTTAAAATATAATAAAAAAATTCGGATTTAAAATCCGCATACATTTAATAAGAAGGGATATAGTTTAAATTTTATATAAAAAAAAACTATTAAAAAATGCTATGTAATGATACTTATAAGAAAGAAAAATTAGAAATAGATCTAATAATACCCTAAAAAGACCGACAGTAAATTAATCTCCATGAATATGAAAGAAGTAAAGATGTAATCTTATGCAAAAGAAGTAAGATGAATGTTCAAGAAGGAAGAAATTTAAAAGACAATAATAAATGCAAATTTGAGTCTAATTTATGTAAGCTTTTCAAAGGCCCTCGAATCGTAACTTAATTGGTTGTAAAGGCACAAGGCATCTGCAGCCATTTGAGTTTGAGTAAAAATAAGAGATAAAGGGTGATGTTTCATGAGTAAAAGATTTATCATCTCATCCAAACTTTAAAAAAAAAAATATAGGCCTTACAAATGTTGTATAAGAAATTGAAGATAGAAAAGAGAGTGAATTTTTTAATTTTAAGAACATTAAGTATAATAATTTGACTAATAACATTGAAAATGACATACTTTAATTTTGAATTATGTTGCCAAATCTACAAATGAATAATTTTGAGAAGTTCGTCAAATGTTGCTATTCATGCCAAACAACAAAAAGATATGCATAAAACACTAGGTTATATACTCCTCCAATTCTAGAGGCCCCCTTAAGAAGATTTGTTTGTGGATTTTATTATAGGGCTTTCACATACTCAATATAAAGTGGATTCTACTTTGTGGTTGTAGATCCATTTTTTAAAATTACACATTTTATTCCGTACAAAAATATTTCTGATGCTAATAATGTTACACAACTCTTCTTTCAAGAGGTAGCTCATTTGCATGAACTACCGAAAATCATTGTATCAGATCGTGATAACAAGTTCCTTAGTCATTTTTGGTGTACCATATGGAAGAGATTGGATACATCATTATTATAGCAATACATGTCATCTACAAATAGATGGGCAAATTAAGATTATAAATCATACATTAGGTAATATTTTATATAGCTTAACACAACATAATCTACGAATGGGATCATGTTGCCACAAACAGAATTTGTTTATAATAATATACCAAATCATTCAAGTGAAAAATCACCTTTTGAGATTGTTTATATTTGACCTCCTGTGCATATTTTTGATTTAGTTCCTTTACCCAAACTTCTTGGCATAAAACATATCATTGATCATATGTTGAAAAGAATAACCAATATCCATAATGAAGTTAAGAAGAAATTAATAGATGCTATAGTACAAAATTACAAAAGATAAGTAAGATATCAAATTTTTCTTTAAGCATTGAAACCAAGCTTGGGCTGGTCCCTTTAGGATAGAAGGAAATGTGATGCACTTCTGGGTCCGTCCATTGTGTGCATGATCATCTTTGCATTGAAGGGTAATATATATTCCTCAAGGTCCCCAGTGTCATCATACATATAAAAGTTTGGTATGATGAACTTATGTGATTTTTTATCCCTTTTTATAACTTTTATAAATGGGTCTTTGTTCACCCTCCTAGTTAAAGTCATCGCATCCTCAATGATTCTAACCTTTTTTACCTTCCCATATAATTCAGCGAATTCTCTCATGATAGATGCTTTTATATCCTCACTTCTATATATTTTTGTTGTCATTTTTAAAGCTTCATTCCTTATCACATACTCCACTAATTAGTCAAATTAGTTTCGACTTAGTGCATTATCATAGAATGGTACTTCTTTGAGGTCATCGTTGAATTCTTCATATCTCTCCATTGTCATTAATTTATCTCTCAATTCTTGATTCTCCTTTCAAGTCTTCTCAAGTTGTTTCAGGATCTTTGTCATAATCATAATCACATTGGCAGAAATCTTGCTTCCTAAAATGATCGAGTCTAAGTTGCTTGGATCTCCAATATCGTTATTGTTTGAAAGCTTTGAGTTACATGCATTCTTAATCTTTTGTGTTGCAATCTTCCTTACTAATCGCCTTTAATTATTAGTATCGATGGCTTTGTTTTTGCTCAAAAATTTTCACAAACATTGACACTAAAGTTTCTAGATTCAAAACCTCCATATCAATTACCTAATTACCCTCATGTACTCCTTCAATTGCAAAATTACATCATCCTCCTAGAAAAAAAATTACTCCAACACTTAAGTAAGTGTTTATAAAAAGAAAGGGTGCAAGTGTGTACAAGAATGTGCACATAGACAATTAAGATTATGATAGTTGCAATATGTATGGTGAATTAATCTATTATTATTCAATGAATAATTAATTAATGCATTAACATATAATTGTCTCAACTTATAGTGCATAAGTTACAATCATTTTCAAAGAATGTATAAGAGTATGTATTTCATTAAATTTGTATGAAAGAGAGTTTAAGTCCATTATTAGTCTTCAATCAAAGGACAATGATTTAAGTGAGATTCATTCACTTGTGAGAAATATTTCTTCATGCAATATAACAATTAATCAGTAGAAATTCAAATAAAATTAGAAGTTTAATTCATTCTCACCTTTTCATGATGCACATGAATCATTTATGGAGTTCATGAGTCAACTGATAGAGTTACCTATCATGTTTGGATTTGAAATCTAAGTTGAATTCTCTTTTCAAGAAATTGGGCTTTGTTTGATATAGGTTGCCTTTTTGAAAAGGCTAGATTTGGTGTGGGTTTGTTGGACCTTTAGATAATGGGCTCAACAATATTTAATGTAATAAAATATTTAGATATAAGGATATTTTTGTTTTAGGAGTATGGACTAATACCCAGTTCTATCCCACATGTTTAAGAATCGATAGTTTTGTTCTAGCCTGTTAGTTAGTTTTTGTTAAATTTGATAGAAAATATATTTTTTTTATACAATAACATTCTTACGCTTACTAAAGTCTATGTGCAAAATTTTAACATGATACATGGCATATAAATAAGATTAAAACTTTTTTAAAAAAAAAGGTAAATACATGTCACGCCACGATAGGTTTAAAAATTTATTTTATAAATTATTAATAAATAAATAACATTTTCAGTGACCTGCCACCGTTATCCAGTGATAGTAAAGGTCGTAAAAATTATAAAAATTTACATCATTAGACTTTATTTTTCATGATTTACACAATAGTGAAGTCATTTTTTATAAATTAAAAAAAGATAAGACGATGGCCAAAAAGGCAAAAAAGGTAAAGAGGGGTGACAACCATCGTCGGCCACTGGCAGGACTCAATAGAAGTTACTCGGACTAAGCTCACAACTCAACATTACTACTACTAATAATAAATATAACCTAAAAATAATCAACACACAAATTTATGTAGTTCAACCCAAATGCCTATCTCTACAGTAAAGCTCATAATCAAAATTCACTATATGAAGAAGATATTATAAGGCTTAAGTTATAATGAGACTAATGAGCTAGGATCTCCTATATTTTTCCCTTCTTTAAACTTGTGGAGTTAATTTCTAGAGATTTGATGGATGTTTCCTTAGTAAGGATGAATGATTGAATGTTATTAAGTAGGGTTATAGGACAAATCCTAGTATGAAAATGAAGACGAGTAGAGGAGAATAAGTGAATATAGAAAAGTTGAGCTTTTTATCTATCATGTCTTATGTTGTGAACTTCTCAACTTTTTTTTTTCTCTTAGAGAACGTAAGGCTTTTTATAGTGAGGGTGAACCTTAAAGGTGAAGGGAGCTGGCTTGAGATTATCTCTAAAGAGTAACATATAGTGGAACACTATTAGAGAACAGTCCCCATCATAAGGGATATTTTAGAGAACTTGCTCAGTAGGATAAAAAGATAATTAGAGCTCCTTTGATGCTTGGAGTACTATGTGTCTCCTAATTGGTTACTTTCTAGTCCTGTCAGCCTGAGTTAGTGAGACCTAAGGAGCACTGAGGGGTCATCTGACTCTATTCCCTTGAGCTTAACAAATTTAATGTTGATCTGTTTAACTATCTCACACATTTTCTGTTTATGGTGTTAGTAGCGTCAACAATGTCAGTAAGAGACGAAGTCCTAGTTCTAATAGACATGACACTTACTTATTAGGTTTTTAAAGATTCTCTTATCCAATCTTATCCTTAAGTCTGATAGCTAAATGACGTGTCATCAGGTGCTATTTTAATAGGTCTAGCTAGTAATGTGGCGAGACTTAAGGATGGAAAAAAAAATCTAGACTCGGATATGAAACCTAGCCTAGAAAATCCAAGTTTTTTTTAATCCGATTTTGCTGGAACCCAAACCGAGATTTGAATTTTATTTATTTATTTATTTATTTTTAAAATCCTAAATTGATTCTTAATCTTTAATCTATATAAATCTAATAATTGTTTTACAAAATAAATATTCTAAAAGTTTAAATTTCACATAAACATTTAGAAAAAAATTAAAAAAAATTCAGGCTTAAATTCAGATTCGAATTCAAAAAAATCCGAAAAAAACTAAGGTAAAACTTGATTTTCGAGTTCATTAAAAAAGTTTAGATCTAGATTTTGTCATCCTTAGTAAGACTTAAGCCGTGTTGACATGTATGCCTGCTAGTAAGTCTATTTTGACATGACAAGGGTCCAACCTCCCAGAATTTATCATTTAATACAGTTACTGAGTAGTGACATGTGTCTTGATATAAGTCTTACTAGATGGATTTCATAGGTCAAGTTACGAAAATCTAAGTGATTGAGCCCAAACTTAGTTCCACTAAGATAGCTCATTATAAATTAGGCTGCTCATGAGGTCTGGCCTTGAGTGTTGGACTGGACTGCCCTGAGTTAGGCTAAATGTCACCAATCTTTACCCCAAACACATATATTCCTTGATTGTATTTCCATGTTTAAGAAGAAGACTTATTTTGATAATTTTGTAATACAACAATAATTTTCAATTTAGAATATTATCATCAATACTATTGAATAATGGCCTAATTATAATAATACCTACAAATTTAAAAAATTGATGTTAGTACTTTTTTACAAAACATGCACGAATGTCTAATCATTAGAAATATTTTGTTAAATAAAATAGATTCCATGTTAATCAGTGTAAAATGACCAAAATACACGTTAAACGAAACTGACATGACAATGACTTGTATGGATTTAAAAATTTTGACTTTAGTACTGTTAGGTATGGCTTAATTACAACAATACTCGCAAGTTTAAAAAATCGACGTTAATACCCAATTTTTTACCAAAATAGAAACAGGTGCCTAATCATCAATAATTTGCTATTAAAATTAACATATCCAAGGGTAATCATGTCTTTTTACCTTTAAATATTTAAAATTTAAAAAAAATATATAATATAATATAAATGTAAAAGTTTAAACAAAATACAACTAGACAAATGGTCGCGCCGGTTCCAGTGGGATGCAACCAGTGACTGCTAGAATAGGAGGCCAAATAATCGCTTGAACTAGGTGGCCATTTGGCTTGTAAACTTTTTATTATTAATTTTTTAATTTATTTTTTAATATTTTTAATGTTTTTATTATTTTATAAATATTTATTATTAGTTTATTTAATTTAATTATTTTAATTATTTTTTATTATATTTAAAAGTCAACTTTTTGAAATTTGTGCAAGTGTTATGTCATTTTAATCTCGTATAACATGTAAAGTATAAAATAATTTTTTGATACTGATTGATATAGAATTTGTTTAACTTAACAAAATATTTTTAATGTTTGAACATTCGTGTTTATTTTGACAAAAAATTGGATACTAACGCCTATTCTTTAAATCTGTGAGTATTGTTATAATTAAGTTATACATTTAGAGTATTGATGATAATATACCATAATAATAATAATAATAACCCTATATAAATAATAAAAATAAAACAAAAAATTTTAAATACTTGAAAAAATAAATAAATTAAAGATAATAAATAAAATTAAAAAATAATAATAAATAATTTTTGTTTTTAAAAAGCATGCGGCCAAAATGGCTGCCCATCAACGACCATTGTGTTCCCAGTCATTTTGGTCAATAGTTTATATTTTATATTTTTAATTTATTATTATTTAAAAAAATTTAAATGTTTAAAATATAAAAATACTTGATTATCTTTAAATCTGTTAATTAAAATAGATAATCATTAACGATTGGACATTTATATAATTTTTATAATAAAATTAAATATTAACGTTGATCTTTTAAATTTATAAATATTGTTATAATAAATCATATCTCAAACGTATTAACAATAATCCCTTTAAATTTTTGCAAAATATGAAATGGTGGCATGCAATATTTACCTTCCATTCTTTTGTTTACTCGGACCTTCGGTAGTTTTGAGTGCAAATAATGTTGGACCGTAGGATGTCTACTAATGTAATCCAACGGGTCACCATTGTAGATGTACCACGTAGCATGATGGCTGTAGTCAAACCCTAGAGCTTCAAATGTCTTTTTATTAAATAAGGATTATTTGCAGCAGTAACGCACAAAAAAAAATTGGAAAAAGTTCATAGCCTTTTAATTATTTTATTATTTTTTTTAACCAAATATAAAATGGTTATACTTTATTAGCCAAATAACTTATTTTTGGACACATTTATCCTTATATCAAATTTATAACTTCTTTTTTTTTTTTAAACTTTAAAGATATATTGAACAAAGTTTATTGATGACCGAATATTTTTGAAGTTGTTATTGTAAAAATCAAAGTGTTGCTGAGGATCGCTTCGAATTAAATCAAAGAAATAGCTCCGATAAATTTTTTAAAATTTGTTAGAAATTAGATAAATTTACATTTGAAGTTAAAAGTAGTTGTTATTAACGAACTAAATGAGTTAGAATGGTATAAACGATGTTGAAATCCAGCCAAAAATAAGTTTTGGAGTGTGTTTGGCGAAAACCAGACGGCGGTCGCTACAGCCGCCGTCGCGGGGCACATCTCAGGCCTGAGATGTACCCCTGCGATGCACATTTTTTTTATTTTTAAATATTTTATCTTTTTAAAAAATTTTACTAATTTTTCCATTTGTGAACTTTTTCTAATTTTCTTTTTTGTTTTTTCAGGTCATATGAAGTGTGATGCAATAGTTATTTGTTTTGGAGGAAAGTGGGAGAGTTCTAGTGACGGGGAAGAAAGTTATGTTGATTATAGTAATTTTAAAATTTCGGTTCTGAAAGATATTAATTTTGAAGATCTTTTAAATGCAGTATGTTATACCTTGGGAGTCGACAATGTGAAGTGTAAGGTGACTTTGAAAATCAAAATTGATGCAACGAGGTATAACTTAAAGCCTATTGAGATTAGAAATGACAATGATGTTCGGTTTTTTTTTTAAGCGCCAATAGAAGATTGTACTGTCCTTTATGTGTAACAGTGGATCCTAGAGCTCCTATTTATGAAGATAATGTACAGCCCCTCAATCAAAATCCACCATCAATTCATGCTCATTTTATGTCAGCTAGCGGTAGCAACCAAGTGAGCCATACATCTCTATCAGTTCCAGCAGAGGTTCCTGCAAACACAACGAACGAGTATCACAATGTTTCTCCTATACCCTTTAATGAAGACCTAGCCTATACACATTACGCTTGTGATGACATTGAAAATGTTGGGGATGTGGAAGGGGACTATGATGATGTTAGAAATGTTGATAATTTAGAAGGGGATGATTTAGCAGAAGGCGGACGTTGTTATGTTTCGACAAGCTCCCTAAATGTTGAAGCTAGAAGAATAGATTTTTGTGAAGCGAAAAACTCCTTTGCGTTTATGCCTCCAATACCACCATCAGACTTGGGCATTTCAGATAAGAATTCGAGTAGTAGAATTGACGATGTGTTTGTAGGAAAGTTGTTTGATAGCAAAGACGAACTTCACCAGGCTATTAGTATGGTAGCACTTAAAGGTAATTGGAGCTTTAAAGTGTCAAGGTCGACAAAAGATCATTTTGAGATCAAATATGATGATGATAGATGTCGATGGCGATTACGTGCAGTGTCGACAAATACAAGGAAACATTTTATTGTGCGCAGAATTGATTCAAGTCACGTGTGCCAATTAGATCGATTGTGCGATGGTCATCGATAAGCAAAGTCTCGGATTATTGGCAAATTTATAAAAAATAAGTTTGCATCTGCGAGTCGACTTTATAGACCGAAGGAAATCCAAGCAGACATACGTGAGGAGTTTGGCATTGAATTAACTTACCCTACTGCTTGGCGGTCTAAGGAGCATGCATTAGTGTTGATACGTGGTACTCCAGAGGGTTCATATAAATTACTTCCTGCATACTGTCATATATTAGAACAACAGAACCCTGGTACAGTCACGCATTTGGAGATTGACGATTGCAAGCACTTTAAATATTTCTTCATGGCTCTTGGACCATGTATTAGAGGGTTCCAGTCTTCCATCCGACCGGTTATTGCAGTTGATGGTACATTTTTAAAAAATGCATACTTGGAAACAATGTTTGTGGCTGTTTGCAAGGATGGAAATAACCAGATTTTTTCATTTGCATGGGGTATTGCTGACTCTGAAAATGATGCTTCATGGAACTGGTTTATGAAAAAACTCCGAGGAGTTATTGGCGATCTTGCGAACCTTGTATTTATATCTTATCGATATGCTAGTATTGAGAAGGCCATTAAAGAGGTATTTCCTAATATATATCATGGTGTATGCATCCATCACTTGAAGTGTAATTTGGTAGCACGATATAAGATACCATCGCATACAACAAAAGAAAGGGGATACTTGGCCTCCTATTTTGTTGCTGCCAAGGCGTATCGCATAGCTGACTTTCAAAGGGAAATATATAAGATGCGAGAAATGAAACCGGAGGCAACGAGATACTTGGAGGAGGAGGTTGGTTTTTCAAAATAGGCTCGATCAATGGGAGCATTCAGAAGATATGACATCATGACCACCAACATTGCAGAGAGCATTAACGCTGTTGTGAAGGATACACGTGCCATGACGGTGACTGTCTTAATTGAGTGGATCCGAGAGTTAATGAAAAATGGTTTGTTGAGAGACGTGAGGCTGCAGAAAATATGTCAAACTTCTTGACCACTTGGGCCCATGACAAGATTTGGAAGCACAATGATGATTCCGCTCGCATGACAATGCATGCAATAGATCGATCTTGTTTTGTTGTTAAGGACGGAAAAAGAAATGAAATAGTGGACATCCCGGGGAAGTCATGTAGTTGTCAAAAGTTTGATATGCAGCAACTACCGTGTCCTCATGCACTTGCAGTATGCAGGCAAGTCAAATTCCAGTACCAGACTCTTTGTTCACGATATTACATGACTGAGTATTTGTTGCGTGCATACAGTGAACCAGTAAATCCGGTTGGTCATCCGTTAGATTGGATTGTTCCAGAGGAGTTGAGAGCTGCTGACATCCAGCCTCCTATAGTACGTCGACAATCAGGAAGACGTCGGAAGAATCGAATTCTATCGCAAGGTGAGGCTCCCACGAAGAATGTATGCAGTCGCTGTAAGCAGCATGGACATAATCGACAAACTTGTCGAAACCCAATTCCATTACATGGTAGTTGATATGTTCTTTATGAGTTATATTTGTATTTTAAAGTCATGCAGTTATGGGCTTTATTTGACTAGTTAATTTGTATTTTTTTTTACGATTGCGTTTAATTGATAAGTTTATTGTATTCTAAAATTCCTGGATTAAAACGGACAGAGTTTCCCCTATATTTTCTCAAAATTTATATTTCATAAACCTGCAGAAAATACACTTCAAATATTTCTCACATCTCTTAGCTATAAAGGGGACTTCCCGTCCCTACCCAAATCAATCAACATCATTTTACATTTTTTATAAACATACATAAAAAAACTTTATAAACATACAAAAGTTAATTTTCTTTCACTACTTTTTTACAAATTTTCATAAGTCAGTCGCCATTTTGGTCCTAAAAAATGACCCATGCTCAGGACCAAAATCTAGGGGATGACAACACATCAAAAACTCTATAAACATACAAACATAAACCCCACAATCTCTACTATTCACTGTCTGTTGTGGCACTCCATCCTTTAATCTAATTACATGAAAAAGGGCTAAGTCAGGTGTAATTTGCCGTTGCTCATATAATCTACAAGCATCTAGGTAACGGGGTAACAACGTAGCTAATGGCAGGACATGATTCTCAATCACACCATCGGCAAATCCCTTGATGCTAGAATAGTAGATCAATATTTGCCGATGCAAGATGTCCACCTCAGCTGTTACCTAATGTTGTTGATTGTAGTTGACAAGAATATAAACCTACATAAAATTCAAATAAGTCTTAGAAATAGTACTACAAGTTATAAACAAAATAACAACATTTACACAAAATAGTACTACAAGTTATAAACAAAAATAACAATATTTACCTTATCAACCTCAATCCACATACGTGCACCGAGTAAATCTTCTTTAGCGCCTTGAGCATATGCCATCACTTCATCACTCCATACAATGCCAGTCATGTTATTTTTGTGCTGCTCATAAAGGAGTCTAAAAGACTCCTACAAATGCAGGGCCATCGAATAATCAATAAAATTAAATTAACAAAATATAAATAATTTAATTCATCACTCACAAAGAAGTACGAATCTACAGAAGTGGACAATTGAGGCAATGCATTAGTGCAACCGTATTGCTTAAGCCGAATCACCTTCAAATACTCATTAATATGCTGCATTTAGAAACAATAACCGTCAAGTGAGTCTGTAAATTTAGAAAAAAATAAAATGAGATAATTATTCAATAATTTACTTACAAAGTTATCCAGCCAGCTGTGTAGCAATTCCCGAAACCATGTCGGGTTAGCTTCTAGCCCAGGTAAGCTGACTATACCCTCATCCTTGTCCATCCAAGCCTGAAACTCAACCATGATAGTCGAGTCTATCTGCTACAACGGATTCATGTCTGCTTGAGGTTGCACTTCAATTTCAAATTTCTTCTTCTCGTGTATCCTTTGTGGAAATGGATTTGTATATGGGGTGTGCAAATACCATGCAGGCCTATACTGTCTCCCAAATTGACTTACTCCCTTATGCGGGGCAGGCAAGATCTCAATACTTACAGGACTGTCAATCAGTAGCTGGGGCAATATATCATGACCAGTAGCTGGGGTCTGAAAATCATATTGACAGCCTGCCGGTGTGTTCTCTCCATACTATAATATATATATATATATATATTAAAATAAATAAAACTGCAATTAAGGTAACGAAAAACTAATTGTGTTTAAAAATTATTTTGCTTACCATATTATGGCTTTCGTTCTGTTGGAATGAGCATGACTGCCTAAACCACATCATCATTTGCTACATCTACTGTGTAAGATCGGTCCGGAGTTGATTAACACTTGTTAAAATTTCATCTCTATCATTGTCCATTCTTTGTAGAAGTGCAGCTTGCGCAGCTTCAGTATGCTCAAATCTCTTAATCATCTCCTTCCGCAGCTGCTCAATCTGATGTGTTACGCCATGGTCTGCAGATGCACTGTGTTCAAACTACAAGAAACATAACCATAGTTAATGACTTATTTAGAAATATTAGAAATATATTAAAATTTCTCTTTAGTTAATCACATAAATAAGTAATATACCGTTACTCATGCCACTGGTGCTGACATTTATGGGTTTGTCCATTCATATCCACCCTCTCCACATCCATAACATCATCGTTAGGGTCACTAAAATGGGCATAGGTCCTGGGGCGCTTGCTCTCGCTGAAATCAGACATATTTGGTAAGTCCCCAGCATAACTTCCGCTTGGAATGCCTACACATCTAGCCAGGCACACAATTGCCTCTCTCTTCTCATGGTCTTTTGGTACTAATTTACGATGTACCGAAAGAACCTATAAATCAACAAACCATATTAAGTTACGCTTAAAATAAAATACAAGTTATAAACCAATATATATATTTTTCATTCATATCAACACATACCAAATCCTTTGCTAACATTGTATCCTAAACCTCATCGAACAATGAAGTCCCTCGAGTCGTCCAATTCAAAATACGAGGGAAGCGATCACCATTATGATAACCAAAAATCTCTCCGCACACTGGAATTGCCTCGAAAATCCATACCTAATATAATTATATTTAAAATATAAGTTTGACGTATACAAACAAAATATATAATTAAGATTAAAAAGTTAAGTACAAGAAAATTATGGCGTACCAGAAATGCGTGCGAAAAGCCATATACATTGTAACTTTCAAACTTCTTATGTGCAAACCCTTTCCTTTTTATTTTCTCAAGTTTTTGGAATGCAGCTTTCTTAAGTGAGTTATGAAGCACGGTCCATGCAATATTGCCCCATGGATACTTATTAAACTCATCAAGGTCATCCACTAAACATAGAACAAAATTTTGAATTCTACTACGCTCGTCACGTGGAATCAAAACACGATGCACAAAATAAAATAAACTCAACTTTACTGCATCTGCATCGTCCATTTTCTCCAAATTTAGACGTGCGTACCATTGATCAAGAAATATGTAAGATAATTTCTTTACCCCAGAAAAATATATATCTCATAATCGAGTGCCCAATTTCCTATGCAGCTGCTGGGCGGGAGGGTAATCTCGCATTTGTAGTCCAGTGATTAGTACAAACTCCTGTCGGCTAAAACGGATACGTTTCCTCCCTATGTAAAACCACATCTCATCTTCTACATTAGAGGTATGCACCTCACGCAACAATAACTCGTGCACCAAAATACCAGAGAATGTCAACTCTGATATATCTAAGAAATGCCCCATACACGTCTGCCTAAACAATATTTTCTGATTTGTTGTCAGTTTATCTTTAATGCAATTTAAACCCCACATCTTAGCATAAACCGTCACTGATGCACGAAAAAACATATGCTCTAGAATTCTATATTCTTTCGATACGTTCTCTTTCCTGTAATAATAAAAATAATTAAATAAAATACATTAATATTAAAAAAAATAATAATCAAAGAAATATTATTTACAGAAACAATTAATTTAACATACATAAAAATCATAATACATTAAAATAATTAATTACTAATATATTAATCAACATATTATAATAAAATCAAACCAAACTTAATAATTAATTTACTAACATATTAATATTAATCAACATTAATTATATATTAAAATCAAAATAATCATATATAATTATAATTACATACGGTACTCACAATAATAATAAGAAATGTTACAAACCAAAATTAATGAGTCATTTAAGCAAATTTTTCCATCTATTAGATCAATTCCTTCTAAATAGAATTTATAAAAAAAAAAATTTATTTAATTTAAATAAAATTACATTTATCTAAATTCTATTAATGTAATTTTATTAATATATATATTTAATTAATTTAAATATAATTAATTTAAAAAAACCAAAAAACATTCGCGCCACGTGGCATCTCATACAGGCGCCATGTGGCGCGAATTTTGCGGCATCGCGGGGCCATCTCGGGCCCGAGATGGCCCTGAGATTAGCAACGGTGGCCGCCGCCGTCTGCATCGTAAATATGACCCAAAAATCACGATTTTTTGCCCATTTTCAACGTTTTTTACACCATTCAAACTCATTTTTCATATAGAATTCAATAATTTCATCTATTTCTAGCTTTAAATACAAATTCTAATAATTTTATAAATAAATTTAAATTTTTTAAAAATTTAACAAAATTCGACCATTTTCTTTGTTTGAAGTGAGAAATATGTTGTATAAATTCCGATCTATGCAGTGATAATTTTAAAAATTTTGATCTAACAAATTTTGATAATTTTTAATTTTTTTGGGTGATTTTCGAGTAAGAGAAAGGTTAATAGAAAAAATGAGAAAATGTGTCTAAAATGTATATTTTTGGTTAATAAAATATATTTAATTTTAAGTTGGTTAAAATATTATAATAAAAATATAAAAGAGTTATTTGTGAAAATTTTTCAAAAAAATTTTGAAAAAGACGAGAATATTTTCATCCATTTAAAGTAATTATTGGCTAAAATAGTTGCAAACGGACAATTTGACTAAATTTTCAAATTTTAAAATGTAATATATTTAGTAAAATAACTCACTTTTTCCGAATATAAATATAAAAGTCCAGCCACCACAGTAACAACGTCAAAGGACCGATACGGTGAGGCGATGATAGCGACGCCCCAACCATTTTTGAAATACTCCACAGTTCAATGGAACGGGGAGTATTAAAATGAAAAAATAGGGGTGAATTTTGACAATTATCTGAGCCAAATATATCGAAACACGGATGGTTCAAGCAATTTGTCTGGTCAAACTTTCGCAAAATACAGCACGAATTGAAGATCTCCATAATTCTTCTAATGTCTCGTCTCCTTATTCTGATCGTCGCATCAGCTATATTTACATGCCATGCAGCACTTGCCGTGGAGGAGATGCGGCCGGGATCGGAGCAGCTGAGTTGGCTGACACGGGAGCTGCTGGACTCAGCAAGGCAGCCGGAGTTCCTCGAGTGGTTGAAGAGAGTTAGGAGGAGAATACACCAGTATCCTGAGTTGGCTTTCGAGGAGTACGAGACGAGTCAACTCATAAGAGCGGAGCTTGACTCGCTTGGGATTGAGTACACGTGGCCGGTTGCTAAGACTGGGATCGTTGGATCAGTTGGGTCAGGGGCTCAACCTTGGTTCGGTCTTAGAGCTGACATGGACGCTCTTCCTATTCAGGTTTCGTAGTTAATTTTGTTTCATTCACTTACAGTCAAACCTTATTACTCTTTCAAAACAAAAAAACAAAAAAAAACAGTCAAACCTTAGGCCAATAGTGATCAGCGTTTTGGAAAAATGAACATTTTTGCTTGCCTTTAACGATTCTGAAATGTCCTCTAACAATTTTAGCCAGTATATTTTGTTGGGAATTTTTCATAAATAGTCAAATTTTTAGTTTACTTAATTAATTTAGCCACCTATTTTATTTTTTTATTTTAATAGCCGAATGAATAAAAATATTTTTTTACTATTTTACTCGTGTCCGCCATAATAAACAGTATCAATTACAGTAACAGTATCTGTTATAGTGATTTTTTAAATATTTTGTTTTATTTTATAATTTTATTTTATTATGTGTGACATAATTAATTTATATTATTTATTTAAAATTATATTTATATTTATTTATTAAAATTATATTTATTTTATTATATTATTTATTAATTATATAATTTAATCGTATTATTACAAAATTTAAATAAATAATATAGTTAAATTAAGCTAAATAAACAATATAATTAATTTAAATAATTAATAAATAATATAATTAAATAAAATAAATATAATTTTAATAAACAAATATAAACTTAAATTTAGATAAATATAAATATAATTTTTAATAAATAATGTAAATTAATTATATTATACATTATAAAATATAACACTAATAAAAAATAAAATATTTTATTATAAGTAATAATAAATAAAAATATTATAATAAAATTAAAAAAAAAAGACTATATTTTTATTGCGCCCAAATATGGGCATGATAAGAACATATTTAGGCGCAATAAAAACATATCGTCCCATTACACTCATATTTGAGCGTGATATTTTTTTTACCTCAATATTTTAATTTATTATTTTATGTTTTTACAATTTTATTTTATTATATATTGTATGATTAATTTATATTACTCACAAATAAATTAAATATGTTCATTTAAATTTTTACTTGTTTTATTTAATTATCAATAAATAAATAAATATAATTTTAATAAAAAATACAAATTAACTTTGTATTTGTTTACGAAAATTATTTTTTTATTTATTATATTTATGTAGTTTAATTTAATTACATTAAATAATTATATTATTTATGTAAATTTTGTAGTAATATAATTGAAATAAATAAATAAATAATATAAAATAAATATAATTTTAATAAACAAAAAATATTTAATTTTGAATTAAAAATTACTATAGTAGGATATTGTATACTGTAGCTGTTATTGTTAAAATAGTGAAAGGATATTTTTATTTAAATTTATTTATTTGGCTAAATAAGTTTAAAAAATTGAACTATGTTAAGTGGCCTAAATTTTTGGCTATTTCTGAAATATTTTCTAATTTTTTTGAAACATTAATATTACTGATATGATGTAATATTACATTGTACGACTCTTGATATTATATTGTAAGACTCTTAATATAAAATTAGAAAGATCACCTGTTATAAAAGAATTAGATAGTGGCTCGCCCGATACCTATAGCCAACATTAGTATTGATGTAACTAAAATATCACTTTTTTTTTATAACTCTGGGCTTAAAGTTTGGCAATTTTTTGTTTATTTTTTAGCTGCCCCAAGTATATAAATAGACAGTTGTTAGTTCAATTATTTTTCTAAAAATTAATATATATTGGTGTGAAATTTTAAACTGGTTCGATGTAATTTAGTAAAATTTAAAGTTAAAAAAGTAACATTTAATATTATTAACCCATTCATGGTTTTATTTTAAACAAATACAAAAAAAAAGTTAATAAAAACATCAGTACTCACTATCATTGAATGAAATGGAATCTTTAATAACGATTTGTCATTATTTAGAATTCTAAGAGCTTAGCCATCTGGATTCTGAATCCTTTTAAAAGTACATCATTGAATAAAAAAATATCCCACAACTGTAGATAGCAATAATGCGTGTCAAATGTTTAGCCTTTTTCTTGTGTCCCTTTAGAGTTTACATAATGCCTATAGGATTAGACAATTGCTTGTGTTAAACACTATCTTTATTCAATTATGAGTCAGATTTATCTGATTCAACAATGTTATTTGGGAAGGAATTGGTAGAATGGGAATATAAGAGCAAGAGGAATGGTAAAATGCATGCTTGTGGCCATGATGTTCACACAACAATGCTGCTTGGAGCAGCTAGGTTACTTAACCAAAGGAGAGATGAATTAAAGGTAAATTCATAATCACACAAATACCCTGTAACAAAGATGAGAAATCTAGAACTTATAGTCACACAGAACACTTTGTTTTGACTGAATTGCATTGCATAAATTTCATTCCGAAGGGAACTGTTAAGCTTATCTTTCAACCTGGGGAAGAAGGTCATGCTGGTGCATACCATATGCTAAAAGAGGGTGCTCTTGATAAGTTTCAGGGCATTTTTGGATTACATGTTTCTCCAAAAATGCCAACTGGTAGAATTGGTGCTAGACCTGGTCCAATGCTAGCTGGTGCTGGGGCGTTTACTGCTGTAATTAAAGGGAAAGGTGGACATGCTGCGGTGCCCCAAGCAACCAGAGATCCTGTTCTTGCAGCATCCTTCACTATCCTTGCACTCCAACAGATCATTTCTCGAGAGACAGATCCTCTGGAGGCTGGGGTAAAATTTTTCCAACTTACTTTAACAATAGCTAATATATGATTTCCTTCTGATTGATTTCATGCATTTATCCATCCAAAAGTAAGCAAATTTACTGATGCAATTATATCAACAAGCTTGAACTTTGATGGTTTTCATTGCTGTGTCATCATCTTCTGTTAAAATTTCACTTAAAAAATACACAGGTAGTCTCACTCGGGTTCATTGAAGCAGGCGAAGCGTGGAATGTAATCCCAGAAACTGTGAGATTTGGAGGCACTTTTAGGAGCATGACTACAGAAGGTCTATTGTACCTTCAGCAAAGAATCAAAGAGGTATATACTATTTGGTTTTACGTACATATGGCCAAAATTTGGAATTGTCAAGAGATAACACGCTGGAAATTAGAAATTAATATTAGTAGACAGACAAATATATTCTTGAAAAGCACAAGGTCTAGCTATTCAGATGCGTTCATATTTGGGCATGGAAAAATTATATGATTGATTTTTCAGATCAAAATTGTGACGCTTCTCTTGATTTACTTGAGAGAGTCTAACAGAGTAAACATATTTCCAGGACAGTGTGAATCACACTTTTAAATTCTAATTCAAGTAAAGAAGTATAATAACATTTTCTGTTAATAGATCATAGAAATGCAAGCAGCAGTTCATCAGTGTAGTGCTACAGTAGACTTCATGGAGGAAAAAATGAGGCCTTATCCGGCGACTGTTAATGATGAAGAAATGTATGAACATGCAAGGAGGGTAGGAGCCTCCTTGCTTGGGGAAGAAAACGTGCGCCTAATGCCATTGTCGATGGGAGCAGAGGACTTCAGCTTCTATTCGCAGAAGATGGCAGCTGCATTTTTCATGATTGGGACAAATAATGAAACCCTTGGACCAACAAACTTACTGCACTCACCGTACTTAGTTATTGATGAGGATGTTCTCCCCATAGGAGCAGCCCTTCATGCTGCAGTAGCCATCTCTTATTTGGTTGACCATCTTGGAGTTCAATAGGAATACGACATCTACATATAAGATAGTTCTTGATTGAATTTATGAAACTGAAAGATATGACATATTTTAAAGTAGCTTCATTATTTCCCATTAGTCTTATATTAAAAACCAAATTTGATTTTGAACTAAAAAGAATAGGGTTTATCATTTTGGGCATAAAGTTGATCTTGTCCAATTAAAGTTTCTAGACTTAATATTTTTAGAATAATCTTCTATTTTGCGTTAAAAAAAAAGGTCAAATTAACTAAGAACTGTGTTAGATATTAGTTATTTGATTGAAAATAAAACTTAATGAGTTAGATTGGAGTTAGAATGTGGAACTCTTCCTACGTCATTATATATAGGGGCGAATTTTTGTATTTTGTAATAAGTTAAATTTGTTAGTTTAATAATTTTTTACAAATTCTCTTCTCTCTTTCAATTATTTTTTTTCCTAATATTGCCTAAACACTAAACTCTTCTTTCAACAAATTGATATGAAAGATATAAAAATGTCATTTAAATAAAAATGATAAATAGGATGGTTTCTTTCTAAATTCTTACATTTAACAAGTTTAATTATTGTAGTTGGAGTATTAAAATGAAGATTTTGTTGGGTTCTTAAGATATTTGGGAGATTATAGATGATGTGTCTATTTACATTACTTATATAAATCTTAAATTTATAATTATTAATTAATTATTTTATTTGTTTTACTTTTATTAGGTTATTTTTCTTAAATAGAAAAATACATAAGTATGTAAGGGAAGTGATTTAAAGACAAGATAATTAGAGAAATTGAGTGAAGACTTGCCCACAAATGAGAAAAGTTTCGTGAAGTTTAAAAGAGAAAGGGAAAGAAAAAAAATTCAATTTATCTTTAATTAAGAAATGGAAAGATTATGCTTATACAAGTCATTTTCTTCTCCAAAACTGGAATAGCACTTTAATGGCCAAATACTTATATAAATAAAGGATTGTATCGTGTCATGTCTAAAGTGTTTTTAAGTATTTAGTGCGAGATTAGATTTGTTGAAGGTTACTTAGATTATGGAGTACTATGTAGATTAGAGTTTTTAAAAGGTTTGTCGATTGGGATAGAGATACGGGCTTGGTCCGTAATTTATTAGGAACGTAAACTCTTATTTGGTAGGGGGAATATTCTATAGCATATTTTTTTATTTTATATGTACACTGTTAGATCGTTGTATAACATTTTAAAATTTTAGTCGTTAATTGTGTAAATCTAGTAGTATAAAAAAAGGACACCCTCAGTTGTACAAAACATCTTATAGCATGTATTTTCTTCAGCAATATAAAGAGTTTTTTTTCAAATACTTTGTGAACGTGTTTCTTCTCTTCTTTGTGTGGTTTTCTAGCCTACTTAGCACGCAACGTGTGTAAAGTCGCACGGTTCTCAAAAAGGTCCGTGACATCATCGTCGAAGTTGACTAAAGAAAGGGGTAGGGACCTCAAAGCTAAGAAGCACGGCAGTGTATTTCGCGACAAGTCAGTTGATTCATGCCAAGAAGTGGAGAACATGGTGAAAGCACTCAGTGTCGCTGTAGGAAAGGCGGCGGATCGCCTTAGGGAGCTGGAGCAACAAGTGGAGAAGCTTGAGGTGGGCCTCGACACTCTAGGAGACAAGATGCGCTCCATCGAGACTTACGCTGATAAGCAACAAGACTGGATCAAGGCTTTTCAAGAGAAAGTCTACACCACGATGGACAAGATTCAAACCCAAGTAGTAGAAGAGCTGCGTCGAGGATTTGAGGCTGTCAAGGAGGATGTGGTGTTGTACAATCGGGCAGTGGCAAACAGTTCTGTTGCCACTTAAGTTACGATGACTGCACCAAGAGTTGATGCTCATAAGCCCAAGGAGTTCAGCGGTAAACGGAATGCCAAGGAGCTCGACAACTACTTTTAGCAGATGGAGAGATACTTTGATGCCTTAGGCGTACGGGACGAGGATAAGGTAAATACCACGGCCTTATATCTCTCTGACCATGCAATTATGTGGTGACATATGACGAGCGAGGAGATTCGCAAGGGTACCTGCACCATCAACACCTAGACAGAGTTGCAATAAGAACTAAAGCGTTAATTCTATTCGGAGAATGTGACACACGACGCTAGAAAATGTCTAAATGAGTTAAGACAGACCAAGTCCATTGGTGAGTATAAGGAGGAGTACTCTTTAAAGAGGACTTGTTGTTCAATTTCCTTGATAGATTACAAACATGGGCATCCAATGAGCTGAAGTGGCGTGGAGTGCAAAATATATTTGACACTCTCACATTGGTAAAATCGCACACGGATTACCGCAAGGGTGATACTGGGAAGTTTAAGAATTTATAACCCAATCATAGCAAAGGTAGGGGAGTCCGAGAGTCTCACCCTCCGCAAAATAAGGAGGAAAAAGGTAAACCACCTACAAGGAGATAGCAGAAGCGCAACGGCAGGAGAAAGCTGAGATCTAGTTGCTTCCTTTGCGAATAGGATCATTAGGTGAAAGACTGTCCAAAGAAGAAGGCTATCAACGTAATGTTGGAGACTCAATAAGCAAGCAAACATGGAAAATTGGGATGTATGCAACTGCTCAATGCTTAGCGGATAGCCCACTCACCAACGAAAAAAGCGTTGATGTATGTTGAAGCTTACATTAACGGAAAGAAAACTCAAGCGCTAGCAAACATTGGAGCTATGCACAATTTCATTAAGCGTACGGAAATGAAGCGCTTGGGCCTTAAGGTGGAGAAGGGGATTGACTACCTTAAGATCGTGAACGCCGCAATCAAACCACTGGACAAGGTCATTTGTGGAGTCGAAATCGCCTCGAAAAATAGAGCAGTAAGGTAAATTTTTTGGTAGCACATCTCGATGATTTTGATGTTATTCTTAGTATGGATTTCTTGCGGCAGTTCAATATAGTACCGCTTTCCAACATAACTGCGTATGTATCCTGGAGGGAGGACCATGCATGGTGCCGACAGTAAATAAATCGAAAGGTGGAAAATTCAAGTCCAACGCCCATACCATTCTTATTTCTGCCATGCAACTGAAGAAAGGAGCCAAGCGGTAAAAAGAGACATACCTCGCCACTATATGAGAGGTAGATGATGAGGTGAATGGAGGCGAAGAGGAGCTGCCAGCATAGATCACAAAAGTGCTTAAGCAGCACAAGGATGTGATGCCAACAGTACTACCATAGAAATTACCACTAAGGCGAGTAAAAATACTGTTCATGAGTACTGTAGCAATTACTGGTTTAGGCACTATTCACCACCACGAGCGCCGGGGCGCTGGGTTGTGGGTGCCGCGGCGCTCAGCCCTGGTGCCCCTTTCATATTTTGAGCGTAACTTCTTCGTTTGATGTCCGATTCGCCTCCCGTTTATTCTTATACGTCACATTTTCCGTCGTACATCTATTTATGATAAAAAAAATCACAATTAAATAGCCAAATATTTATGATTTAGAGTAAAATATAAAAGTTTGGTACAAATTATACTAGTACTTTTACGCCCCTATCAACTACCGGACGCTGAACAAAGTCACCGTAAAAAATAAGTATCTCATTTCTTTAATTGTTGGCGTGTTTGATCAATTAAGGTAGACAAAGTACTTTTCAAAGCTGGACATAAGATCAGGTTATCATCAAGTGCGGATAGCCGATGGTGATGAACCAAAAATTACCTTGTGACGTGTTATGGTATCTTTGAGTTTCTTGTCATGCCATTTAGCTTTATAAACACACTAATCGCCTTTTGCACATTGATGAACAATATACTTCAGCCCTTTCTCAATAAATTCATTGTTGTGTACTTAGACAACATCATTATTTACAACAACACTCTTAAATAGCATGTGAAACATTTACAGTGTGTCTTGAAGGTGCTCCGTGAGAATAAACTGTATATGAAGAGGGAGAAGTGCTCATTTGCCAAGCTAGAGGTAGATTGTTTGGGTCACAAAATTAAAGACGGCAAGTTGATGATGGATAAGGCGAAGATTCGTGCCATTGTAGATTGGGAGGCACTTACGAAAGTTACCAAGTTACGATCTTTCCTTAGGTTAGTCAACTATTATCAGAGATTCATCAAAAGTTACTCCACCATTACTTCGCCCCTTAGTGACCTGTTAAAGAAGACTAAAGCATAAGAGTGGACAAAGGAGTGCCAATGGGCTTTTGATCGATTAAAGAAAGCAGTGATAGGGGAACCAATTCTAGCATTACCGAACCACTTTTTACCCTATGAGGTACATACTGATGCATCTGATTTTGCCATTGGTAGTGTTTTGATGTAGTAAGATCATCCAATTGCGTATGAGAGTTGAAAACTCAATGAGACAGAGAGGCGCTATACTGTACAAGAAAAGGAGATGATGAGGGTCATCCACTGTTTGCGCACTTGACAAGACTATTTGTTTGGGGCAAAGTTTGTAGTGATGACAAACAACATAGCAACAAGTTTCTTCCAAAGCCATAAGAAACTCAGCCCAAAACAAGCTAAGTGGTAGGAATTTTTTGACAGAGTTCAATTACGAGCTCGAGTATAAACCGGAGAAGGCAAACATAGTGGCTGACGCCTTAAGCCAAAAAGCCAAGTTAGCAGCTGTAAGCAAGCTGGAAAGAGATTTACTCAGCTCTCCGCTTAAGCACATAAGGGGAAGATTCAACGATTTTAGGTAGAAGATGTGCTTCTCTACATTAAAGGTCATCGGGTATATTGCCAAAGTAGGAGAACTTACAATGTAACCTCATTAAATAGTGTCATGATACAAAATAGGTAGGACATCCAGAATAGCGGTGTACACATGTCCTATTGGAGACGGTATACTATTGGTCATGCATGCGGAAAGAGATATAATAGTTTGTTAAGACTTGTCTCATGTGCCAACAAGATAAGATCGAGTAGCGGAGTCCCGCAGGGCTATTCAATCACTGTCCATACCAATGAGACCTTGGGAAAGCATCTCTATGGATTTTATAATAGCCTTACCAAAGTCCGAGGGATATAGGACTATCATTGTGGTGGTAGATCGATTTTTCAAGTATGCTACTTTCATAACGGTGCCTAAGAAGTGTAGTATGGAAGAGACAGTGAGACTTTTCTTTAAGCACGTAGACAAGTATTAGGGCTTGCTGAGGGTGATAGTCAGTGATCAGGACATGAGATTTACGGGGAGATTCTGGATAGGGTTGTTCAATCCTATGGGATCGAAGCTTCGCTTTTCTACTAACTTTCACCCACAAACGGATAGACAGAGTGAAAAGGTAAATGCATTATTGGAGCTATACTTGCAGCACTTTGTGAGCATAAATTAGCAAGATTGGGTCACGTTGCTAGATGTGGCACAGTTCTTGTACAACTTGCAGCGGAGTGAGTTGACAAACCAAAGCCCATTTGAGCAAACTGCTGACCAGCAACCTCTCACACTGCATACGCTCATATCTAGCGATACAGGAAGGAGTCCCACAGCTTACAAATTTGTAAAGCCCTAACAAGAGTAATTGGACAAAACGTAGGTGTGTTTGGACAAGACGACAAAATGAATGAAGAAATGGGCTGATGACAAGTGGAGACATGTCAAGTATAGCGTAGGAGACTTGGTGATGGTAAAAATCCTTCCGACGCAGCACAAATCTACGTGCCCACTTTATAAAGGTCTTGTTCGGAAATATGATGGGTCATTTCTATTGCCAATAGAGTTGGCAATGTCTTGTACAAGATGGAGTTGCCTTTAAGACTTTAGCTACATCCGGTGTTTCATGCAAGCTATCTAAAGTTATACCATCATGACGCAAAGGAATCGAAGCGTGGGCCACAAACCAGGTCACCATTGAGAGTTTCCACATCTTATGACAAGGAGGCAGAACTTATCCTTGATGCGAGGATAGTACGGAAGAAGAACTATCCTTTGATTCGTGAGTATTTCGTCAAGTTAAAAGAATTGTCGGATAACAAAGCAAGCTGGGAACCCGAGAATGCATTGTGACAGCTCAAAAGCAAGGTGCACGAGTTTCAGCAAAGACGTAACAAGGGCCTCGCGTGAATTTAGTGGGAGAGAATGTCACGCCCTAAGTGTTCTCAGGCATTTTCTCGAGCACTTGGTGTGCGACTAAGTCTACTGGAAGCTACTTGGACTATGGAGCTCTACATGGACTAGAGTTTCTAGAAGGCTCATCGATTGGGATGGAGACACAATCTTGGCCCGTGACTTATTAGGGATGTAAACCTCTATTTGGCAGGAGGAATATTTTATAGCATATTTTTCAATCTTGTATGTACACCGTTAGATCGTTGTACAGCATCTTAGATCCTAGCCGTTGATTGTGTAGAACTAGTAGTATAAAATGAGAATATCTTCAGTTGTACAAAATATCTCATAACTTGTATTTTCTTTAACAATATAAAGAATTTTTTCTCAAACGTCTTGTGAGCGTGTTTCTTCTCTTCTTTATATAATTTTCTAAACTGCTTAACACATAACGCATTTAAGGTCGCACGGTTCTAAAAAGAATCCGTAACAATAAATAATAATAAAAAGTGAAAAAAAAAAAAAGCACAAGAAAAGGGCAGTTTTTGAAGGCAGCATGGATGAAGCTTTCAAGTTTTTTTTTTTTCATGGTTAATTTTATTTATTTTGTTATTTTTAATTTAATCATATTTTTCTAATTTTTTTATATAAAAGTTGAGGATATATTCTATTTGATAAAGTTCTTTTTTTATTAAATTATTTCCTTTGCTTTTTTTTTTTAATGTCTATGATTCTTACTTTTTAAAGATAATTCAATTAAATTTCTTTTTATTATTAATATCAAGTGTTTTTTATAATTAGAAACTTGCTCTATACTTGGATATTTAATGATTAAGGTGATTTTCTTAGATTCTTTATTTGTTTTCTTGATTTAATTGATACATAAAATACTTAAGTACATAATTAAGTGAAGTGAAGAAGCACATATTTAAGATTAATTAATTTGTGCTCAATCTTTTATCCATAAGATGATGATAGATTGATTTCAATGTGTAACTCTAATTTAGAGAATTAATTGATAAATAAGAGAATTTTTAAGTTAAATAGTGGTGGATTCCAAAATATTGGTAAATTTAATCACTTAAATTTTAAAGTTTTAATTTTTTGCCCTAATTTTTTTAGTTTTATTAGTTTAATTTCTCTTAAACAATTTTATTTTTCTTAAAATTAGATTAAAATTATATTTATTTAGATTAGATAAGTCTTTCTTAATTTTAAACAATCTTTGTGGGTTAGACCTCGTTGGTTAAAATTTGCACAATAAATTTTTTGACTCAATTGCCGGCGCTTGTGAGGGAAAGTTAATTGAATTTTAGGTGAATTAATTCTTGTACTAGTTATAGTTTAAGTTTTTATTTTTAGTTAAGATTAAAAACAATCAATCTAGTCTTTTTTTTTGGAGGGGGGAGGGGGGGGTGGGGGGGTGGTGTGGGGGGTGTGGTTTAGTAGCCCATCATCTTATTATCTTTCATTAGGGATGGTTATGAGTCGGTCGGTCTAATTTTGGCCTAAGTTGAAGTTGAATCGACTCATGATTTTTTTATTTTTCTTTATGAAAAAATTAAAAAAAATCAAATAGAGTACAAAAATTAAATTGGACCGAATCGATTTCTTTAGTTCAGTTTGATTTTTAGGCTAATTTATAAAATAAAAAAAATTAACAACACTACTAAAGAGTCGAACCTGTGAACTTAAGCTACATAACAATTCTGTTCAATCAACTAAGCTAAAATTGGTTTTTAAACTAAAGTAGAATCATTTTATTATATTTCAATTTGAAAATACTAATAACTAAAAAAATCCAACTAAGGAGTCCAACCTTAACTGAAGAAACATATCAATTTTGTTCAACCAACTGAACTATAGTTGGTTTTTTTAACTTACATAAAATTCATTTTATTATATTTCAAATTTAAAATTTTAATAACTAAAAAAAATCAACTAATGAGTCAAACCTTTGAACTCATGAGGAATAGTAACTCTGCATTACCAACTGAACTAAAGTTGATTTTTAAATCAAAATACAACCCATTTCATTATATTTACATTTTAAGATATTAATAAATAAAAAATTCCAAACTACTTGGATTTGAACTCACAAACTAAAGAGTCCATTATCTATACTTCACCAACTGAATTAAAGTTAATTTTCAAATAAAAATTCATTTCTTTTCACATATTTAAATTTTAACATATTAATAGTTTAAAAAAATGCGTCTAGTTGGATTTAAACCATAGACTTGAGAAAGGCTATAATGATGCTTTACCAATCGAGCTCAAGCTGATATTAAGATTAAAACACATTACATTTTTTATATTTAATTTTAAAAATATTAATAATTAAAAAAACTATTTTAATTCAATTCCTATTATATGTATAATCGAACTAAAACTAAATCAAATCGTTCAATTTTTTTAATAACAAGAATTAAATAATTTTTTAAAATATAAAATCAAAACTAAATCAACCGGTTCAATTCAACCAATTCAATTTTCTTCTAGTTTTTGATTTTTTTTCTCATCCTTACTTTTTATTATTATCATCTTTGGCTTTGTTTATTTTATTTACTTGTGCTCTTATTTTTCATGCTATTGTTTTTTTTTTTTGTTACGTAAGATTAGTTTTTTTTTTTTCTTAAATACTTTCATGCATAGATGCTAACATATTAATTATATTATGCTTTTGTTTATTTTCGTTTTTTTTTTTTGTTTTTTATTAGTTTATTTTATTTTTTTTCCTTGACTAAGTAGTTTATGAGTATTTGAAAACATGATTTAAAAACTCGTCTTATTTCAATAAACCCAACACTAGATAGTGCTCAAAGCCGTCATTAGATATGGCAAACAATGATTTAGTCCTTGTAGAAAAAACTCATAAAGAGTATTTCTCACCAGTTATAACCACTCACCTATCATGTATTGTGTTACTACCAACTACCGTGACACACTTTTAACTTAAGCCAATTGTAATTTAATTTTTACCAACCTTTCAAGGGTTAGAGAAAGAGGATCCATACATGAATATCAAAGAGTTCCTTGATATTTATTTTGTATTTCGTTTTCAAAATTTTTTTAATAGGCCAATTAAGTTTTGAATGTTCCCATTCTCATTAAAAGATAAAGTCAAGGCTTAGTTTAATTCACTCACAACAAAATCTATTACTAGTTGAACTCAACTAAGTAATAAGTTTCTTATTAAGTTTTTTTCCTATGTCTAAAATAAATACCCTTAAGAGAGAAATAACAAATTTTTACCAAAAAGAGGGTGAACAATGTTATGAGAGTTGGAAAAGGTTTAGAGATTTATTTATAAGTATCTACTCCACGATTTTGAAACTCAGAGACTAGTGCAATACTTTTATAATGGTTTGATATTATCAAATCATCATATGATTGAGTCTATGAATAGCATAAAATTCTTGAACTTAAATGAACAAAATGTATGAGAATTCTTTTAAGTTATTGTCCGAAACTTCTCAACAGTAGAATTTTTCAAACCAAAATAATAGATTCATTTAGAGTCTCAAGAAAGGTTTATATTAAGTTAGAGATGATGTAATGTAAAAATTACTTTAGCTATCCTTTTTAAGAAAGTAAAAGCTTTAGCATTGAACCAAACAGTGAATTCTTCTGACTATAACAAGTGAGATGTGTCTCATTTATGTCAACTTAGCTTATACAATACAAAGATGTCTTTAATTGCCTGTCTATCAAAAAAATAGATCCTCTTAGTGACTTTTTTAAAGGAAAATGTCTCTTTAGATCTTTCTTTGAAGACCTCTTGAGACCCCCTTTTTTTGTATTCAGCTTCTTTTTCACTCTTTTAGACTCTAAAAGGAATTATAACCATAAAGGGTATTAGTTGCAATGATTCATTGTACATTGGCTATAAAAACATTCTTTAGCTAATAGATTTGGTGCTAATTAAGATTAGTGAAATGGATATAGATTTATATTGACCAGAATCACTATAATTTTACACTTATTTACAATTGTTTGTTTTAATCAATTTTAATTGAACTCATAAGCCAAACACACGTCAAAGAATGACCTTCTTAACCCAATTATTCAATTGACCCAATTCTTATTTCTCCTAAACATAAATTTAACTCATTGGCTAAGAAACTCTCAAATTTCAAAGTCAACAAATAATTTTTTAAATAATGTTCTTGTGATCTCCACTTATAATTATAAATAGGCTTTTCTGTGTGTTAGCATTTTTTATTTTTATCATAATTTTAATTTAATGCATTTCTTTTTCTCTTCTCAGTTTGTATAATGCTAAATTTTATAATTTTTTTTCTTTTCCTTTCTTTTTGTTTTTCAATTTTTCACTTACAAAGCACTAAAGTTGAACTACTTTCAACTCTCTTTCAATTGTAATTTTCTTAAAATAATAATATATAAGAAAGAATATCGTTACTTTTTTTTATAAATATTGTATTAAAATTTTAAAAAATTATATATGTTTCAGCCCCCATGGATTAACACTATGCCGTCACGGATTTAAGTACATTTATATAGATAACATGTTAATTTTAATATGATTAGATTTAATTGTTACCAATCTTGAAAGAAAAAACTGAACCATTTCACTTCAAAATAAATAAATAAATAACTGAACCATTTACAATTTAGTCAACCGTTTCTTTTATAAAAAAAGAAAACTGGTCAACGTTTTTTTTTCCAATGCCAATTTGTTTGAAGCAAATCATTTGATATATTTTCGGTAAATTATTCAATCTAATAATAATGGAAAAGCTTTTGAATAATTTTAGGAATATTATACTCAGCCATATATATATATATGTTGTGGGAGTCTGAAATTTTAATATGAATCTAATAATACATCAGAAGACAATGCTTCTAATTCATAAGAGTGTATCACTATTTACTTGAAATTAAAGGATCTACATCTATTAAAACTGTACTGCTAGTATCCAAAAATGATCCAGTAGTAAAAGATGAATCAGTTTCCAATTTCCTAGTTATGTCAATATCTTCGTAGTTTTGTTGCACAACAGAAGCCCCATCGGTGGCTCTAATCCCTGCCAATTCAATTGCTACTTCTCTCATTGAAGGTCTCTGCTTTCCGTTGAGGTTCAGGCATCTTTGTGCAAGTCTAGCAAGTCTAGTAATCTCTTCTTTCTCACCTTCCTTACGAACTCGAGCATCAAGGACTTGAAACAATTGATCCTCTTCCATTGCCTGCACAAAATATGCTGCTAAACTTCTATTCTCTTCGGAGTTGGCCGGGCGGATAGGTCTTTGTCCTGTTAAAAGCTCAATTAGAACTACACCAAAACTATAAACATCACTTTTATCTGTAAATTGACTGGATCGGAAATACTCTGGATCCAAGTATCCAAATGTCCCTTGGACTTGAGTTGTCAAGTGGGTTTGATCAACTGCAACAGACCTCGAAGTCCCAAAATCTGAAACTTTAGCCCGATACTTATCATCTAGAAGTATATTTGTCGACTTGATGTCTCGATGATAAATGGGTATGTAAGCAGCTGAATGCAAATAGGATAGAGCACCTGCAACTTCTGTAGCAATTCGTAAACGCATTTCCCATGTCAATGGAAGCTCTTCAGTTTGGTCATGTATACACTGAAAAAGAGTTCCATTAGGAATGAATTCATAAGCCAAAAGAGGAACTTCAGTCTCCAAACAGCATCCTAATAACTTAACCACATTTCTGTGGTTAATTTGTGATAAGATTACGACCTCATTAATGAATTGATCAAGTTTGCTCTCGTCCACTATCTTGGACTTCTTAATGGCTACAATTTTTCCATCTGCCAACATTCCTTTATACACAGTGCCTTGGCCTCCTTGCCCTAGGATTCGATTCGTGTTGTAGTTGTCCGTGGCATTTTCTAATTCCCTTGAAGTAAACAACTTTGTTTTATCAATACTCCCTTCACTGCTAGAAGATAACTGTTGCTGTAACAATAAACCGCCATTCTTTTTAAAGAACTTTTGCTTAAGCTTCAATGCCTTTCTTCTTTTTATGATTTTATAAAACCACCATGTTCCAATAATTAGACACAATAACCCAAGTCCTGCGCCACAACCTGCACAACTCAAAGACGAGAACATACTATTAAGTTTATAATCCATATCGAACTAATTGTGTGATCAATTTTTTCTTTCTTGTTCTAATTAATTAATTAATGTGAACCTCACTTTATTGTTACAGAGGTCAAAGGGTATACAAACCTATGATAATAAATTTGGCCCGGGACTTTTCATCTGGAGTTGAATGATATGTTGGATAGCATGTGTCTTTTAGACTGATATAACCATCTGGACATCTGGTGCAATTGCCTGAACTGCTCAAGCAAACCAGGCGACCTGCCAAAACCCAAAACGATAAAATATTTGCCTCTATAGATGCGTGCCTTTTGTTGGATGTATTATTTATGTTTAATCACTGAATAAAAAATCTGTATTCTGTAGCATACCTTGGCATCCTTGACCCAATTCAGAGCTTACACCATCGCAACGACAAAAAAAGCTTTCATCTAATGGTATCGAACAATAATCATTTGGATATTCTCCATTACAAGCAGGGGGGCTCGAACTATTTCCTTCAAAACACGTCCCTTTATTTTTTCCCCACTCCAACACGGCAGGAACCAAATCTTTATCTCTCAAACCAAACGGATCTTCTCGATAATCAACCAGGAACGCCGATTTGCAATCCTGATTTTGAGAACTACTAAAGTTTGATATGGATGCATTGAAATACATAAGAGATGGGGGAATTGTGGTTTGGCAACAACTGAGACCATAGCAACCACGATTTGTGGTAAATTGATCACCCGAGCAAATTGATAGACACCCACCAATAATAGAACTATTGTGACCCATCATATTCGCCAAGTTGCCACAGCCTACGGCAGTGAATCTATTGTACGTATCCGGAAATGAAAATGGGGTGCCAGCGAGATCAACGCCTTCGGTTGGGCTTCTCTTTCCGCAATTGGAAGAAATTACAGGAACGTTGACACGAACCGTGAAGTTTGATAAATGAACTTCAAGTAGTTGAAGATTAATGGCAGTTAAAAAAGGTTTTGGAGAGCCAGAAGAATTGTCGCAATTCACTTTAAAAGCTTCACTGAAGTAGCAACCGGGTTCGGTTCCGAAAGGGTAGGGGATGCTCACCTCTCCACATTTTTCGTTAACACTACATTTTCGAAACTCTGGGAAAGCAGTTTCTTGAGTTGATGGTTTGGTAAATAGCCATAGGAGCAACATGATTTGCCACACCAATGCCATTATAATTATTCTCTCCAAGTTATTTTATTCGGGGTGAAGGGGGATTTAAAGCTTATATATATGTACTGTCAATGTTCATTATCAATACTACTCTTATAACTTTCTTCGTGATTCCGTCAAACCTTTACTTGTCGTATATGAAGGAAAGTTTTCAAAACTGACGACTCAAATTCAAGCCTGCCAAACTTGAACAACAACAGTGAAGCTGATCTACATACATTTCACTTTCCACTTTCGAGAGGGACATTCACATTTTAAATGGGACACGTCAGTGTGATCACCAGCACGGCAAGGAAGATAATTATTAAGGACTTGGGAGGTATGACTTCACTTTTGAAGATTCAATCTTCAGAAAAGGAGAGTCGTCCTTTCACCTAAATAAAGTCAATACATTTAAATAATAATTTAGTTAATTTTGTTCCTCATCCATGCTGTGATGACTAATATTTAGATCCCAAAATTGTTATAAAAATGTGAAAGAATTCATATTTGGATGGGATCAAGTTATGGGCAGTACTAAAAAGTTAAATAAAATATTAATTTAAATTTTCAATGACTCACTAATTGATATGTGTCGCGGCTCTCCGTAGATTCAACTCAAGAAAACTTCCTGTGTTCATATAAGAAATTAAATTTTAAATTCCTAGTAAACTTTTTCAGGGGATACAACAAATATAAGTTTCAAACTTAACTAACATAAAGTTTGAGAAAGATTAAATTTATATTGTGTGTAATAAAAAAAATAAAAAATGTTAAGCACAGTTTCATACGAGACTATTATTAAATAAGCCCAAAAACTCACTTCACTCAAAAAAAGTCTATGAATCTTAACAAAACAAGTTAAGTATAAATAGGTGGGACAGCCCAAAAAACCCATTAGAAATTACCTAGCCCAATTTTTTTATAAGCTTAAAAAAAAGGTAAAATGTCAAAATTGATTAAAACGGTAAGGAAACGAAATTATTATTCTATCCGATTTATGTCTTTCTGTTATTTACAAGTTTTAATTGACTTGCAGTTCTGTCAAATTCTTTATCTTACAAATGTGTTGCACATTATCTCATTATATCGCATGATGATAAGATGATCACATCGGATGAGGACCATCTTAATATCTTATCATAAATGGTTTATTTTGAACACAATTTGGACTTTGTCATAATCACACTATAAAAAAGACATGCATAATTCATTTGATATTCATTATAAAACACAATCCAATAATCATTAAAAAAAAAAATGAGAGAAACATATAGAAATTGAATGTTACATTCATAAACACATAAAAGGAAAAATATTGAACATTATCTTTTTATTTAAAACACTCTCAAACATTGTAATAAGATTTTTATTGACTTAAACGTTAATATATATATATATATATATATATATTGTAAAAAGACAATGTTCTTTCGCAAAAATTCAAAGTTGTCCTAAAGCTAACACAAAATTTTATATAAAGTTCCATTATCTTTATATATATTTCTTTTTCTTTTTCTTTTTTATAAAAGGAGACTTATATTTTTTCTTAATATTTTATACATGCAAATATGTTAATAAATCTTTATTAGTTCATATACTTATTCTTAAAAGAAAAAAGGGTCAAGGGTCACACTCACAAAGAAGGAAAACTCATTCTTATAAACATGTAAAAGAATGAAACTCCATTAAGAAGTCTTAAATAAAGGACTGTACACTTTACCAATTAGTCATAGAGCCCTAAAACATAGGCCCACCCTTGCCCATGACCGAACAAGCTTGTACAAAACCCGAACCAAACTCATTGTAGGCTAAAAAGGCACTACCCATTTGACACCTTGCTCCAAGAATAATTATGGTACGTATCAACTCTTCATAAACTAAATATCTTGTAGGACAATTTAAAAAAAATTTATTTTTATTTAAGTCTATTTTCTCATTTTAGTCTAAAATGTCTTATTTAGTATTTCGTATTTGAGTCATTTTTTTAATTCTAATTAAATTAGAATTTGAGATTATTTATCTTGTCTAAGTGGAATTTGACTAGTAAGGTTGTAACTTATTATTTTTCTCAAGCATTTTATCAAATAAAAAAATTTCCTTTAGGATTATTTATGTATAACTTGGTTAACAAATATTTTCAAATCTTGTTGTTCAAGCAAGTCATTTTGAGTATTTAGCAAAAACAATTCAGAAAAAAAAATTTCATGTTGCTTGACCATCGACATTCCCAGCTCTTTTGTCATTAACTGATCATATCATTTAACTCAAAAATGAAATATTAAACTTGTATTTGAATCTGTTTCAAAAATAAAATATCAAATTCTTCTTAAATCTCTTACTGGTTTGAAGTTTTAATACCAAACCCGTTTTAACAGGTATGTATACATTACCAAACTCACAATTGATTATTTATAGATTTTGAGCAGGTTCGATAATAAACATATAGTGCTTATCATACACGCTAGGAGTAAATATTAAAAGCACACTTAATACGTGCGCTAGAAGAGTACGCTAAGCACACAATATTGTACCTAGTGTTTAGAAAGTGTGCTACGAATGCACACGTTGCGCACTAGCTCTTAACAAGCATGTTAAGAGTACACGTTAAGCGTGCAACACTTAGCATGTGTAGTATAAAAGAATACTAAAAGTGCGTAACATTGTTCACCTAGCGCACTTAGCACACATGCTAGAAGCGCATGTTAAGCGCACAATACTTAGCATGCGTGGTAGGAGAGAATGCTAAATATGTGTAACATTGTGCACCTAACATGCTTTGCACGCGTTTTAGAAGTGAATGCTAAGCGCCAAACATTGCACACTTAGTGCTTAACAGTTAACACGTGTATTAGGAGCGCATGCTAATGTCACGCCCCAAATATTCTCAAGCAAAGACTCGAACATTTGGCGCACGACAAGATCACCAAGAGGGTATTTAGTCCATTTTGTGTTAAATTGGCTAGAGCTTCTAGAAGGCCCAATGGAGTTGGGTTGAGGCCACATTATAGTGGTAGGTAGGAGAATAATCTAAAAAAGATATATTCCTTGGGATATACTTTTGATAGTTGGCATGGAATATTCCTTAGGATATTCTCCTCTTTAGATGTGGACCATTGAATTAGAGTTAATCCTAGTCGTCCAATGTAAATAGTTTTAGCTATAAATAGCTGGAGTTCTCATTTGAGAATGAATCCTCAAAAACCTCCAAATTGTAGAAATACTCATAGCTTGTAATTCTATAACTTTGTAATTCTCTCTTTAATAATAAAATACGAGAACATTCTCTCAAACACTTGGTGTGCATTCCTCTTCATCTCTTTCTTTGGTTAATTGGGTTTTGTAGGCTGCTTAGCACTTGAAGAGTGACTAAGGCCGTGTGGGTTCGAGAAATCAGTCCATAACACTAAGCACGCAACGTTGTGCACCTAGTACTTAGTATACATGATAAGAGCCCATACTGAGTGCGCAACATGCACTCCTACCACGCACGCTAAGCACACTAGGCATGCAATATGTAACGTATTATATTTTTCTAAATAATTAAGAAGAAATATAGTATTTATAGATATTTATTGCAGGTATTTGTAAATTTTTTTATCGAATCTATACTTGTCTCAAATGCGTTGCGAGTTTTAGTTTTATATACCAAATTTGTATTAAACGCGCTTCAAATTTTATCAAATCCTTCTCAATACAAGCAGATTTGTTGGTAATTTTGTCATCCCTATACTGTCTAGAATTACAAAATCCTTGCTATTTCTAAAAAAAAAAAGTTAATAGGAATTTAATTTTAAAAATATATAACATGCTATCATGAATAAAAATAAGATATGTAATAAATTTTAAAGAAAATTAGATAATCAATATTATGTGATTTATAAGTATGATTTTTTTATCAAAAAATACCTAAAGCTGAGAGTTAAATATTTCTCTTTTCTTTTCTTTTTTAACATAAAAAATATTTTTAGAGCAAGAGTATATCTTGAGGCAAAAATAGGGTTAAGAGAAAGAAAATTAAGCATTTAAAAAGACTAGGGGCAAAGGCCATAGTCAACTAATGTACATAAAACTATTTTTATTTAATTTGAAACTAAAGAGCAATAAAGAATTACAATTAAGGAAAACTTCATTTTTCAACTAATGCCAAAATAAATAAATAAAATTAGCTAAAAGGGAAAAGAACGAAAGAAAATACATGTGTGACAATTCTAAATTTTTCAACCAACGCCGAAAAAAAAACTAAAGTAAGAAAGGAAAACAAAATAAAAAGAAATACATGTGTTACAATTCTAAATTTTTCAGCCAATGCCAAAATAGGAAAATAATGAAAGAAAGGGAAAAGAAAAATAAAAAACATATATGTGTGTGTGTTACACTTGAAATTCTATAAACGCAAATGCATCCACTCGTTATGAGCTTCTGGTAATATCACTAATCTCAAGTGGCCAAATCTTTTGTTCAAGCTATTTCAAAAGGAGACATAGGTCCTTAATTGTTAGGTATTCATTTTGCAATGTGTTATCTTTTTCGTCATATAAATTTATATTTTGATGATAACAAAACTCATATTAATTGTATTATAATAATCTATTAGGCATTGAAGGATTAAGTACATAAGGAAGATCTTTTATGAGTAAGAAAATTATTTATGTCAACTCAAGAACTTTAAAATTTCAATAAAACATAAAATTAAAAAATTAAAAATTATATTGTCACTTCATAAGACCTAACCTATGCACAACATCGGTATCATTAAAAGGGTAATTGTATTAGCTTTTCAAGAAAATTTATAGAAGTCAATTCAAGAGTTGTCTATGAAAAATTATGACTAAATCATTCAAACTTGCGTAGATAAAAAGTGAAAAGCAATTATGCGGTTTGAAAATCTATTCAAACAAAATGTAATCATTGTCTTCAAAGCTCAAACTGGTCAAGCCGCTTTCCAAACCCATCAAGCCACTTCCCAAATCAACATAGCCTCGTCTGCATTTTTTTAGATTTTTCTAACAACTAGTTTTTAACTCCAATAGCTAGTTTTTCAAGTTCTCTATAATTACCTTATTAAGCGAAGCTCAAAACATATCAAGACATCACACATCAATATCCTTGAGCCCATATTATGCTAAAACCTTCATTTTAATCCATTCGGGAGAATAAGTCATTTTTATTTATATAAATTCTTTTATTGAGTTTACTCAAGTATTTATAAAAAATACTTTATGAGTTGAAGGATATGCACATTTATTGTAAGGGTTATATTGGTACATTAAAAATTAATTTGTTATAAGGATTTATTGACACTTTAAAAGTCAAGTGTATTTATTCTTAGCCTCTGTTTAAAGTAAGCTTAATGGAATACTCAAGGTGAGTTATTTGAGGATGAATGTAAATCGTGTGGAGTATTGAATTATAGAAACATCTAGGTGTTATTTTCTATATCATTTACTCTCTAATTTATTGCAATTACTTATAGCTTAATTTGTTTATATTATTAATAATTATATAAATTATTTATATTAGTACATTAATTTTTAAATATTCAATTCACTCCTTTCTTAAGTTGCCTACTTAGAATTTCACAATAATTAAGGAAGATGATGGCAAAAAAAAATTATAATCTGAGTGTGATCTTATAAGAACGTATTGTTTTCAATTTTGATTGTACCACCAACTCCATCGAAGGTGAACTTCAACATTTAAGATCCAAGATAAATATTTCTTGACATATCTAGAGCATCAAACTCAAGATTTGTGAAGTTAGATATCTTGATGTATTCTTTAATTTCTTCTAATAATTCTTCAAATTTTTTAAGATCTTCAAAAAGTCAAAGTCTTCAAAATCTTTAAATTCTTGAATTAACTTCAATACTTTATTTTTTTTTCTTTATTTTTAAAATAAAAAATAAGAAAAGATATACAATATAATAAAACATATAAAACTTACCCTTATTTTCTAGAGGATCTAATTTAACGAACACCTCAAAGTATATTTAAAATGATAATTATATTAAATATAAGAATGTAGGGATAAATGAAATATTCCTTAAAATAAATTTCTCAGGCCGATAACGTATTGTCATATAAATAAAAATAAATTAAAGCAAATAAAGAAGAAAACGAAAATGGAAGTATTATATATTTAGCTTCTTTTGTATTCAAGTAATTTATTATTTCTTTACAAATATAAAGTGTATTTATAGTAAAAAAGGATTTACATGCAACTTGTCATTTGGCATGTAAATAGGCCAATTAAATGCCATTTTATCCAAAACATTCATAGTCATAACATATATCACAATTTAGCAAGACAAAATTCTTGAAAAATACGCAAAATTTTCGCAGATTTCACGTGGACTGAACATCTCGAAACATCTTCAATGTCGCCTCTGTTTTTTGTGATTATCGTATTGTCACTACTTTCATGCCATGCAACATGGGCTCTGAAGGAGACTCAGACAGGATCGGAGTGGCTGAGCTCGCTGAGTCGGGAGCTGTTGAACTCAGCGAGACAGCCCGAGTTCTTCGAGTGGTTGAAGAGGGTTAGAAGGAGAATACACCAGTATCCTGAGTTGGCTTTCGAGGAGTATGAGACGAGCCAACTCGTAAGGTCGGAGCTTGATTCGCTTGGGATCGAGTACACGTGGCCGGTTGCTAAGACTGGGATTGTGGGCTCAGTTGGGTCAGGGGCGCAGCCTTTGTTCGGTCTTAGAGCTGACATGGACGCCCTTCCCATTCAGGTTTTATACCAATAATTTCTGAGGTGACATTGTTGCAGTATATGACGTGACATTCGCTCTTAATTTTTTTTTTTTCTCAAAAAATTTGAGTGAAAATAAGAAATTTTACTTCCTAAATATTTAATCTTTTACCTTCAATTATTACTCCAATTATGCCTAGGGATACATTCAACTATAGTTGAAATATGATAATCACATTTATAATATAATAATAAAATTAATAAATACTAATATGTGTCGCTCTTGATTTATTCTAAATTAATTGAAATATAAAATTGTATCATGTGAGTGTAGCATTACACTTAATTTCATTCTACATTTGCTATATCCTAAATGGTAAGGAAATGGTAGAATGGGAGCACAAGAGCAAGATCAACGGAAAAATGCATGCTTGTGGCCATGATGTTCACACAACAATGCTGCTTGGAGCAGCTAGGCTACTTCAATCCAAGAGAGATAAATTAAAGGTAAATTCATAATTGCATAAACATCTTGCAAAAGAGACGAGAAATTCAGAAATTATATCTTCATTATTTTCTGTCAGTTTGTTGTGAGTTGTAACTGAATTGCATTGCGTATATTTCATGTCAAAGGGCACTGTTAAGCTTGTTTTTCAACCTGGGGAAGAAGGTCATGCAGGGGCATATCATATGTTAAAAGAGGGTGCTCTTGAAAAGATTCAGGGAATGTTTGGATTACATGTTTCTCCGGGAGTGCCTGCTGGTACTATTGGTTCGAGACCTGGTCCTTATCTAGCTGCTGCTGGGAGGTTTCTAGCCGCTGTCAAAGGAAAAAGTGGTCAAATTGCAAGCCCCCAGACAACTAGAGATCCTGTTCTTGCAGCGTCCTTTACAATACTTGCTCTCCAACAGATAATTTCTCGAGAGACTGATCCTCTTGAGGCTCGGGTAACATTTTCTTCGACTTTCATATATAATTGTTTATATATGGCATAGTTATAAACAAATTCACTGGCACAAAATGACAATTGAATCTACTGTCACACTTGTGTCTGAGGGCTTAAGTATCCATGTTCTACTATTGCGTGCTACCATTTTCCCCTTGTAAGTATATTTTAAACTATATACAGGTACTCTCACTCGGGTTCATTAAGGCAAGCCAAACAGGAAATGTAATCCCAGAAGCAGTGAGATTTGGAGGCAGTTTTAGGAGCATGAATACAGAAGGTCTATTATACCTTCAGCAAAGAATCAAAGAGGTATGTGTTATTTGAGGGTGTATTTGATGGATGAAAAGTAGAACTCCTCGAGAAACATTCTAGTTCAGTAAGTTTTGCCAAAAAATTTAGATAATTTTCAATTGTTCATGATTGATTTGATTGCTACAATGTATCGTGGTTTTATGATTTTGTTGAAATTTAGTGTTTCAAAATTGAGTTTGATCTAAATTTTGAGTTTAAGATTAACGAATAGTTGATAAGAGATTGAGTACACACTAAACGTATAAGAAAGGAATAAAAACAAAGAGCTAAAAGGAATGAAGGACTTGAAACGCACGTAGGAAGCAAGCAAGGCTTAAAACACGGGTTGGAAGCAACTCAAGCTTTGGAGACACGTCCTTGAGCAAGCAAAGTCGCGGCCCCACATGGTACAGAGGCTAGGCGGCCTGGCACCAAAACATGATGCAATTTTATTTTTATAATGTTTCGACTTCTTTGAGTAGGTTTTGAATTCTTACACGCATAGACTCTTGTTCCAAAAGACGGTTTAAAAACCTATATAACCCTTATAAATCCACTAAAGTGTGTGTGCATTAATCCATCAACAAGAGAGAGAATAGAGAACTTAGGTAGCTCTATGGCGCTAAGTGCATGGAAAAGTATCATGGGAGTGCCTGAATATTGAGTGCGCAAGATAGCACTAATAGATCCTTTATGAGAACTCGTATATTGATGTATTCCTTGAATGTCTCTTATGTAAGGTTTTTGCGATCTTGAATTCTTTATGAATTGAATAAAAGAAGTTAGAATCCTATAATCCATCATGCCCGTAGGCATTTGTAGTCAAACCACATATATATTTATGTCTTGTATGTTCCATTGTTGTGTTTATCTTTTGCAATTCTTTTTTACTTATGGGTGAAGTCTTTCACATGCACTTAAAATTTTAAAGTGCTAAATACCGGTCATTGAAGTATTAGGGTATATAAAAATTCCAATAAGGAGTGTTGGTATTATGGCTAAAGTTATACTTAACTAGAATCAAATTAGAAAGACTAATGTGATTTCTCTAATAAGTTATGTCAGAGGTTGAGGCTAATACCTAAGTGGTATCAAAGTCAAGATTGAGGTCCATAACCAAATTGCAAAGCATAAGTTGAAGTACCAGAATGCAGAGCATAGGTTGTTCAACCATAATAACTCACAAGTATAAAGATAAGAGAATAAGAAAAAAAAATCATGAGGCTAGTATTACAGTAGGGCTATGACTGTAAGGGAAGGGTTAGGAAGAAAAATAAGAAGAGCAATTATAGGTAAAAGATAAAATAGATTAAGATACTGCAATAGTCTATGAGTTGAATTTAGAGTTGCAAAATCTTTGAAAACTTCTAAAAATGAATATTGGAAGATGTTTAAAGGATTTATGGGTAAGAAACACAGTAAAAGTTATGTGATTGGGAGAATGTTGCGAAGGCTCAACATATGTTGTTGAGGGGATACATACAAATAAGTAGCATTATAAATTATCTCACCGAAGTGACATGGGTCGAAAAAGAATATATGATAAGGGATTGTTAGCAAAGATAAGATCTAGCCAATGAGATATTGTAACGGTGTTAATGGTGACACTAAAGATTATAATACGAAAGCTATCTTAAGAGAGATGCATTCGTATCTTTGGAGATCGAAGTCACGAGTCTTAGTGGAGTTAAGTCAGGCATAGACTTAATTAGAATTAACATTAGAGTAATTGAGCATTGGTTGAAAAGTGGAAGGTTCCTAGAAAATTTCTTAAGAGATTTTGAATCAATGAGGAATTTGTTAAAATTTGGTGATTCAAAATTAAATTTCAATGAAGAGTCAACAAGAGATCGAGTATGCACTAGATGTATAAGAACGAGACAAAAATAAAAAGTCAAAAATAATGAGGGACTTGGAACTCACATAGGAAGATATAAAGGACTTGAAACTCTTATAAGAAGCAAGTCAAGCTTTGAGGCTGTAGCCTCACATGGGACAGAGGCTGGGTGTCGCAGCCTGACCTTGCTAGGCCGTGGCATCAGGGCTTGAGTTGCGGCTCCAAAACATGGTGCAGTTTCCATTTATGATGTTTTGATTTCTTTAAATAAGTTTTGGATTCCTACACACATGAACTCTTATTTCAATAAAAAATTTAATTTTTAAAGATGGTTTAAAAGCCTATATAAACTTTTATAAACCTATTAGAGTGTGTGTGCATCAATGTATCAACAAGATAAAGAATAAAGAGCTTAGGCAGCTCTAACGAGTTGAGGACACGGAAGAATGCCATAAAAGTGCTTTAGTATTAAATGTGTAAGATAGCACTGATAAATCTTTTTTAAAAGCTAGTTTATTAATGTATTATTTGAGAGTCTCTTATGTAAAATTTTTGTGATTTTGAATTTTTTGTAAACTGAATAAAAAAAATTAAAATTTCATAATCTATCGTAGACGTAAATATTTGTTGTCAAATCTCATATATCTTTATATCTTGTATATGTAATTGTTATCTTTATTGTTATATTTATTTTTTCAATTCTTTTTTTAGTTATAGACAAAGTTTTTTGTATGCGATTAAAATTTTAAGTTATTAAATACTAACTATAAAAATATTAGTGCACATAAAAATTTTAACAAAAAATGCCACTGCTATGATTAAAATTATACTTGAATGATATCGAATTAGAGGGCCCAGCAGTGATATCTATAATAGCTGTACAAACTGTGTTTCAAATGACTTCATAAAACAAAGTCAAACTCAAAAATATTAATGGACAGAAAATTATAAAATATTCTTGAGAAGCATAATATTCTCTTTTCATACATTTTCAGAATTGATTGAGGAAAATTTCGTAGATCGATTTGTGAGTTGCAAGATGGAGTATGTAACATTTTCTCTTAACAGATCATAGAAATGCAAGCAGCAGTTCATCAGTGTAGTGCTACAGTAGACTTCATGGAAGAAAAACTGAGGCCTTATCCTGCTCTTGTTAACGACGAAGAAATGTATAAATTTGCAAAGAAGGTAGGAGTCTCCTTGCTGGGGGAAGAAAACGTGCGGCTTACTCCAATGGCGATGGTAGCAGAGGACTTCAGCTTCTACTCGCAGAAGATGGCAGCCACATTTTTCGAGATCGGGACAAAGAATGATACAATTGAATCAATTAGCAAAGTGCACACACCGTATCTGATTATTGATGAGAATGTTCTGCCCATTGGAGCAGCTCTCCATGCTGCTGTAGCCATATCTTATTTGGACAACCACGCTGTTGAAACTAAATAGGAATATGGTTTCTTCATATGAGACAGATTGGAATTTGAATCTGCAAAAGAAGTTATCCTCATTATAATAAACCCTTTTTGTTCTTCAAATGAAAATTAATGACAACTAATCACCAGTAAACAAGTTTAAGGCATTAAGACATCCAAGATTTTAGAAGTTCAGATTTTAAAGTTGAAACTTTAATGGTGTTTTAATGACATATAATGCTTATTACAGCATGGGATTCCAGCTTCTTCACACAAAAGAATGCTGTAACTTAGGAGGCTGGAATTTAAAATGAGACCCTGAAATCTGATAAAACATTGCACTCACCTTAGTTTGCTATTGATGAAGAGGCGCTTGCAATAGGTAGTTCTTCAAGCTGCTTCAGTAACATTAACCAAGTTGAAACTCGCAAGAAATATGCCAGGAACATCATTGCAAAACCAGTGACAGGAAACGAATGTTATTGTTGCTGCTTGATTTGAGGAAGCATTCTAATCCCTTCATTTACAAGAAACATAGTATCACCAAAAATAACTGGTTTATTGAGATTGAACCAGTGATAAAAGCTTCACTAGTGTCCTGAAGCCATATTGACCTTCATTCCTACATAAAATATTACTTCAAGAGAAAATATTGACGAGTTAGACATGTCATAAGCTCCAGTTTATAGAAAAGTACACGAGTGAATGGTCATAATACACAGATTTTTTATTATTAAAAAATAAAATTAAAAATAAAAACCTCTCTTAAACACCAATAAGCAGTCCAAGATACAGAAATAGAAAAGGTATAGATGATAGAATGTATTACATTTCATATTATTAAAAAATTATATCTAATGGAATACAGAATTTGAGTAAATTTTATATCAGTGCTGGCCATCTGTTACAAAACAATTTGAATTGTGGAAGTTCCAACAAGATCTACACTATAAAGAATAGCTCTTGACACAGGCACCTTGACAGGATATTCACGTTTCCTACCTTTCCCCGTAGGTACACAGGTAACCTGGTTATGTCTTTCAGACCATTAAACTGGCCATAATTATATCCATGCACATTAAGAACATCACGAATCTGGCTGAACATGAACATTTTGGAACATTGCATTTTCCAAGTCTTGATTTATACTTCTTTAAGTCTTTAGGTTAAATAGATCATCATTATCATATTGCTATCTAACAACTTCTCAACCTCTGTCACAACCACAAAAGCCTTCACAATCTGCTAGATTGCACAAAATTGCAGCCTTGAGCGGGCACAAAATTAGAAGTTGAACAGCTCGGTTTCTCTACTCTACAGTCTTTTTGGAATAATATTCAAATTCCGTCAAACTGAATTCTGCAGAAATAAACCCAAGAAGATCTTTACCTCCAAAAACCAGCAAATCCAGAAGTAACTTATTTAGGAAGCCAAATGCAGCCATATAGAATGTACAAAGAGTCCGAGCCTCATGACCTAAAGTGAACTGCAACCAGGTATTTTTCTAACCCCCCTCTCCTTCATTTTGCTTCTTACAAGAGAGACATCCAACCACCGCTCTGCTGCTGCATAGATGTTAGATAACAGCACATAACTACCAGCATTCTGTGGCTCAATCTCAAAAAGCCGGTTGGCTACTAATTCTCCTAACTCAATGTTGCAATGTAACTTACAGCCCCCAAGTAGTGCACCCCAGGCAGTTGCATGAGACTCCACTGGCATTGAATTTAAAAGCTCATAAGCTGCTTTTAAGTTTCCTGTCCTACTAAGAAGATCAACCATACACGCATAGTGCTCGGGAGAAGGAACAATCGAGTACACATTTTGCATGGATTCAAAGTAGCGCCAACCCTCCTCAACAAGGCCAGCCCGACTACAAACAGTCAAAATGACTGTAAAGGCAATCTCATCAGGAATCAACCCTTCACTTATCATTCTATTGAAGAGGCTAACAGCCTGTGAACCATGCCCATGCATCGACAGTCCTTGGATCATGGAACAATATGATATTAAGTCCTTATTAGGCATTGTTTCAAATAATTTTTCTGCTCTATCCATGTTTCCACACTTGGCATTCATATCTATAAGAGCTGCTATAACATGACTTCGACTAAGATCTACTTGACTTCTACCCAAATAAGAATCAACCCACTTAGCTAGTTCCAAACAACCCATTTGAGAACAAGCCGACATCAAGCTCACCAATGTGAACTCATCCGGCTTAACCTTCTTTTCACATAGTTCCGAAAATATCTTCACAGCCTCATTAGGCTGACCATTCTGCACATACCCTGATATTAAGGCTGACCAAGCAACAATATCTCTATCAGGAGCTTCGTCAAACAAGAACCTTGCTGACGCCATATCACCAGCTTTTGCATATCCATCAATCATCGTTGTATAAGATACCACATTCCTCTCAGGCATTTCATCAAACAACTTCTTAGCACACCTTAACTCACCTATCTTCACAAGCCCACCAATCAATGCATTCCACGATGCTACATTCCTCTCCGGCATTGAATGAAACACTGTCTTCGCTTCCACTAAATCCTCAACACTAATGTAACCAACAAGCATCGCAGTCCAGGAAACAACATTTCTCACAGACATTTCATCAAACACTTTACGCGCGCATAAAATCTCCTTACTTTTCCCATACAAATCAATCAAACTAGTTCCCACATAGACATCGTCTTCAACTCCCCACTTAATTATACTCGAATGAATCGCCTTCCCTCCCCTTAATCTGAACTCGCTCGAACAAGCCTTAATTACCAATGGAAACGTGTATATATCAGGCACTGCGTCCTCCCTCAACATGCGAATAAAAATCGAAAAAAGTTCAATAAAACGAGATTTTTTAGAGTACCCTTTTAAAAGGGTATTCCAAAGAAAAGTACTGGGATTGATAATGCGATTGAAGACGGATGTAGAATAAGAAAGGGGAGTGGTGAGCGAGTGACAGAGCAAAATGAAATGGGAAATGAGAAAAGGATCTTGCTCGAGGCCTTTTTTGATGATATGAGAGTGTACTTGGTGGAGGTGAGTTTGAAGTTCGCACTTCTTTATGAGGGTTAAAACGGAGAAGAGTGATGCGGGTTTAGAGATTTTGATGGTCGCTGGACGTAGGAACGAAGGCATCGAAGGAAAGGAATTGAACTTGCATGGCCATTCACCTTTGTTTTTGGTTGGGCGTTCGCCATCCCATCAGGCTCAGGATGTCTTTGTTTTTCTTCCAAATTTTTATTTTTTAAAACAAAAAAAAAATTAAATAAACAGAGACACTCAATCCCAATCCAATAGATTTATGTTTGAAGATTGATTCCAATAACTGGTAAAAAGATTTATAATAAATAGGTATTTGATAAATATTAGGCTCGGCAAAATTCTTTATAAGCAATGCTTGAATGGGAATAAATGAGAGATTTTGTGATTTTTCGAATTTTGGGTGAGTATAGTCCATTAAAATGAGTTATTATCTTTGAATATGAGGAAGGATTATCTTCCCGAACTTATATCGAAACTCTAAATTAAAAATAATAATTAAAAATTTTATATTTTTTAATTAAAATTTATTATTATTATTTTAAAAAAATATTTTAAAATATAAAAATAAATAAATTTCAGTATGGAGTGCTTGCAGGGACTCCAAACCCATTCAAAGGACCCATCTTCAAATTCGAACTATTTAATTCGAATATATGACAAGTGTGAGAATTTTCAACACATTCGAATAAGAAAATAAAAATTGTCATCTCCAATTCTACTTGCCCCATTGCCAGCTTTGAATGAAAATATTAGTAAATTATAATATTTATGGTTTAATGGTGAGAGGTAGCCTGTTAATATCACTTCTTTTATAAATAGGCACTTAATAATTCCTTTACAGAAAAAAAGAATAAATATTATATTCATGAAATATATATATATATATATATATATATTGTCTCAAGTATGTCAAATTTAAGTGTATAATTAGATTTAGATATTTTTTTAAGGGTTTTCATTTATTTAACCAAATTTTTATTTTTTAAAATTTTTTTAGTTAACAATGGGATGCGAGGATTATTTTGCCCATCTCTTTCAATAACTCTTATTTTCAAATCAATCTCAATTGAAAATTAACGTAAACGATTAAAATTCGCTTGGTAAAATGAGTAAATCTAACCTGAAATAAGTAAAATGAATAGTCAAAACATTAATGTTTCAGAAGAAATTCAGTTCTGATCTTCGTCCAACAGTGGTGACCAAAATTCCGCCTAACTTCAATTTCAAAACAATATGATTATGGAGTTCAGGGGATTTGAGAATTTGAGAGGTTTTAATGTAAAAGAATTCTAATGTCTCCCGAATTTGAGAGGTTTTAATGTAAAAGAATTCTAATGTCTCCCCCTCCTGCCCAGGGGGTTTTTGTCCCTCATTTGAATGGTATTTAGCCCCTCAGAATTGTATTGGTTTTTTATTAAAAAAAGATATCAATCTCTCGTTAAGAGGATTAATATGTCCGCTTAAAATTTAACCCTAGTTTGAGGCTTAATTTATTTATTTATTTTTTTAATTTTAAATTTGAACAATCATCAGTATGCATAAATTATGTGGTCCAATAATTTTTTGTTTAAAGAACAATAAACTCTATAATATTTTGATTTTCAATGATATTAAAGTTTTTGAGAAAAAAAAATTAATGTCAATCTAAATATTGTGATTTTATATAATTTAAAAAAGTTTGTACAGAAAATAGTGTTGTTTAAATAGATGGAGAGTGTTTTAATTTGAAATAAAGGTTGTTTTTTAGGAGATGAGAGTAAGTAAACCTTACACGTCTAGTTTTGGTTAAGAAAATGGAGGGGAAAAAAAATTGGTTAAACAATTAAAAGCACTTAAAAATGACTAAATCTGAGTAAAACCTCAATTTTATTATAAGGTAAAAATAATCCTGATCTTGATGTACAATTTTGAAAATAATTTTTATTTTTTTGAAATACATGTATAAATAACATAAATCAAGTGGAAAGATAATATTATAAGGGAGATGAATATTTTTGTCCCAAGAGTTTTGGTTAATATTTAAATTTATCCTAATTATTTTAAAATAAATAATTTTATTTTAATCTGTTAGTCACTTTTGTTTGTTTTGACAAAAAATCACTTTTAATAGCACAATTATATATTTGCCTCTAATTTGTAAGGTAGTTGCAAATGATAATTTAAGTGAAAGGATACATAACACATACATAAAAAATAAAATATTTAATTTTTTTAAAAAAAAAGATGTGTTATACCACGATATGTTTAAAATTTTATTTTAAAAATTATAAATAATTAAATGACATCTTTGGTGACCTACTACTGGCTGCCTTTTTTGGCGACAGTGAAGGTCATAAAAAATATTAAATTTTATATCATTAAACTTCATTTTTTATAATCTTCACAATGGTTGACTTATTTTTTTTCAAAAGAAGACAAGAAGATGGCCAAAAAAGGCAAAAAAAAAAGGTGGAGAGAAGGCAGTGACCACCGTCAAATGGGATCGGGGGGATGCAAGCCACCGCCCTCATAGTTGGACAAAGCGGCAGCTTTGGCCACCGCCGACAACCGTTAAACGGAGGGGCAATGACTTACACCGACTCCACCATTGAATAGATCGATTGCCAATCTATCCAATAGTGGGTGACGACGATGGCCGCCACTCTCTCTTCATTTTTTTGGCCAGTTTTGGCCTTTGCTGTCCTTTTTGCCCTAAATAACTCTATCATTATGTAGATAATAAAAAATAGAGTTCAATGATATAAAAGTTAATTATTTTCATCATTAGAGTCCGACGGCCTGCCGCGCTGATCACCAATAACAAGGATAGATTTATTTTTTATTTTTATTAAATTATTAAAAATAAACACTAAAGTTGAAACCCTATAAGAATGTGCCACATTTTTTGTTTAATTTTTATTTTTATTATAAATCAATCAAAGATTAATACGTGTGTTGTATATTTTAAATTTATATTGAATTCTATTTTTATCTTTTTATTGTCAAATTTAATAAAAATTAACTAATGGATTAAAGCAAAATTATTAATTTTAAAATAATTAAAATTAAATTAAATATTAACTTATATTTTTAAGATAAAAATATTCTTATTCCATATTACAAAATAAACCAAATGAAAAAAGAAAATGGAGAATTAGTAAACAACAGAGTTTATTGTCACTTATGTCAAATGTGCAAGTTACAAAGGGGCGCTTGACATATTTGTAGTATGAAAACGGCAATGGTTGCTGTTTGACTTATCAAATGAGATTTTGCCAAATTTTGACTAATAGGACGATGCCACTTTGAGAGAAGAATTGATGTTTGTGAATTCCAGCCCCAAAGCTCATGCCATGTGTATATTTCTTAATGCATTGGAAATTCACCACTTCTTTAAATACTTTCTCTTGAATTTATTGGACGCCCAATTAACTCATTAAAAGCCCCATCAGTAAAATCAAGTGGGATAATATTTAGTTGAAAAAAAAAAATCAACGTAGAATTTAATACAATCTCATATTTCTTCTCTTTAAAAATATGCTTAAAGTTTTATCTCAAAGTGGCATGTCAATTTTGTCAATTAATTTTTTAAAAGTTAATATTAATAAAGATTTGATAAATAAATTTGTAAAATTATTATTAGAGTATTTTTGTTTAACATCAATTTTCTTATTCTATTGTAACTCATGCGTATAAAAGAATTTTTAAAAAATATATTTAATTTTATCTCCTTTAATGTATATGTCTCTAAATTGAGTAATACAAATAATATTGTATTTATATATTATTATTAGAATATGTTTTACAGAAGATATGATGCATGTGTTATGGATGTAATGAATGATAAATCGCAATTATATGTATTCTCTGCTTATTTTATGTAGTGTAAGAATCTTAGAATGATTAGAAGAGGTGACAACAAAAATTGACTTTGTGGATCACCATGTGATTAATATATTATTGTAAGTAAAACATATTTCATTTGTAAGCTAGCTCTTTGGGGATTGAATAAGTACTTATCATTTGCTTAACCAATTAGATCTAGATTTTTGTTGACTCATTAAAGTAAAATAATACTAAATCTATCATTCTATAAAAGTAACAAAATATATGTTTAATATCATTCTAATAACGTCAAGTTGGTGCAAAGTTAAATTTTATCAATAAGTTTGCAACAAATGCTATATTCAATTTGGTGCATTATGCTAGCTATAGTAAAGCACTAATAGCATTAAATGTGAAACTCTTGACCAAGTACTTTATGACGAAATAAATCATTTTAGGATCAAAACACCAAATAAACATATGGGTATTTAACGAATGAGCTTTATTCATATTAAATTGTTTTTAAATCTTTTCAGTATAGTTAGATTGATGGATAAGATAGTATTTGATTTGTACTTAATTTGCAAATAGAGAATATTTTATCTTTCCAATTTTTTATTTCAAATTCTCTTTTTTTAGTACTGTACAATTTTTAAGAGCTCTTTAGAAGTCCTAATTAGAATTATGTCATTAACATATACAATTCAATGGAAAATCTTAATCTGATTTCTTTATAAATACAAATAGACATATTGGATCATCAATATATCTTTTCTTTATAAAATATTCGTTTAACCGATTATAGCACATATGCCGAAATTATTTTATTTCGTACAAAGATCTTTGTAGTTTAAATGAATACAAATTGTGATTACATGCTTTAGATATTATGCATTCTTTAAGAATTATCATATAAATATTTGTGTTAAGTGACCTATATAGATACGTTGTCACTACATCTATAAGACACATATCAAACTTTTTTTAAACTACCAAACTTATAAAAAAATTGAAATGTTTGTATTTATTATGAGAGAATAAGTTTTGTCATAATCAATATCAAGTCTTTGTGAGAAACTTTGGACAATGAATTTGACATCTTCAAGTGTCTAGAAAATATATCCAAATACTTCACCCTTAAGTAGAGAAAACAATTCTACTTGAATTACTTCTTTCTATTGGGCCAATCATTCCTTTATTTACATTCATTAATAGTTTGTGGGTCAAATTCATCATTCATAATTTTAATAGCTGCTAAAATAACAATACATTGTCAACAATTAGTGACTCTTCTAGAGTCAATATTTCAATAGCTTCACATTTTCATATTTTTCTTGTATAAGCATAATTGATACCTTACATAATTGATAGCCTTTTTTATTTTTAAACTCTTGTGCCTCTTTTAAGACTTTGTTCTCTTCATGAAGAGTCAAAGTCAATGGTTTAAAGAATGTGAATTTACTTATAGCTTGAGCATCATTTTTAATAAGATCACAATTTTTTATTTTCTTCTTTCACAACATAATATCCTTTAAACCAATTGGTCTATCACACTTCTAGTGTGTAACAAATGATTCATTTACTACTTTTTTTTAATTAGATATTCTATAGGAATAATTACCTAATTTGGTGTTTTGGCAGCTGATATATAGAATTTGGTTATTTTTTTATGTATCTGTAAATACGTCTCATAATTCATTTACAAATTGTTGAAGATGAAAAATTCTTTGCACTTTTGTCTTACATTGATTTGTGCAAAGATCTAAATGAGATATAATGATTATTTTTCAAGAAAGTTCATATTTTACTTCAAAAAAAATTTTTCTTTCCCTTAATGGTGAAAATATTGTCTCATCAAAATGTCAATTCATAAATCACATGATAAACAAATCACCTATATCTAAAAATTGATGGCAAGTTAAAACTAATATAAATCTCCAAGCAATGTTTAACTTCCATTTTGGTGTGTTGTAAGAGTATTATATATACATATACAACATTACTAAAAGTACGCATATGGGATATATCAAATTGATGACCCAAGTATAAGTTGTAACAAGGAAAGATTATGATATGTAGCAGGTTTAAAATAGAGTTATCCAGCAGCATGCAAAATAGCATAACTAAATATTGATAATTATAAAGTACGGTGCAATTACCTAAAGTCATTTAATTAATGATTCTACTAACCATTTTATGTGTGAACTTGTGGCACAAAATATTGTACATTAATCCCTACTAATGTACAACAATCAATAAATGTTTTATATACTACTTCAGTAGTATAATCTAGACATGATTTTAATTGGATAGTCTAAAAATTGTACCCTTAATTTTATGATCTGTGCAAGTAATCTAGCGAACATAATATTTCGCATAAACAGTATACAAACAATACGGCTACCATACTGATGCATCAATCAAAATCATAAAATAGCAAAAAAGTTTATTTTTTTTTGATAGATTAGTCTACAAAAATCTCTTTGAACCTTTATAAAAATAATAAAAATTTAAGACCAATCTTAGAAGGAGATGGTCTAACTACAAGTTCGCCTTATAAGTAAGCGATACGAGTATTTTTATTAGACAATAGGATCTTCATGTTCTTTAATGAATGTCTACGAGAATTTTTAATGATCTTACGTATCATTATTAATCTTAAGTGACCAAGGCAGTCATGCCATAGCATAAATATTTTTGGATCACTTAACTTTTGGTTCATTACTATATAGCTTACAATAATACAATCTAGATGATAAAGAATGAAGTTTTTCAAGAATACATTTATTATTGGAGAAATTAAAAATAATACAAAGATACTATATTATTCACATTTAAACTCTTAATGTGATATCCATTTCAAGGTATCTTTAAAATTAAGCAAATTTCTTTTAGATCTACTTGTATATAAAGCATCATTAATACATGATTTTGTTCTACTTGCTAACAAGATTGTTGCTATTCTAGAGCTCTTAATTAGATCTACAAGACTTGAAATAGTATTAATTTTTATTTCAATTATTGTTAGTTTAGAGAAATATTTCTTATCTAGAATGATAATGTGTATAGTTGTCCTATCAACTAAATAAACATCCCAAACTTTCTTTTCTAGTGTGGACACTTCTCTTTCATTTATACAAAAAGTTATATTTCTTTATCAACATTACAAAAGTTAGAAAATGTGCAAAAAGACCTAGTACAAAGACATTAACTTAAGCTTAATGCATATTTTCATTATCAAGCAAATAATCAACGTTCTTTTCTTTATCCCAAAAAAATTGTAGACATTTATGTGAGTAAAATCTTAATGATCTAAATCATTAAGAAGGTTTGTCTTCACATGTTTTTTTCTTTTGCCTTGATGAATGTCATATATAGATTTACAAGATGTTTTGGCATATGGCAGGTACGAGACTAGTATCCCCTCATGTCACATCTATAACGAGTATTGTTATTACTTTTAAAGGTTTTTTTTTTACGTCTTTATCATTATCTTTCCTTTCATACCACTTCTAGTGGCTTTGTCCCGTATTGTTCTTTTTCCATCATGAAGGTTTATAATCACCACAAGAGCAATAACTGCATCCTTTTCTGCTTTCTTAATCATGTACATTATTGCTCTAGGTGTTTGCATTTGATTCAAAGAATGGCTAAGAATCAATTAGACATGATTCATAATTTTTTAATAAGAGTTTATTATTTTGTACTGCATCTAAAATGCATGAGCTTAATTATAAGTATTTTTTTCAAAATGATGTTCATTGTACTATTATTGTATGATAACATTAGAGATATGAAAGGTAGAGAATGTCTTATCTAACATGTCTTGTTCTGTTACATTTTTACTGCACAATTTTAGTTATGAGGTGATTATCAAAAGAGTAGAATTATATTTAGCAATATTTCTGAAATCTTGCAATATAAGATTTCTCCATTCATATCTTACTTTAGAGAGAAATACAACCCTCCCCTTAAGATTTTTTAGAGGATCTGTGGGTCATCTATTGTGAGATATTCAACTTTCAAGCTCCAATGAAAACAGTGACATAGGAAAATTATCGCTTTTGATTTGTCCTAAAGGGATGCAATATTATCTTTTTTAATTATTTTTTTCAAACCCATGGCTTAAAGGTACATCTTGACATCCAATACCGTAATATGTAATTATCCTCCAAGACATGAAGTGTAGAGATTTGCAAATTTATCAAAGCTATTTTCAAGGACTTTTTAGATATGAAAGAAGACAATTAAAATTAGTATAATGATAGATAAGTAGAAGTTAATAAGTTAATAAAACATAAATATCAAAGATAATATTTAATAGATGGCCTTCCATATGCACAAAATAATAATAATTAGAAGACTTGGCCTTTCATATAAATAATATAAAAATAATTAGGAGGCATAGTAATGATTAAGAGATATAATCTTCTATTTGAATAAACAATTAAAATAAAAAAGACAAATTTAAAATTTTATGTATATGAAATAGAATATAGAATGTTAGGTTCTATTTTTTTATTATAATTCAAAATTTCAGGTTTTGATTAATAAAATTAATTATTAGAAACCTAGGGTCTAACTTTTTTATTTTTGTTATTTTTAAGTTGTAATCACAATATTTGATAGCACATGTGTCAATTTAGTAATGTAACTTATGAGAATAAATGTTTAAACAACAATTGAATAATAAACACTATACTAGTAATAAACAATATACATATCAACAAGGGATAATAAGAGCATAAATGTTTGTCCTTATATTCTGATGTGAAAAGTTGGAACAAAGTGGCAATAACAATGCATGTTTATAAAGATAATTATTTTAAATAAAAGTATATCATAATAATAAAAGCATAATATAAAGGCAATTAAAGGATGACAAAATTATTAAAAATTTATCAATTAGTTGAGAACTTAACTTACCAGGTTGTGTTGATAACGCAATTAAATCAAGTGAATAACACAAAATAAAAATTAAAAGGAAACAAGTGAAAAAAAAGGGGCTAAAAAGAGAGCCTATTGTAGGGCTCTTGTTATATTTATAATATGAAATGACGATAGTTGTCATTTGTCTCATCAAACGAGATTTTGCCAAATTTTGAACAATAAGATGGTGATATTTGAGAGAAAAGAATTGATGTTCATGAAGCCAAGCCTTAAAGCTCACGCCATGTGTATTTTTTTTCCTTTTTTTTTTAACAAATCAATACAAAATCAACTTATAAAGTAAACTTATTATAAATCAATTTTTTTATTAAAATATTACAGAATCTCTTACTCTTTAAACAGAAAATTACGAGGACAACGTAATATAAGTCTAATGACAAATGCTATGACTTAATTTCTTTTAAAGAAGAGGAGAAATTAAATTCTGATATTAGAGATTTGATAATTTAATAATTTTATTTAAATAAAAATTGAGATAAATATTAAAGAAGAAAGTCACAAAAATTTTAAAATATGTGGGATATATATGTAGAAGTTTAAAATGTGTAAGACACGAAGAGGGATTACAAAATTGGACTTGTAGACACGAAGGAGGTGAGAAAAAGCACGGAGCTAGAAATAAGGATCAGTGTCACGGTGTCCAGATCAGTATTCTAGCATTGCAGCGCAAGGTTCCTAGCGCCGCAGCGCTGGACGCGTCAAGGCTCAGCGTCGCGACGCTAAGACCTCAACGCTGCAGCGTTAGAGCAGGAAAAAGTTTATTTTTGATCCGAATTTTGAATTTTTGAAAGTTTAGAACTTTTAAAACAAATAGACTCTTACTCTAATAAAGAATAGGGTTAGTAAGTACGAAATAATCCATATATAAACACTTGTAAATTCTTTAGTTGAGATCAAACATTAATAGAGATTCTGAGAGAAATGAAGAACTGGGTAGACACTAAGTATTTGTGTGCACTAGAATGGAGTTGTCTTTTGAGTATTCATTATTTGTGATAGAGTAAGAGTATACTAATATTAAATCCTTTTAAGAGTTTTTCATTAGATTTTTCTTATAAAATCTTTAGGGAGTTAATAAGAGAGGTTAGGATCTTTGGATCCACTGTGAACATAGATAATTAATCGAGTCACGTAAATGATTGTGTTATACTTTTTATTTTTTTACTTTGAATTATTACTATTTTATTTGATGTACAAATTATTTTACTGCATAAATAAATTAAGGTTTGAGTTTAAACTTGATTAAAGTTCTTAATTTTAACCTAATTTTCCAAAAAAAAAATGATAATTTCTTCAACATTCAATATTAAATCCAAATCTTAAACAATCACATTAACCCGTCTAATAAGAGATATAATTTCTTCAACTAAATCCAAATCCTAAACAAGTACAGTAACCCTTCTAATAAGAGATAAACTAATCTAAGGACTAAACAAGCCCTCTTAATAAGAGATAAACTATCCTCTTAACGGGGAATCAAACAACCCTCCACTTGCAAATGAATCAACTTACAAAGCAACTCTGCTAATAGAATAAATTCTCTTAACGAAGGAAAATCAACCTGACTCGAACTTAAGGTGGCTGGTATCAAACCACTATGCTAATAAGGTGGCTGGCGCCATGTGTATATTTTTCGAATTTACCACTTTTACAATAATAAAGTATATATCTCAAGGGAGTTTTTCGACTAGCATATCTTTCAACTGTGTTTGAGCTGCCTCTGCCTCTCACGAGCACTCTAGGAGAGCTTGTGTAGGAGGAGCCCTAACGATCTTAGATCGTTTTCTTGTCTTATATCTAATACCTGGTCTCACTCGGCTGATAAGGGAGTGTGGATCTAGTTGTTTGTAGATTCATAAATCTGGGAGTCGAAGTAAAATACCAGCACCTCATTTCACAAGATAGAGTCACCTTTAAACCTCACTCATTCGACCTACACCTCATAACGATCCACCACCCCTTCTCTTTCCTCATTAACCTTTCAGCCACTTTCTTATTGACCTGTTACCCACCGAAGCCATTATCCGCCAATCATAACCCACTGAACAATGTAAGAAGGTGTTTGATGATTTGTTTGGTCAGAAAAGCTAATGGAGACAGAGGATTTAGAAAGGTTGTGCAACCAACTTTCCTTGTCAGATGAAGATGGGGAAGTTTTAACGCTGGAAGAAATAGCATGAGATAATGAGAGGAAGCTAACTACTCACAGTTTGGTCGGTATAGTTCAAAACAAGTCAATAGAGAAGATTTTAAATGGGTGATGCAACAAGCATGGAGAGTAACTTATGAAGTGCAGATAGAAAGTCTGGTAGAATACAGATTCATCTTCCAGTTCCAATCTAAAACAGATAAGAGAAGAGTATTTAGGAACGGCCCGTGGAACTTTGATAATGCGCTACTGGTGTTAGCTGAACCAACAGAAATGGGAGATATAACAAAAATCAAGTTCACTAAGGCATCTTCCTGGGTGCAAATCCATAACATTCTTATTCTTTATATGAACGAAAAAATGGGGAGAAGGCTTGGCCAACAGATTGGGTAAATAGAGTATTGCAGATATCAAATTATACATTTTAATTTGACACTCTTATAGCATCAATTAAGCTACAACTTTTTATTAAAACATCTTCCTGGGTGCGAAAAAATGGGGAGAAGGCTTGACCAACAAATCGAGTAAATAGAGTGTTGCGGATATCAAATTATACACTTCAATTTGACACTCTTATAGCATCAACTAAGCCACAACCTTGATACCCATTTTATTTTAAGAGCAGCGAAAAATTATAACTTGATACCATAAGATTAACACACCAATAAAGACAAATAAAACAAATCAATCAATAAGACACAAGATATACGTGATTCGACCCAAAATTGCTTACGTCCACGGAGGATCCATGATCCAGCTTCTTATTATTAAAATAGATTATTAAGTATCTTTTTACATCATTAATGATCTTACAAGACCCCTTAGTATCTCTCATAGAAACCTCTAAATATCTACCTTTGATTACCATGACTCTCTAAGACCTCTTAGTATCTCCTCGTAAGAGATTTTTATAAGGAACACAAGAATAGCCCGAGCATCTAAGTCAAAAGGATCTATGGTGTTTCTCTTTTATTCACTCAAAGAACTTAAAGAAAAAACACTCCCCAAATGTTACACCCTAGTGCACCACGCACTTAGTGCCTACCTAACTCCTCTATTCTCTCTTATGGTTACATCTTAAAATCTTAGATGTTTCATCTTAAACAAATAGTTTACAAGTGTTTATATATGGTGTATTTCGTGTCTACTAACCCTATTCCTTGTCGAGGTAAGAGTCCACTTGTTTTGGAAGTCTAAAACTTCCAAAAACTAGATATCCGGATTAAAAACAAGCTTTTGATGCGTCTAGCGTTGCGGCGCTCGTCCTTGGGCACCACGGCATTGGGCATTATCGCACTCATCGTTGCGGCGCTAGGTTGTTATCCTAGGCACCGCGGCGCTCAACCATGGGCGTCGCGGGGCTCAGCCCTGTAGCGCCTATCCCGTATTTTTTTGCTTCTTTCACGTCTTTGAGTTTCGTTTCACTTCCTCTTTTATGTCCTATACGTCCTAAATTTCTCCATATGTATCTCATACATTTTAAAAATTTTATAAATTTTTACTTTAATATTCATCTTAATTTTTATTGAATCAAAATTGTTAAATCATCAATTTTTTAACATAAACAAAAATAGCGTCCAATGAAAAAGGGTTATGTTTTGGCAAGTTCCTAAATTAGAGTTAATATAGATGATACAAAGCCACTGGATAGAGGTATCAGAGTCCGGCTGTCAAAAGGAGAAGTATGTCCGCATCTTCCAATCAAGTAAGAACTATTGTCAGAGTTTTGTTTTCACTGTAGAAGAATTGGTCATGGCCACAAGGAGTGTTCTTTAATAGCATCTAAACATACTGCCAACCAAAGAAGCAAGTTCAGATGCGGCCCGTGGATGAGAGCAGCAAATCCATCTGAAAAGCAGAGATGAAACAAACAGGGGCAGAACGAAGGAAGCAGAAGTAGAAGTGGGAAGTCAGAAGGGAATAGGGATTGTTCTGGAGAAGAGAGAAATAGTTTGAGCGGGAAAATGGTAAGAATGGTAGAGAGGGCTGACAACGTTGATACAGTAGCAGTGAAATAATCAAACTGCGTGGTCAGAAATCATTTAATGACATCAGAAGTATAAAGAAGCTCACAGAAGTCAAGATTCCAGTTGTTAAGGGGGGAGAGCAATATTTTGGATAAAGGCCTACATGAAAAGAAGCCCAATCCAGAACATTTTCTAGAATGCGAAGAGAAAAACAATGGGGGACTAAGGGCTATAATCAGCGAGCCTTTAAAAAACAAAAGCATAAACAGCGAGGAGTTACAAGAAACGGTTTAAAAGGCCGTAGAGAAGGTTTTAAATGCAAAAGGAAAGCTCGAGGGCTAAGTACACTTTTTGAGGAAGTGGGTAGTAAGGAGGGGCTCAAGAGGAAGAGTTTACTAACGAAGATCCAATCCTACGAAGGAAAATTTTCTGAAATAGGTAAAATTGTGGAGGATGTAATTTTTTAATTTTTTTGGTTAAATAAATTACTTTTAAATAAAAATATATTTTTATTGTATAAACAACAATGAACAATATCTGTTATTAATTTAATTTAATTTTATAATTAAAAAAAACAGACAAACTCTCTAAAAAATTTCCCAACTTAAAATAGAGATTACCTACTCCGTTAAAATTGAGGATAATTTACTGTAACAGGGGTACTGTTTAAATAGTAAAAGAATATTTTTATTTAAAAATAATGTATTTGATTAAAAATTTAAAAAATTAAAATGATGGATAAAAAAATTAAAATTCCTCAATTTTGACTATTTCGAAAAAAATTTCTCCTAACAAAACTGAAAGGAATAACAGGGACTAAGGAGGAAAAGAGGGATAATCTAACAGCTGAGGAAGCAGGTCAGTATCAGTACCGACAAATGTTGTCGAAGCAACGGGAAGCAGGCCTTCAAAACCATAACAATGAAGAAGTGGCGAAGGCTGGAAACCATCCCCACGGAGAACAATAATTCTAATATGTTGGAATGTTCGGAGGATAGGGAACTCCCGAACGTTCAGGACACTCTCATGGATCTCCAAAAACACAAAGCAGACTAGTATTTTTTAGTGAAACAAAATATTCTCAAAATCATAGTGAAGTGATAGGTAATAAGTTGAATTTTGAGAATAATTTCATTGTGGATAAACAGGGTAGGAATGGAGGTTTGGCGATGTTTTGAAAAAGGAAGTAGAAATAAAAATTTTACCTTGTAGCAACTCACATATTGATAGCTTGGTGCAAAAGTGCAAAGGATCAATTTGGTGATTCACGGGGTTTTATAGTAATCCTGACCAGAGCTTAAGGCAACATTCATGGACATTGTTGAAGAGACTTGCTAATCTTTTCACAATTCCATGGGTTTGCAAAGGAGACTTTAATGAAATCGTTAGCAATAAGGAGAAAAATGAAGGAAATCCTCGTAAAGAAGAGTTGATGGAAGCTTTCAAAAGTGCCATAAAGGAGAGCAAATTAAAGGATCTATGATGGTCAGGTTCTCCTTTTACGTGGTCAAACAGACGATATGGGAAACAGTTGGTTCAAGAGAGGTTGGATAGATTTATGGCTACTGAGTAGTGGAAGAATTTATTCAGAGAGTTTGAAGTAACTACCATAGAGGCTAGGGGTTCAGACCATAAGCCGATAATGCTGAAGATGGAGAAAATGGGACCTAGAAGAAGCGGTGAAACAGTGACTAAAAGTCAAAGGTTCCAATTTGAGGCAATTTGGAATGGCTATGAGGAATGTAAGGAGATAATTTAGAAGATTTGGAAGTCGCGTTCAGAACCAAGTCAAATCAGTACAGTAAACAACTTCATTTAGATGGTGACAGTTACACAATAGGAGCTGAGAAAGTGGAGCAGAAGGACTTTTGGTAAGACTAGGACATTAGTAAAGGATTTAGAGAATAAACTTAAAGGCCTGAAAAAAAAAACCTATTAATGACATTGATGGGGGAGAAATAAGAAGAATAGAAAGACAGTTGGAGGAAAAGTTACTGGAAGAAGAAGTCTATTGGAGACAAAGGGCAAAGATAACTTGGTTGAAAGAATGGGACAGGAACACAAGCTTTTTTTCATAGAAAGGCTACAAAAAGGAAAATGAGGAATCAGATAAGAGGATTGAAAAATGAGACTGAAAATTAGGTAGAAGAAGTTAAGAAGATGGAATCAATAATTCTGGATCATTTTAACAGCATCTTCACTTCCACAAATTTGGAGCCAAAATGGATAGAGGATGCTCTAGCAGAAATAAAGCCCAAAGTTTTAGAAGAAATGAAAGATTTCCTAGAAAGGCCATTTACAAGAGAAGAAATTTATAAGGCTTTTTATGATATGAACCCATTAAAAGCCCGTGGCCTTGATGATCTTCCTCAAAGCTTCTATCAATACAATTGGCTAGCAGTTGGGGATATAGTGTGGAGAACTTATAATCATATTCTCAATGAATCGGATGATATCTCCGATCTCAATCACACATATATAGTTTTTATTCCAAAATGCAGTGAGCCTAGAAAAATTAAAGATTATAGGCCGATAAGTTTGTGCAACGTCATTTACAAAATAATAACTAAATCCACTGCTAAGAGATTGAAAACCTTCTAGATGACATCATCTCTCAGAATCAAAACACTTTTGTCTCACTTTTATAACTGATAATGTAATTGTATCGCAGGATATGAATGTCTACATAGAATTAGGACTACCATCCTAGAATCAAAACGCTTTTGTCCCAAACAGACTTGTAATTGTGGGATATAAATGTCTCTGTAGAATTAGGACCATTAAAATAGAAAACAAAGGTGGATATGTTATGACCTAATTTAAATTTGATAATATATTATTTGTTTTGGGTTTAAGTTTGTATAATTTTATTTTTGAGTTTTACGCAAGTATTTTTTACCTAAAACGCGTCTTATCAATTAAAATGTAGATCACTCTTTATAAATTTAATATCTCTCCCGTGCTTTGACGATGTAAGATTTACCTAAAGTGTTACATACACCCCTCCTTTGGGACTCAGTGTCCTTATTGAAGTTTGCTCCACCACTGCTCCACTGCTCACCAAAAATGGCTCTGATACCATCTATCATGACCCAACCTAGACTTGACAAGATATTATTCACTTTTGACCCAAACCCACACAGATTTATTTTTGGACTTTACGTAAGCGTCCTTCACCCAAAACGTAACTTGCCAATTAAGGTATGGATCATTCTTTATAAACTAAGTATCTCTTCCGTATTTTAGCGATGTAAGATTTGCCTTAAGTATTACAGCATGACTCCAAAATTAGATTTAAACAAGACATATGACAAGTTGAAGTGAATTTTCACTGAGAAAAATTTGCTCGGTTTTGCCCATAAATGGGTTAATCTTATTATGAAATGCATCTCTCTCCTTTTTCTATATTGATTAATGGAATCCCCTGTGATTCTCTTAGAGGTAAAAAGGGCTTGAGGCAAGGCCGTCATTTGTCCTCTAATCTTTTCATTCTTGAAATAAGAGGGTTAACATCTTTGTTGTGTAAGGAGAAACAAAATAATAAATTCAGAGCTTGAGGATAACTAGAGGGATGTCCATTACACACCTTCTATTTACAGACGTTAGTCATGTGTTCATCAATGCTTCAGATAAGAGCTACAAGCAGTTAACTGAGATCCTGAACACTTTCACCAAAGCTTCAGGCCAGTTAATTAACAAGAAAAAAATTTCAATGTTTTGTAGCCCTAATATAAGTAGAGGAGTTAAAGACACTCTAAGCAAAATTCTGAGGTTAAGAGTTATGTTAATCCATGAAAGATATCTAGGACTTCCATTAATGCTGGGAAGGAAAAAGAGAAGCTACTTCGAATCCATAAAAATTAGAATAAAAGAGAGAGTAGAAGGGTGGAAAAACAAGCTTCTATCTTTGAGAGGGAAAGAGGTTTTCGTCAAGGTTGTTGCTCAAAGTATCCTTACTTTTACTGTGAGCGTCTTCAAATTCCCATCAACTTTGTGTGATGAAATTCAAAAGTTAGTGGCTTCTTATTGTTGAGGTAAAGGAAAAAAATTCTAGAATAGTGCATTGGGGATGTTAGCAATTGCTGTACACTCCTAAAAGGTTAGGGGGCTTGGATTTAGGAACATGGAAGCTTTTAATCAAGCTTTATTGGCGAAGCAGGGATTATCAATCAGCTTGAATCCCTTATGGTTAGAGTGATGAAAGCTAGATGCTTTCCAAAGACCAACTATATTGGAAGTAGGCCCTCTTTTTATTTGGAGGAGCATTTTTTGGGGTAGAGATGTCCTAAGGAGGGGCACGAGATGGAGAGTTGGGAATGGCAAGTTGATTCAAATTAATAAGGATAGGTGATTGTCGAGATCACTAACTTTGCAACCTATAACTCAGCATGTTCTGCATAAAAATGGGGGTATTAACATTGTCACCCCCTGAGGTTAGCACAAATAACACTGTTATGGTGGCTATCATATTAATTACACTGTGCCCCATTCAATCAACTCTCCGTTATCTTGCCGTTTACATTATTTTTATTTTTTATTTTTAAATTGAATTGTCTTCTTGTTTTTTTATAGTTATTTTATTTTTTGTTTCTCTTTTATTTTATTTTTATATTATAAATAAATAATTATTTATTTAATAAATTAAATAAATAACAATTAAATAAATAATTTATCAATTATTTTAATAAAATACTATGAATAATAAAAATTAATTAATTAATTTAATGATTAAGTAAATAAATAAAAGCTTATTATGATTTATAAATTTATCATATAAAATAATTAAGGATTTAATAATAAAATAATATATATATTTTGTGCGGTGTATATCACGCGCTCGACATGCATAAGTGGCGTGCATGTGCTGGTTGTGTAGCATGCAAAATATGTACATCCTGCATGCTACATGTCATTGAGTTTATCCCACGCTCGTTGCATGCATAAAATATCTTTTTATTTTTATTTTTAATTAATTAATTAATATAATAAATTTATAAATAATTATGTTTTTTTATTTATTTACTTAATTATTAAATAAATAAATTATTTTTTATTATTTAATATATTTTAATAAAATAATTGATAAATTATTTAATTAGTTATCATATATTTAAATTATTAAATAAATAAAATTTATTTATTTATTTATTTATAATACAAAAACAAAATAAAGACAATGTAAACAGTAAAAGATAATAAAGAGTTGGTAAAAGGAATACAATATAATTAACGTGATATCTATTATGACAGTGTTATTTGTGCATGTGCAAATCTTAGGGGATGATAGTGTTAATGTCCAATTATCAAGTATTGCACGGGGTTTACACATGTATCCCACGTATGCATGTTAAGTGTGTGATACATCGTGTAAAATATATTTTTATTTTATTATTATTTAATTAATTAGTATAATAAATTTATAAATAATAATAAGTTTTATTTATTTACTTATTTATTAAATAAATAAATTATTTTTTATTATTTAATAGTATTTTATTAAAATAATTGATAAATTATGTAATTAATTGTTATTTATTTACTTATAATACAAAAAGAAAATAAAAAGAAAAATAAAAAATTAAATTAAATTAATAACTATAAAAAGAAGAATAAGACAATTCAATTTAAAAAGAAAAAATAAAAATAATGTAAACGGCGAGATAACAGAGAGTTAATTGAAGGGGGTACAGTATAATTAATGTAATAACCGCTATAACAGTATTATTTGTGCTAACCTCAGGGGGTGACAGTGTTAGTACCCCCATCAAAATGCAACTGTGGCAGAGTTGGTGACAGAGGAAAGACAGTGGAATACTTTGAAAGTTGTTTTAATCATGCAGATGCAGAATATATACTCAGAATACCTATCCTACGGGGAAGACACTCCAGACCAATTAATATGACACAATGACAGAAATGGAGAGTACACTGTCAGGAGTGGCTACCAAATAGCTCTTCATTCTAAATATCCAGACATTACCTCCAGCTCAGAAAGCCACTTTAATTGGTGGAAAATAATGTGGAACCTGGATATTCCAGCTAAGGAAAAGGTGTTTTTGTGGAGAGCTTCCAAAAACTTGCTTCCTACAGGTATGAATCTGGTCAGAAGGAAGGAAAATAGTACAGAGCCCTGGGTGCTGCAGGTGTAAGAGGCAGGGGGAAGATGTCTATCATGCTTTCGTGGGCTGCAAGGGTGCCAGAAAAGTCTGGAAATACTCTAACAATGGAGATAGGTTGGGTAAAAACCATATGGACCTGCTGATGCTTTTCAATGAACTGGCAGAGTCCTGCTCTAAAGATAAACTGGAGCTAGTGGTTACCATCATGTGGTTGCTTTGGCACTCAAGAAACAGGGCAATGGCAAATCTAAGGGAGGATGATACTAAATCTATCCCTACAAGAGCCGGTACAATCTTGGAACCCTGTAAGACAGCAAAATGTTTATCTCAAGGGCAAGCCAAGTCAGATCAGAGTGTAAGCCGGAAGTCATGGACTCCTCAAAGGGCAGACTCTTTCAAAGTAAATGTAGATGCAGCCATTGATGAGGCAAACTCAAAAGCTGGAATAGGTATAATAATTAGAGATCACAGTGGGGCGGTGATGGCTTCAGCCATTATGCCAAAAAGACTAAATGTTAATGCAGAATATATAAAGGCAGAAGCAGTTTTTCAGGGAGCTTGTCTGGCTATAGATTCAGGTCTTGTTCCAGCAGTTATTGAATCTGATTGCAGCAATGTGACTGTCAAGAGTGCTGAGGAAGTAAGGACTGAAATAGGATGCTTGATTAAGGAAACAAAAAATCTTGTCTGTAGATCAAGTATTACAGATTTTGAATTTGCCCCCAGAAGCTGCAACCAAGCAGCTCATATGTTAGCTAAAATGGCTGCTCAAGCCAAGAATTCGGCAGTCTGGTTAGAGGATTGCCCAGAATCTGTGTATATGCTTTTGTAGTTTGTGCTTAGTTTTAATGAATTTATTTCATTTCCAAAAAAAGGCATATATCTCAAGGCATTTTCAATTTATTTTCGTGCTTGAAAAAACAAATACCTTTCAAAAACAAAAACCACGAGCCATTCGCGAATTATCCCTCTAGTCTCATTTAGCAGCCCAATAGGTCAGGCCCATTTGGCTTCACTCGCCGGTCGCCACACAAAATGACAAAATCCGCTCAGTCGAAGCAGCAAGCGGAGCGGAGCTGATTTCGGAGTGAAAACTGAATCATTTACATTAACTTGCCACCGAAATGATACTGTGGTCATACCCACCAACGCCCAAGCAAATAGCCATGACAATCGGGTTTTTCGTCACAGGCGCTTCGCTATTTGCCGCCGGCGCTTACCTGTCACTCGTCAACATAGCCCCACAACAAGCTCGCGCCAAAGCTCGCAAAGATTTCATCAAAGATCGCCTCAGAAAGCTTCTCGACGATTAGCAAAGAACCGTTTGCTGTTTAAGCCCGTCTGGTATGTTCTCTTTTCACAAGTTTAGTGATTTCTTGGTTTATAAAAAATAATGCTCCTGGGTATTTGTATTTCTATATGGTGCAATCAGAAACCTGCACACCCATATAGTTGAATTATAGAATTTCATTATATGGATTTGTATTTGTTTTTGGTTCCACAATGCTTTGCTGACAATTGAATCTTGTTCATGGAAAAATTTCAAATTTTCATTAGTTTTGTAAATTGAAGTTGTATTTTGCAATATTATTGGTACAGGCATAGAAAGATGAGGCAGGATGAACATTTAGATTGGAATATTGTTTAGATTTTATGTTAAATGTGGGACTGTCAATATAAAGTATCCATAAAATTTCAATTCATACTAGTTGTACTTGGTGGATCCCTTAAACAGAAATTTTCTTTTTTTCTGAAAGAACGTTAAACAGAAACTTGAAAACCTTATTTTTGATGACCATGTGATTTGTAATCAGCTATAAAATTCATCCATGGATGGATCACAGCGCTGATGCATTATGTTCTGATGATTATGATATGTAATTCACCTTCTTGAATTCTAAGCATGGAAAATAGGAGCACTTTGTAGTTAATGACTTTCTCTAATATTACTTTTTTACTTTGCTTCCCAAACACAGAGGTAGTAGTGTAGAAAAGGAAAAACTTAGGGTGAAAGTGAAACTACAATGCATCAGAAGTAACATCAGAACATGCCAAGTTTTCTGTTATATTTAGTTAAGTATATCAAGTTATGTGTTACATTTTAAATTCTTTGTTAAGTCCATCAAACTAGGTGTGTTGTAAGTTGAGAAATCTAATTGAACGCTTGAGACATGTAACAAAAAACTTGTGACATGTAAAGAAGAACTTGGTGTGTTGTAATGTTACATTGGACACTGTAGACCGACCTAAAAACTTAAATGTTAGTTTTTCTATGTAGCATAGTAATTTGCTCAGCACAGAGCTTTTTCAGAATCATTGTCATGGCTATTTTTTAGCGGGAAGTATTTCCTGAATACGTATGTCAAAGTAGCCTAAGGAGCCTTTTGGTTGATTGTCCTCAAATCTCCCAAAAGCTTCAATCATCTAAAATTCAGACTTTCATTGTGCAAGCAATCTGCTTCTAACATTTTGCAATCTCCTTATTTCTCTAGAACAACCAGAAAAAGAGTTACTATTTTCTTTCATTTAATTGCATTATTGAAAATAGAAACTCTGATGTAACAAAACCAGTGTCTATATTACATTTAATCATGCATAAACTTCTTGTGACCATATGCAGCCTCTCTTTGTCTGTTCTTTTATTTTCTCCCAATCATTTTGCCTTTCTCTGTAGCAAATTATGAGGGGGAACTGGTTTGATAGATTTAGAACTTGTCTAATCTATTCTGCATTTCCCTGAATTGACATGGTTTAACATTTTGGGATAGGAGACTTACCCTGCCTTCTTTAAACTATGTCCTATTTTGTTGAACTCCATTCTATTGTTAGATTATTGAAATAATATGTTACCGTCTTCATTGGCAGATAATCAGAGCTGCTTCAGATTGGGGCCTAAAGTATTTACCCTTGCTTTATAGAGGAGATGGAGCCAGGGTTTCAAGATTATTTTTTGCTTTGCCATAGCCACTGCAACCAAATATAAAAAACATGGACATGCTCTTGCCTGAAGATTGATATGACTGAACCATGCATGCTGAGAACATTTTAGTTCATCATGAACTTCTCGTCCTGCCTTTGTAGATAATTCTCTGCTCGCTATTGTTAGTCTTTTCCTGTGCTTGTTCGTTTGTTTCAGGTCCAAATATGTAAAATCTTACAGCTGTTTAGAAGTTTTATTGTAATACAATTATACAAGTATACTGTTCTACAATCTTCAATTGGTAAGCATCTAGGTTTTGGTGTCCATTTAATGAAATTGAATATGGTAATTTGTAACATACCTAGCAGCACTTATAAGAACGAGTATAACAATAAGTAAATGATAATGAATAGGAAACACCTCCCAAAAAGGCATTCCTCAAAAAAAAAGTTGAAAACTATAAATATTTTTCATGTTTGAGGGTAAAATTGAAAATAAATATCTAACCATTAGATTATGCAAAAATCTTGATCAACAACACTAACGATTAGTAACTGATTGAAATTTGGCGTGATAAATTTAGCCCACGATCATATTCAGTCTTGTCATGGCTAGATAATCGTTTTCTCTACTAATATGAACACGAGGGTAAAAGGAACGCTAAACAGGCCAACGTTTAAGACTTCTAGCGTAATTATAGCCCAGTTACACTAGAAGTTTTTGTACAGGAGAAACTTCTTCTGATTGGCATACCTTTCAACAAAGCTCTATAAACACAATTTCTGCTTAACGAAGACAGTCTACAACACATTATGCAGCGATTGCTGCAACTTGAGCAGCTCTAAGGAATGGCAAGCAAAGCACTAATGAAACAAAAAAACACAACTCAAAAGTCTAAGCATATCTCATCGTTGACCAGCCTTGCCTCTGAACAACTCCCCATTAGAATCTATTGCACCTAGTTGGGTGGCTCAGGACGGTCAAGAAAAAAGAACTGTCGATGTTGACATGAAGCACTGTCAATGGAAATGCATGTCACCATCTAGATTTTCTTGCACTCTGGATTTCACCTCTGGACTCTGCTAGCCTTGACTTTGAAATACTACCTGGCACCATAGGAGGCCGCTCTTGACCTGCATTGCCATAATCTCGAGAAGCACGTGTTGGACTGGCATTAACTCTCGAAACACCAATCCTAGAACTAGATAAAAGTTGGTCCCTAAGACCCTTTACGGGTTTATACTCATTCATTTCATCTTCATAATCTAATATTTGAGTTTGTTTATCTGGTTCAGCTAGTCTTCCCCAATGTAAGTCATCTCCCGCATTTTGGAGTCTTCCAGCTTGAATGCCCCAATCAAGTCCATCAGATATGCTCCTCTGCAGAGAAGTGCTTCTCCTAGGTAGTCTGCTAGAGGTTGACTTCCTCCCCTTGATTTCTTCTTCATCAAATGGGAGCTTTCTTGAATCACGAGCAGCTCCAGGAGCATAAGCCCACTTGTAGCTCTTGTTATTATTGTCCATATTTAATTCAATTGAATGCAGATCACTTTCAGCCGAGTCTTCCTCACATTCTGCTTCATCTTCTACTTCTCCATCACCCTCATTTTCTTCATTCTGATTGGAACTGAAACGGCTTCTACTTAAATAGGCTGCAATGTCCTCATTGCTTGGTTGATTTACAGAACCACGCCCTTTTTCTTTTCCCTTTTTGGTTCCTAGAAAAGCTTCAAGTTGACTCCTCAATTTATCAATGGCTGCATCTTTTTCTTCAAGCTGATACTTAGCCTCAGAAAGTTTCATTTGGACTCTCTCTTCACGCAACACATCAGCTAATTGCATCATCTCCCTTTCCTTCTCAACCTCTTCGCGGACTACGTCAGACTCTCTCTTAAGTTCCTCCACTTCCACTTTATCATCAGTGATGTCTCTGGCTAATTCATCACAAACTTGTTCAATTACTACTCTAGCTCTCTTCTCAGTCTCAAGATCTTTCACTGCCTTCAGAAAGGATGCCTTAGTCTCAGCTAGCTCTTTCCCAAGCTTCTTGTTCAAGCTTTCGAACCGTCTCCTCAGTTTCCTCTCTACCTCAAGTTCCCCTGCAATGGACTCAATAGCAGCCTCAACCACTTCCTGCTCCTTATTTTTCCATGCTGCCTTTTCTTCAGCAAAACACTTCATTAGATAGCTGATCTCGTTCTGGTCTGACCGCTGTTCTTGTATAAGTTGATTGACTTGCAAGCGAGCCCTCTCGAGCTCAGCATGTAAGGCTGAGATAAGGGACATACTAGAAGAAGGCTGATCTTCTTGACCCCACATGCGGTTAATAATCTTGAGAAGCTCTTTAGATGTGGTTAATGCATTGCTGGCATCCTTCAGACGAGTCTTAACTCCAACAGTCGATCCACTAGGAGTCTGTGCTCGAGATCTAGTCTCAATCTGCTTGAAAAAAGCAAAGAGATGAGAACACTTCCTGATCCTTTAATTTCTAACCATAAGGTAGATACACTGTGGTTAAATTACATATGAAATCTTCTTAAATTTGAATTGGAAACATAACACATAACTATCTCAGTACAAATACAATTTATGCATTGAAACTGATTGAACATCCGTTGATGTGTGTGTTGCACATGCAACCAGTGTGACTGTATCTAAAATAAAAGTTGCATATCTATAGAGCTTAAGTTGAAGTACCTCCATTAAGCTAGCATTACTAACAGAATCCAATATTCCACTGTTATGTTCAGTAAGCCTAAGCCTCTGAGAAATGGATGATGCTCTTCTATGGCGACTTCCTGTTCCTGATCGATCCATCCTCTGCAAAACAATTAATTAATAATGAATCAATAACTCTCCCACATCAACATCAGACTGACAATAAAGCATACCAATCAGAAATATGATTTGATTGGAATTGGTTGAATGCTACCTGCCATGGATGTCCAACAATTTGATTCATTTCCAATGTGTTTGAAAACATTTTTAAATAAAAAAATAATTTTAAAAAAAAAAAAAAGAGAAAGAGAGAGCATGAAATGCAAGATTTCAATTTCATATTATGCGATCATTTCAGGTAACTACAAATGGTGCTAAACTTGTTCTTCTAAGGACCTGTATAATCACTTGATTACCAACAGAATATTAACAAACAAGCATACATCATTTGGATCCAAAAACCTAAAGACAAAGCAAGAAATTCAATTCCACAGGATTGACAATCTGAATCATATCCAACTCTTTGAAGCAATATCCTGACAATCTAAACCATATCCAACTATCAAAGCAAAATCCAATACTATATATCAAAACACCTGAGAGAGTACACCGAATTTCATTGGGCTAAGTACTTATAATTACTTGTCTGTCAACATATACAACTAGAGTAGGAACTTGAACTTGAAATAATGCATTCCTTATACCTTCAACTCCCAACTCCTAAGAAATCTAACACACACATAAAAACAAAAAACACATATCACAAGATTTTTAAACGGAAACAAAATCAACATATGACAAAGCGTTCAATTTCATTGAACTCTCTTTGCAGACGCACTAATTCAAACACAAAAATAAGAGTAATCTCCTAATAAAATTTTAACATTCGCATAAACATCCAAAATACATCATAATAAAATTCCATAAAATCTACCGACAAATCATTAAACCTATTTAAACTCTCGCAGTATATTAACAAACTAACAACCTCTGAAGAAAAATGTAAACAAAATCATGTCTATCAAAAAATTATTTGAAAAAAAAACTCACATCGGAAACGGGGCTATGAGATGGATCGGACAAATGGGGAGGCAAAGAACCCGAATGAAGCGAGCGGGCAATCCGTTCTCGTTCTCTTTCTCTAGCTCTAATCTCTCTCCTCATCTTTCTCTCATCATACTCACTACTCTCTTTATTAACTTTGGGCGACGGCATCTCATTCATTTCCCAGAGCGTGGCCGCCAGCTTTCTCGCCGAAACGGGCTGCTGCTGTTGTTTAACTTTATTCACAAACCCACTCTCGCTCTGCGAATCAATAGCCTGCAATGCAGACGCCGTGGACGGAGTCCGCATCAGCCTCCATGTGGGCACCGGCGTTGTGGATCCTCCTCCCCCTCTCTTGCTGCCTATTAATATCGCCCTTTTGAACCTGTAGTTCTGCACAACCGATGATGTTGATGAAGCAGATGATGAACACCCACGTTTTCTGATTTTGCCAGGTAGAAAATTGCCCTGATTCCGCCTTGACATTATATGATTCAATATTTGTAGATCTGAAAAACAAAGAGAAAAGAGAGAAACAAGGGTAGTTAAATGGCTAATTTGCTGTAAAATAACAGAATCTTTTCAACGACTCAAAGTAACAAAAGTAAATGGAAGTGATTGCAAAGACGTACCATTTGGTGTGATGGGTTATGAGACTTTGAAAATTTTATTTCCTATTATTTCTTCAGAATTAATGAAAGATAAAATGAGAGGAAATTGAGGGGGGGGGTTTGAAGATGAATTATGAAAGGGATTTGATTTGAGAGAGAAAGGCTTTGATGGCTTCCACTACTTACAGACTGTACACCCGGTCCTTGTGTGTGTAGAGTAAGCTCTAAGCAGAAATCAGACGTGCTTTGCTTTATGTGAGATTAATACGTGTCGGTATGAGATTGGCTGTTATGAGTGAAATCAATTGATTAATCTGATTATGTGATTTTGTGGAGGAATAAGAGCATGTGATTATGATGGCAACAACTGCTTAGGTTTTGAAAGTTGGTCTCATAATGTTGCTAAAGATTTCGTGGATTTCGGATTTGGGCTCCGGTTGGGGTTGGGTTTGGGGCTGGGGTTGGGGTTGGGGTTGGGCCACTTCTATTTATATTTTCCACAATTTTGAGCAAGAAATTGCTGCTTTAAATTTTCGACAAAAAAAATATATAATAATTGTAATTTAAATTTTTGTTTGAATCATCAACAAAATATAATATTATTGATAAAATTATTAATATTACATCATAAAATTATTGATATTTAAATCAAAAGATTATCAGGATGCTACACTACATAGATTTATTAACATACGTCTCAATCTAATCTCTTATTTTAAAAAATCCAAGTTAACTTTATATCTGAAAACTATTCTTATAATTAGGTATCACTATCCTTATTAATAATGAAGAATCTTAAAAAAAAATTATTCTCACGCAGAAGGAACAAAAACAACCTTTATGCAAGAAAGATTACACAAAATTCACCACCACGTTATATGTAATATCCTCCATCGACTTCAAATAATAGCCTTTTCAAATTCACAACCATCCGTCAACAACACAATTAATATAAAATAACAAACAAAATACATAACAATTTAAACTTGGGTCACCAATTCACCAAGATCGGGGTTATTAGAGCACTAAAAGACCACTAGATCAAATTTGCACATAGGTGACAATGAGGTTGTTCTACGCAACCGCAATTAAGGATGTCACAATCCGATTCGGATCTAGGTTTTGCTCAACCTGGATTCGTATCCGAATTTTTTCTATGAATTTCGAACTCGAGTTTTTTCAAGTTGAGCCAGATCTTTTTCTTTCTAATTTATTTTTTAATTTTTTAGGTTAAATTTGAACTCTTAGGGTATTTAATTTGTGAAGCAATCATTAGATTCATATATATTATAGATTAAGAATTAACTTAGAAATTTTTTTAAAAAAGAAAGGACAAAATTTAGATTCAGGTTGGGTTTCTAGGTTTTGGCAAAAATTTGAATTTGGATTTTTCAAAAAAAAAATTGGATCTAAATATGAAAAAAAAAAACTCGAATTTTCCAAACCCAAACCAAATAGAGTTTTTGAGTTTTTTTCTAAATTCGAGCTAAATTGTCATCCTTAGTAATGGCGGAGGGATCTTGAAGGCCATCGAAAGTTGCTTCCCACTAGATCAAGTTGAGCATAAGCTATAGTGAGCAAAGTAAAGTAGCTTAAGATGCAGAGGCTATATGTTTAACGGTGATTAGCAACGGTAATAGATTTAGAGGGTACTAGGAGAAGAATATTGACAACAGGGCCCAACGAAGACTAGTGAAGGCTTGGCTGAGGGCGGTGGGCCAGCAAAGGCTAGTGTAAGCTCAAAAAAAACCCTACCTTAAATTAACACAGGTCGGCATAAGTCTCAGCTTACTGATGCTCGGCCAAAAAAACCAAAAAAGGAAAGGAAGATAGAGAAATAAAAGAAGGAAACAAGAAAGGAAAAAAAAAAGGAAAAATACATAAGAAAATGAAAGAAAGATCAAAGGAGAGAAAAGATCTCCATCGAAGAGGGGCCAAAGCCCCTTCTCCGGTGGAGATGGTGGAAAAATTGACAGCAACTAGGTTTTGGTTAGAAAGATGAGAGAGCGATTTTTTCTAAGGAGAGAAAATGTATTTTTTAAAAACATGATATGTATTTAATAATTGTAAACTTCATTGTAAATTTTATTAGGTATATTAACATTCTTATCCCTTGATGTTGGCATAAATTATATTTTAATGACAACTTTGGTTTTAACTACATTGTTACCCTTTTTTTAATTTTTTAAAAAAAAAAAGAAAACGCTCATCTTTTAAGGATATTTTTATCATTCATGTGACAAAATAAATATAATTATAAAAATATTTTCATCTTTCCAATTAAATAAAGAGGGTAATGATGTAATTAAACTTAAAAGTGTCATCAAAGTATAATTTGTTCCAACCTTAAGGATTGATAATGTTAATATCCCAACTTTATTATTATGCAAGGATAAAGTTATAATTGTATAAAATTAAACTAATAAAATATATATATATATAAATTTTGTGAAAATATAAAAATATTCTCCAAGAGTGCAAATAAATGTTTTTCTTCTTTCTCCTTTTTTTAATATTAAAATAAAATAATATTACACTTCTTAAATGTAATCTTAAAATTTTTTATCTCAAACAATGTGTTAAATAATAATAAAAAATGTAATATTATAAATTAAAATAAATAAGTTTAGTGGCACAATGCTAAGGCATGTCCCTTGCAGTAACTGCTAGGATATGACCTTTACCTTATCCTCACACGACCATAAGATTGTGTATTTTTTTCGACCATAGTATATGAAGATGAATTTTAATTTATATAGGTGAATAATTATTTGTTGGAGATAAAATTTATTAATTGTTTGTACGGCTATTTCATAAGCTCTAATTAAGGGAGAAAGGGAAAATAAGAAAATATAAAATAATAAAAAGAAGAAAATTTTATTTTATAATAAATTTAAAATCACAATTATGAAAAGTTTATTTTGAATTATTGGTATGTATATATAGTAAGTTCTAAATAGTTTATCAAATCGAGTCACATGTTGATTCTGATAAATTAATTAATTATCATTGGAAAGCCATAAAGTGGAGAGTAAAAGTATTTAAGTTGATTTGGTTCAATCACTTTGAGCTTTTGCTTTTATTCCCCCAATTGATTATGACATTATTGTTTTGTTGGGGTATTAATAGTGGTCCAAACACTACTAAGATTCCTCTTTCCTTTAATTGGTCGTATTCATATACTTTGGTAGTATTATCAAAAGAAATTAAGATTACATAGCTTACTTTGCTAATTAAATTGACATATAAAGTAAAGAGTAGTGGTGACAAGGTCCATATTGCTGAGTAGGCATAATAAACTTAATTAGAAACATAAAATGAATCAACTTAATTTTGCTATCATTATTGTTTTTTTATACAACGATTTTATATGATTAATGACAACATCACTAATAATATATGATTAATGAAAACATCACTAATGATAATATTATAATTAGAAGCTTTTGGGATCTATTAATACACTTACAAATGCTTGAACTTAATATTTTACAACAAAGAGGGGTAAAATATCATTCTATCAGAGAAATAAACTCTAAAAAAAAAATTTAACTCTTTTATAAAAATGAAGTACAACATTCACAGAGAGGGACAAAATACCCCTATAGAGTAGGGACATAACACTGCCATATGATTTATGACTTCTATAAATATTTTCATAGATTAGCCAATTCAAGTTCTTAACCATTCGCCAACATTAAATGATAATACAAAACAACAATTAAAATATATAAAAATTCAAGCTTGGTTTGCCAAACCACTGCTGGAATGTCAAGGGTTGATAGGCCGCTGGACCTTATTTGCATGGGATGGCGAAAAAATTACTCTGTGCAAGAGGTGATGAGGAAGTTTGAAATCCACTAAAAAGCTTAAAAGCCATCGACATTTATTGTTCCACCAAATCAAGGGTTGAGCAGCAACTAATGATGGGCATTGCTTGCTTAAGTAGCAGAGGTTGTATGCTCGAAGGTAGATGGCAGAGGCAGGGGGCTATAAATGCTTTCCAAAAATGAGCATATGAGGCAGAGGCCGACATCCATCATCTAACCAGTGGAGATGAACAGAACAAAAAAAAAACAAAGGAACTAAATAAAATAAAAGAAGGAAAGACAAAAACCAAAGAAAAGGAAAAAAAAATCAAAAGAAAACTAAAAGCTTGTCTACCAAAGAGAGAGCTAAAAGTCCCTCTATTCGGTGGAGTTGAGGATTGTAGAAGGGATGGGCTTTTTAGAAAGGATTTAAAAATTTGGCAATTAGGGTTTTTTCCTGTTCGATATCATTATTTATTATACCATTTGTTGACAATGGATTTTTTAGTCTCTTGGTTAAATTTAGAGTCAAATTTGAAGTACTCAGTTAAAGATGAATTTGTATTTATGAGAAAATAATTTTAACGTATAGATATATCATTGTTGTTCTTCTTTAGATCTTTTGGTGATAGATACTCACTTGTTGCAAAACACAAAATTGGTTATGGCTATACGGTGGTGATTTCCAGCAATAACCTCTGATACCTATGTCATAAAAAATTATCGGTGAATGGGTTTTTAATAAATTAAGTGTGTAGAATTACTTATGCCCTATATGAGATATATCCCCCTTTATATATATTATAGCGGTTTAAGCCATATCATAGACTCCTTAATTTTTTAGTGTTCTATTTATCCTTAGACTACTTGACATAGTATTTTACTCATCCTTAGACTATTTGATGTCATGTTTTACTCATTTTTGTACTTTTTGACATCGTGTCCCTATTTTTAAACTCCCTAGCAATGTAAAGTATTACAATTCCCCCCATATATTTTGTTCCTCAAATGAGGAGGTCCTTTAAAAGACACTAGTATATTCCTCAGCCTAAATGGAAAAGTCTTCATGATTAATAGTGCCCGTCCTCTCAAGAAAAGGCTTCTCAGTCGTGATTTGTAGCTGCTCGTCCTATCAAAAAAAGGCCATTAACTATAGGATTAAGAGGTACTGATCAGGCTTTATTAATGTGAACTTTACAAAGAAAAGTGAGCATCGATGCTCAATGAGGTTCTTTTGCCGAGAATCGTTTTAATTCATATTTTTAGATAAACAAAAATAAGAACCTTGACCCGTTATCTATAAAAGGTAAAAACTAGAGGTATAAAAAGATTGTAGAGGCCACACTCAAGATAGTTAAGAAGTTGTGAGTGATAAGTCTAAAAGAACGCCATAAGATGAAATCTTAATAAATTCTAATAAAAGTTCTTTGAAAAACTTAAGAGAAAACTCTTAACATTAATATCATTAATTCTATTTTTTTCCCTTATCTCTCATGTATTTATAGAGATCTATTGACATGTTTAGCATTTACTATAGCAATTAATGACAACTTATAACTACTAACTATCAACTACTACTAACAACTTAAACACTTAGAATGACAGCACTTATTACAATAATTAATCAAAACTTATAACTACTAACTATCAACAACTACCAATACCGAGGCTTTACTTCAAAATAACTGTCAAACTTTGCAATCATAATAATAAATATAGTTGTAGGCTTCCAGAAGTTTCTCATTACATGGACTACTTACATGAGCTGTAATGCTACTGTTCCCCATCACCCATGGATGCTTAATGGACTTTTTAGTAGTCTGGTTCGTATCATTTCCCCTCTCTTAAAAAGGATTTATCCTCAAATCTTTACCAGACTCAAATACAACTTTCTTGAACTTTAAAGTGATATTGTTGATGGTGCGATAATCAACATACATCTTTCATAACCCATCATTCTTAGGCTTAAGTAATACTGGAACTACATAATGACTTATACTCTTAAGCACATACTCCTTCTCCATGGGCTCATTAACCTGTCTTTGAAGTTTCTTTGTCTCACCGGGATTACTTCTATAGGTTGACCTATTTGAAATTAATGCTCTAAGTATAAAATTGATTTGATGCTCGATTTCTTTATTAGTGGTAAAACGTTAGGTATCTCTACGAAAAATACATCATCAAATTTCTTATTATTGACATGGCGTCCAGTATGAAATATGTTGCCACTTTGTACTGTCTCATCTTCTTGGATATAAAAACTTAATGCACGACTGTAACCATCAACTTGTCATTTACTGGGTACTCCACACTATCACTGGCATCTTCTAAAAGTGGCATTGGCTTCTCATCTGACTTACTTTCAGTTTTAATGACACTATTATCTTTTAGAATTATTGCAATATAATTTGGATATTGAGATGCAATATGACCTATTCCCAAATATATAAAACATTTAATATCTTTATTACTTGATTGTGAATCAAGTTTACCATTGCCTTGGTTGCCTCCCATATTTTGGCCCTTAGGTGCTTTTACTTTGGAATTTGAATTACCTTACTCATCTTCTTTACTCCAATTCAATTTTAAAGAGGATACGGCACTCGAATTCTGGCCATATCTTGTCGAACCTTTCCCATTTAGTTGTCTTTTTACCTTCTTTGCCATGTGTAAGAATCTGTCTCACGCATCTCTATCAATCTCATCATCATTCATGGTAGCACACTAATTATGCTTTCGCACATTAGGAACTCTATGTGACTTTGTCGTTCGTGTACTAGATTCAACTTTATTTATCAATTTATGAACATGCTCTATCTCTTCTTTCAACACTCTCCTCATGTAACCCATTAAAGATTACATAAGAAACTTTGAATCAACTATTTTTGACGTAACTTTGAAGGTATTTTTATTCTTATTGTTTGATATGATTGCTGCAAAAAAAAAAATTAAGAAACTTAAAAGAACCTCGCACACTCCCTTACGTGTTTCACTCAACTTTTACTTGTGCTTTTACACAAATTTGGCTATTACTCTCTAGTATTTTTCATTGTTTAGTCTCTTCTTTAGTTCTTTATTGAACTAAAATGAACACAATCAATATTAACTTGTAATAGTCCAAAACTCAACAAATCAATTCACTGAGAATGGGTTAAATGCAAAGGAAGTAAAATTAAAAAAACAAACAGAACAAGATTATAATGGAACAATGAATTAGAAAAACAAAGATAATTAGGGTTGTGTTTTGTTTTAGGCTCGATTTTCATAAAATAAATAAAATACAAACTTGATGCAACAAATCTTAAATTTACTAATTCAATTTTTTTTTTTAAATTTAAAATAGTAACCTGAAATTAATGGAACCTGAATCTTTTTTTTTTTTTTTGATCTTTTTTGTCTCTTTTTTTTTATATGTAGGTAACAGAACTTGAAGAAATAGATAAACAATAGACAAGAAGAAACAAAAAAAATTGATATAAGCTACGAATTTTAGAGACTAAAATAAAGTTGTTAATTTAAAAGAAAGAACAAACAATAAAAATTAAAAAGATAGTTCAAACCTGATTAGAGCCTAAGTTCTGATACCAAATGACATAAATCTCATAAAGAAATGTGAGATCCGATGCTAAAAAAGGTTCCTTTGCCAAGGATTATTTTAATTCATATTTTTAGATAAACAAAAATAAAAACCTTGACCCGTTATCTATAAGAGATAAGAATTAGAGGTATAAGAATATTGTAGATGTTAGGATTTGTACTTACGTGCTATCATTTTTATGTATAAATATTTATTTTATATTTATACTATTATCATTTCATTAAATTATTAATTATATTTTACATATGGTAAGATACTTGTAATATTTCAGACATTATATAATCTAAAAGTGTTCAGATCTGGTCTAAAGGAGTTTAAATCAGTGCTAAGAATTAGCAACATTGAGAGTTATAAATGCTGAGAGTTAGCACTGATAAGAGTTACTAGGTTATAAGAGCTAGCGAAATCTAAAGAGTTAAAACCTTGTCTGAAATAGGACAAAGACATGAGAATGTATTAGTAATAATATAGTTGCAAAGAGTTACAAATGGTGTTAGGAAATGTCTTATACAAGTATGTTCTCAAACACTATGTTTCTGATCTATATTCACTGATGCAGGTCTGTTAGTGAAGACTTTATGAGATCAGTGTATGTCTATATCTGTATAGTACAGATGGTTTTTCTTAACAGACTACGAGTTTAGTGGAAGCTCATATAGAGATACAGGTATTCAGTTAGGACTGAGTAATGAACAAACTTACAAAGACCTCTAATAGATATCCCATATAGCCGTCAATTGAGGGTCTTCTCGAGTTGAGTAGTATTCATGGTCCTTTAATCTAAGTGCCACAGTGGGCTTGTGAATGATCTACCATACTTTGGTTCCCACATATCAGAAACCTTTTATGGTCTAACCACTAGATGTCACTGGGTATGGTCCGATGCTCATGGAACTCAGTGTGCGTAGATATGGAATTCATCAGCTCATTTGGGTGAATAATATATCCTAATGCTCCAAGATTGTGTTTCAAAAAGTCTTATGGCCATAAACAGTTATACTTGAGAAAAGAGTTTTATTTTAGGGATAAATAATATCGATAAAGTGTTTGCGGATATTATTTATTGAAATACAAATCTAGAGATAATTTTACGATTGAGTATATGGAGACTTGGCGGTGTTGATCTATATCTCCGCTCTTCTAGGATATATATGATTGAGTGATTATACGAATATGTTATAACCTCAACTTGTATGGTCTAACACGTCATTTTGTAATATCCGTAACATATGTATGGGATATTGTTCACGGACGTATGAACAAGTTCCATATGATAAATTGAGCATGAACCTAGAGAGTCTCATAATATAAAGTGTACTCATTGTGCACCAGGGTAGCGTATTGGATTAAAAATTTTAATCCAAGAAATTTTAACAAACCGAAAATATGTTTCAGGGGTTTTTCATGATGTGTATTTGTCAATACTTAAATGTTAAGTACATCACATAATTGATTGACAAGAGTTATTAACTAATAGGATTTTGAAAAATGGAATAATATTGTGCATAAATTATTTTTACCTTGATATTACTAATTTACCTTACTAGTAAAAACAAGTGAGATAAAATTAATTATTCAAAAATAGCTTTTAAATTAATGTAAAATTCATATATTATTATTATTGCAAAGGGATAAACATCAATTATGATAATGGTATAATTTACTTAATAATAGGCCTTGATGTTGGCTATTAATTACTTAAAATAATTAAAGATATTCTAATATTAGGTAAAAGAATATTTGATAGCCATTAATAAAATATATTTAACAAGATAATGCAATAAAATGGCCAACAATGTTTAATGGTAGGCCATTAAAAGTATTAAAAAATTGATACAAAAATTGAATGAATTCAATTCATTCAATGGATGAATCATTCGGTCACTTTGAGAGGAAGAGAAAAGAAAAGAAGTTTTGGCTAAGTCCTTGAAATTCTTTCAAAGTATTGTGAGGGAATAATAACTAAACATTCAACTCTTTCTTATCACTCACAAGAAACAAATACTATATAGATCAAAGTGTTTTAATAGTTAAAACATTTGTTGCTAAAAATTTGTGGCTGCTATTCTAGCTTCACAATCCCACCGATTTATAGTTGTGAATTAGAATTGTGCAACAACATACTTTAAAGTGAGCTCAAGATTTGGAAATTGAAGTTTTTGAAGAATTGAAAAGCTACCTTCAATTTAGGTAGATTTATTTACTTCTAATTTATTTAAATGAAACATATGAGCATATATGAGATATATATGTTTGATTATGCTATATTGTGCGTACACTCTATACATCACACACCCATTTAACAGTAGATGTCACACTCAATGTAGTTAAGAATTTGTGAGTGATAAGTCTAAAAAAAACGTTACAAAATGAAATCTTGATAAATTCTAATAAAAGTTATTTAAAGAACTTAAAAGAAAACTTTTAACATTAATATTATCAATTTTAGTTTTTTTTCTTATCTCTCATGTATTTATAGAGACCTCTTGGGATGTCTAGCATTTATTATAACAATTAATGATAACTTACAACTACTAACTACCAACTACTACTAATAACTTAGACATTTAAGATGACAACACTTATTACAACAATTAATAAAAACTTACAACTACTAACTACCAACAACTATCAATACTGAGACTTTACTTTAAAATGACTGTCAAACTTTGCAACCATAATAATAAATATAGTTGTAAGCTCCCAGAAGCTTCTCATCACATAGACTACTCATATGAGCTATTATGCTACTGCTTCATATCACTTATTGATGATTAATGGACCTTTTGGTATTCTAGTTCGCATTACTTATAATATGTGAAAAGACTTGTATGGCTTTAACCTGATTTTGATCACTCTGAATTTGCTAATTAGGCAGTGGATTGATTGCTTTATACTGGGTTCATTTAGCTTGGTCATCCTTTAGACATAATGGGTGGCCTCAGTGCTTGTCCGCTTCAAAGCCTTTATGGACCAAGCTTAAAATCTTGAGGGTACAAGAGTCCCTTAATTTTTAATATTGACTAAATAATAGTGAAAACTTTGTATAGTGTTCAATTCAATTGAGGTCCTCAAATCTATATTAAGTCTTTGGGCACAATGATATATTCTCAGTTAAGTGTTCATTATGGATGTGCTCTAAGTCGTGTGGTGGTTGACTTTCTTTATTTAGCCGTTAGAAGTCGTAAAGTGTCGTGTTCATTAAATCTTTGTCCTCTTCTCTTTCTCAGGCATACTTATTTGTCCTTTTCGAGTCACCCAATAGTGATATGGTTGGCGGTGGATCTTCAAACCTCTCACAGTGTCTCTCATTCAAAGGTTAGGATTCTTGCACTTTATGAGGCTTTTTGCCTTATACCTATTTTTACTTTTGTTTTTGAATGAGTCTCTAACTTACCTATCATTATAATGGTTGGTCATTTTGTCAATAAGGTTCTCAGTTATCTTTCGATCTTCGATGTATGTTCAACATATTGTCCAAGAGGCTTTTTATGTTTCCTCTTTCTTCTCGGGCTTTTCCTTGTTTCTTCAATAGTTTTTGCATTAAGGTCCAGTTACCTTAGAGTTTTCTTAGATGGCTAGAATCTTCATCATGCTAATCTTGCTCTTCTTTATCGTAGCTCTTTGAATTATAATTCTATGATGTATTTTGATTTAAATCTTAATCCTTTGTCATTTTTCCTTGATGGTCTTCTCACTCAATTTTGAATTGTTGATTTCTATGACTTTTTTTACACTATCTTTTACAAATAGTACCAATCTATTGATCGTTGATTTCTTGACCTCTCGATCAAACTTGGAGTCAAACCTAAAGATCTCGATCAAAAGATGAATTTATTTTTAGGGAAACGATTTTGACATATGGATTAATCATTGTTGTTCTCCCTAGGATCTTCAGATGGCTATAACTTATTTGTTGTAAAACACAAAATTAGTTATGGCTACATTGGTGGTGATTTTCAGCGAAAACCATTCGATGGTTAAATTAGGAAAAAAAAATACCGATGCATGGATTTCTAATAAATTTAGTGTGTAGAATTGCTTACCTCCTATGTGAGATATATCCCTTTTTATATAGATTAGAGCGGTTTAATCCATATCATAAACTCCTCAATTTTTGTATATTCTATTTATCTTAAGATTTCTTGACATCATATTTTACTTATCCTTAAACTCTTTGATATCATGTCTCACTCTTTTTTTTAACTCCTTAACATCGTAAAGTAGTAAGATTCCCTTACCTATAGTATTCCTCGAATGAGGAGATCCTCAAGAATATTGGGAGACACAAATACTCCTCGACCTAGATGAAGAAATCTTCGAGATTAATAATGCTCACTTTCATAAAGAGGGACTCATCGGCCGTGAATTGGAAGCTACTCATCCCTGTCAAGAGTGGGTCTTTCACTATAGGATATTTTTACAATAGGTATTAATCAAACCTTGCAATATGCCAAGAGAAGTGTTCTTTTTAACCTGATTTCAACCGCCTTGGATTTGATAACCTAACCCTAAACTGATTATTTTGTATTGCACTCAGTTAGCTCGATCATATTTAACATAGTGGGTTAGGCCTGAGTGCTTGTCAACTTCTGGCCCAAGACTTGGGGCAACACCATTCATTATGACCATAAATGCCTCTATTTCTTCTCATGTTTATTGCAAAAAACTAATATTAAAATTAATGAAGAGTGAAGAATAATGTTCAAAATATTCTTAATATCTGTCAACTCAATTCATAAATGTTAAATCTAGTATATAACATTCTTAAACATGTGATTTAACTATAAATTCTACAGTCTCAAGACACATAATTAGGTCAAGTTAATTTGTGTAGGTGTGTTAAAAATTTTCATGGTCCTAGATTTTGCACTTATCTTTCTTTTGATTTAGATCAAATGGTGTCAAATCAAATCAACAACAAAATTTTGAAAAGTCTGAATATTTTAAAATGTTGATATAAAAATGTAATTAGTAAACTTTCATTAAAAACTAATTTGTAAAAAATTCAAAAATGGACTGTTTTATGAATAAATTATTAAATAAATTTATGAAAATAATAACAAATTATATCAAATATATAATGTAAATTGCTCTGTGTATGAGGCGAGTTACTAATAAGTGGATCCCGTGTTGGTCTCAGTTAAGACTCTTTTGTAGAAAGTTTACCCTTGGTGGGTGATTCTTCTGATAAATCAAACCCACCCCAATCTCGGGCCAGTCAATTCTGAACCACAAAAATTACTATTACCCACCAAGCCCAATTGTAATAATTCAAAATGAAACCAAAAAAAGACCTGAACTCCTTGATAATCCCACCCGTCTATCTAATCCGAAACTACTTCTACTCTCTCGGATAAAGATAAAAAGATTTAAACGATTTTATTTTGCTTAAGATAAAGAGATTTAAAAGATTTTATTTTTGCTTAAAATAATTTCAGTATTTTTGTCTAATCGATGGTTCATTTTGTGCTCCAGCTAGCCAAACTTCCAGCTAAATATAGTCATTGATCCGAAAAAGAAGTGATCTTTTCTCTTTGCCAATTTCAACATTTTCAAATAGCACACCATTATAGCTTATTCTCTGCAAAAAGAGCAGACTTGATATAATACAGAACCCGGAAATCAAACATGAAAATAATGGCAATTCAATTCATGTTTCTATTATTTTGTCTCTTCTCTTTGTCATCTTCTGCTATCTCAAATCCCAAAGTCACACTTAGATATCATCCTTCTACCATCAGGCAAGAGAAAGTCTCCGAACCACCCCCTAATTCAACAAACATTGGGCTGTACAAAACAAGTTACTTCACTCAGATTCTCGATCACTTCAATTTCAACCCTCAGAGCTATGAAACTTTTCAAGAAAGATACTTAATCAATGACACTTACTGGGATGGAGGAAAAAAGAATGCTCCAATCTTTGTTTACACTGGAAATGAAGGAGACATTGAATGGTTTGCTCAAAACACTGGATTCATGTATGAGATTGCCCCCAAATTCAAAGCCCTTCTTGTTTTCATTGAGGTAATAGGATCAAAATCAAAGAAAAATTCCCATTTCTTCTCTTTCATATGCATTCCCATTATAATAATAATTCTCCAGTTCGGACGTCTGCATTTTACAAAACAACGTAGATTCTACATACACAATTATTAGCAATTCAGCTTTGTATTGCTATGAGTAATGTCTAAGTTTGTATATGGACGTCCGGACTGGAAAATGATGACTCATTCATTATCAGTGACCAAAGAGAAAATGTACGTGAATTGCAGCATAGGTTTTATGGGAAGTCAATTCCGTACGGAGGGAACAAAGAGATTGCTTATAAAAATGCAAGCACAGTTGGATATCTGAGCTCAACACAGGCATTAGCAGATTATGCTACTTTGATCATTGATCTGAAGATGAACTTGTCTGCAACTGACTCTCCTGTTGTGGTTTTCGGAGGTTCCTACGGAGGAAGTATGATAAAATTCACTAATTTCAAGACTCATAATTATGCTTTTCTTTGTTCCTATACATTTTTAACTTTATAAATATCATCATTATCGTCATATATACATATATATACACACACTTTCTAATTAAAAATTAATTTTGCAGTGCTAGCAGCTTGGTTCAGATTGAAATACTCACACCTTGCCATTGGAGCATTGGCGTCTTCTGCTCCAATACTCAACTTTGAGAACATTACATCTCCATATAGCTTTAATGACATAGTTACTCGAGATTTCAGGGTATAATTTCTTTTTTTTTTTTTACTTTCTTGCTTTCTCTTTACATCTTGTTCATGATAAACAAAATAGAAACGAGATGCAAGATAATCACAAACAATGAGTCAATGATTAATCATATATGCAATAATTGTTTTCAAGTTTGAAGTCGTACATTTGTTTCCTCACAACTTTGACATTGAATTGAAGTAATTTGGTGCATAGTTATCATAACTTGTAAATCTTTTTTCCTCTTTTTTTTTTTTTTTTGCATGGGAAATTCAGAGTGTGAGTGAGAATTGTTACAAAGTGATCAAAGGGTCATGGAAGCAAATAGAAGACGCTGCAAAAAAACCTGGGGGTCCTGAACTACTCCAGAAAACATTCAGACTGTGCAAGTAAAATCTTCAATAGCACACAAATTAATTAGTTGTTAGTACGATCAAAATCACACTCACTTACATGTAGGATGAATTCATTAGTTTGTTTAATTGGTTGCAGAAACTACACAGACATAGAGGACTACCTTGTGTATTGGCTTTCCGACGCTTTCATATATACAGCCATGACGGATTATCCAACTCCTTCAAATTTTATGAATCCCTTGCCGGCTTATCCAGTAAAAGAGGTCCTCATCCTCGTCCATTTTCAAAACCCATTTTACTTTTAGATTTCTGAAAAGTGTTAGAACTTGAAAACACTTCAACGAAGTTCTCCATCTTCAAATTTTCTATTATATATGCTCCTTTTCATCAAACAATGCTTCCATATATGAAATGATAAAACGTTCGCATTGAGTTGGAATGCAGATGTGTAAAGCGATTGACGATCCAAAGAGTGGGAGTGACACATTTGCCAAATTAATGGCTGCTGCAAGCATATACTATAACTACAGTGGGACTGTCAAGTGTTTCGATCTGGAAGATAATTCTGACCCTCACGGCCTTGCCGAATGGAGTTGGCAGGTATTATATACATTTATTCTTGCGAGAGCTATGTTACACTCTCTAAAATATTTTAAATTTTTTATTTTAAATTAAGATATTAAATAATTATTAAATAGTTGAAATAATATAAAACTTAAAATTATTTATTATACTTTTTTTACCACTTTAAAACGTTATTTGAGATCGAAAACTCTACTTTACAATTCTACTGTACAATATTATAGTGATCATTTTAGGCACAAATTGATAAGAAAAATATTATGTTTGCTAATGCATTCATAATTAAAAGGAAATTTTTTTATTTTTATTTTTAATTTTATGGATATATATTAATTTAGTTCTTATTTTTTTTAATATATATTATGTTAGTTTTTATATAAAAAATTTTAATAATTTTTTATTTTTATTTTTATTTTTGAACAACTCTCATTTTTATCTCTATATAAATTAATATGTTATATATTAAAAAAGTGAAGACTAAATTGATATATACTCATAAAAAAAAATCAAAAAATAAACATTTTTTCTAATTAAAATTATAACTTGAGTTTCAATCAAGAAAAATTTTGGTGATAAATAGAGCATGGGATTTGGAAGTATCTAAGAAAATTAAAGCACGAGTGTGATGTATTTTTTTTCCTCAAAGTCATAGACATAATCACATGCAAAAGGTAAATCTTTGGATGATGATTAATTATGATTTAACTATTTTGGAGCTTGTAACGTAAAAAACAAAATTTCCCTCAATCTCAAATGTCAGTAAATCATCTTAGCACGGCCCAGCTTAATTATTTATTTGTATCAAACATTATTGGTGCGGCTGGGAAAGTTACCAACTCTTCAACCTTCAAGTTGCTGTTCATTATATGCTATAGTTTTTGGAAATCGTATTGGTGCAAAAGCAACATGTTTAAATTTAAAATTTAAATTTGAAATTAAAACTTAAACCACAATCTATTAGTGATTAAAAAAAATTAAATGAATAAGTTTAAAATAGATTATATATGTAAGTAAAAAAAAAATTGGTTGAATAAGGTTGCTTATTTTATGTTAAGATGTTGAGCAATATTATCACGCAATATTATTTTATAATTTATAATTTCAAGTTTATTCACGGGAAGTTATAAAATTGCATTATTTATAATGTCATTCATTATGTAACGAATAAAGTTACTTATTAAATGTATTTTTATATTTTAATTGCACTAATCTTGTTTTTTAAAAATAATATTACATAATTGAACTAAACTTATTATTGATAAGGAATGATATTTTTATGTTATAAATAGAAGGCAAATAAGGTAGTGCAATCATTTCTGACTAAGAAACTTATTATAATGAGCAGGCATGTACAGAGATGATAATGCCAACAGATGGTAACAATGAAGAAAGCTTATTTGAAGCTTCTAAGTGGGACTACAAGGCTTTTGCCGCAAGCTGCAGGGATACCTATCAAGTCGAGCCCAGACCTCATTGGATAACTACAGAATTTGGTGGCCATGTGAGTATATAAAAATTCTCAAGCAATACATAAACAGAAAAATGATAGTGAAGTAATTAATCATATTATGAGCCATATTATTGTTTGATGTTGTCTAATTAATGTTGAAAAAATATAAAGTTGATAGATGCTTCGTACTATAATAATTAGGCTTCACATATTATAGTTTATAAGTTAAGGTATATAAAATTATATTGTGTTTAAGAATAATTTTTGCTCCTCAAAGATATTACCCCGGTGGCCTATCCTCTAACATTCAATTGCTTAATTCTGTAAGGTTGCCCACTTAAAAAAAAAACTTTCAAACAATTATTTTCTGCTCTCATTTTTAGTAATAAGTGGTCTCTATTTTTATTTATAGATATCAAGTACTCTTTTATTTGAGACATAATATTCTTTATGTACTTCTTAATTTATAACCGTTTGATCAAAATTAAAATTTGATCAATGATTCAAATGAACCATTACATTTTCAAATAAAGAAGTGTTATGAATGATTGTATTATTTCAAATATAATATAAATAGAGAAAACTATATAAATAGTTGCATATATAATATGAAAAGAGGCAACTTTCATCTCTATATTTTAAAATATATAAAATATACAACAATCCCCCTCTATTTTAAAATACACAAATAAATATAAGAGAATATGTAGAATTCAATGTATATATATTAGTGTTTTCAGACTATGAACCAAGCAAATATAGAGTTTTTACTTTTTATTAACCAATGCCCCTTAATGTGAGCCAGTGGACTAATTACTCTTATTGAATTCTCTGCAAGTGAGTTGTTCTGCGGTTTGGCACTTTATAGCTTTGTACTCAATTGGAATTTATGAGTGCTTTAGATATGTCTTCCTAAGCTCATGTAAAAATTAACATAATTCCACACTTATATAAGTGAACCTCTATCAAATATGTTCTGTAGTTTAAACATATCACCATATTAAACTATGGAGTTCAATGAGAGTATAAAACTCAAACTCTACACTACATTTAAGTACTATCTTATCTTAGGAAGGACTCAAGATTATAATGTTAATATACTACAAGACAATAAGTGACTTGTTATAACCCATGTGAATCTACTTCATTGGATCTTCAATCACATAGGTGAATTTACCATTACTCTTATCTTATATTATAGGCATAGTCCACTCTCTCTCGACATCGAATTGGCCAAATTTGACTGACCTTATATAATTTGGCTCTCATAACCAAAAACATAAGCAATTGTATTTTAAGATTACCAATTGCTTACTTTTTTCATTTTGATATTCAATCACAATTTAATAATAAAAATTTATGGAAGATATGCTAAATGTTAATAATTTATTTAGCCTATAACATGCCTTTACAAGGCAATCAACTTACTTTTGATAAGCATTTCATTCAATTTTTGTCATAGATAAAGATACATATGTATAATCTTTAATATCACACATCTCCACCAATATAAAATATAAACATTGGTGCATTTTTCTCATGAATCACATTAGGTGGAAGATCTTTTATATAATTATCTATCTTCAAATGATTTAGATAGGCCATTTATTTATAAGGTAATAGTTACTATTTATACAACAATAGTCATCAACTACATTGCAGCCATGGATTGGTACCCCAGTGCTCAAATACTAACTTCTAGAAGACCTTTTTGAGACTCCAACACTGTAGCCTTGGCTTCTAGCACCGCAAAGCTCAAATATTAACTTCATTGACACAGCGATGCTAGCTCTTTTTCCTTTCTAGCACCATAATGCTGGCTCTTTTTCCTTTCTAGCACCATAATGCTGGCTCTTACCGTTACGACCCTGGATCAATAGTCACTTGATAGTTGCTTTGTCTTATAACTTATTATTTGATCAAACAAAATAAACTATTGAGACATCACAATTTATTGAGTTTGTGATTGTCAAACACTTTGATTATCAAACCTTTATGATCATCAAGCTATATTATTGTTTCATAATTAAATGTCTTGTACGCATAATCATATTGCTCGTGTATTAGGAATATGCAATTAACCATACTTGTATTTTGTACTTTAAACAACATAACATCTGATTCCATATATATATTTTGCATTTTAGATAACATAATTGGATTGTTGAAAATTTTGACAATATAAAGAAAATGTAAAATGAGAGTCTTATTTCATTAATCTTTACTAAAGCTCAATTTATATAAAAATGATGGATTTAAATAAGAAAATAAATCAAATGACAATAAAGAAAATGAATCACATTTAATATTAGGGATACACATGAGATATTAGATTGAATCAATACTTTAATTGGCAAATTTTGATTTTAGTTCTATTTGCCATACTTGTATCAATCTTGATAATCTCTGTTAATCCTTACCATCCTCTCTTAAGCTGGCAAGAAAAATTTTCTTGGACTCTCAGCTTATTGTAGAGATGTTTATAAATCCTTCCTTTTTGGTCTTCTGATCATAAATAAGAAGGAAACATTTATTTAGATCTTTGTTTAAGGAAATTTATCAAACTTTTAAATATTTCTTCTAATTGACTATTTTAAAAATTAAAAATAATTCCTATCATGTTTATCAATGACATCTTTCAAATTTTAGAAAGCATTCCTATCATCTCTCATCAAAAAAATCTTTTTAAAGAATTTTTTTCTAATAACAAGAAAAAATTTCTTTTAAATTTAAAGTTAGACATCATAAAAATTTTAAAACTTTGATTGTCATGCTCATAATTTTTCTCTCTCATTATCCTCTTAAAAAAGTAATTTTTTTTATATATTTTAAATACTTTCCACCAAAAATCATCTACCCTTTATTTTTCATGCCACCAAAAAATCACACTATTCCTTTTTTTTTTATCATCTAAATTAAAGGTGGACAAAAAAAATTGAGAACCGAAAAATCGAATCGAACCGGTCAGTTCGGTTTGGTTCAGTCCCTTTTTTTAAACAAAAAATCGATTTGATTTTTAAAAAAAAAAAACGACTGATCCCGTTCGATTTTTTTCATCTAAAAAAAATTGGAAAATCGAAAACAATCGGACCAAAAATTAAAAAAAATTCATAATTTAAAATAAATTTTTTAAAAAAATCAAAAAAATTAAACCAAATCGAATTGAAAAAATTAAACCAAAAAAATCGATTTCAATTTTATCTTTTCAAAAAATCAAATCAAACCAATTCAATTTTACAAAAAATCAGACCGAATCAAATCGATTCAATTTAATTTCACAAAAAATCAAATCAAATTAGACCAGACCATGCCCACCCCTAATCTAAACTATCACAACAAATTAAGAAAGAAACAAAAAAAATTTCAATAGATTTTCTACTCTAGGCTCTACCTGTCCACCATAAATCGACACTTATCCTACTTTGCCACAACTATTATTTTATTTTCTACTTTATCATTTCAATAAAGTAGTCACACCATAAAGCCTTTTATTTCTTTCCACACTTTTTCTTCCTCTCAATCTTTTCGAAGGTCTCCCACTTTCTTTCCCTTACTTTTTCTCCCATCAAGAACAAACCACTCCAAATTGAATTTGAAGTCAAATTCATGTCTAGCTATGATGGTAAGATCCACAGCCTCCCTGGCGGTTGTACGGGCACTGGTAGCCTTACTGGCGAGAGCTTTTTTTTCATTTTTCTTAATTGCTGTTCTATCTCCACCAGATTTACTACGTGATCCAAGTAAACAATCGATCCAAATATGACGCTGTGATCGATAGCCTCAGCAACCTAATACTCAGGGGGAGGAGAAGGCGGCAGTGCCACAATCGGTTTTAGAATCTTTTGAGGCAGAATTGAAATTCCTTCCTTTAAATCGAACAAGAAATCGACGTTGTTGGCATTTATTTTGTTGTGCTCAATAACAGTACTTGAAGGCCATCGTTGTTGCCGCAGAGGTCTTTCCCGAAAAGCTTGTTGATCATCGAAATCTTCTATGCTTTGTACTTGACATGGTGATTGACAGCGAGCGATGTAAGCGATCTGGTTGGCACTGCAGCAACTACTCCTCCTACTGGTTGGTTGTGAAATAGTTGTTGTTAGTGTTAACTAGCTCGTCACGTCTTTGTTGATGTCAAGGTTAGAAGGTCAGGATAGATAAGACCTTTCTGTCGATTCTCCTAGTGGTCTCGAGGATTACTATTGCAATAGCAGATAATGGCGCAATGGTCGATAAGGTACTATTTATTTATTTTGAGAAAGACAACAAATAGAAGAAAAACTATAAATTATTTGTAAAGAAAGAAACATGATTTGTTTTCAAACATGATCGGGGACCATATTAGAGACAACCCATCGTTAATATCTACGCTCTGATATCATAAAGAATTTGACAGTATAAGAAAAATGTAAAATAAAAGTCTTATTTTATTAATTTTTATTAAAGCTTAATTTATACAAAAATAGTGGATTTAAATAAATAAATAAATAAATTAAATAATAATAAAAAAAATAAAATACATTTAATATTAGGGATATATATGAAATATTTAATTGAATCAATATTTTAGTTGACATTTGACTTTAATTTTTTTATTATATTTGTACTAATCTTAAAAATCTCTACATATTAAATAAGAACATATAAAAATTTTAAATTATTAATTTTTCAATTAGTACCATCAATAATAAGCTATTACTTGGCCATCATTTACAAACTATTTTATAAATATTTTAAAATTCACATTAGAAGAAACTGGCCTCTTTTTATATTTTCTATGCAATTATTTATGTGACTGCCTCTTTTATATTATATTTGAAATAATTCAACCATTCACAATACATCTTCATTTGAAAAGGTAATTGTTTATTTTGAACTAATAATCAAATTTAAATTTAATTATGAACTCAAAGATACATGTAAAGGGTTGTATCTCAAATAAAAGGCTACTTAGCATCTATAAATAGATGTCACTTATAAAACGAAATAATGTGTGTGGAAAAATAGTTGTTCTAGGGTTTATCTTGTTGGTGTTTTGTTCGTGTGTCGTGCTATAAATAATTTAAAATATCACATGTCTCACATGCAACGCAACGAAAATATAATACATAATACTATCTCATTACATTAATAAGATTAGAAGACTCACTTTTAAAACGTATTTTTAAACAAACCTAGTTAAAAATATGGTGGGCTTTTTTAAATTACACTAGCAGCTTTTTTTTTTAAAGTTTAATGTAACTCTTGCTTCTAATTCATTTATTTTTCTCAAAATTTTTTTTTTGCTTTCTATGTTAACTCTTAACACTTAAATGGCAAAAGCAATACTACTTAGCAAATTAAACTTTTCAATTCACACAAATTAACCTTCTTTCAGTCAACATCTTATATAGGCAACATTTGCTTAACTTTCAACCAATTAAGAGTGGCTTGATAACAACTTGGCCAACTATGACAAGACAAAATAATTGCTTTGTCATGCTTCAACTTCGTTGGCCATTATAACAGAAGAATTAGTGGTATCAATTGTTGCTACCTTTTGCTGGATATGAATTGAATCAAATTCAATTGATATAGGTTTCATTTTGCTTTTAATCAATGGCAATAAAACAACTAGCTATAATCATTAATCTAACCAATAACAATCAAACAACTCTCATTGCATTTTGATTTCCTCCAAATTAAAAGCCAACACTTGGCAAGATAATTTGTTAAATGAATCAAATTAATTTAACATATAATGGCTGATTGTTTTAATTTAAACACAACAATAATCGTTTCATTTAAATGGTAGTTACATCTATTAATGTCAAATACAATTCTCATACAAATTATGGGTACAATTTAAGACATACACTAAGTAGATAAAAATGTCAAGTTTCACTTGACATAATCTTAGGTTTAACACTTAAACCTTAACTACTCATTGAGAGATCCTGAAATAAATAAATGTATTCAGAAAACTTTTCGACTTAAACAATTTGATTCGATGCTACCCACGTGCTCAACGAGTACACTTCATATAGTGAGACTCTCTAAATTTTTATAAGTCCATAACGATGCCCTATATATACATATTATGGATAATACAAAATGGTGAGTTGAACCATACAAGTTGAGGTTAATTTATAGTCGTACAATCCTTAAGTCATATATATCCTGGAAGAGTAGAGACATAGATCAACACCGTCAAGTCTCTTATTGCTCAATCATAAATTTATCTCTTAGATTCGTATTTTGATAAGCAATATCCACAAACCCCTTTGCAATATTGTTTATACCCTGAGAAACTCTTTTTCGGGTTTAATGCTTGTGGTCATATGACGTTTTAGAATACAACCTTAGAGCATTTGGATATTTGACTCACCCATATGAGTTGGCAGATCTCATATCTATACACTCTGGACTCCATAAGTATCGAACCATACCTAGTGACACTCAGCGGTCAGACCATAAAAGGTCTCTGATATGTGTGGAACTTAAGTATGGTGGATTAGTCACAAGCCCACTCTGGTGCTCAGGTTAAAGGACCACCAATACTACTCAACTTAAGAAGACCTTCCATTAACAATTTTATGAGATATCTATTAGAGGTCTTCTTTGAGTCAGTTCGGTATCCAGTTCTTACTAAATACCTATATATCTATACGAGCTTCCACTAGGCATACACTGATCTATATTAATTGGTTCCACTCAACAGATCCTGTGTCAGTGAAAATAGATCAGAAACTTATAATTCGATAACATACTTGCACAATGACATTTTATAGCAACACTTGCAACTCTTTGCAACTATGTCATTGTAAGTATATTTCTAGGTCTTTGTCCTATTTCATACAAGGTTCTAACTCTTAGACCTGATTTGAACTCCTTTAAATTAATATATTATTTGAAATGTTACAAGCTGTTACGAACCCTTGAGTAGAACTCGTCCCTAAAAATCGGCTTATAAGGGAAGGGTACCCAAAGGTTAATAAACCATCAGTTAATCCCATACTTAACCGATGTGAGATCCTAACATACCACCACGCTTCCGACACCGACGTCCACGGCGGCCCACTCTGGGTGGCCTACTCTGACCTTTCCAGGTCGCCCTTTCCTCAACGTGGGCGCCTGTGTGGGGCTGGCTCTGATACCAAATGTTACGAACCCTTGAGTAGAACTCACCCCCAAAAATCGACTTATAAGGGAATGGTGCCCAAGGGTTAATAAACCACCAGTTAATCCCATACTTAACCGATGTGGGATCCTAACATACCACCGGTTAAGTATGGGATTAACTGGTGGTTTATAGAGCCTTGGGCACCCTTCCCTTATAAGTCGATTTTTAGGGGGTGAGTTCTACTCAAGGGTTCGTAACATTTGGTATCAGAGCCAGCCCCACGCAGGCGCCCACGTTGAGGAAAGGGCGACCTGGAAAGGCTAGAGTGGGCCACCCAGAGTGGGTTACCATGGACGTCGGTGTCGGAAGCGTGGTGGTATGTTAGAATCCCACATCAGTTAAGTATGGGATTAACTGGTGGTTTATTAACCTTTGGGCACCCTTCCCTTATAAGCCAATTTTTAGGGGTAAATTCTACTTAAGGGTTTGTAACACAAGCATCTTACCTTAATAAAATTAATTAATTAATAATTAATAAAATATTTATTTATTATATAAGTATAAAATTATAATATTCATACAAAATTGAGATGACACATTAGCACAAATCCCAACATGTATGTGCATTCTTACAAAATTAAGCCATTGAATACTGAAGGGTAAACTGTCATAACGCTTATTTGCGTTAAGATAATATTTTTGAGGGGCGAAAATTATCCTTAAACACGATGTAATTTTGCACACTTTGACTTATAACTTATAGTATATAAGGCCTATTATATTATGAAGCATCCGGTAATTTTATAAATTTTTACACTAGTTAATTTATAATTTTATATTATTTATAATATATTACATAAGCATATAATGTGTGTAAATACTCACCACATAATAAATTATGTTTTATATACGGTGTTGCTTATTATTCAATCCACAACTATGCTAAAATTTAGTAAAACATAATCAGTTAAAATTTAATATTAACTTTTTATAGAATCGCACACTAAATAATGAACAATGTTACCCACCTAATTAAATTTATATTTATATATATATATATATATATATATATATAAAAGTATAGCTTTTTAAGTATAAACCTTCGTACTACTTTTTTTTGGGCGATTTACAATATTATTTTCAACTTGTATCTTATTCAAAATGATGATTTGGGAACGTTCAAATATCCACACTTGAGAATTTTATAAGAAATAATGAATACAAGTCAATGTAACGGAAACCTAAAAATATATGAAGTTATAGAAAAATTTCATTAAATTCAAGCATATTTGTACAGTGACAAACTAAGCCGAAAGACCTCCACACCACTCGGTAATATCTAACTAGATCAATCTTTACTGCTCATATGATTCTTTCCTAAAGTCTAAGGGTGACTCATGAATGAATAGTCGAAGCTCCATTACAACTATGCATAGTGACTCGTTGAGTGGTGCTTGGGAGGTGAATTCCTTTGCTGGCTGCTCTCTTCCACAGATGATCTATTCAATCCTTTCCATATCATCTCCTAGTCACTTCTTAAGGTCAAAGTGTGGTCAAACATTATTCCCTCTAAAATATTTCTCTGATGAAACATTGCTTTGCATATTTCAGTTCTGTAACCACTCTTCTGTTAAGAACTCTCCTCTGCATATTCAGTCTTTGCAACCACTGTTCTACATTTTCAAATTCTTTTTAACATGCCCCCTTAAGCTTAGATTTCTGATAAGACTTTAAGCTTGCCTTTCAGATAATTTAACTTTTCAGCAGAAAGTGGTTTGGCCATAATATATCAGCAACTTGCTCTTCTGATAAAACAAATCTTACTTCTAATTCATCTGTTGCAATTCTTTCTCTCACAAAATATACATCTATTTTAATGTGTTTTCTTCTTGAATGATAAATTGGATTTGTATCCATTAGCCAGTACACTTGCTTCAATGTTGTAACCCCAGATTATTAGTATGCTCATAGGCTTGAGTTTTAATTGTTTCAATAGAGAGTTCACCCATATAATTTTAGCACTTGTGTTTATATTCTAAATTAAAATTAGTACTAGATCTTGCCACCATTCTTTGGGCACATTTGGCATACTAAATAAGATAGAATTAGATTGGATTGGAAGAATTAAATAGGATATAATGTAATTGGGTTGTATTTACTATTATGTTGTGCTTCGTGTATTATAGGATTGGATTGGATAATATATATAATTTTATTATTATTAAAATATTACAAAAATAATTATTTATTAATCATTAGTTTTTCTACATGAATGCATATGGAAACTAATTAAACTTTTAATTTTAATTTTAATTGTTAATTATTTAAACAATTTTTATTTATTATAATAGATGTCTAAATATATTTTTAATTTGTAACATTAATTTTTAATCTTTATATTGGATTTTGTTTACAAAAAATATTTGTTATTCTTTTTGACTTGCATTATATTTTATTATTTAATAATTAGTTAATTTATAAATAAAAGTATTTTAAATTTTATTTTAAAAAATTAGAATAGCTTACCCCATGGCTCCCTATGATATAAGCTATTCTCTATTCAGGGGATAAATGGTAGTCTCCAAGTGAGACCCACACCATTAATTCTCAACCTATTTTGTATGCCAAATTGTCCAATTCCAAGCTAATCCCATGAACTAAATAAGGCCTCGGTTTCTCGGAACACTAAGATATCATATTTCCAGAAAGATTGAAGTAGCACCCATCTCTTGTCAATTTTATCAATAGTCTGATTAGCATCGGTAAACCCAATTAGCTCTAGTTTTTCTTTTGCAGTAAAGGATAAGCTACACTTAACGTACCTTGAAAACTTCTAAGTATCCTCTTATACCCTGCCAATGAGACTATATTGGTTTTTCTAAAAATTTGCCTAGTTTATTTACACTGAAGGCAATTTCTGATCTTATAAACTTTGCATATTGTAATGCAATGATACTTTTATAGAGTCTTGTATCCTCAAAAGGCCGCCTTTATTTTCTGCATCAAACTTGAAGCCTGTGTTAATTGATGTTGGACTACTTTTGCAACTTGTCATTCTTGTTTTCCTCAATAAATCTAGAATGTATTTTGTTTGGCAAAGATGCTTTTAATTCTTATCTCCTTTGCTTCAATCCCAAGGAAGTAATTTAAAGACCTTAAAACTGTTAGAGAAAAAGTCAGATTCAGCTTCTTTATTATTTCCTCTATCCCTTTCTCATTACTGCTTGTAATTAAAGTATCATCAGCATATACTAAAGCAACCATGGGTGCTTCTCCCCCCTTTGAGTATGAATGGTGAAGCATTTGACTCAGGATTGCTAAAACCCTATCTGATCAAGGCTATTTAAGCTTCTTATATTGGGACATTAGTGCCTATTTGAGACCATATAGAGCTTTCTTAAGTTTACATATGAAATTTGGTCTCCTTTTATCTTCAAATCTTTCTGGATCATAAATACCACTCCTCTACAATTTCAAGTTCTTTAGCAATATGAAAGTTCAATTCTGTATATAAACAATTGTTCAGAAATAAAAAGGAAATCTTTAATATTCGGTATAAAACAAAAACAAAAAAATTGAGCAAATTTTGTACTTCAACATCTTTCTGTACAAACTAAACATTTGGATGAGATAAAAAAAATGTGGGTCTCTACAATAAATTAGGACATCATATAAACAAGTAGTATCATTGTTTTGCATTTGTTGCAGCAGATAGATGTTGTTTGACTTGATATCATGGTAGCTTTTGCTTTTGAATCTTGATCTTTCTGATTTTGGGCAGGACATTGAAATGGTGTTGAAAAGATTTGGCAGCAATATTATCTTTTTCAATGGCTTAAGAGATCCTTGGAGTGGTGGAGGGTATGATCTTTCTCTTCTCTTCTCTTCTCTTGTGCCTTTTGATTTAAATAAAGTTCATCTTTTGATCTCAACTTTATGAATGAAAATCAAGTTTATAAATGTACTCTCATTTAGATTACTGTTTTATCATTGGCAGGGTGCTGAAGAATATTTCCAAAACCATTATTGCAATTGTTGATTGAGATGTCTCCATTTTTTTTTTTTTTTTTTTGTCCTGATGGCAAATTTGTATCAGGGGCTCACCATGTAGACCTGAGATTTTCAAGCAAGGAAGACCCAAAATGGCTCAAGGATGCAAGGGATAAAGAGGTCAAGATCATTGAAAGTTGGATATCTCATTATTACCAAGACATGGCCCATCGTGCTCTTAAGTGAATCAGTAGATGAAATTCCATTTTAATAATGTAATAAACTATTAAGTCAAATCATCCTCAAGTTTTGGGCCTAATTTTGGGTTCACAAAACACAAATTGCGACTGATAGGCCCTGAGGGGCTTCTACATAGTAAAAATATTAATTAAGATCTTGGATGTCTTTATATAGATTGCAGATCAATTTTGGTTTTAAGTTCATATTTTTTTAATTGAACGGACTTTATGAATTTGTCATCTTCAAATAATTAGGTTAATTTAATATAGAGGTGTTCTTTTGAATTTTATAAGTGTGTATCTTAGTCCAAATACTTGGGGAATTGGGGGTATTGAAACTAAATAATATCATACACTAATATTAACTTCATCACTTCCCATGAATTAAGGAGAGGAAGCACCTTAAGAGGTTTATCAACCTAACATCACCTAGCATTACGGTTAAATATTTGTTATTAATTTAAAAAATTAATTTATTAAATAATATTATTTATCCGTCTTTATATATTTAAAATTTATCTAATTTTTATTTAATATAAAACATGACACTAAATTTAAGCTTAAATTTATTTAAATTTTATCCAAAGACGTATTAAAATAAAACAGTCGTTAAAGTTAAAACACATCATAATGGAAAGACAACACATTGTTGCTAAAATAAGAGGCATGCCCACATGTTAATAATGACTCAAAAAATTAGGCATCGGAGAGGAGAATACATAGTAGAACACACACCCAGAAAAAGGGGTCACTGATTTTCTTTCTTTTTTTTTTTTTTTTTCGGGTTTGGCTTTCCATATTGTCAAAGTTAGGCCATGAATGAGACAGGTCCCTGGTCCATTATTTCAATTTCGGCAAAGTGGGGATTTGTGGTTAAGTTTTAGAATACTTGAAATTAGAATGAGCAAAGCAGAAGTTAGTGCACAAATGCAGTTGACTATAAAAAACTCTCTTCCCCAACACGGAAAGTCAGAAAAAAGGTGCTGATAAAATTATTCTTGTTGTTTTCAATCTGTTCTACTCTTTCTGCTAACTTTGGAGAGAGACCCTAGTGCAACATTAACAAAGGAAAATAAAACAGACATACACAAACTTCTTAAATTAAGATGAAACTTGAAAGAGAGAGATTCTTACTTTAATTTATACATCTTCTAGTTAAAGGCAAATTGAATAAATTTCATCACCTAAAATAAATTCACCTGTTCCTCATGATTTTTAGGTCAATCTTAATGATTGATAGGAAAATTATAATTTATGAAATTAGAGAATTGTAAAGAAAAATATTATAGAATTTATGTCAATTAATAAGGAGGAAATTATGGAATTTATGATGAAATCATGGTTCCTTAAATTAGAAAATTAAATCATGAGATTAAAGAGAATTGATTAGAATTTGGAATTGATAAACATATTTAATATGACTTAATCCTACCATAAATATAAAAAAAAAAATCATTTCAAAAGATTCAAACAAATTTTTGTCTCCACAACAGTTTAGGCAAGATTTTTCTTTTATTTTTATTTTTGTAATGATCATAATGCTTAATTATAAACACTTTTTTTTTATCAATAATACGTGTGAATAAACCTATAAAGTGAAGTAAACCACAATTAAGCTGAATCAGTATATATTTGTATTTCTTTTTTTTCTGTATTTTTATTATTAATTTTTAGCAAAGTAGTTTTAATAAATAAAATAAATTTAACTAGTTAATTTAGGAATCCTCCAAATTCCTAAATCAACACTATCAAATTCACCACAAAATAATTTTATGTATCTATTATTTGATTCAGTAGCGTGAGAGAATGGTATTTCATTTTCATATCCTCCTCCTCCTCCTCCTCCTCCTCCTCCTTTGGGCATCTACCCTCCCTCCTTCCCTCCCCACCGCCACCGGCCATACACTTTGCCTTTGGTCCTACAATGCACGTGCCACGTGTCATTTACCCATTTGCATCATCACCATCTCATCAGCCATCACCCACATATATCACACTGCACACTGACCAACACTAAGTTTTAAGGGTTGTCAATGGTCATTGATCCAGTGTGGGCCCACGGACTCCAAAATAAAACTGTGGTATAGATGGGGCCCGAACTGATAGTCCCACAAGCCCGCCCACGCATGCCTTTTTCTGATAGACGGGAATTTCATATCATGAGCCATTTACTGCCAAGAGAAAAAAATATATTACCAGACATCGTGGCCTCTTCTATACATTTGATAACATTTATTTTCCAAAATTTTATTTTTAAAAAAATGCTTTTGATTCTAATGCACATGCTTTGGGAAATTGTTATTTTGTTCTCATTTATTTTCTTTTTCTATTTTTGGTTGTCTATAAATTTATTTTATTGAACTGCAAGTGGCAGCTAACCAGTAACCCAGTTGGTATTTTACTCTTTAGTTGCATTCTAGAGTAAAAACATATGATGCCCCCTGCCAGATATTTGCTGTATACAGACTATGCCATGAGAGAAAGGATGTGGAGAAAATTGTTGCTTGTTTCCTAAGAAAATATTTATTTTCTTTCGTCTTAATTTTTTTAGGATTTTTTTATTAATATTTGTCTGACTGACAGGACAGACTTTATGTTTTTTTGGTGACTTGAAGTAGAAGGAACCTTATATAAATTATCCAAGATTTTAAACTGCATTTAAAAAAAAAAAAACCTAATTTTTTAATTTCTATTCTCATTGTGCCTCATGGCGTTCGCAAAGGCCATCTTTTAAAAAATATTTAAATTTGTTTGGTTGAATTTTTTTAATTGTTATAAATATAATAATAAATAGTATTATATAAGTAAATAATATTATATAAATAAATAGTATCATATAAATAAATAATATTGTATAAATAAATAGTAACATAAACAGTATTTTTTACCAAAATTTTACATTGAAATTTTTTTATTTTTTTTAATTTTCTCACTTTATAAATATAGGTGAGCTTTTTCATTTATATATAAATGAGAAACAAATATAAATATTAATATATTTGTAAAAATATTTATTTATATTTATACTTTACATTTTAATTCAAAATTTTTGCTTCTTCAACTTATTATTCACAACACGTTATCAGCACGATTCACGGCAGTCATAGCATAATTCGCGATAACTATAAGTAAGAATTACTTACTTTTTTTCATTTAGATTTTAAATATTATGTGGGATAACCGGTCGGTTGGCTCTGCCGCCTTGGTTATAAATCTCACAATTTCTTAAATTATGCAATTTATTTTTTATTATTTATGTAAATCAGACTATCTTAAATTTCAAATATTATGTGGGATAACCGGTCGGTTGATTTTGCCGCCTTAATTGTAAATCACACCCTCTCTTAAATTATGCAATTTATTTCCTATTATTTACTTCTTGCATAATTTGAGAGGGTATGCCCTCTAAAATAATTGTAATAATTTATTTTAAGTCTTTACTACCTTAGAACTGTTAAACAACGAATTTCTTATAAAAGACCGAATATATTCCAGATAGTCAATAAAGTAAATCAGGGATCTTCGGTTAAACCCCTTTGCTACTTTGGCTCATTCTTGTCATAATTCAAGTTTTGAAATAAAAAATTCTTATACTAATTCTATGTTTTATATTTTTGGTATTACTTAATTGAATGAAATGTTTTGCCTCCTAATTGTTATTACTTCATTTATGTCAAACTTCTTAATTATTATTATTCTGTTTAAGGAAGGCAATGCCTCTTGAACTTTACTTTTGATATTTATATTTTATAATGTGATATATAGAAGGTCATGTCTCTTAAATATTTTTTTTTTATATTCTGCATAAGGTTAATATTCTATGTATTAATTTTAATTTTATTCTTCCATATCTAAAGGCCCTCTGAATAAAATAACTTTGACAAACTTGCAAATCTCTGCACTTGACGTCTCTGGGAAAAACTACCTATTATGGGTGTTGTATGCTAAAATGCACCTCCAAGCCAGTGGTTTGGAAAAGACCATTGAAAAAGAAAATAGTACGTCCCTGCAGGATAAGGTGAAAGCAATAATTTTTCTTCGTCACCACATACACGAGAGCTTAAAAGCTCAATATTTGACCATAGATGACCCGCAAATCCTCTAAAAAAATTTAAAAGAAAGATTTGATCATCAAAAGGATATATTCCTCCCAAGGAAAAAATATGAATGAATGAACCTGCGATTGCAGGATTACAGAACTATTGTTGAATATAATTCTGCCCTATTCAAAATTATCTCACAGATGAAATTATGTGGGGAGAAAGTGACAGAGCATGATATGTTGAAAAAAACATTTTCAACCTTTCATGTTTCTAATGTAGTTTTACAGCAACAGTGCCGTGAACAATAATATACAAAATATTCAGATTTAATCTCATGTCTTCTGGGTGCTGAACAGAATAATGAACTGTTATTAAAAAATCATGAATCACGTCCAAGAGGTTCTTAACCATTCCCTGAAGTGAATGCAAATTTTCATAATAATATTAGACGTGGTCGTGGAAGAGGAAGAGAGCGTGGTTATTACCCTCGAGGTGGTTATAAATATCAAAGACAGAGATAAATTAAAGGAGGACAGAAGCACCAAAACAGAGAAAATGATATGGCAACTAAACATCCTAAGTATCATGAAAATGTATGTTATCGATGTGGTAAAAATGGGCATTGGTCACATACATGTCGTGCACCAAGAAATCAAATTGAGCCTCATGAGACATTTGTCAAAAGAAAAGGAAAGAATATATAGACAAATCTTATTGATGAATCACATCCTGCAGATCATACTCATCTAAAAGTCTCTGACTTCTTTAAAAATTGAAAATGGGGCTTAATTATTTAAAAGCTCTATATTTGTACTTTTATTTTATGTCAGTATGTTATATCTTTTCTTGTTTTTAATATTTATTGTGTTGGTTTCTCTTCATGTTTTCTTGTAATTTTTATTTTCTAATGTTAAATATTTTATTAAAGGATATGGCTTCTAAAAATGAACTGTTCGCTCTAAAGAGACAAGATTGGGATATCTGTTTGGTTGACAGTGCAACTACACACACTATCTTAAAAGATAAAAAATATTTTTCAAAACTAACAATGATTGAAGGAAAAGTTAATACTATATCAAGTCTTGCAGATCTGATTGAAAGCTCTGAAAGAGCAACAATCTTGTTAGAAAATGAAACAAAATTGTATATAAATAAGGCTATATATGCTGGTAAATCCAGAAGAAATCTTCTGAGCTTTAAAGATATCTGCCGAAATAGATATCACATTGAGACCTTAAATGAAAATAATGTAGAATATCTCTGCATTACTTCTAATGTCTCAAACAAGAAATGCATACTTGAAAAACTTCATGCTTCATCATCGGGTTGTATTATACAGTTATAAATTCAACTGAAAGCTACGCATTAATGAACTAGAAGTTCAGTGATCCAAACACTTTTACACTATGGCATGACCGTCTTGGCCATCCAGGATCAACAATGATGCATAAGATAGTTGAAAATTCTCATGGACATCCGTTAAAGAACCTGAAGATTTTATTATCCAATGAAAATATTGTACTGCTTGCTCACAAAGCAAACTCATAGTCAGACCATCCCCTTCTAAGTTTAGTCTAGAATCTCCATAATTCTTACAAATGGTCCAATGAGATACATGTGGACCAATTCATCCACCAAATGGACCTTTTTGGTATTTTATGGTTTTAATTGATGCATCTGCGCGGTGGTCACATGTGTGTTTATTATCTACACGAAATATTGCATTTGCAAAATTAATGGCACAGATTATAAAATTAAGGGCACAAGTTTTATAATACTCTATTAAGACAATATATTTAGACAATGCTGATGAGTTTACATCCAAAACATTTGATGACTACTGTAAATCAGTGGGAATTGAGGTAGAATGTAGTAATCAGTATCCACGACTGGTAAGAATAAGTATTTATATATGTATAAATATACGTATTTTATTTGTATGTTGGTGATACTTGAATTATATATTGTTATTAGTAATATTTTTATAGGTTAAGGATATACGATTAGTATTGGGTTTATTTGTATGACTTTAGATTTATTTTAGGGACCAAATTATTATACTTTGAAAGTTTTGGGGGCAAATTCGTAAATACCAAAAATTAGCCTCTTAGTATAAAAATACACTTTTAAACCCTAATTTATCATTTTTAGGTCGAGCTACCCATTTTAAGAGAGAGAAGAGAGAAATAGAGGAAAGAGAATGAGGAGAAGAAGAAGAAAAAGAAGAAGAAATTGGAATTTTGAATTTCAAGAGGTATATCATACGTATTTCTCAATTTATTGGTATTAATTAAGTTAATTCCTTTAAGTTTTGATTTCTGAAAATATGTATAATTGATGATTTGTTGTGTATTTCGTAAGATCATATGAGAATTGATGATGATCTATAAAATAGTTTGATAAATCATGATGAATTATGAAATTTCTGCTGGATAACCTCTTGATCTAGGAATTTTATAAATTGTTGTGATTTGATTCTGGTTTTGAATTTTGAGTATATGAAATTAGACATGTTAAGGATCATCTGAGACTTTGAATCGATTGAAAAATCTGGAAATTGAATTTATAGTGAATTTACCAAAATGACCCTTAAATTCTAGAAATTTCCTGTGTAAACAGTATAGTACAGTGAAAAATAATTTTTGTCCTACTGAATGATCTTCAAAAGTTATGAATTTGTGGAATATGATAAGTTTATATGTCTAATATGATATACTCGGAATTGAGAATTTAGATCAATGTGGTTGAAGTGTTATGAATTTCTAAAGTGTATCAGCTCATTGCAATATTTGATTAACAGATTTTTAAAGTTATAGAATAAAATAGTTTTAAAATACTTTTGGCAGTGATTTGGAAGTGAAATATTTATCATGGACTGAGATATGTGTTAAGAGTAATTATGTGGTAGTTTTATAATTTTTGAGTTAGTATATGATTTTATAAAATTGGGAGATTGAATACTGTTCAGTAAGTATCTTGATCCTATCAGGTTTGTAGTTTGGATTTGATGGTGTGTATGGAATGGATTGTGTAGGAAATTTGATATAATATTCATATATAAGAAGGATATATGAGTCAAGAATGGTATATTCTGATTTTGGAGTAATTGGACATCATTTGATGTATTAGAAATTTTTGTTAAGTGTAAGTGGTCAGAATGACAGGTTTTGAGAAACCAAATATTTAGACCAATTTGATGTGATAAATGCATTGTGTATAATTTTGTAAGCTATTTAAAGTATTTTGTGTGAATTGTGAGGCTTATGAAAGGATTAATCTCCTTTGATAGGTTAAGGAGATTTAAGCCTTGTAGCTGAAAGTGTTAAGAGGTAAGTATACTAGACTTTTTACTGAAATCACAATAAACATAGTAATTGTTTTGTATGATTTTGCAAATGGGGTTAAGAATATGTTTATGTTATGTCAAAGTATATTTTGATATGAAATGTGAATATATGTTTCTGAATGTGAGCATTGACATTGAGCATGGACATACATGTGTTTTTGTAAGTGAGCTTTCAAAATAAGATGTGTTTAATAAAGAAAGCTTTTGAAGTGTAATATGTCCGTGAGAAATATTTTGTATTTTGAGGGTACTTGAACTCACTGTTAACTTAGTAGGCATTTTATGTGATTGTGGAGCCTTTATGTGTGGCCTTTCCTTTGGGATTGGTATATGTTATGTGTTCCGTATGTAGGGAGGATCCTATTGGTACCTAAAGGAAGAGTGAGTCATCACATTCGTGTGGTGGCGTATTGGTGCATGTGAGAGGACTCACCGATGATCAGGGTGAGGGTTTGGCTTTTACCTTCGGGCATAAGCATTATATATGTGTTATTCAAGACCTCACTTGTACTATTCCTCTCATACGGTATGTCACCTACGAGTGACATTTGGCTCATTATGTGATATGTGATATGTAAGTCCTACTAAGTAGTAGTTTAGTGATGGTATTCCTATTATGTGTTTTGAAAGAATGTGTAAGCGCTTACATGATATGTGATTTGATAAGATTATGATTTTGATTGATCACAGCATATCATACATATGCATTGTGTACATATATGTATTTGTATTTGATATATGAAAAATTAGTATGCTTACTGAGTTTTATACTTATTATAGTTTATGGTGATTTCAGGTAAATAAGGTGCATGTGTGCTTAGCGGATTTGGCAAGGCTTCTGCTGTTCCTTGGGTTCCCTAAGTTGCTAGGTTGTTGTGTGTTTCATTTGGGGACACGTGGGATAGGATATTTGGTTTGTCCCTATTGAATAAATACTTATGTATTATTTCATTGTGTGTGGATTGGATTTGGTTTAAGTTTTATAAAGTGTGGTTATTGGATGATTTTAAGTAAGAATTTGCAATGGATATATTCTGGGCTCCCGGTAACAAAGTTGCTACTGGTGACGTAGTAGAGTGTTAATCTCTGAGAAAACTCTGCGTATCTCCGGTTTAATAATTGTCCCAGTCATAATTCAATTGCTATAATTTTGAAAGAAATTAAAATGAATGTTTAAATATTGTCAAGAGAAGTTTATATTTATATGTTAGGTTATGGTTGATTTTAGTGTTGAACTTACTAGCAACTTGCTAAGGATTTCTGTGTTGAATGAAAGTTGAAAATTTTGTGTAATATTATTTATGAGTGCACATGCAGTGAATGAATGTAAGTGATGTCGTGTGTCGGATCTTTTGGGTCTGGGGCGTGATATAGAACATCCTGTACCACATGTTCACACACAAAATGAATTGGCAGAATCTTTAATTAAACGACTTCAAGTAATTGCACGTACTTTATTGATGCGTGCACAATTATCAACTTCCGCATGGGGACATGCTATATTGCATGCTGCATCATTAATTCGTTTTAGACCCACTGCTTATCATCAATATTCTCCATTACAACTTGTACTTGGTCATCAATCTAATATATCCCATTTGCGTACATTTGGTTGTGCTGTAGATGTACCTATAGCACCTCCTCAATGCACTAAGATGGGACCTCAACGTCGTTTTAGAATTTATATTGGTTTTAACTCACCATAAATTATAAAATATCTTGAACCCCTGACAGGTGATCTGTTTATCGAACGATTTGTGGATTGCCATTTTAATGAGACAGTATTCCTATCATTAGGGGAAAGAAATTTGCCTCCTGAAGTAAGGCATAAACTTTCTTAGAAAATGACCACTATGTCTCATTTAGACCCTCGCATAACTCAATGTGAAAATGAGGTGCAAAGAATTGTTCATCTTCAAAGAATAGCAAATGAATTACCAGATGCATTTACAGATGCATCAAAAGTAACCAAATCATATATACCAGTTGCTAATACACCAGCTCGGGTTATTGTTCCTGTAGAACAATTTAATCAAATAGCAGCAAATAAATCATCTGCATCATGCCAGAAGTGTGATAGACCAATTGGTTCAAAGGATACTGTTTTGCGAAAAAGAAAAAGAAAAACACAGGATCCTATTGAAAATAATACTCAAGCCAATGAATCCACATTTTCTAAAACAATAGAAGGATTAATAGTCCCTGAAGAGACACAAGTCCCTGGAGTGACACATGTCCCTGAAGAGACAAAAGTTTCAAAAGACATATTAGTCCCAGAAGAGACACAAGAATTTCAAAATGAAGAAAATAGTATAAATTATGCTTATACATGAGAGATGTGGCAACGAGATAAAACAATCGTTGATAATGTGTTCTCATTTGCAGTAGCTACTGAAATTATGAATAATGATTTTGAGCCACAATCTGTTGATGAATGTAGAGAAAGGCATGATTGGTTTCAATGGAACGAAGCAATACAAACAAAATTGACTTTACTAACTAAACGGGAAGTATTTGGACTTGTAGTCCGGACACCTGAAGATGTCAAACCAGTAGGACATAAATGGGTTTTTGTACGGAAACGTAATGAAAACAATGAAGTCATCAGATACAAAGTAAGACTTGTTGCTCAAGGTTTCTCGCAGAGACCTGGTATTGATTATGATGAAACTTATTCCTCTGTGATGGACACAATTACATTTAGATTTCTAATAAGTTTGACAGTCTAAAAAAATCTTGGTATGCATCTTATTGATGTAGTAACAACATATCTATATGGAACACTTAACACAGATATTTATATGAAAATCCCTGAAGGATTTAAAATACTGAAGCATGTAATCAAAATTTGTATTCAAACAAGCTACATAAATCTTTGTATGGATTAAAATAATTTGGGCGCATGTGGTATAACCGTTTAAGTGAATATTTGATAAAAGAAGGTTATATTAACAATCCAATATGTCCACGTGTATTCATAAAGAAGTCAAACACTGAATTTGCTATTGTAGCTGTATATGTGGATGACATGAATTTGATCAGGACTCCTGAAGAGCTCTTGAAAACTGCAGAATACTTAAAGAAGGAATTTGAAATGAAAGACCTAGGGAAGACCAAATACTGTCTTAGCTTGCAGATCGAGTATAAATTAAATGGAATCTTTATCCATCAATCTACCTATATTGAAAAGATTTTAAAAAGATTCAACATGATAAAGCCCATCCATTAAGTACCCCAATGGTTGTTCGATCTCTTGATCCTAAAAAGGATCCATTTCGCCCTAAAGAAGATGATGAGAAGATACTTAGTCCAGAAATACCATATCTAAATGCAATTGGTGCTTTATTATATTTATCCCAATATACTAGACCGGACATAGCTTTTGCAGTAAATGTATTGACAAGATTTAGCTCTGCACCAACTCAACATCATTGGAATGGTGTCAAACATATATTTCGTTATCTATGTAGAACAATAAATTTGGGACTATTTTATTCTAATGAACTAACAGAAAATTCAAGTCTAGTTGGATATGCAGATGCTGGGTACTTATCTGATCCCCATAAGGCTCGCTCACAAACAAGTTATATTTTTTCCTACAACAATACAGCAATCTCATGGCAATCCACAAAGCAAACTTTTGTTGCCACCTCATCAAATCACTCTGAGATTCGTGCACTCCACGAAGCAAGTAGGAAATGCATATGGCTACGATCCGTTATTCATCACATTCAGAGTACATGTAGCCTACGTTCTGCAACAGATATTCCAATAACAATATATGAAGATAATGCAGTTTGTATTGCTTAAGTTAGAGGCGGATATATCAAAGGAGATAGAACCAAACATATTTCTCCAAATGTTTTCTACACCAATGAACTGTAACAAAACAAGAAGATTGATGTGAAACAAATACGTTCTACTAACAACTTTGCAGATTTGTTCACTAAATCTCTACCAACTTCATCTTTTGAGAAACTAGTTTACAAGATTGGTATGCGTCGGCTCAACAAGTTGGCAAACTGATAGGATGTTACTTTGAGGGGGATCATTTCATCAGGGGGAGTATATTCTTTCAGAAGAAGAAAAGTGTTAGTTATAAATGTGTACTGCACTCTTTTTTTCTTCGACCAGATTTTATCCCACTGGATTTTATTGGCAAAATTTTTAATGAGGCAGTATTAAACACGTTCAACACCGTTGTACAAAATAGAGTTGTATTTATTAAAAATGATGTAGCTTAAAGGAAAAGTTAGGATTATGGTGGAGTCTAAGGGGAAGTGTTATAAATATAATAATGAACATTACTGTACAAGTGAACAGTATCGTATAGATGAACAGTGCCGTGAACAGTGTCCTTCACCAAAATTTCACATTGAAAAGATTTCATTTCTTTCTCATTCCCTCACTCTATAAATTTAGGTGAGTTCTTTCATTTATATACAAGTGAGAAACAAATACAAATATTAACGTATTTGTAAAAATATTTGTTTATATTTACACTTTATATTTTAGTTCAAAATTTTTGCTTCTTCATCTTATACAATTAATAAAAAATTTTAAAATAATTTTTTTTTAAAAAGTTATTAATTATTAATTAAAAAATTTATTTAAAAATATTAAATTATTTACTTATATATTATTAAAAGTGTTTATTTATTATTAAATTATTAAAAAATTATATTTAATAAAAATTATATAAATTATAAACAATTAAATATTAAATTTATCATATATTTTTTTAAATTCAATTTTTTAAAACACAAAAATAAAATATAATGGCCACAGATATACAAAGAATTAAAGATATTATAACTTTTAAGAAAATATTAAAAATATGTTAGTTAAATAGGATTTATTTTTATTAAGGGTTTTTTTATAAAAATAAAAAAAATATATTATTAGAGTATATGTGATATTATACACAAATTAAAAAAAAATTATATTTTCAAAAATTTAAATTTTAAACTTTTTCACATGGAGTCAAAATAACTTTTTAAATCTTTAAAAATTCTTCTCTAATTATAACTAAATATTAATAATTTGTTTTAAAAAAATTTAACATTTAAAAAACTCTTAATATAAAAGTCAAACAAACAAACACTTAATCAACTAATCTTTTGATAATTACTCCAATACTCGGATTATCCACAATTGCCTTATCCACTTTTCCTACATAATTAATCACAAATTCTCCTAAAACTGGTCGTGTGCATTTTAGTTGTGATTAAAGTCCGAAAGTTGGAGAAAAAAAACATTAATTGAAAAGTTTATCCAAGTTCGTTGTAGTCCCACCAAAAATACAATTAAGTCTAAGAAATCGGCCACACTATTTTCTTTTCTTTTTAATAATTTTTTTACATATGAAAATTATTTATAATATATGGTTCAAATCAAGACATGTAACTCTCATATAAAGGAAAAGGGGCTACCGCATTAAACCACATGAAAACTGACAAGTATCATTTGGAAAAATAAGTTTGAAAACGATGAGGGAATAATAATTAACACACACAAAAGCAAAAATTGCATTTCCAAAATTGACTTATGGGCAAGCACTTTCCTGCCAAAAAATCTTCGTGATGGGTATGATAGAGATACCTTTTTCTACAGCTAATTCAGCATATGATTCTGCATTTTTTTTTTCTCTTCTGAATTTTGAGTTATTTTAAGAAAACTAATTAATCGGGCTCATCTATTAATTAAGCTATGGTGTTTAGAAATATGATTCGACAAGAACTTGATAAAAGTCTTTAGCCGTACCCGCTTGATTCTTCTATTTGTGTCCATGCCAAGTGCCAACTTAGTCCATTTTCCACCTTTAATCTAAAGAAATGAAATTGAGATTGAAATAGAGTGATATTAGTGATAACAAATATACTACAGAGTTATTTTTTTATTATATTTCTCAAGTTTTTTTATTAAAATTTTAATTTTTTTTATTAATTTATTATTTTCTATTTTATTTTTTTCATTAAAAAATTGAAAATGTAACTATAATATCAAATACCTAATCAAAATTCACAAAAGATTTTCTGACTATATATTAAAAACGGCTATATTTTAACTTATCTTTAAATAGAGGACATTCTTTTGTATGAATAATTTTTATTAATTTATCACTTAATTTAAAAAATTAAGTTAATAAGTGAATATTTAATATTAATATTAAAGGTAAGCTTAACAATCTCTCGTATAAAACGTAAATTCGATTCTTTAAAAATATAAATCTAAGTATGTTTAAATTAAGGTAGATTCTCTGTAGATTGAAATAGGGAGATAAATATAAAAAAATATTAAAATTACCTAAATAACGGTTTCATTCTAGAGTACACAAGCATTTAGTGTCTACTTAGTTCTTTTCCTCTCTTAGAGTCTCTCTCAATGTTTAATCTGAAATCAAAGGTTTACAAGTGTTTATATAGGGTGTATTTCATGCATACTAACCGTATTCCTTGTTGAAATAAGAGTTCACTTGTTTTGGAAGTCTAAAACTTCTTAAAATTAGAAATCCCGAACCAAAACGGACTTTTTCACATGTTCTGGCGCTGCGGCGCTCATCCCTGGGTGCTGCGGCATTGGACAAAATCGCGCCCAGCGCTGCGGCGCTAGGTTACTGTCCTGGGCACCACAATGCTCAGCCATGGGCGCCGCGGTGCTGAGCCATGTATACCTATCTGCATTTTCTTGCTTCATTCACGTCTTTGAGTCTCGTTTCGCTTCCCCTTTCATGTCCTACATGTCCTAAACTTCTCCATACGCGTTCCACACATTCTAGACTTCTTGTAACTCTTCACTTTGGTATTAATCTCAATTCTTATCTAATCAAGATTATTGAATCACCAATTTTTCAACAAACCATTCATTGATTCAAAATCTTTTAAATAAGAAGGCTTTAGGATCCGATCCACACCAATACTCTATCACCTAGAGTTGAGTCCAGTTAAGTCTCCACCAAGACTTAACTTTCCCCTGGCTAGTGACTTCGGTTTCCAAAGGCATTCATGCACATTGCATAGGGTATGGATGCGTTGCACTCCTTTCCAACCCTCATCACCTCGGTGAGCACGGTTTGGATGTCGCCTAGTGGTCTGCATTGCCTCAACACCCCGCGTTGGGCCACTCATGACCATCCTAGTAAGCACACAGAGCCCCTCATTGTGCTTCTCACCCTTAAACCTTATAGGTCCTTTCTCTACCCTTAGTTTTCCTTTTTCCGCTCTAATCGAATACCCTTCCTCATCGAGCTTGCCTAGGGATATCAAGTTCCTCCTCAATTTAGGAACATGCCTTACACCATGTAATTCCCTAGTTTATCCACCTTGCATCCTCAGCTTTATGTCACCAACTCCCATGATCTCACAAGTTATATCATTCCCCATTAGAGCTTTACCTCTCCTGGCTTTATAGTTGGTAAACATCGATCTGTCGGGACACATATGGATACTGCACCCCGAATCTAGTATCTATTTGCTAGCGTACTTTCCCCTTGAGGCTACCAATGTGTCTACACTTTCGGTATCTTCCTTAGTACCGATTGTAGCCCACCCTCCTTGGCCTTTTGATTTAGGACAATCTTTCACAAAGTGTCATTCCTTATTACAAAGGAAACACCTTTTGGATCTCCTCCTTGATTGGTTGCTCTTCCTTAATTGTGCAAGCAAAACTGCTCCACTCTCAAACTCAGATCTCTTTGTCAATTCTTTTGAGTTCAATGATACCTTGACGTCATTCATCGTTAAAGACTCCTTTCCATACAGTAGTGTATCCACAAAGCTCTCATAGCTCTTCGGCAACGAACTTAACAGGATAATGACATTGTCTTCATCATCAGTCTTGATGCTCAGTTGCTCAAGACTTATGATGATCTTACGTGGTTCGGCTAATTGCTTACGTCCACGGTGGATCTAAGGATCCTAACCTCTCTTATTATAACTCCCTAGAGATTTTACAAGGAAAACCCAATGAAAAACCCTCAAAAGTACCTAAACGTTTAGTGAACCCTTACTCTACCACGAACAATAATCACCCAAACAACGGTTCCACCCTAGCGCACACAAGCACTTAGTGTCTGCCCAGTTCTTCCCCTCTCTTAGAGTCTCTCTCAATGCTTAATCTGAAATCAAGGGTATACAAGTGTTTATATAGGGTATATTTTGTGCCTACTAACCCTATTCCTTGTTGAAGTAAGAGTCCACTTGTTTTGAAAGTCCAAAACTAGAAATCCCAAACCAAAACGGACGTTTCCACACGTTCTGGGGCTGTGGCGCTCATCCCTGGGCGCTGCGGCGGGTTTACTGTCCTGGGCGCCATGGCGCTCAGCCCTGTATATCTATCCGCGTTTTCTTGCTTCCTTCACGTCTTTGAGTCCCGTTTTGCTTCCCGCTTCGTGTCTTTCATATCCTAGACTTTTCTATACGTGTCCTACACATTCTAAATTTCTTCTAACTCTTTATTTTAATATTCATTTTAATTTTTGTCCAATCAAAACACACTGAGGCCTTGACTTAGGCTGAAGAGATGTACAAGAGTTGTCGGACAAATCTTCTAGTTCAAAAATTAATTATTTTTTAAAATTTTATATGAATTAAATATTGACTTGAATTTTTTTTTTTTTTGCTGGCACCTAGTGTTTTGGCTGATTAACTCTCTTAATTCATCCGTCAGAAGAAGGATTCAAAGAAAAATGTGTGCTGTCAGAAGAATTTGAGACTTGCACCGTGGCTCATGAATTGATCACTTAATTCTGTATTGTTTCAACCAAGCATTGAGTTTCTCTAAACCATGAACTACTTTGTGGTTCATAAAATGCAGACATTGTTGGATCTGAGATGCATACAGATATCATATCATACAACTTTAACCTTTTCAAAACTTTCATTAAAATTTTTATTTTATTTTCATTTTCATTTTCCGAGAAGGGGAGACTCTGTGGATGGTAATATTATATAAATTTATTAGCAAAAAGAGAGCTGTGGCTTCTAGTGAGAAAAAGACACACCGATTGGTCTTACAAGTTCACAAAGCCAGGTGGGTTTTTGCCTGGGAACTGAGGAACTACCAAAAATAGAAGTAAATTAATTCTGAAATTCATTTCAATATCGTCACATCTTGAGTCATCAACTTTCTTTAATTAACTCAAACTGGCTGTACATGTCTTGTTTTTTAGCAAGAGTCTCTGAAATAAACTAAAAGATTTTTCCAGAATTCAGAAACACTCCGCGAATTATATGACAGATTCCTCACCAAACCTGAGCTTTCTTTATGGTCAAGGATTCCTGCACTTGCCTATAAACGTACAGCTTTGATCAAACTTGCAGAAAATTTCAGGTTTTGGGTATCCGAACATAGAATATGTTCATTATTTATTTGCTGATCTTTTTTGTTATATTATTATTAAATTAAGAAGAAATAAAAGAAGTTTGTTTGTGTTATGACTAACAATATTGTCACATGGTATTATTTTGTTAATATATTACTTCAACTCTATTCACAAGGTGTAATGAATCACGTATCAAAACCTTGATGACCCTTTTGGTTTATATAACTATTAACTATTTGAACTTGCATCTAGGTTTATGTATAGGGAATAGAGAGAAATTTGTCCTTTTGAAGTGTAACAAAATTATAATAAGATTCATATATACTTTTATCTTTGTTGAAGTAATCATATTGTTGTTTAGTTATAGCTACTATACTAAGGGTAACATGTGATTACATTTCTTGAAAGATCATCGAATTTATTTTTAATAGAAATGGACAAACATATGAACATAGTAAAGGTTTTTGCTTTAAAATACAGAAATGTTTTAGACGTTGGATCAAGGGTTGCGAGAGGGTTGTCGAATCAAATCCATGATTGAGAACAAAGTCGGGGTTTGCGCGCACATGCTAGACATAACCTTTTTTTCTGCATGATGGATGCAAATTGCATGATAAGTGAAATATGCAAAATAGCAAAACGAGTAAAGTTATGACACAAGCATCTTGTTTCTTCTTTCTTTCTTTCCTTATTGTTTTTTAAAAAAAAATAAGATTATGGATTTATGACACCGAAAAAAAGGCACAACAAACTTTGTATTTTAATAATAATTGTCACCAAGCCAACATGTAGTCAAAATTTAAACAGCTAGTCCACTCTTTGTAGGGCTAAAAAGGGTGTCTGAATCTACCTGGAAATTAAGGGGGGTTTTGTCTGAAACTTACAGAAACAGACATATGTAATAAATATATTTTCAAAGAGAAGGAAACACCCAGAGACAGTGTTTCTACGATGATGATTAATGAGAGAGAAATGAAAAGAATATTTGTAAAAATGTGAGGAGAGAATTCAAACACGACAGAACCAGAAAAAAAAAAAAGAGGGTTAGGGTTTTTATTTATTTATTTATTCATTAGGGTTCAGTTGGAGAAATCTTATCTCATCCTTGGAAAGGGGAAGGGATCTATGGATTTCATTTTCAGAGCCCCAATCGTTTTGCTTTCCTTTTCTTTTAAAACTAGGAATGGCCGAACATCAATAATGCTGTCATGCACGTGACAAATATACTATTCCTTTTCTCATACATAAACCCAGCAAACACCATGCATACACACAAATTCACCTAATTTATTTACACCATAAAGACCCCACTTCTTGTTAATATTCCAAATGCCCACTTGATTTCTTCTCCTATTTTACTCTTCTCTACATTGCATCTCCCACTCAATCGATTAATCAAATATCAATTTCCAAAAATATTGCGAGTGCAAACATTAGCTTATTTTAAACTGTAATTATGATTTAAAGATCATTGTATGACTCAAAAGTGCAAACTTTTATTAAGTACACTAACAAGAGCAAAAAAATCTCCTGGGAGACCTTGATCTCTATAGCTCATGAGATCAAGACGATTAATAGAGAGAAATGAAAGAAAATGCCTAAAATTTTTATTAAGAGAGATTTTTTATATACAATAAATGAATATTTTTCTCATTGATAAGCGCCTAATTTATAGGTAAAGATGGCTTATGAGTGTTACTGAAAAAATATTATAATACCCTTAATGGGTTTATTAGTGATGGGTAACAATTTAGTTCATTTGTGTGAAAATTGTTCTTACACCTCCTTACACAACAAACTCATTTAGGGTTAATTTTTAAGCCAGTTATTTTTGTTATACAATTTCTTTTAAGTAGTATTTGACATGCAAAGAAAATAACTAATTAATGTAATAAAAATTTTATGTATCAAAAGAGTCCCAATTAAGTCAAACACTAACCTCTTTTATAATGACTACAATCTAAATATTATTGCTTGAAAATAATACATTTTTCCTTTTAAAAAAAAATAGAAACCATAAACATACAACATTATTTAAAGTGGTATTTGTAACTTAAAATACATATAAATGTATTCTAGAAATGTCTCGAAAGAGTCTCAATTATGTAAACATATAATACATCATTTGTACATCAATTAGCTTTTATCCGGTGAATTTTCGATAAATTTTTTATTCCTTAAATAAATGAAGAGAGACTTTTTTTTATAGGAAGAATTTGGAGGAAAATTACGACTTTTCATCTAAATTCCTTCTCAACTATTTAATCGGTGTCTTTCGTTCTTGATCGTATGATTGTTTAGATCGGGAATTCAGTGGACCAATTGATTTTGTGGGATTGGTATTCAACAGGCTTGATTTAGTGCTCTCAAGTGTATGACGTGCTTCATTTATTTTAAAAAACAATGGCCAAGTAGCATGTATTCGGCGAACTGAATTTGGACACAACATCTACAACTTCCTCATATTTACGACCATTAAGGATAATATATATATATATATATATATATATATATGTATGAAGATGTGTTGCAGAAGCAAAGAGGTAAGACAGCCGTTGGATGTCGGAGGAGGAAGATGATGATCAGAATGTCAGAAAAATGCCCCCGCCACTTGATTTGATTTGTTTGCCAATGCATAGTAACATGGATTGTTTTCTAATTTGCACAAAATCATTAAACTCTAGAATCTCTTGCTTTCTCAAGATTCATGAAGAAATACATACATGTTCTCCCCAATTCGGTAAAAAAAACATTTATTATTGTATCTCCCATATTTCATTTTCTCACTAAAATAACAGAGCCCTTGAATTGTATATAGTTTTTTTTAAAGTAATTTTAATATCATTGATAAAATTAAAATATTATAAAATTACTGTTCTTAAAATAAAAAATTACCAAAATAATAAAATAAAAATTTATTAACAAGAGTCTAAACTATAAATAATTTATAAAGGGAGACTACAATCCCAAATTGAGAATCATTTACAAATAAATTTTATTATTCTATTGAAAATAAAGAATTATTCTCTCACAAAAATAAATTTACTATCTTTTAAGAAAAAAAACTATCTTTACGAAGAAAAAAATAATAACCTCACGATAAAAAAAATTACCGCTTAATAAGAAAAAATACAAAAATCTCACTCAAAAGTACAAAACATTCTCATAGAGGTGTAAATAGTTTAATTACACCAGCAAAAATAAATAGAAAGAAAACAAGTACATCAAATTACACTGAAATTAATTGTTGAAATTTTTCATCACGCAAGAAACCTTAGAGTACTCTTGTACTTACAAATCCCTCCTCTTTATATCTCTCAAAGCTCTCTCTGTGTTTTCTCTTTCTTTATTTTATTTTATTTTAGTTAATTAGTTAATTTTTATTTGTTTTATTGCTCTCTCTCTCTTTGTCATATCTCCTTTACAAATATCCCACAGTTTCCACATCAAAGCCATTATCATCACGCTTTCTCCCCGTTTATTCACCAAAACCCCAAAATTTTCTCTCATTTATGTTTTCCTATCAGAGTGAAAATATGTCAACAAATCACTTCTCTACAGACTTACAAGAAGCACCCTGGTGGATACAGCAACAACAACAATCCATGGTGGAAACAACACAAAACGGCAGCACTTCCTCGCAACAACACAAAATCCCAGACCCACAACAATTTTCATCCTGGCCGCCTCCTCATCATCATCTTCAGCACCAAATTTGGCTCAACTCTTGCAATTCTTCTCAAAATCACCCAACTCTCGGCTTTAATCTCAGCCAAGAAGACAACGACGAGCTGCAAGAACTTGATGACCGAACGTTCATCAACAACACAACAACAACAACGACGCGAGAACAAGAAGCTCATGAGCTCGAAAAAGAGCCCATGTTCGAAAAACCCTTGACTCCAAGCGATGTCGGAAAGCTCAATCGCCTCGTAATCCCCAAACAACACGCAGAGAAACACTTCCCACTCGGTGGTGACTCAGGAGACAAGGGCTTGCTACTGAGTTTCGAGGACGAGTCGGGCAAGTGCTGGAGATTCCGCTACTCGTATTGGAACAGCAGCCAAAGCTATGTGTTAACAAAAGGATGGAGCAGATACGTGAAAGAGAAAAGACTAGATGCCGGTGACATAATTCTCTTCGAACGACACCGTTCTGATAATGAAAGACTCTTTATCGGGTGGCGGCGACGTGGGGCAGTTGCTGCTGCTGCGGCGGTGGCAGCTGCACAGGATGCACACGGCGGCGGAGGAGGTGGTGGGGGTGGGGGATGGGGAAGAGGGACGTTGTATGCAAATCATCCTTATCCGGTAGACGTTGTTCAAAATCAAAGCCAAAGCCATGGCGTTACTGTGCCATTTCAAGCTGATCATTGGCTTCATGCAGGTACTTTTGTTGAGTTTACAAAAAACAACAACCCTATTACTTGTCTAGTTGTCTTTTCTCTTTTAAATATTCCAAGTTTTTAACTTTTTTATCAACTCATTTTTGTCCACATTCGACCAATTTTCAATGTTCCATTTATGAATCTCACGTATTTTTACCCGAGAACTTTACTAGTAATTTGCGTACATTTTTTTCATTTATCATTTTTGCTTTGTAAGATTGTATTAGCTGAGATATTATGAATGGTGAAATAGCTGCAGGGTCTGTGGGTCAGAGCCACCAAACGACGTCGTCTGGGAACTCAAAGACGGTGAGGCTATTTGGGGTGAACTTAGAGTGCCAGCTCGATGAGTCGGAGCCATCGGATGCCTCGACGGTGTCGAGTCATAGTCATAGTCAGAGTAAGGCTCAAGGGTACCGGCAGATTAATTACAGTAATCGGCAGGCTTATAATTCTTCAAATCGTCACAATCACATGGTAGGCCGAGTTTATAATTATAATTACAATTAGTTATTTATAACATATAGATTATTAAAGGATAAATGCATGTTAGATAAGCTGTGAGTGATACTGCTGTTGCATTCTAGTGAGACAATTCAGAGATGACTGCTAAATAATTAGTGACCCCGAGAAAGCTGACCTTCACACATGGCCTAATTGCATCAGTTTTAACTTAATTTAACCCATGATTAGGTAGCTCACCTTAGAATTTTTTTTTTCTTTTTTTTTTCAAATCTGAAATTAATTGTCAATGAAACACCCACGTTTTTGTTTTTGTTTTTGTTTTTTCTAAGGAGTAACTACGTTTAAGTTAAGATTACAAAATGTCATAACCTGATGGGCTTAATAGTGGGCCCTCGATTTACCACAACACCACCTGGAGAAATGAATTATCATGGGATATTTGTTCACTGATCTATTTTCTTTTGTTTTTTTTTACCCAAAAATAAACTTGGAAAAATGAATTATCATGCATAAATTCTATGTGCAAGTCATGTAAGCACCTTTTTACATCAGATTTACGGTAGAGGTGATAAAGCAATAATTAGAATGAATGTAATGAAACAGGGTATCACTTTCTCCCAGGAAGATGCGAGCCAGATGATGATGAGAAATCGCCAAGGATAAGATCTGCTCGATGTGACGTCCTTAGATTTTGACTTCAATTCAATCAAAACCAACCCCCCACTCCACTTTCATGCAACCGTCCAAAAAATTTTCCCAAAGGCCAGAGGCCAGGTGGAGATGGAGAGAAAGAAAAAGACTGGCAGTAAACAGTAACAGAGGTTTGGGATGAGGGAGGAGTAAGAATAATAAGATAAGATGAGAGAGGGGATTAGAGGGAACGTGGGGCTCAGTTTTATTTAGGGTGGTGATGAAGTTATCGGGTTGCAGATGGAGAAACTTTTTGGTGGGTTTGATTGAAATGAAAGTTGAGATGGGAAATGGGAAATGGAAATGGGGATGGGGGGAGAGGGAGAGCAGAGAAGAATCTATTTGCATTTGGGCACTGTTGAGATTCTGTCCAAAGATCTTTATCATTACAAAATTTATGAATAATTATAATATTTAAAACAATTAAAATATAAAAAAAGTAATGAAAGGGTTTATATGGCATGGTATTGGTCTGGTAGGGCTGTCTGTGATAAAAAGAAAAAAGATGGGGGGAAGGGTGGACTTTGGATTTTGATTTGTTTGAATTGACATATGACAGCCCAGTTGCATTAGCCCACTCCTCTCTCTCTCTCTCTCTTGTAATTTTCATAATGAGAACTGTGAAGAAGCTCAGAAAATGAAATAAAGCCATGCTGATTTTCATTCTTATGTTTTAGCAAAGACAAAATAGAAATCATTTAATTTTTGGAAGTTATTGATTATGTTAGTACCATTGCATCATCTATTGATATCGTATTATTGGATTGGATGGTTCATGGTTGCATATATAAACCTAAGACCTTCTTCAATAGTGAGAAAATCTTATACGCTATTACTCTATTACCCATTATTATGGTCACTGAAAGTAGAATTGCAAGAGCCAGGGACAATAGGGGGCAGAATAGTAATGTTACATTTTTAATTTTAAAATTTTTAATCTCATTAATAAATTATTATGATAAAAATATTATTATCAAAATTTAAAAAATATAATATTACTCTTCAAATAATTAAAAGAAAACTTACCACCCTTTAATCAGATGGCAACAAAATTTGAGAGCAAAATTGTAAAAAAGAAAGAGAGGAGATTTCTTTGTATTTTAAAAAGAATTAAATATATTTTCAACTTAAATTTATGAGTTGTGCCTCAAACAAATACAATTTTAGCAAATTCTAATAATTAATTAATTAATTAATTAATTGTAAACATCAATAAATTTGTATTATAAAACAATAACAATTAAAAAAATAAGTGAGAAAATTTAAAGTAAAAGGCATAGTTTTCTTGAAGCATTTCACTCTATATGAAGCTCTATCTACAATGAAACATAGAGGGCCACCATAAAAAGTTGGAAGTAGATGCTTAAGTGAATTAAAAGATGTGAAAAAGCTAAAAATGCACATGAGCTCCCAAGACAGAAGTGCTTTTAAATGATATCTCTAGTCTAGATATATAGCCTCTTCCAATATTAGGTACTATGAAAGCGAAATGAAAATTATGTCAAGGCCTAGATAGAGAGTTCTCAATTATTTGGTATTTATGTTTATGCAGACATCAAATCCATCCATTTTGTTTGCAAAAATTATTGAAACCCTCTATGTTTCAATAAGCTTTTGTCCTTTCTGGTAGTTCTCTCTCTCTCTCTCTTTCTCTATTTAATGATTTTCATTTCATGTAGCACTTTGGACTGTGAAAAGATTCAAGGTCAGTGCCACTGCCATGAATATTTTGCACGCTTTAACATCCTAAGAGTGATGATGGCCAGCACAAGGGACAAAATCAAATTACCTTATTCTTTTACCCATTGACACTTTGACACCATACACAGAACAAAGTACTGTTTGAAGCTAAACTTCATAATAACTCCAGCCTATGGCAAACATGAATGATTCATGCTCGTAGAGATTCAAATAGAAACCATTTGCGTGGCCGAGCACTCAATCTGGCCCAAAATAAATAGAAACATGGAATTTTTTTTGAAATAATTAAAGTTGAGAAAGCTTTTAACTTTTTTTAGTTATTATTTTAATTTTTTTAGTTAAACAAATCACTTTTGAACAAAAATATTTTTTTCGCTTTATAAACAGTATCGGCTATAGTAAATAGTATCTACTACAGTAACAGTACTTACTACAAATATAATTTAATTTTATAACTAATTTATTTATAATTTTATTTTACTTAAAACTATATTTATTCAAATTTAGATTTGTATTTATTTATTAAAATTATATTTATTTTATTTTGTTATATTATTTGTTAATTATTTAATTTAATAATGTTATTACAAAAATTAAATAAATATGTGGTTAAACAAAACTAAATAAATAATATAATCAATTTAAATAATTAATAAATTATATAAAATACTAATAAAATATAAAATATTTACTATAAAAAATAATAAATAAAAATAATATTAAAAATATTAAAATAAATAATAAAATTAAAAAAAGTCTATATTTTCTATCGCGCTCAAATATGAGTGCGATATATTTTTATCGCAGCCACATATGAGCGCAATAAATTTTTTATAGCTCCTATATGTGGGCGCTTTTATCGCATCCGTTTGGTTTTGGGCGCGATACTTTTTTATACATAATATCCGCTACAATGAACATTACATCACAATAAATAGTATCCAACTACAATTACTTTTTTTATTCAAAATAATATTTTTTATTAAAATAATATTTATTTTATATTATTTATTTTAATTATATTACTACAAAATTTACATAAATAATATAATTATTTAATGTAGTTAAATTAAACTAAATAAATAAAATAATTAAAATTTTAATTTTCATAAATAAATACAAACTTAATTTATATTTTTTATTAAAACTATATTTATTGATAATTAAATGATATCAATAAAAATTTAAATAAATATATTTAATTTATTTATGAATAATATAAATTAATCATTCTATATATAATAAAATAAATTTGTAAAATAAATTAAAATATTGAGGTAAATAAATTAAAATATATAATAAAAAACTTATCACGCTCATATTTGAGTGTAATAAAATCTTATCGTGCCCAAATATGGTCGAGATAGAACCTATCTCACCCATAATTGGGTATGATAGAATTCTATCGCGCCTAAATTTAGGTGCAATTTGCACCCAAATTAATATTAATTATAAAAAATAAATATTGCACCCCCTTAATTTTTTTAAATATTATTATTAATATTAATTATTTAAATTATAATTAAATTAATTATTATTTTTTATAATTATATAAATAATTATTTTATTTAATTTTAATATATATTTTATTATATATAATATAAGTAATTTATATATAATGAGTATTTTATTTATTTTATATAATTAATTTATATTATTTATTAAAAATTTAGAATATGAAAACTACATTTATTTTAGTTAATTATTAAATTGATTATATTATTTATTTAATTTAATTTAACTACATATTTATTTAAATTTTATAATAACATGATTAAATTAAATTATTAATAAATAAATAATATAATCAAATAAAATAAATATAATTTTAATAAATAAATACAAATTTAAATTTAAATAAATATAGTTTTAAGTAAAATAAAATTATAAATAAATTAGTTATAAAATTAAATTAAATTTGTAGCAATACAGTTACTTATTGGTACTGTTTAAACAGTAAAAATAATATTTTTATCTAAACATAATTTGTTTGGCTTAAAAAAATTAAAATCCCCTCAATTTTAGCTAACTTATAGTTTTATAAAACTGGAAAATCTGATCTTAATACCATATTCATATTATGTCAATTAATCAGATCCTAGAAACTAAGTTAAGCTGAAAATGAAATCCATTCAAAAGGCCGGAGGGTATATGAATGTTCCAACAAACATACCACAAATCATTGGATTCTACATCGTGTAAACAGGGCATCAAGCATTCTTCAGCTGGCCTCCATACTTATTCTATTCAAAATTTAGTCTTACCACATACCTAAACGTTTCATCTTGTGTATTTATCATGCAATAGTTCTTGGTTTATCATGACAAACATCTAGTGCCAAACAGAAACAGTAAGAGTATTAAACCAGCAACTAGAAAGTCTAGTCCTAACCACTGTTTCATTCAGGATTACAACCCAGAGTTCCAGCTTAACAAACCAGGTACAAGGTTAAGGTTTCATTTCCAAAGCATGCTACTCAAACAGCCTCATTAGTAATTTCACAAATACAGATTTTACATAATTCAAGACACAAATGACACACCATTATAACGCAAGAATGTTGTTCATACAGAAGTTGATAGCAATAGCAATAGCAAATTGTCAATCCAAATCAAAATCATGCCCTTCTAAACGACAAATTCCATCAGTTGCCAACTTTAGATGTGACCCATCTATGAGTAGTCTTGATCAATGATGTGGTGCACCAATTAGACAACAGTGTGATGATTTATGATCTTAAATAAAGCTTGAACTACTTTTCACTCTTCATAGGATAATGGCTACAGGCTAAACTCGCACATACATGTTATATGCACCTTTCAAGTGAATTAAAAGGCAACAATATAAGCAGATAAATTAAGTGAAACAATGTGAAGATTCTATTGATTACCTCTGTCAATAATCAAATACAGTGCCAAGTGATTATCAGGGCCCATAAAGATTTAGACAAGAGAGCTACCTATTGACCTCCGATGATGATGGCGTCCAATGTTTAGTGGTCTCTGCAAGTGGGAGGTCCCCAGATAAGTATTGTTATCATTGGCCTCAAAGTTGTGGCCAATTAAAGCATTGAAGGGCTCCTCCTTTTTAATGGGTTTGTCCTGCAAGAATATTTCAATAATGCAAGACTAAGCACAGTACAAATTTTGAAAAACCATGTGAGTACTTCTTCATTCCAGTTGGCCTTTTGTCTTATCGGGCCCTTTTTGCTGTTGGGGCTTTTGGGTCAACCTCACCTTCACCTCCCCTTGTACCTGCCACGAAGAAACAAACTCCTTTCCCTGACTTTGACACCATCAATATAGCCATGGACAGTGCAATTCAGTAGCCATACATTTGTAAAATAATGAGCTTGATAACGAGATATCCTAAATCTTTAATGGAACATAACTGTATAGATTGACATCATATAAACACTACAAATCCATCTGATCCTTTGAAAAGATGTGTACTATTTGATAATTCCAATCCCTATTTGCAATGAAAATGGGACTGGTTTTGCTAAAGGAATCTCAAAATCATGTTCCTAAGAAGACTTAAAAGCAAGGCCCATGTGCTTGAAAAGACTTAAAGCCAATACCAGTCATGGGTACAGCAGATAGTATGTGGAAACCCCATAAACAATATCAGCTGGCAAGGAATCCCATATTCCCACAATAAGCAGTTCAATCTTAGATAGATAGTTTCACAGGAAAGTCCAAAGCCACAAGATTTCAAATGATGCTTTGCAGAGGTCAAAATGATTTCAACCTGAGAGAAGGACCAAGGGAATTCTCTCCATTTGATCTTGAGGAATCATCCATTAATAAATAAATATCTTGCTCTATTTCCAAAACATAAAAAAGTTATAAGAAGCAAGCAAGACACATAAGTTATATTTTCTTATACAGGGTAAAACACATCATAAATAGTAGCATGACTTAAACAGAATACATCTAAGTAGATAATCACCACTTTTTCTCACACCAGCAATGCACAAACTTTGCCTTCCAAATGCCCTCTATTGCCATGAGTCTGTCTGTTTAAGAGAGAGCAGCAACCAAGAAAATAAAAGGAGACACACAGAAAGAGATGGAACTGAAGCCAGTTCCCACAAAATCAATTTGTCCTGCAAAAGGAGTTCAATGCTAAGAAACCCACACCAACACCAGAAGCAATTTGAATCTCATAAAATTCCTAGGATAAGGCGTCTTACAGAATTCTGTTCCTTGTGTCCCTTAGCTTAAAACCTCAAATCATATTGCACGCAACCCAAATTATTTAACTATGGCTGGCAGCTTTTAATCAGGTAATGCCGGGATTGAACTATATACATATTAAGCAATCCGGTCCTAGGTAAAAGGTAAAGTAAACCAGATTTATGCATCAGAAACTCCTGAAACCAAATGATGTGGTAAGTGCAAATAAAAGGAAGGAAATACTTTGGCAAAAATTAGCCTCTAGAATGAATTACTGATCAAAAAATCAATTCTATTCACATACTTCATATGTTTGTTTACAGCATAGTAGAACCCTCAACTTAGATGGATAGTGGCACTAAATTATTGCAAGCCAAGCTGTGGCAAAGCTCTACATTTTCTCTCAAGAGTACAGTGCTGGAGAGACAGTCACATACAATGCTTATTGTAGACTACTGATTAGTAGAGTCTTTTGGGTTACTGCCTTCTGGTTGAGTTTCACCATCCTTTTTCTTCTCCATGACTTGCTGGATCCCTTCTTGATATCCTTCTATAAAACTCTTAAGAGCATCTCTATATGCAGAAGCTCTTGTCATGTAGACTCTCTGCAAAGCTGGCCTTAGTGTCTCCATTCCGCCTCTCGCAGCCACCGCTAAGAATTTAATTGTAAGATAATATCAGAGGACCAACATCAGAATTCAACACAGTTAGCTACAATTTGAAGAAGGCCAGGAAGAAAGATTCTAAGGGAATAAAAAAGATTAAAAAAATAGAAGTGCCCATTATGGAATATTCAATTTTAGCATTCTAGAAAGAATATTTTCGTCCAATACCCCTTATACTTCTTGGTCCAAAATATATGTTTGATTTATAACAATTTCTTGTTTGCTTTTACACCAATAAACCAAGCAATTATATTGCCTCCTATAAAGGATGAATGACCGTATAGTCCCTCCCCATGGTAACAAGTTATTCTTTTTATTTTCTATTTTCTTTTGCTAGTACCTTTCAGCAGCTTTCTATCTCTGCAATGAGCGGAAGCACTTATAAAGTCAATAAACCATACTGTTCAGAACTCAAGCATATTGACAGAGTAAGTTTGCGGCAACATCTAGATTCAATTACACATAAACAAATATACAGACAGTAAACTGTCACAAATTCAAATTGCAATAAAAATCTAAGTACCTAAGACATAAATAATCTACTTTGCATAATCGTTACGAGAATCAAGTGACTTGTGACAAAAATACTAGTTGGTATCAAATACTTTAAACCACCAAAACAAGATTTCTCACCAAGATCTTCGAGCACAGACGGTTCCTTCTCTTTAGTTTCTGCTCTCTTAGCACCATTGGGTTTATCATCATCTTCACTTACATTATCCTTCTTATAATCATTTGGCCGAAGATCAGGACCAATATCCCGCACCCAGCTCGCCACATAAAGCCTTGATGCCTCTTTCAACACCTATAATACAAATGCACTCCACAATTTATTCCCACAAAACTCCAGCTAAAGGGATTTACAATAACACCAAAGCATTTCTCAATTTTCTTCTAAACAGTTATTGATAGCTACTACTTGTATATCTAAAAAAAAATCTAATTTCTTGTGTTACTTACATAATACAATAGAATGATATTAACAAATTTAAGTAAAAGCTAATCAAATAAAAATATTCAAAAAATTTATAAAAAAAAAAAAGAAAAAGAAAAAGAACAAAGAAGTTCAAGTGAAGGTGAAGGGGAAGGGGGGCTTACGAGAAAGCGCTCGTGCCATGTCAATTTGCGGCGTTTTTTGATGTGGGGAGGATCGGGAAGTGACGATGGGAATGCGATTTCTTTTAAGTCGTACCGTATGTAATCGTACACTTTCCTACACACTACTTTTACCTTCATTCTCTTCTCTTCTTTCCAACCACTTTCGAAGACACTGATTTTACTGAAACTGAAACCTTTCCAAACGACGCTTGATTTTGTCGTTTGAGGTTTGGACCGCCTGGGTTTTGGCTGGGCTGAGCCCACATAACCTTTTCTTCTTCTTTTTTTGTTTATAAAAAATTAAATTAATATCCAAATTGAGGGGAGGGAAATAATGTATGAATTTGCAATTCTGATACTAAATATTTCCTTTTTTTTTTTTTGTATGGAGAATATAATAATTAGAGGATCAAAGCAAATAAAATTCACTTCATTTATGTTTTCTTTCCCATTCCACGAAATAAATATAGGATAAAAATTTGCAACCAAGGTATCCATGTGTTTTCTTCTTTTATGTTCCCTTTTTTAAAACATATGTTACTCAAAATAATAAGCTAAAAATATTAAGAAGAATGCTATGCTTGTAAATGTTGTCCCTAGGTTTTATTTAAGGCCCACAAGCTTAAGGGTTGGGCTAGTCTTGGATTTCACTAAGGGATGAAAAAAATGATTTTATTAAAAAAAAAAAATTGGCATAGTTCAGTTTACGATGAGTTTAGTTTATAATGTTAAACCTGCAACTGAGACAGGTATGAATTAAATGAAATATTCATAAATACTTGTTATGAATATTCATGGTTATATACTCATTTTTTTTTATTTAAAAAAAGACCACAATGACATCATTTTGTGTATTAAAGTTTAATTTTTAATTTTTTTTATTTACTTGGTGTTAGATTCTTAAAGTTTCAAACATTATTAGTTATAGAATAAGACTTTGATTGTCGAATTGGTATTTTTTTTTTATCTTAGTTATTTGTTGCGCTTTTTTATTTATTCTTTAAATATATTAATTAAACTAGTATTATTATGTATTATTATATTTATGAACTTAAACTTATGGTATGATGTTGATTGATATATTTAATGGGTTATATTTTAATATTATAATTTTATATTTTATATTATATTAATTTTACGAGTCGTTTAAAATTTGTGGATATCCATTATAAGTTTGGTAAAAATTGCATATTTGTGAGAATAGGTTTGGTAATGCAAAATTCAGACTTTTAAAATGTTTGAAAATGATTTATATTATATTTTTGAAGCACATGTATATGAGTTTAAGAATATACATCCTAAATCTAATTTGTTGTCATCCCTAATTTTATTTAATGTTCACATAAGGTACTAAATATATTATCTAATTATGCCCCTATCAACAACAGACTTGTTAGAATTATAAGTGAAAGAAAGTTTTCCTTAAAAGAAGGTCAAGATTAGGTCCAAGCTGAACTTGAATGTCAATGAAGGCTTAAGTTCCCTGTTGCAGGAGTTCTCGAATATTTTTGCATAAACGCATGAGGGCATGATAAGAATCGATTCATTTTTAATCTTTTACAAGATCACCACCAAATTTAACATTCAAGCCTGTGAAAAAAAAAAAGAACCTTCATCCATAAGAAAAATAAGGTAACGTCAATAGAGGTTGATAAGTTTTTATTTGCAGGTTTTATTGGAGAAGTTGAGTACTTGAACTAGTTGGTTAATACAGTTATGTTGAAGAAGGAAAATGAGAAGTAGCTCATGTACATGGACCTCATATGTTTAAACAAAACATGCCTCAAATATAGCTTTCCAATGTCAAAAATTGACCCGCTGGTATACCCACGATATGGTATGATCTTTTTTAGCTTTATGAATGCGTTTTAAGGATATAATTAGATAAGAATGTTTAAGAGGGACAAAGAAAATAAGTCTTCATAACAAATCAATGGACTTATTACTATAACGACATGTTGTACAAGTTGAAAAATATGTAACACATCAAAGGTTAGTTAATAGACTTTTCAAGCCACTGATCAATAAGATAATGAAAGTTTATATTGATGATATGATCACTAATTCCCAAAATTTTAGAATATTATATGGAGATTTTAAGGAAGACATTCAAAATTCTGAGGAAGAATCAGATGAAGTTGTCAAGTCAACTAGTCAAATGAGTGATAGAAATCAATGAGTTTGACATACCGTATAACCCTAGCATAACTATAAAATGCCAAACACTCTTTAACTTTATTGTTGAATACACTACTAGAAATGAGATAAAATAAACTAATAAAGGTGCAAAGAACATTCAGATGATGAGAATAAGGTAATCTTAATACAGCTCTTCTTTATAGATGGGTCTCTAATTCCCAAGATTTTAGGGTAAAATTTGTTCATTAGTTTAAAAAGGATGAGCTCAGTCATGCCTTTCGATTAAGTTTTAGATCATTTACATAACAAGGTAGAGTATAAGGCATTTTTAGCTAAAATGAGGATGGTACAAGCATTAAGGGCGAAGAAGGTTTGATTTAGAAGTGACTCATTAGTCTAAAGGGGGGTGAGGTTAATTATACCCTTCGATTCAATTTTAGATCCTTTAATAATAAGGGCAAGTACGAGGCATTTTTGGCTAAGATAAGGATGACATATACATTGAGGGTGAAAAATGTGTAACTCAGGATTAAAGCTTGAAGTGAATCAAATCAAAGAGGACTTTCAAGGTCAGAATGAGAACATGGTTGCAAACTTATAGAAAGTAAAAGACTTAATGACATAATTTATGGAAGCCGTTATCCAACAAACTCTTAAAAGTGAAAACCACCGAGTTGACATCATGGCCAGGCTAGCTTCAGCCAAATCTAAAGGTCAATACCTTTAGAATTAACCTTAGAGCCAAGTGTTCATTAAAAGGTGGTAGGAGTGTATAACATTGAAGAACCTTCGAGCTGGATTGGTCTAATTAAGAACTACATCGAGAATGAGAGTTTACATCAACATAAAAACAAAGTTTGACAACTCATGTATATTGTGTCTCAGAATACTATAATTGAATAAGTGTTGTATAGACGAGGACAAATCCCACTTTATCCGAGGTGTTTAAAACCCGATGAAGCCAATTATGTACTTAGAGAAATAAATGAAAGAGTGTGTGAAGACCACTTTAAAGCCGAGTCCTTTACATACAAAGTCTTAAGATAGAGAGACTATTAGTCAACCATACAATAAAGACGTAAAGGATCTCATCAAGAAGAAGTGTGATGCTTGTTAGTGGTATATTGATCAAATAAAATAACTGCTTAAAACTTGACTACACTGGTTAGCTTATGGTCATTTGCACGATGGGGACTAGACTTAATTAAACCTCTTCTTAGAGGTCGCACTCATTAAGATTTATTGTGGTTGTAATTTACTATTTTACTAAGTAGGTGGAGGCTAAGCTATTATTAAAGATCACCAAAGAAAGGATGACAAAAATTATTTGGAGGAAGTTATTATGTCAATTTGGCATCACATTTAGCCTTATAACCTGACAATGAAAAATAATTTGCAATAAGAAGGTCGGGGCACTATGTCATGACTTGTTAAGCTTTAATTTGCCTCGTCCACTTATCTAAAGTTAAATAAGGAAATTAAGTTTACTAAAAAAAATATGAATAAGCTGAAAGAGAAAAAGGGTAATAGGTAGAAGAGTTGCTTGAGATGTTATAGGTACACGTATATAAAACCACTAGCAAGATTATCTTTGACATAGTAGAGTGGGAACAAAATCACTAATGTCAAAATTCTCATAGACAGAAGGAAGAAAAAGTTGTTTTTTTAAAAATTTTATTATAAATTAAAACTATCAAAGTTGTCTTATAACTTTAAAAAAAAATTATATGTTATAAAAATTGTAATAAAATATTTAACTTTACATTATTTTAATATTAATTTATATAGTAAAATATTATTTTATTTATATATTTTAGTTTTTATTATTAATTTAATATATTAAAAGTTTATAAGGGTACTCATTGATTGGAAAAATTAATTTTTTGAGCCAATTAATTTTAAATTTATTTTTTTAAAAATGAGATTCGGCTTTGGTTGATGAGCTGTGTTAAAGTGGACATTATCTGGTAGCTCTTGTATTTCTACAATAAAAATAAAGGTTAGGTCATGTTAGTAATTTTTTTGGCAAGGACCATTCGATACTTAAATTAATTCTTTTTTTATAATAAGATATAAAAAGAACAAAGGGTAGAGTTTCCACTTTTTTTATATAAAAAAATCACAAACTTTAGATTGTGGTTGTTTTACTTTTTTATAATTAGTCTTTATCTTTCTATTTCAAGAAATTTGAGCAAGAAATCTAAATGTTATCCCCGTCGTGACTAGCAGTGAATTTTGAGATTTATGGGATTAACTATAATTTCAAAATTCTTAAGGCTTCCCTTATCGAACAGTAATTGATAGGATCCCTTAAGTTATAGAATCTTGTTATTAATGTGAATCTTTGAAGTTCATCGGTGTATTTTATGCTCGGAAAGTCTCCAATGACCTCCTCGAGGTTTAATGTCATCACCGAATATAACCCCCATCCTGCCCCTAGATACAAGCAAGTAAATGTCCACCCCATAACCCATCTTGAATAGGTTCAGGTTAAATTTAACTTCCACCAACGGTAGGTCTCTAGCTCATGGCCCATCTTGGACATATTCGGACTGAATTTGGCCTTGGTTTTGGGTCAATTTTTCGAATACAACAAATACAAATATAAAAGTGTTAGTTTATAGTTGTATTTTAATTGAAAAGTAAGCAATTTAATACTTATATTTAGATATCAAATAAAAAAATTAATAGGCTATTCAAATTTAGTAATTCAACTTTATTCAATATTAAATTATATTCAACTCTATTGAACATTTAGCCAAAAAAAAATTTAAATATTAAACTATATTCAACTCTATTTAACATTTACCTAAAAAAAAAGTATAAATGCTATCTAAATCTCTTATATTAACTAAAAAAATTTCGCCCAAATTAAATGACACAGCAAAATACTGAAAGAAGATTATTTTATTATAATATAATATATAATTTTTTGGAAGGCACTAGAATATAATATTGAATTAGAAATATATATTTGACTTTGAGTACTGCTTTGCGGCTCTCATTAGAAATGGCATGCATATTGCCATATGGAGAATATATAGAATGTGATAATAAGCATAGTCTTAGTTTATGAGAGTTGACATGTTATATTCATCTTCTTTTGTAACCTCTTTACTAAATTTAGGGTTTTATCATCAACGTTAAGAAAACCAACAGGATGTGCAAAACTTAATTACCGCATGCACTATTATTGTTTCAAAAAGGAAAAGAAAAAATAATAATTATAGTCAGTATTTGTATTTCTATATGAATCGAATTTTAGTTCCTTTAGAATTCTGTTTCCATTCACGACATATATATATATATATATCAAATAACAAGTACGACAGTCTCTCAATTTAAATACAATCAAACGACATGAAATTCTACATCAGATTGGAACTAGGCACAAAAACATTGATACCAATTACTCGTTGATTTGTATTAAATTTCTTATTCATCAATTTTTATCAATTTATTACGATAAAACCTTAAAAACAAGCATTAATTGAATTGGTAATACCAATAAAGATGTGTTACTAACATGAATCTCAACAAAACATGAATCCCAACAACAATAGTATACAAGATGTTCAATATTTAGAATAAGGGTAATGTTACAAAAAAATTTTAAATATTATCTTAAAAATTTTAGTTTAAATAATATGTTAAATGATAATTAAATAGTAAAATAATGTATTAGTGATTTTAAAAGTTACTATAATTACTTAGCATATTAATTTAAAATAAAAATTTTGAGATAGGGTTCGGAAAGCGCAGGGTAATCTTAACATTTATTCGGTTTCCATCAATCATTTAAAGAAAGCAATTAAAATATGGTCAGTGCCCTATTATTAGAAGGCAAATAAATCCACAGCCAAAATATTAGAAGCCGATAAGTCTTCTCTTTTCTCTCTAAATTTCTCTCCCACAAAGACTCCTTGAAAAATTGCAGACTCTTGTTCTTCATCTTCTTATGGTTATGGATCCTTCTTCGCCCTCTAATCAATCAGTATTCAAAAGGAACATTGTCTTTTTCCCTACATTAACAGTTTTTACACTTCTCCTAATATCGTCTGCTGTTATGTACAATCTTACGAGTTCTTTCAACCCTCAATCTCTTTTCCGTTTGGGTTTCTTGTCTCAAATCTTGTCGAACAATCAAAAAGAATCGGTAAAAGCTTGTGATTACTCTTATGGCAAATGGGTTCGTGATGAAAGTCACTCTCTTCGATCGTACAATGAAGACTGCCCGTTTCTTGATCCCGGCTTTCATTGTCGACAAAACGGCCGAAAAGACGATGAGTATCTCAAATGGCGATGGCAACCGGACGGCTGTGATCTTCCAAGGTATGAAGAAGCTTAATTGTCATGAAGTTTCGGGATGCATGCATAGGCATGCACGTCCATTTCAGTCGTTGTCACGTAATTTCTAGGGTTTGACGGAGAAAAAATGGCATTTCCTTCAAATTAAAAGACGGTTGATAACTTGGTAATTAGAAAGGCCAAGAAATTCATGCGAAGTCGCTGGAACATCTCAATCAACCCCGTTATCTATGACAAATTAATTAGAACAACAACATAATGTATTGAGGCCGCATGTATTAAGGAATAGTAGTTTTGTTATCAAATTCAAGGATGCATCAATACAACTTTGCTGTTTAGCGAAGCAATGGCCGAAAAATTAACAGATGCATTTTCGTAATTAAAATAACATAGCGTGAATTGATTGTCTATCTAATCATACCTAGGCATAGGGTTCATAGCTGCAGTACTCTAGAATAAGTGAATTTCAGTAAATTGATAGGTTTAGGGCATGAAAATTAGGCACTCCAGCTGCCGAAGACTATCTCACATACATGCAAATAACTATACTAAAGTGGGTAGTAGTTAGATATCTTGGAGTTAGGGTTCGGAACTCATCAGCACTAAGGCTGAGGATGTGGTTAACATTTTATATAATATCAATTCGTATAATTAGACAATGTAACGATAATTTAATTGTACCACATCAGTTCGTATGAACACAATATTACATTTTGGCTTTCTTTTGATTCTTATCTCTAATCTCAGATTCAATGCAACTGATCTTTTGGAAAGGAGCCGAAATGGACGCATTGTATTTGCTGGGGATTCTATTGGGAGAAACCAATGGGAGTCTCTTACATGCATGCTTGCACAGGCGATTTCCGACAAGTCTTCTATATATGAAGAAAATGGAAATCCCATAACAAAGCACAAGGGCTTTCTCTCTATACGGTTTCGTGAATACAATCTCACCGTTGAATATTACAGAGCGCCTTTCCTGGTTGTCATCGGCCGCCCGCCACAGAACTCACCGACCGAAATCCGATCAACTGTCAGGGTCGATGAGTTGCATTGGTTTTCAGAAAAGTGGGCAGAAGCTGATGTTCTGATTTTCAATGCCGGCCATTGGTGGAGTGAAGATAAAACTGTCAAGATGTACGAGTTTTTACAACCCCCAACTGCATGATCATTGTTTCATACGTGTTTCTTAGATTTAAAAAACAAAAAACTGTTATTGCTCGCATAAAGCCATTTTTATTGTGTCGGGTTTGTTTTTTGATGATTTTTTTTCTCTTTTTTTCTTCCTAGGGGACTTATTGCTAATTTGTGCATTCAGGGCCTGTTATTTCCAGGAAGGAGGAAAGCTAAATATGAGCATGAACGTAATGGATGCATTCAGAAGGTCTTTGCAAACAGTGAAGTCGTGGGTGATAAAGAACTTAGATCCAGAAAGAAGTCACACTTTCTTTCGTAGCTACTCCCCAGTACATTACAGGCAAGCATGCTATTTCTTATTATTATGCAAGTGAAAGGAACATAACACAAAACCATTTGAGAATTATGGGAGCTTAAATCATATAACTACATAACTCTCACTACTTGGTAAAAATTTGTGCAAGTTGCAAAGCAAACATGCAAATGGCTCCAATTGGATGCCCATGGAATGTTCAAACAAGCTATAAATGCTTCCCATCTATTTATTTTTCAAAACTTGTAAGGGAAAGTAAAATATATATATATATATATATATTTACGTCAGCACAAAGAAATTTTTTTTTCCCCCTATGTATATGCCCAAACCCTACACATCAAAATGACCTTCAAAAGAATAGTATTATCTTAGTGCAAGCAATCAACCTTGCCTGCAAAGAATAGACTATGTTTCTGTTCATAATAGTTATGAGTTCTAGCCCAAGGATTTAACATATGAACTTTGCAGCAATGGCAAATGGAATAAAGGGGGCTTGTGTGATAAGGAGAAAGAACCAGAAACAAACTACACGCGGCTAAAAGCTGAGCCCATGAACAATCGTTTCATTTCAGATGTAACGAAGCAGATGGGATATGAGAACCGAAAGGTTCAGTTCTTAAATATTACATATATGACAGAGTTCAGGAAAGATGGCCACCCCTCACTTCATCGTGAGCCAGGCACTCCTGCAGATGCTCCAGAGGACTGCAGTCATTGGTGCCTACCTGGAGTGCCAGACACATGGAATGAGCTTCTCTATGCTTATCTATTATCAATGGGATTCAGGACAAAGTAATGTTACTTGGGCAGAGGAAATTACCTCATTTTCATCGAGTTTGATCATGTGTTGAGGGCTGTAACAATCAGCATCAGTTCCACTAAGGCTAGTTAACCCACATTTTCATTGGGGTCCACTTCACTGGTTTCCATTTCCTTCACTTTCTCAAGTTGCCTCAAGAGATCCAACCTTTCTGATCCATATGTTGAAGGTATCTGTTGGAAGAACGAATCATTGGCTTCTGATATACACAGATTTGAATTCTAAAGGAGAGTTCAAACTAAAGAGCTTTCAGGGCAAAAATGAACGGACCAGAGCTGGTACATATCTCTGAATGGCAGCCAACATGGCAGCATGCCCAACTGCAGTAACCTGCAGTGCATGAGGTATCCCCTTCAGATTACTTCATAGAGTATCGATGACAAAGAGGTGTAATATAATAATGATATTTCCTTGATCATGTAGACTGTATTGATGCACAAATGGCAGAGGCCTAGTACATGTTAAACCATCTTTGTTCATTATTTTCTCCCTTCCAGGGACAATAATAAACTAATGTGGCCTACAACGAAATCTATAATTATTATACACTTAACATTTTTCTGTTACCTAGGCAGGGCAGTTAGTCCACATGAAAAATAAACATCAGCAAGAATGAAACTTTTAAGAACCCTGCCATTCAGAGACTATGCTTAAAAAATTCATCCTGGAAAGGTCACCTATAAGACACCAACTTCAGAGACAGCATTAGGTCTTTGGAATGCTTTTTCTTTGCTACTCACCACCCTGACATGACAGTGGCTCTCCTAAAAGTAGTGGAATAATAATGGCTTTTTTACTTCAAATTGAAACAGAAAGGAGATAATCCACATAGCCAAAGATTTGTTAAAACAAATCATGGCATTTAACTTGAGTAGGGTACAAGAATGATAAGCAGGATATAAAATATTGGAAAATATATTTGAACTTACTGGCAGAAGCATTAAAACGCCAATAGGTACTACAGATGCCAAGTCGGTGAGAGTTCGCTGGAGAGCTTTCTTTTCTTTCTGAGTTAATTCATCTCCTACCAGGGCCCTCCTAAGCAGCCCCATGGCAGCACCAACATCAATAGCTAGGAGCTGAGTTCCTTGCCACACATCCTGCTCATTAGTTCACAACATATTACTTAAAAGTGTTGACAATAGAGGAAAAGAAATAGACCTGGAAATTCTTAAGAGTATAATCACTCCAAAGATCAAAAGCAAAAGCTCATATTTGAGGAAATAGGGAGGGATGAGTAAGTTAAGACTCCATTGTCAATGTTATTAGGTTAAGACTCCATTGTCAATGCTATTCTCATCTTGGGAATCATAAAATTAAATAAAATAACACTCTTCTCAGGGATTCCTGGATATGGAAAATCAGGTGCATTTACAATCATTAATGTGATAGTGGACACGAGTATGGTGGGTTAGATGTACATCCCATTTTGAATTGTCTGGTTTATTGAAAAATTAAAGCATACGGAATACCAGTAAAGTCTATTACTTCTAAGCATAAAACAAAGTGCAACATACATTACTTCTCGAATAGGGATAAAATATATCTGTACTTGATGTCTTGGGGTAATATATTGCAATATTATGTCAATATCCACATTGCATTTGCATTTGTTGAATTTGCTGGGATAGAAAACCAACTGCATCCCAACTTGAATAACAACCTTGATAGAGTACTAAGTTCTTTTGGTTTGACAAGAAATTCACAGTGACCAGGGTCAGTTGATTGAGTTTGAATGCAAGCAAGTAGATAAAACTACTTAAAAGAATCAATGTAACTTTTTTGTTTGGTTTTTCCATTGGCCTGTTGATTTCACTTTCAATAAATAACAAACTGATAAGTTCCATTGATTTGGTTCTAGAAACTTTTAGAAGAACAGATCTTCAAAGAGACAGATACTTAATAGGCTAAGATCAGCAACCATTTTTATTTTTACAGTTTCTGAAATCTTTTGGACCTAGATGAACCATCTGAATGACTGAGCTTACATCTAACCTACCAAAAGTAACGCATTTTAAGAATAGCACAAATCATATACAATCCCAAAACTTCAAAATGTATTAATCCAATGCTTCACAGTTGTGATACAATTTATGTAACTTATAAGGCACTGTTGATCCTAGCCCATAAATTTAATACTATATAGTCATTAAATATGTTAACATACAATTCAATGTTACATTTTCATCAGTAGAACATCAAGTCTTGGTGAACATCGACACATATTTCATCAAAAGATAATTTGAAATGGGTTAGCCAAACTAAACGAAGAATGTATTTCTTATTTCGGGCATAACCCAGTGCAATCAACTACAGTTTGATTTGGTACAATTTCAGTTTCTAACACTAGAAACCAATCAAATTGAAATTCGTTCCAGTTTCTTGGAAACCAAACTAGCCACGTGCTTTTTCAGCATCATATATTTGAGAGAGAGATTAATAACTAATATATCTTCAATGGCAAATATATAAATATATATATATATATATAAAGAAGTTTTTAGTTATTGATAGGTCAACTTGCAAATATTTTCCCTATTTAAAAGGACTTCTGCAATAACAGAACAGAACCAAAAACTGAGGAAAGACAGTTGTCCTAATTAGATCTTAAATCATCTGCTGACTGGCAGAAAAAGTTGGAAATCCATACCGTGCTTGTTTCTTTTAGTTTGTCAAGGGATTTTTCAATGATGTTTGCACTCTTCTGAGCCTGGACCAATTCTGTGCTTCTAGCATCATCACTTGAGTTAGCACAAGCATCGACAGTCTTGATATCCTGTAAAGAAAATGCAGCCAATCTTGTGCGATTAAGAAGTGGAATGACATAAGCATCCTCTTTCCCTTCCTCTGCGTAGCAGAGATTTCCCAGCAATAAAGCAATAAATTTTTTACATGAATGATATGCCCTTTCGGCAAGTGCTAAACCACTCAGGAAAAGTCAGCACGGCTTTAATCCATATTTATTAACTATGAATTTACTACAAAGACACCAAAAAATAACACATAAATCTCATTTAAATGATTCTCCTTAAATACACACAAGGAATATTTTAGGAAATCTTACAATAATATAACACAACATTACCAGTTTGAACTTAAGGTCAGGGATATGGATTTCATACATATATGTTCAGTGGTATCTCCAATAGTATAAAGCCAAAACTATGAAAAATAGAAGTTGCTTTCAAAAGTATGTTACATACCTCCTCATACTCTGATTGATCAGCACTTAGTTGAACCCGTTTTTCAAGTTCTATCAGTTCATTTCTCAGAAGTTCAAAACGGTGAATTTCATTTGACCCTGAGTGAGCAACACCTATATTTGAAGCTTTCTGCTCAATAAATTCATTTTCCTGCACAGATGAGCCCATCCCATTTCATTTCAATAAGCTTGTTCTTGTTAAAGCAAATTAATAAGTCAATTCTATGAACCAGGTGACATAAAACACATTAAGTAAATGCTGGCATACATCATCAAGATTTATCATGCCATGGACAGAAAACCAATTTATGTGGTGGATGAAACCTCATGAAGCACTCAAAAACTATGTACAGGTCTTACTAGAGTTCATTGAGTATGTTTTGTTATTTAATCAAGAATATTAAATGTAAAAGGAGCCTCTCTGTTTCCTTCAGCTGAAATGACTAGATTGAAAAATTAAGGCTCAGTGACTACATATCAGCAGAGATGCACAAACATATCAAGATTTTGAGCATATTAGGTTTACAAGGAACAAAAAAATATATGACAATGTTCCACTGATTGTTAAGTAACCATCATTCCAAAAGGTTGAAACTTGCAGCAGTTGATCCAACAGTATCATTTAAATTTTAACATGCACTGCCAGGAGCATAAGTGAATATAACTAATGTTGTTATAGCATGGATGCAAACACACACGATAGACGTGGATAAGATTAATTTGGGTTTCACACCATGTTGAGTAACCATTAATCCCATAATCCTACGCTTATAAACATTAATACAACTCCAACATTTACAAATAACATCACTGAGGGTTTGTCAAGAAACCTCCAAAGCAGGCGTGCAATATGTTAGGACATTTGGCAGGTCATTAATAGATAGCTTCTGTCTCTTCAACAATTAAGAATTCCATGGACAGGTACTGTTTCTTTATGTTGTGGCTTTTACTACCCAGTAACACTAGGAAGCAATCCACCTAAGTCCATTAATACTATAGCTGACGTTCTCAAGCTTTATGACACAGTGAAAAGCATGGAAACACTTTATCATGGAGGCAGATCTAATGAACTAATCTAATATCAAAATGACCTCGTTATAGTAAGAACAACATACATCATGTCAAGGATCAATGACAATTGCCTTTGGTCAAACAAATCTACATTAGGCTAGCAGCAAAAATGAATCTCTGATGCACAAGATTTTCTAAAATTTAATTAATGTCATGGGCAATGGACTTAATAACATTACATATCACAATATAATACTTAAAAAACAATACTAGGACAAATAATGCCAATAGACTTGTTATGAAGACTGGCATACATATCCATCTGCAACTGATAACTCAGGCTTAGGCTTCCTAGTTGGGGGGCGTGTAAAGAAGCCAAAAAATCCACGAGATTTACTGACAACTCTGAGAAAAAAAAAACCTAAATCAGATACAATAGAAGGAAAAGAAGTTTTCTGTGAAATAATCAAACAAATGGCATTAGACATGAAGTTTTGAACATGTTGGAACAAAACAAATTCATACTTGTTGGACCTATCTTGAATAACAGTGGCACTTCTCCTCTTATTCTCTTTGAAGTATTGTTGCTGCTCATCGATGGAAGACTGGGAATCACTGCCATCATCTCCCTGAATGATCAGTGCAAAAGTAGCGGCATGCATAGTTACAAATTTCAAGGATACTGAATGTGCATAGCAAGCTTAATGGATGGGATGCAAGCAATAAAGAAAAGGTAACAAGAAGATAGCAAGCATCACACTTCCAAGAATTGGGAGAAGTAACAGAGATACTCATGCTTCTGATAGCAAATATTAAGTTTTCTTGGAAGATGTATTAACTGAATGCTAAGTGAGTTATTCTTCTGCATCTATCTGACTAAAAATTATATAAGCTCAATATATATGTTACTGCTAGTAATAAAAATATTACACAGATATTTAAATTATTATTAAATTTAAAGTGCATGCAAAAAATATCCCAGCCTGAAAATGCACAGATATAAATGTTATAGGGTGCATTATACTTAAATATTTTTTTAAAAAAAAATGAAAAATACCTGTTGAAGGGAAGCTGCTTTCGCTCTGAAAGATGCCTCCAGGAATTCAGCCTCTTTCTTAAGTTTCCTTATTTTCTCAAGGTCAGAACAAGCAGCTTGCAGTTGCTCCTTTCCAGAGGTAGAACTTGACACATGCAATTCTTGTAGCAATTTTTCTAGTCTTATCAAAGCTTCTTCAACACTCTCCAGTGCCTAACACCAAATGTGAAAGTAATTGCAAAATCAGAATAAAAGGCATAGCAGAGGGACTGGAGGCAACTTTGGGATTGAGATACCCTTATACACAGACCAAATATCAATAACAGGACACCAAAATATAAAGTTTTGCATCATGCCAAAGCCAGGTCAGAAATCTCAAAATACTAGATAAAATCAGTATCAGCAGCCGTTCTTCAATTATCTTTTATTGCAGACATATGTGTAGTAGTACCATTGATATTATTTAATTCAAATATCAAAACCTGATCATACAGTGTAGCAGCCAGCATAGTGATGCGTGAGGGGCATGTACTAATCATAAATTTCCATTGTTGAGAGTTTAAACATAACCATGGCATTAATCGCTGAGAGGTTACAAAACATCATGAACTTGCAGTACACATAAAAGGAAAAATAGCATCAATGATGCCCAGACAAAAAGCAACAATAAAGGGCAAGATGTAACAAAATTATGAGGATAGAAGACACTGGAATACATTTGAAGGCAAGGGACCAACCTTGTCAAATGAATCTAGCTCTTTCTCACTAGGCAAATAAGTTCCAGATTCAGCCCTCTCTGTCATCTCATTTCTGCATCACATTTTCTGAGTTAAGGGTTATTTGCAATCACTACTCATTTTCAACAAGCATAATGGCCCTATGAATTGCAACACTTTTTTAGCACAAGAAAGATGTTATTAACATGACTTTCCCTTTATATAAAATTTCAAATCAAATAAAGCAAATTCTTGAAAAAACATCACTGCAAACAACAGCACAAGCTTCAGGAAGTTCGAGTAGAAGCTTAACACTTCAAATAAAACGCCACTTAGAAATCCTATCCCTCCTATAATGGTATCTTTCAAAGGACTCTCCTCAATCTCTCAGTCTATTACATCTTTCCTGGTGGTTAATTCAGCTACCAATGAACTCAAATTGCAGTATAAAAATTCCTCAAGTATTTCTGCATCATGTTGATGTGTATCTTCAGTTTCACATGTCAGTTCACTTATTAAGACCATGCATTATCTATCTTGCTACTATATCTTTGAAACAAATAGAGTTTATGTGTAAAAGAGAAAGGATAGAGACGTTATCCGACCTTGATATGTTCAGCTCTTTCATGCAGTCCATCAACTTGTTAAGCCTAAACATCAAAGACAGAAAATATTCTGTTAACTATACGTTATTTATATTGTCTCTTCATTTTTCTATATAACTAGTGAACCACAAGCTCAATTACCCCCTGGACAGAAATGTTGCTGCCTTAACATTTGAAGGGTTCTCCAGCCATTTACTGTATTTAATAAAGCTCTGCAGCCAATGAGAACAAACATCTAATACTTCAGGGATAGCTGCATCATTAGGGGGACCTTCTCGTTTACTTTTGTGGCCATGGGACTGTTTTGGCACTCCAGTGCTGCCGGGATAAAAGAGAAGCCAATCCAGCTCTTCACATACTACCTGTTCAAAGGAAAAGCAAAATGCATCAGTATAATTCAACGCAAAGCATGATTACAAGATGACAATAACCATGTTGCTGACCTCCACATACAATTGATAAGAACTTATTGAAGAGAGCTGAGGATAGTATAACACAATCCCTCCAATGATGTATCTGCACCAAATAAGCAGAAATTTAAGCACGAAATGAAACCATAGAAAGTAATATTAGACTTGGAAGGAAAGAAATCTGTAACATATCAGAACTACCTTATGAAGCTTTCAAGGGGATCATCTAGAACACCAAATCCATTTGTAGAAAGAAAGGACTTGGTACTTCTTCCTAAGGCAATAAAGAATCCAAATATTGCCAAATCTCTCTCCAATACCTGCAGTAAATCATTGCTGACTTCAATAACAGTTTCTGCAGGATTTGAAACATTGATACTGCATGCACACAAAAGCTAACCTCCAACATACACAACCAGTAATTTAATCATACTAACTATTTCCTTTAATTTATTTTTAGAAACTTTTCCGAGGCACAACAATATTTCAGCAATAGACTTCATCGTTTATGCTTATTATTTATAAATTCCCTTCTTTTGTTCACAGGCCAATTGAAGTATAGGAACTTACAGAAATAACCTCTGTAAGGTATAAGGAGAATATCCAGTGAAGGCACGTTGTAATTTACGCATTATGGCACATTTGTACATATAAGAAATTCTGATGAAAATCAAATTTTATAAATTAAAAGAGACACAACGGTTCCTCATTTCTCTACTATTCTTCTTCCCCAAGATAACATAAACCATATTCCCTATACAATGATCAACAATACCGGTTTCCATGTTGATTCTCTATAAAACCTTCTCATTATTATATGTTCTGTCTCAAGCATAAGGGAAATGAAATTGACATTTTTACACTTGCATATAGCGCCAGTAAATCATCAGTTCCAAACATATCTTATGTATGAACTTTTCCTTTAATGATCACACTACCAAGCCCACAAACTGTCTCTATATTTAGCAATTCAGAAGTTATTGGGCCTTAGAACTAACCTCGATACTCTCAGATGTTGTTAGTCTAGACCATATTTTCTCCCTATCTATCGCTTGCTGCAGCTGCTTCTGTATAAGATCCACCCAGAAAATTACCTTTTCTGAATCCCGATCAGTTTTCACTCTACATGCTGAAGCTCGAGGGCCAAAATGAACAAGAAAATCTCTGCATAGACCAATATCCTTTATAGAATGATAAGCTCGGGATATGGGGATGATATCAACCAGCATGTCGATCAGTCTACCAGTTATATCAGGAATCATAGAAAAAAAATGAGAGCAAGAAACTTTCGCTGGACCAAGTTTTGTAATTGCAGCAATGCAGGTCAATGCAAGCATGAGCAGTGATATGTCACAGGCGCTTCCTGAACCTACACCTTTCCCACACCTGGATATAAATTAGCAATAAACTAGCAAGAACTTAGCAAATATGCAATGATCAATAATAGTTCAATAAACTTGAAGTAACATAGAGGAAACATACACTGCAGTGGCAGCAGAGAAACGCTGGTCCCCTTCAAAATAATTTATGAAGGACATCACAACAGCTGGAATTTGCTCAGAGAAAAACCATTCATAAGCTTCAGGTTGCTTGGCTGATAGTTTATCCCTTATTAGACTCTCCAGAGGAGCAGACTGCCGGAGCAAGCTGTATTAATCCAACGGTCAAAAAAATTGACTAGATTGAATTGGAAATGACATTGATGTTTTACTACAAATAATCAACAGATTCAAATAAAAACACACGAATGATCATTAAAATCAGATTGTACTAAACACATGAAAGGGACAAACGATACCCAAAGAAGAGTCATAAAATGTAGCCAATTTAATTAGAACACACTGAAGGTCAGTGACCCTGATCTTTCAAAGTTTCAAAACTTTGTAATCAAATTCCACCAACTGAGCTACATCAAAGACTGAGAGTTCATGCCAATGAAAAAAAATTTGATGGCATCAGTATCCAAACTTGGAAAGTCAGTTCATACTTTACATCCTCGTAAAATTTAGCTGATTCACAAAGAGTACCAAGCCAAACTCCACCTTAGGAGAACTTTTGATATATTGAAAGAATGTAAAGATTTTGGACAGATAAAAGACTCAAATTAGAAGGTGCTGAAAGGCTAATGTCAATGAGAGGCATGAGTGATGACCCAAAATGCATTGACTTCAGTACCTCCTCTGCACAAAAGCATATGTATCCCTGTCTCTACCATCACCTCGGGATGAAATCTCACATGCAGCTTGCAATAAAGAATATACAGAAGCCTGAAAAATTAATGAAACTTCAGATAATTTAAATGATATTCAAAATGAAATGTAATGCATGCATTTTTTTGCCGCAGACAATTAGGAAATGCAATGTGAAGTAAACAATAATTTTCAAAAGTTTGTTGACAAACCTGATAAGAGAGTGTCTTTACCCATGCATTCCTGTCTACACCAAACCAAGCTGTAGAAAGCCAAAACAATTTTGACAGTGAGCCCTGTTCTTTAATTGCCAGTTCAAATACCCTGGCTGCCTCATGCAAACATTGAACAAGTCCATCATTGTAATCTTTTCCTTGCAATGACTGATTTAGCTTTGCTCTCATATCCTCAACATCACTACTGGTACTTGCTTGGGGACTCCCATTGACAGTAACGCCATCATCAGAAGAAGAATGGGGCAAGAGTTGTCTTATCCTTTTCGATTTAGAAGAGTTTGCAAAATTTGTCCGATAACTCACCAACTGGTTATTAAGAGTATAATTTTGAGTCTCTAGCATTGCAAGTCTCAAAAGATATCTCCTCCTCAAATTCCCGCAATTACTAAATAAGTAATCCAATGCTGCCATTCTTCGGCAGCAAATACGGTCTCTTATTGAATTTTGTGAAAGCCATGGATTTGCGGAGCTGGAGATACAAAATTCAAGAATAAGCATTGAGAGCGTACAAGAACTAAAGGCATTATAAAAAATTCCAGAAACTATAAACAATTACAGTAGGTCTCCATATAATTTACCACAAAGAGCAACAAATTAGGCAATAGACAAGTTATGTATCCAATTCAATCTACTCAACTGAACTTACTCCTGTGTGGTTGGCGAGAAAGTATAGGAAAATAAATCGGAAGAAACTTAACGTTCACATGCTCCGCTGTTTGGTTCATAAGCAAAAATAGATGCGCCAAACAAGAGACTAAACTATACTATTGCATTGTAAGTCAGTTGAATTAGTCAATATGCTGAATGCGAAACTGAAAATAAAAAAATAAAAAACAAACGAAAGAGAAACAATTAATTAAATCGTAGCTGCCATATAACTACTCGATAAATACTATTAATTAGGTGATAAACAGTCTGAATTTTACAAAATTCAGATTAACCCAAAAGCTGTGAAGTACCTGGAAGATACGAAGCCACGATGATGTAACTTAACGGCCATGTAAGAGAGAGAGAGAGCGAGAGAACACGAAAGCCAGAGAGAATTTTCGGCTACCGAGTAAATGGAAGTGAAATTGAGAGGAAAGTGTGTGGGAAAAGCAGTTGGCGTTGGTGCGTTTGTGAACAGAGGAAAATAATGCTGACGTGGCAGGGCGGGAGACTTTATCCGTATGCGTGGACAAGCGAACTATCACATAACAGCTGTGATGTTCTGCTGCAGCCTGGAAGAACGACGGGTGAAGATTTTCTGTGTGCTACGCCCTGTATGGTTATCATTTCAAGGGGAAATAGAATTTTCCTTCCGTTGAGTTACATGTGGGTTGAGAAAAGACTCGTAAGCGCAATTGGAACGTGTGTGTCGTTTACTTCGGGCTGAGAACGGGCTAGGTTGGGATAGAATCACAATTGTACGAAAATTTTTATATTTATTTTATATTTAATATATATAATTTGAATTTGAAATAGGAGATCTTCAAGTTATCTCATATCATTTTTTTAAAAAAAATTTAAATGATATTTTATTTATATTAATTTAATTTGTGAAATAATTTTTTATTCCGTATAATCATAATATATCAAAAAAATATAAACATCACATAAAAATATAAATTACATCGAGTCTTTAAATTTTTAATTATTAATTTTAAAAATTAATAACATGAATTAAAATTTAAAAATTATAAAAATTAATATTTTTTTGAACTTTAGCACCTATAACATAAAGTAAAAGAAATTTTAAATTAAATGAGTGATAACTAAAAAACTAAGAATGATAATAAAATTATTTATGTCTTTTATCTGTTTCTCTTCATTTTTTTTAACAAATGGGTTCACTCTAATTAAAAAATAAGTGTTTAATATTAACTATAATTAAAAAATTAAAAATATAATTAAAATTAAAAATATATGAATAAAAATTAAAAATTTTAAAAATATATTGTAAATAAATTTTATATCTCTAAATTTAGCATGTCGTCAACTTTAATTTTTATAAATAAGTAATTTTTTCTAAATTAAGTTTTTTTATTTTTTTAAAATCGAGTATTTGGGATTAATTTGAAGAAATCAATTTATCTCCAAACCTAACCTGAGTTTAATTCGAGTTTGAATTATTGTATCCAAATTTGTGTCATCCCCAATAAAAATGCCTAAAATGCAATCAAAATTACTCTTCATTTAAGAAGGGGTCCCATGAGGCATTAATCCCGTGAAGAATTTTGTCACCGCTAATTTTACTACACTTTATTAAATTTTATCACATGTTCTATGACTTGATTAAAATTTTGAAATATATTTTATTATATTGCCCTTAAAGTCTTGGGTTAGTCCATTAAGGTTCAAAAAGTGGATAAGCAATCAAGCCCATCCACTATGGCTCAAAAGTTGTTAGCTTAACAAGAAGTAATCAATCCAATGTTCAATCAACAAATCTAGAGCGGTTGAATTCACATTAAGGTCGATTAGAGCTCATTACATGTCATACCACCCAACCAGTACCTTCCCACCCCTTTATGAGTGTAAGCATTTTTCATTCAACGATTAAAAAGTCTCTTTCTTTAGAAAATACCATAGTCGATTAGAGCATTACCAACTTTGAAGATTTCTCTACTCGTACCGAAGAGCACATTCATGCCTCCCAATATTTTTAAAAACCTCCTTATTTAGAAAATACCATAGGTGAAGGAACTATGCCATCTGTCCCTCAGAACTAAAGAATTTAAGAAGGGAAGAACATGTCACCTATGCCTTTTCAAAGAATGCGAAGTATGAGATAACTAATTGATGTCTCATATGTTTCCGAGTCATGCCCATTGTAATATCCAATTCCTATTAGTAGTATTGGCGCCTAGATTTCGGTATAGACCAAATAAGACACCGTAGGGTTACTCGATTTTAACCCTATTAGAAATATTTTCTTTATAGTGCACGTGAGAGATATCAGACCTAATTTGGTAATTTCACACTTGATCGGTGCGCCGGACGACCCTAGAATATTTTTTGAATTTTTCTCTATTGGCTTGGAAAAGAAAATTCTAATTTACTACATGAATTTCCATTTAAGGGTTATGAATGGAACAAGCCTTTGTTGAGAAACATAATCCATATATTAGAGAATGGACCAATTAGAAGAAATCTCATGGATTGCCAAGTTTGAAGTTCTAGTTAGTTCTTTGAACTATTCTAACTAAATAGTTACAAATGAACTAATTACATAATTAGTTTTTAACTAATGGCAAATTAGAAGTTTTAAGTAAGTTGAAGGGTAAAATGGTAAATTGAGGGAGCACTATATATATGTTAGAAGTGTGTAGAAATTTGAAGAAAGATCAAACCAACACTTAGCCAAAAAAAAAGAGAGAAATTTGAGCTTCAAAGGGGGTGCTGCTACAGTGACTATTCAAGTTTTTTTTTCATGATTTTTCATGTGTAATCAAGCCAAATTAAGGTTACAAACCAATCCCTAAGCTCAATTGAAGTCTCTATTAGTGGAAATTCAAGAAAAAGAGGTAAGAAAAACATCTTCTATGAGTTTGATAAGTGAGAATTCAAGAATGTGTTAATTGATGTTCTTATGTGTATTCTTGGCTTAGATTGAGTTAAATTCTAGTTTGGAGCTTGAAGGAGTCATTAATTTGAAGAAATTGGCAAGGTGAGAATTAGGGTTTTTGGTGATTTTGTTGTAGAGATTTCAATTGATTGTAATTAGGGCTTTAGAATGAAATTGGCATGATTTTGTTGTAATTGGAACAAGAAATTGAGAAAAGAAATGTGTTGTAACCTAGGGTGAAATTCTGCCACTTTAGGGAAGTTAGGAATTGAGTGGTGTTTTGATTGAATTGTTGTGTGTAAATGATGCATTTTGTGAATGGAATGTATATGGTTGATGAAAAACCCAAAAATGAAGAAAATGGGACATAATTGTCCATGTTGGAAAGGTGAAGGGCAAGTATGTCCAATCAAATGATAAGGTGTTCAATAATTTTCAGGGCGCCGAATGGTGAGTTAGTTTCGATTATGGCTCCGTAACTAAAATCGGGAAGTGGTTTACCTCTGGGCTTTGTATGCCGATTAGGGCATTTAGTAGTTAAATGAAATTTTAGTGTTCGATTTGGTTCTAAATATCATTTATGGCGCGTAGGTGAGGATAACCGAGAGCGTTAACAGGAGCAGGAATCGGGAGCGAAATTGAGCGCGGAGCGGTTGTGAGTGAAAATTTGCCATTTCTTTTACTTTTCGGTTATTATGTTTTCGCACAATGACTATGTATGTTTTATGAGCTTTCGATGCATAAACATGATTTATGATCTTGATATATATTCATAGACATGCTTTTACATGATCGATTTGTGAAACAGTTTGAAAATTACTGCATTTGTTTTAAGGCCATTGGTACCCTCAGATTATAGTGGTGATGATTGTATTAGACCCAGCCGGTATATCCCGTGCACATGGGCAGGTCTTGGGGGTGTGTCACTAACTCCGGGAAGTTGGGATGTCGAGTCATGTGAGTCGCTCTATGTGTACGGGATATTGTCTCGCTATATGCATGCGATGTAGGATTTCGCTGCGTAGTCAGTGAGTTGTCTTGAGATGTCACTGTGGGTGCTGCTAGTTGAGGTGCCCCGTGACCTACTCACGTATGCGGTGCTAGTTGAGTCGCTGCGTGGGTATAGAGCTTTAGGGTTACCATTGGTACAGTTTAAAAAGAAAATGGCCGAGCGAGGATTTTACTAGTTTTCGATTTACCGATAGCATTTATGCATTTATATGCACACAGCAGTTATTATGTTATACAGATTCTGAATATAATTTTCCAAAGATGTAGATAAAACCCGCTCGGCAAGATTTCATTAGCATATGATATTAGAAACCGTTTTACAATTTTACATCCGTTTTAGAAGCATAATTTCTGCATGTACTTTAGAAATTGCTATCTTTGTATAATATTCTTGTAATTGAATTCTCATTTACACTCACTGAGCTCCTTTAGCTCACTCGTTTTATGTTTTATGTTTTAAACCCCTTTCCCAGGTGCAGGTCTCGGAACGCAAGCTGCTGATTCTCCTATCGCCGAGTAGTGGGCCGAATCCAAGGATAATTTTTGTACATGTAAATGTGCTAATAGCACTCTTTACTTTATGCATAATAGTTGTAGGCATGTATATTTGTAAGTATGTGTTGAATCAAGAAGAAGAGATTTCCAGTTTATAATGATCATTTTTACTTTTATGATTATGCTTATTTTATGATTTACACAAAATAATTGAGTTGTGTTGGAATTAGAAGTGAAATTTCTTTGCAGGTTTATGTGGATTTTTCGAAAAACAGGGGAAACTCTGTCCGTTTATTTTTAAAACTAAAAATTCGTTTTCATGTATATTACTAGATCTTCTTAGTAGTAACAAGAATTAAAAAAGGGGTTCGCCTTGCGGAATTTCTTAACCTACCCAGTTAGGTTCGGAGGAACTTCCGTCGGAGTGCCCGGCAGGGCCGCTGGGATCTATAGTAGAGGGTCTCGGGTCGGGTCCTGTCACCCATGACCCTAAAAATTGAGGAACCCACAACGCTAGCTAACCACCCAAAAAACCTATATAATCACAAGTGATATCTCACACGCAATGAACAAATAAGCAATTCCTATACATTCAAGCTCTCTAAAAAATATCATTATACTCACCTTCACCAATAATTTTCTAACTTAAGCATCGAAGAGATTTTTTCAAAAACCATTACTGGCGCAGCCTTAACCAATTTTGTTTTGTAGCAAATAGGTTCCAACCACCATAAGGTTTCAGGAAGAGTAACAATAATTCATTTATACATTCACACCATTTTCACAGAGAAATAAATTTATCTCTTGATTAAGGACTCTAAGTTTGACTGAAAGCCCAAAATCTACAGTTAACAAGTCGCCGCTATTTGTAAAAAATGAGGCAAAAATCTATGAAAGTTAATAATTTGAAGATAAATAAGAAGACCACCCAAGAAAAGCTGACGAGGTATCGAGAGTATAGTGCTACACTCTAACTTTGCGAGTCATGTAGTAGAAGAGCAAAAACTATAAAAAGAGTATTCTGGTAGTCAAAAGAGATCATTGGCAATTAATACATGATGTAAAATTTGTTAAAAGAGTTAGAGACGTTTAGATGAGAAATGGTAATCATATGGAAACTTTGAAGGATATTTTAGAGACCCAACGATAATTAAATGAGAGTCGACAACCCCTCGGCCAAAATGATCAATCGATGAAGATATTTAGCATCCACATGGTCCATTTACCGCCTTGCTTAGGTGAAACAAGCTGGTGGTTTACCCATAATAAGAAGCAAAAATAACAAGGAGGAGAACAAGATGAAGAATAAGAAATCAGACCTTGGGAAGAAAGGCCATGAGGAAGACAAAAGTACCCATTACTAGCCAAATCTCATATGCGTAATTCAAATAGGGTGAGGAAGCAAGCCTAGAAAGAGAAGAGAGCGATGACTTAGATGAGCATAATGCTTGACGACTCCTAAAGGTGAAGTAGATGAGTAGAGGAGAAAATATAGTTAAAGGTAGATTATGAGAAGAAGACCCAAAAAAGAAAATAAAAAAGGCTAGAGTATAGGCTAGCAGAGCTTGCGGAGGTAAGGAAGTAATGAGAACTAATTTTGCAGATTAAGAATAAGAGAGAGAAAGTCACCACTCACCGACGACCTCAGAGATATAAAGCTACCGACCACATTCAGAATGCCTAACATCACAGTTTATAATGGGACTTCGGACCCCAACCACTATATAGACCAAATAACTAATCTCTTTTCTATTTTTGGACTTAGGCAGAATCATATGTGTACGTTTTTTTATATGAAGTTAGAAGGGCAAGCTCTATTATAGTAGTAAGGGCTCAAACATAGAAGTATCACATAGTATAGTTAATTGCACTATGGGTTATGGAACATTTCTAAAGAGTTTGTGATTAGGTTAAGGACCCTCAACAATTGTGAAATATCCAACAGTGGCGAACAAAGAACTTAAAGAAGTTTATGGAGAGATTCCACAAGGAAGTAATGCAGGTTAAAGCCTTTGACCTACCTATTTCCCTAGAATCATTAAATGATGGTTTATAGCTGAACAGGTTCTAGTACTACATCTCTAAAAAGCACATCCAAACCTTAAATAAATAGTTTCATCGGCTCTTAAATAAATGGCTAGACAATTTTATAAAAACATAAGTATTCTTATATTTTTTTATTCTAATTTTTTAAATATAAATTAGTGGTAAAAATATTTATGTGTGTGTGTTAAATTTTACAGCATATAATAAGTACTTAAAGTTGATTCGTCAACGTCGATGCAAATATCAGGGAGTTTTGCCATAAGGGTGCACATTTTTATATACATATTATTTTTAAGTTTTTGACAGATTATTGTGTTGACATTATATCCTGCCATATAGATTTTATGTTCTTATGAGATAATATTATTCTAAATTTGTCATCATTTAATTAAAAGAAGGTGTATCTTAACAGATGGTCTAAAGTGAGAATTGTGGAGCAATTATTTGTAAGTTTATTGAGTATCAATATTAAATCAGTCATTTTATTTTAAACTTAAGAGTGATAATTTTTTAGACAAAAATAGTCATAAAATTATGGACTCATGCTTTGAAATAAATATAATATATACTGTTATATTATTTCATATTATTTTGTGTTTATGTTTAGTGGATGATTTTAATATTTTTACTTTAATAATTTAATTATAAATTTAACTTTGAAATTTAAAATAACATAATATAGCAAAAAAATGATAAATAGCAAATGAAATTAAATTTAAATTTGATTAGGCTTCACAAGCAGAAATAACATTACATGGTAACAAATAAAGAAAAAATAACATTAAATGGTAACACAATTTCTATGTAAAGCAACAGGGTTTTGACAAGTCTTGCGGTATGTTTATACTGTTTGTAGTTACTACACACATTTTTCATCAGCTCCTCCCCTTGCAATGGAATCTAATTCGTCCTACTCCTCTCTAATTGTTGACGTGCTATAAAAGGTTGGATGTCAATATTTCTTAACTCATCCGAAACTATTTAATTTGACGAATAGCCAACTAAATTAACTAACTCGCTATATGCACCAAAAAAATCACTTGGATGTATAATAGGATGAGCAAAGATCTTGATGCTGTAATCTGATCTATATGCATACCCCAATATTATGGGTATAAGGCAGTTGTCAAAAGTCAAACTTCTGACGATTGCATGTTTTAGTGATAATATTTATTATTTTATTTTTATTTCTTTCATTCACTATAAATCATAAATTATCAACTAGGTGAATTGTAATTCGATTAAATTTATCATTGTACTTTAATGTTAGGGTATGTGCTTACGCGCCATCCCAGTTTGTATGAATATTTAGTTTGTAATATTTATACAATGCATATTTTATTAAATCGCTGATAACTTTTATTAAATGGTAATTAAGCTTGTAACATTATAAAAATGATATGATCTGAATGAGTTCATATCTGGTTTAAAGAAGTTTAAACCATGGCTAAGAGTTAGCAAAGCTGATAGTTATAAATGCTAAGTGTTAGCAAGTTATAATACCCAGCGGGATCTAAAAAGTTAGAACCTAATCTATAATGTAACAAAGACCTGAGAATCTACTAGTAATGACAAAATTGCAAAGAGTTGCAATAGAGACTAAGAAATGTCGTTATGGAAGTATCTTCTCAAATAAAGAGTTCCTGATCTACGTTTACCAATGAGGGTCTATCGGTGAAGCACATAGATTAGTGTATGTCTATAGCTGTATTGTACAAATGGTTATTCTTAGTTAACCATGAGCTTGGTTGAAGTTCATATAGACATACAGGTATTCAGTTAGGACTGGATACTGAACAGACTCAAGAGGACCCCAATAGATAACCTATGAAACCGTCAAAGGAAGGTCCTCACGAGTTGAGTAGTATTTGTGGTCCTTCGACCTGAGCGCCACGGTGAACTTGTGGGAGATCCATCATACTTTGGTTCCACGTATGTCAGAAACCTTTCATGGTCTGACCGCTACGTGTCGCTGGGTATGGTCCGATGCTCATGGAGTTCGGTGTGCGTAGATATGGGATCCGTCAGCTCACATAGATGGGTTGTATATCCGAACTTCGAGATTGTATCTTGTAAAGTCTTATGGCCGTAAGCAATTAACCTGGGAAAGGAGTTTCCTCCAGGTTCGAATATTATAGCAAAAGTGTTTGCGTAAATTGTTCATAAAGATACGAATCTGAAGATAATAAAGTGATGGATGAAATTATCAGGATTTGACGGTAATGATCTATATCCCGTTCATCCTGGATATAATGACGGAAGGATTATACGAATATGGAGTAACCTCAACATGTATGGTCTGACGCGCTGATTTGTAATATCCGTAACGTGTGCGTGGGGCATCGTTCACGGACTTGTGAAATAGTTTCATTTGACGAATCGGGCGTGGACCTAGGGAGTCCCAATATGAAATGTACTCTTTGAGCACTTGGGCAGCGTACCGTATTAAATAGTTTAATACAGTAAAATCCAGCAATTTACTAAGGTTACGTTAACTAAAGTATATGGTCAGATGGTGGGACCCACTTTAGGTTAACTTGGTAACCGAGTAAGGACATAATTGTAATTTCACTTGATAATTATTTAATCGTTAAATAATTCAAATAAATATTTATTTATTTAATTGTTGAATAAATGAATTAAGTTTAACTAAGGTTAAGAGTTAACCATTTAGTTAAGTTAGATTAACTATACTTAATGGTTAAGTAAAAGTTAACCTAATTATGGTTAAATTAGTTAACTATGATTAAAATAATTAAATATTCTTTTAATTAACTAGAGTTAAGAGTTAACTATAGTTAGAATATTTTAATGTTAGTTTAACCTAACTAAAGTTAAGAGTTAACTATGATTAGGTTAGATTAAATTCAAATTGAAATTAAGTGAAATTAAGTGTTATGAAATGAAATTAAATTCATTTGTATAAATAAAACAAATGTAAATTAAATTAAAAAGGTTTTTGTTAAATTGATTTTGCAAAATTAGGTCAGCCATTTTACAAAGAGAGAAAAGAGAAATTGTCTTCTAATTAATGGATTCAAGAGTTGAATTCATTATTTTCTTTTAAGGCTTAAGACTAATTTAGCAAAATAGGTTTTTGATTAATTGATTAAGTGTTAATCAAAAGAAAAAATCAAGAACACAAGTTTAAGTAGTTAAACAAGTGCTGGATCAAAAGCTGTCATTCTAGATAATCAAACCCACCATTGTTGATTACTAGAATTGATCAAAGACAACATTTTGGTGGACTTCAACAATCTCCAACCAAAGGCTTCAAGGGTTATTTCTCAATCTCGTTTCTGATTAATATATTGTGATTGTGTTTACTGCAATACTTTAAGCTTCCGCTGCTTCATTATATATATGAGATATGTATAAATTGTGATTAAACACAAAACCCACATGCAAACACCCATGAATGTACAACTCCCAACATTTAAAACTTTGTGACTAAGTTATCAGAAAGGATTTCATACCTTTTACCGACTCTCATCTATAAAAAAAAATTCACTTTTGCATTAACTCCTATATCCACTTAACCAAAGTGGTCACGTGAAGAAATCATGTATCTTTTGCAATTGCATTAATGCTCTTTGCAATATTAGTGCTTATAATGTCATATTTTTAGAATGCACCTATTGATTGGGTCTATTTTTCAAAACCAATGTTCTCCTCCAAATATTTTGTTGTCTTGTGTTTCATCTCTCATATCTTATTAATTTAGTCTCGAAAATTAAAAAGGCAATACACATTTGTAGTAACAAACTAAGTAGCTACAATTTTTTTTTTCCTTTTCAATTGATATCTTATTTTTTTATTATTAAAGTTTTTCTTTAAGTGATAGGTACAAACCTCATGATGGACATTAAGATAACACAATTTGAATAACCTTCTCAATACTAGTGTATTGATCAGATACGAATACTAAATCCTCAATGCCACTAATAACTCCCCACAATTTAGCAATAAATCATGTCTAAAAAATATCATTTTTAAAATCAATAATCCCCCATACTAATGAAAATATTTGATTATTTTTATCTTTACATATAGCCATAAACATTTTGCCTAAATAAGCACTTTTTAAAAATATTTTATTAATTGCAATCATCAATTAGATGGATGATTAAAAATCTCTGCTGCATGGTCCTAACATTGCAAAGAAATATATAAAGCGCTTGTTGTTGTCAATTTCCAAATGCATAATTGTACCTAAATTTTATTATTCCAACATATAGCACTAGGTAGAAAGTAATATAAACGATCATCTAGTGTTATTAGCTATCAACGTACATGCATGCTCTTTAACTTGTTGAGCAGTAGAATACATTAACTTCATATCAAATTTTTCATGTATGTTGGTTTGAATTTTCTTTAATATGTAAATTTTACCATCTAATAAAACTTAATTTTTATTAATTTACTAATAATCCAACTATTCGTTTGCTTAATTTTTATTAATTTACTAATAATTCAACTATTGGCTTGCTGATAACCATCAAACATTCGGTTTAATTAATATATATGATTTGCATATACTCTTCATATAGTGAAAAACCTCCACGTTATCGATGACATTATATATACTCACCATTTGCATCTATTATCATTGCATTTCACCTCAAAACGATATTTTTATGGACCTTGAACTTGAAACTTTCAATTACCCTTAAGTGCTAGCAAGTTAATAGCCTCGTGGAGTTCATTCTTGCTATTATAACTTCCTTATAAACATATCCCCAATTCCAAAATACGATATCTTACTTCATATGACCAAGTTGGTATCAGATGAATAAACTGAAAATGATTTTCTACTTCAACTTCATCTTCTCTTTTATGTGAATCATTGTATCATGCACCTTTTTAAGAGAACTGTAAGAAACTTAACATTGTCTTCCTTTCTGTATATCATTCAATTCATCAGCTTCTCCCATATTGTCAGCATTTTCATTATCATCGTCAACCCCATCTAACTAACTATCATAATACATAGAAGTTAAGTTGTCGTTGAATATTATAGGAGAATAATGACAGTCAATTGTAATATTTATAGAAAACACAACAATTAGTATTGTTGGGACTATACTATTCACTTAGTTACTATCACTTATTGATATAAAGTGGTTACAACAAGTTGTTAGTTCTCAATAGACGTCTCTGCATCCTCTTCACATACGAAAGCTCTAAAATCTATTATTATACATAAAATTATGAAAATACTTTTATTGGCCCCATAAAAAATTGGACATTATTATCATTTCTAAATTTAATTGGTTTCAACTTCACCCTTACTTAATTAATAATTTTTTTTAAAAAACATTTGATACTATACATTATTAACCCCAATTGTACAACACATAATACTTAACAACTCTTCATAATTAACATTATTTAAAATTGAAATATCAATATTTTTTAATTGATATATCTCTCGCCATCATCATTGGATAATATATAACAACTCTCCTACCTTATCTCGATATATACAATAAATGACTTATACTTCATGACACTTATAATAAAAAATAATGATTTAAAAAAATACTTAAAATGATTAAAAAATAGATATTAAAAAAATGGGCGCCAATTCCTCGTGGGATGAGTACTCATCAAGCACTCTCTGCACCCCTATTATGCACATTTCTTTGGGCTTTTCTAATTTTTTTTCAATGTCAAAATTTTTATAGATCCATATTATTTATTTTCTAATTAATCACATTATATTATATCTACATTCGGTGTTCATAAATGTACAAAATAAACACAAAATCTTCATAACACAAAACTACATTCGAAACTCAAATTTTAAAAAGCTTAAATTTATAAATATATATGAAAGAATTTATATCTCATAATAATACATAATAAATAGTTGTATCTTTTTTCAATTAGAAGATTAAAATCTAGTTATTCTGTATTCAAATTTATTAAAGTGTGTATTTTGAAAGTAATTTTAAAGTGTTGATTTTATGGTATTTGATTTTAGTGATTTAGTTATATTTTATAAATAAGAGTAATTTTTTCATTTACCCAATTTTTGCTAATGAAAATTGGAGAGTTAGTTTTTGGTTATAATGGCCTAAATTTTGTGCTAGTCTTTTTTTTAATTTACACAATGGTGAGCTTTTTTTTTGTTAAAAAAAGACTTAAAAAATAGATAAAAATGATATAGGGGAGTCTATCTCTATTTTTTAGCGACGGAGGCAATAAAAATCAACTTTTACATCATTGAACTTCATTTTTCATGATCTACATAATAGTGTGGTCATTTTTAGTAAAAATAAATTAGAAGACGACTAAAAATGGTGGAGAGGGACGGCGGTGGCTGCACCCTATCCACCATTTTTGTCATCCTTCGATCCTTTTTAGTCAAAAATGACTCTACTGTTGTGTAGATAAATAAAAATAAAGTCTAATTATATAAAATTTGATCATTTTTTGTTGTCAAAATATCACCAAAAAATGACAGTCGGCCGACCACCGTTTTTCATCAACAATGGCTATTCTATTTTAAAAAAATTTTAATTTAATTTATTTTAAAAAATTATTTAATAAAAATATAAACCAATTACATAATAACATATGTCTAAAAGTAATTAACCATATTATGACATGTGTTCTTTTATTAAAGTTTATTTTTTTAAAAATTATACTAAATTAAATTAATAGATGAGATTGTGACGTATGTTCAAAAAATAATGAATTAGTAAGATTATGTCACGTGTTTAAAGTATAATTTATTTTTATAATTAGATTATTTTTTTACTCTTTTACTATTAAAATTAATAAATTAAGATAAAATTAAATATTTTAATTTTAATTAAAATAAATTTATCAATTAAACTAATTTTCTAAAATAAAATTGTTCTTATATCATATTAAAATAGAGTGGGGTACACAAGAGATGTGGCGGCTTTAACATTTACCATAGAATAATGTCCATTAGGTCCAGCTTCGGTATTTTTTTTTATTTTTTTGGTCACTTGTAGCCGTAGGTTTCTTGGTTACCATGGCCTACGTGATCTACTCATTAATTTTATATTGAGTGACACTATTTAGTCTCGTTTTTAATTCAAAGATCCCTCTTTTTTTTCTTTTTTGTATATTATTAAACATTTATAAATATTTTATATTTTTAATATTATCCATTTAATTTATAATTTTACCTTTATGTTCACTTGTAACGTTTTAACATGTAATTACAGTTTTATTTTTAATTTGAAATTATGTTAATTTTATTCTGCTACATACTCGTTATGATTGCAAATTCATCTTAGTTTCAAACTTGCATGTATCCGTCTATCTTATATATTTGATTCTCTAATTTAAAACAAACTTTTTTACTTTTGAAATCGGTAGTGAAAAGGATGTAAAACTCATAAACAAATGCATAAAACAATTAAATAAATATTTTGATTTTGATTCTTGTTAACTCATGAAGGATGAAAATAAAGAAACAATTACTTGAAATATGGCAAATATCTTTGAGGGAAAAGGGCTGGACCCCAAGATTTGGAGAAAGACACGCGTAGGTTTTTGTAGTTTTGGAAAATATTAAATTTTTTTAATATAGTAATGAATTCTATTAATTTGGATGAAAAATACTCTTTGAATATATATATATATATAAATAATAACTGACACATTTTTATCTATTTATTTTATATATTAAAGTTAGTAACCACCTCTAATTTTGTTGTTCAACCGTTAACGAAACAGTCAACGAAAAAATGATTGGAGCCCAATCAATTTCTTTAAACACTTTTGAATTCTAATTTTTACAATTTATGTAATAATGAGATCGGTTTTGTTATAAAGAGCAATGAAGACTAGAAAAATGGACAAAGAAAGATGGCATGGCAACACTATAGTATTGCCTTCAAACAACAGCACGTTATAGTGCAGCGCCATTTAAGTTTGATAAATCACGTTTAATTATTCAGAATATGGTGGCAATACACCATATCTCGCCACTATTTGCAAGCAGTTCCTACGGTAAACGCCACATTTTTTTATCTTTTGCATATTCGTACGGCAAAATCTATTACATCATTATATAAATTGTAAAATTTTAAATTTAAAAGTGTCTTCAATAAATTAATTGAGTATTAATACTTTTATCAACAATTGATTAATAATAATATTAATTAATTAATAATTATTATTAACTAATTATTACATCGTTAACCAATCGCTATCACCATCGATCAAAGATGTCAACAGTGACTAATAGTGACAATATGATTTTATTTTTAATTTAATTATAATAAAAAAAATATGTAATTTTTTTAAAACTTTTTAATTGTATAGATTACTTTTTTGAATCATTAGTGAATCAGAATTCATTTACTTTTTTGAAAACTATTTAGGTTTTTTTGTCCATTATTCCAAATTTTTGGAGTCCAACATTCTTTTTCTATCTTTGATTAGGAATTTGAAAAGAAGTTTTCAAATTTACAACATAAATTAAACAAAACTTATGAAAAAATTCCTTTTTTTCTATGTATATAATTAATATCTCGAATTAGAATGAACAATGCATGCTGATTTGGATATATATATATATATATATATATATATATGAAAGATAGAAAGGTCTTGAAACTTTTTAATTTTTTTCCTCTCTTTTTTTCTCTCAAAAAGCACACAAAAAATAATGAGAGAAAAAAAAACTCCATACCCATAGTAATTAAAAAAGAAAAGAGGTTTGTTTAAAAAATGGATATTAATAAAAAGGGACAAGGATATTTAAGCCCTTATATTATAATGAAAGTGGTAATTTATACATCTTATTTTTAAAAATATTTATTTTCATTTTTTATAATTTTTTCTCTTATGATGTAATTATTTTTTTTTAAATGAGTTTAAATAATAAATTTTCTAAATTGATTTGATGAAGTGAATTTACTATTTAGAAAAGGGGTGTGAAGAAGATATGAAAGGGGTGTCAATAGTTCTACTCTAATGAATGGGATAACCTCAATGTCGAATGCTAATATTGATATCATTAGGGCCCATTAACACATTTCCAGTTAATTCTTAAAAATTTAATTGCTATGATTTAATTGTAGGGCAGGGGGATATCATCCACTAACTAGTAACTACATTGTATTTGTAGGGGTAAATGGTAATAGTAATACTTGGTTGATTTATTGGGTAATTTCAGATTCCACAATTGACATTATAGGAATAGGGTGATTTCATAATGTTAATTCTACACTTTTTAAATAATATTTTAATTATTTTTATTTTAAATGATGCGTCAAGTAATTATTAAATAATAAAATTACATAATAAATAATTTTAAAAATTTACAAATTTCATTACACAATAATTATTAAACATATCAATTTGAGATAAAAAAAAATTTAAAATATTATTTAAAAAATATAATATTACTCATTAAGCAGTATCTTATTAAATACACAGTATGACTAAAAATTTGGATTCTGATTGATTCCACATTACTAATCACGAGATTTAGTTGACATATACTATAAGAGTCTCAAAATCTATTTTCATAAATGCATTCTAAAATAAAGTATCATGTGATATGTAATCACTAATATTTTTATAATTTTAAAATTATTTATTACATTATTTTATAATTCATAACCTTGTACAGAGAATGTTATATCAGTTGAGATACAATTTTTACATATAAAGTTTAGAATATCAATAATCTTATTATCTAGTATTATTGATATTACAAAGTAAAGAAAAAATATCATTTTGATCTTTGATTTTATAAATATATATCAATTTAGTTTTTATTTATCCAATATATACTATGTTAGTTTTTATATAAAAGAAAATAATAATTTTTTAAGGACAAAAGTAATAATAATAAATTATTAAAAACATCCTTATAAGACTAACATGATATCTATTAGAGAAGTAAGGACCGAGTTAATATATATTTATAAAATTAAAAATTAAAAAATATTTTTTCAAAATAAATATTTAAATTTATAAAAAATGAAAACCTAATATTGGAAAAAATTTACCCTACTTTTTTATATGAATAGGAAAGATTTGAATTTAAAATATTTTCTTTTATAGAAAAAAAAAGATCCATAGCAAACCTTTATCAGTAAATTAAGCAGAAATTTACTCTTTTGATCATCGACATGGCAGGCTATATCTATTTGAACTATGCTGGATATCTCTCGAGATGCAATCACAATCATAATAATTTATTTATTTATTTATTTCTCCGGAAGCAAATTGTTTGTCGTTCACAAAATTCAAAAGACGCAGAGACGGTAGGCGTATCAGAATTGACTTTTGCCAATCCAAGAAGAGTGGAGACGTGTGAGGAGGGCCCGCATACTTAATACAGTTGTGAATAATTTAACCAAAACCGAGAAGATTGGTCGAAAATATTTTGTTTTTTAAATTTAAATTCTTATTTATTTTCATATTATATTTTAATGAGTAATGTTAATATTTTAAATTTTTTATTTTATAATAATATGTTAAATAATTATTAAGTAATAAAATAATATAATTTTTAAAATTATTCATTATATTATTTCATTACATAAAAATGAGCGCTTAATGATTAAGGCTGAGCACTCATATTTTAAAAAATAAATAACAAAAAAAAATTCTAACAAATGCTAAAAAATAATTTGAAATAAAAGAAAACAAAGTAAAATAAGAGTGATATAGTATAAATCCTAGCACAAAAATACATAAGTATGCGTATCATAATAAATAGTATAATGATATGAATCAGATATCATTTTCACATAGACTTTTATAATTTATTCTTTTTATAAATTATTAAAATTAATCATACTTAACTTTTATTTAGATAAACTTGAAATTGAGAAACTTTACTTTATCTAATTATACTAAAAATTAACCTAAACTCAAATAATAAGCAAATAAAGATATGAATTCGCTAAGTTAAGGAAACTTAGGATTACAACTTATCCTCCAAATACTTTATTAAATCTATTATTCTCTTATTTTAATCATTCAATAATAAATTATTGGTTAGATTCTTAATATTGTTATAAGCCTCTTTCAATTATCAAATAACTATATTTTAATCTAATAATTACCTAAATGTCTATAATAATCAGAATAAGGTAAAACTCATTAAGAATTGATTTATTAATAACACATATGTCATGTGAGTATATTTCTATCCCATATGAAACTCATAGTAGTTACCATATGATCATATATTAAACTATCATACATTAAACATATAAATCTTTATGTTGAGTTCATTATAATTACTTAAACAATTAATATATTTTGCTAGATATAAAGAAAGCATTAAACCCATGACAGAATAAACAGTTCTTCTTATTGAGTTCATAAAATAAGAGAAATAATAAAATTTAATTACATATTAGATTTAAAAGTTGAACTTTAGATAAATAAAATTAATTCATAATGAATTTAAGAGTCCGTAAGCAAATATTTAAAGACATAATTAAAAATGACATAAAATATGAGAAAATAGAAGATGTTAAATAAGGTGGACGCCCTGAATCGTTTTTTTCTCTCTTTTACTTGCTGCACAATCCTTGCTATTCAATCTTCAATCCTACTTTAATCTCCCATGTAATTTGTTTTTGTATTTTTTTTTTACTTCTCTATTGCTCTGTGCTTGGCTTTTAAATGGGTCTTTTATAAGCTTTTATAATCCTAAAATTCGACTACTTCGAATTCAAGTTGGATTTAAAGTTCAAAAAATTTTCTTTTTCTTTAGTCGCATGAGTACTACAGCGTTGGTTTTGGGCGCCACAGCGTTCAACTCTCTATTTCGGATGTCGCAGCACTGAGACTTCAAAATTTTCCTTTGATATGCTAATTAAGCGCCAACGTAAGGTGTGGAGCACTGCGACGCTGAAGTCTCTGAGTTGGAGGCTGCAATGTTGAATCTGGACGCCGCAACATTGGGCTTAATCTTCAAATCTCTCTATTTATTTGTCATATTTTGAGAATCTTCATGTCGTGGGGTTGAAAATCTATATTTTATCAATAAACTCTATAAATAGCTATATATTCATTAATTTAAGGTAAAATTTAAGTTTGAAAAGATAAAAATAATATTCTTTATAAGACTCCATTAAAGAATAAGAATGACTTACTTAAAGGAAAAAAAATGAATATTTAGAAAGGGTTTTTATACTGAAATCGGTTGAATGATCTTCAAATGTAGAGCTTCTCTCTCTAGTCAAATTTTTACAAAGCTGAATATGTAAAGAGTTGATTCACCCTTCAGTATATAGAGAGGGCTCGATGTGATCTCAGTCATAGAGAGCGAGAGATTTGATGATTATAGCCCATTAACGTGTAAGGAGTCTTTTCACCTAACTAGCACATCTGTTCAAAACTCACCCCAACTGTCTAATCAAAATCAACAGTCTGAGATAAGGTCATGTTTATGGAAATTAAAAAGACCTTACTGTTGAGTGACAACTTAAACGATGATTCTCAAATGGTCACTTGCATTAAATGCACTTGACGCCAAGTTTAAATTTCAAAAATACTAGTCTTGAGAACACTCTCTAGATAGGTCAAGCACAACACGACTTAAAGCACGCTCATGATAAGTACATCATTGAGAACACACCATTATGATTGGTTGTTAAGCCATGATCAGTCTTAGGCAGTACTTAGCCACTCTAACCACTAATGGGTCTAGGCTTGCTCACTTTAGGCCTAAGATATTGAGGGTAGTATGGGTCTCTCAATTCTTAATATTGACTAGTTAATAGTAAAAATTTTTGTAGAGTGTTCAGGTAACTCAAAGTCCTTAGATTTACACTATACTTTGTCCAAGGAATTAAGTTCATTAAGGGTTGTACACTATCCTTTATAGATCGAGCACTTATATTCAACCCTTATTTAATGTCGAGCTTGCCTATACATCAAGACTACTTAAGGACCTTACTGTTCGAGTCGGTGTTTACTTGTTATTCTACATATAGTTGTGTATTTATATAAGTGTACATTCTCATTAAATCTCTAATACCTATTTATATGGTATTATGCATATAACATTACAGACCTTGTACGATCTGAAGGAGTTCAGATCAAATCTAAAGGAGTTTAGATAAGGGCTAATAGTTAGCTACGCTGAGACATATAATTACTAAATGTTAGCACAGTTAAGTATTAGCTTGTTATAATACCCAGAGTTAGAGCCTTGTCTGTAATGGGACATAAACATATAAATATACTAGTAACTGCATAGTTGCAACCAGGTGCCAAAAAATGCTAGTTGCGCAAGTATGTTCTCGAATAATTGTCACTGATCTATTTTTGCCGATGCGGGTCTGTCGATAGATACCTTTATATATAGATCAGCATATATCGTACCTATAGGGTATAGATGGTCATATTGACATATGGGCATCCAGTTAAGACTGGATATGGGACAGACTCACGATGGCCTTCGATAGACACCTTATATAAGTCATCAACGGAGGGTCCTCTCGAGTTGAGTTGTATACATGGTCTTTTGACCTGAGTACCAAATGGGCTTGTAAATGATCCACCATACCTTAGTTCCACGCATGTCATAAACCTTTCATGGTGTGACCGCTGGATGTCGCTAGGTATGGTTCGATGCTTATAGAGTCTGGTATGTATAGATATAGAATCTGTCAGCTCACATATGAAGTTAGATATCCAGATGCTTCGAGACTGTATCTAAAAAAGTCTTGTGGCCACAAGCAATCATCCCGGAAAAGAGTTCTGCCAGAGTGGAATAATATGACAAAAGAGTTTGCACATATTGTTCAGTGAGATACAACTCTGGAGATAAGATATGGATGAACACAAGGGGATTTGACGGTGATAATTTATATCCCCTCCCATCCAGGATATTATGACGGAAGGACTATACGTATGTGTTGTAACCTTAACTTTCATGATTCAATACGCTGATTTATATATCCTTGACGTGTGCGTGGGGCATTACTCACAGACTCATAGAATAATTCCATTTGACGAATTGGCATAGGACCTAGGGAATTCCACGATATAGAGTGTACTCGTTGTGTAATGGGGTAGCGTGCCAGATTAAATTATTTAATTCAGTAATATTCAGCACAACCACAGAAATGCGTGTGTGTCTATATTTAAGTGTTAAATACAATAATTAGTTAATAATTATTATTTACTAATTGTATTATGGCACGTGAAGTATTGTGGACCCTTAGTTGAGTTTACCCAAGTGTGAAATTTGGTAAGACCTACTAAAGAGTAAACTTAGTAACTATTCATGAGGTGCAAAATGATCATTTCTCACTTTAATTATTTAATGGTTAAATAATCAAAATATATCTCTTATTATATTATATTATATTATTATTATTATTATAAAGAAAGAGGGAGAGGAAGAATGTGTGTGCAATTATGGCCATTTGGCCGAGAAATAGAAAGAAGAAATGGAGAGGAATAAAAGAAGAAGAAGTAGGAGAAGAAGAAAAAAAAAAGAGAAATTTCATTTTTCTCTATGCTTCCAATTGAAGCAATGATAGATTGCTTCCAATTGAAGTAATGGTAAATTACTTCAAATTATCTATTTTTTATCCTTTTGAAGAAAATGATGAAAAATACACATCGATTATTTTGTGGATTAAGAGTTAATCTTGTGCTGGATATCGGGTTGCTGTTCTAGCTCACCAAACCCACCGTGTTGATGACTAAAACTGCACACAAGTTGGTCTCTATGTAGACTCTAGGAATATACGTGTATAACGTTATACGTTGAGGTGAGTTCTTAACCTTACTTATATACTAATGCGATTAAAATATGTTAGTTATTGTGCTTATTGCATGTTTCACGCTTCCGCCAAACTTAAATATGTATTTGATATATATTTAGGTAATAAACATAATTGCACATGCATACACCCATGTGTCATAGATCATCGCCATCAAATGGTACCATAGCCATTTATGTTACATTTTGGTGTGGTTTGAGTGAACGGGTACAAAAGACCAGGTGAAAATGATGCGTTTCAAGTGTTGAAACGGGTATGCCAAAAGGGGATTTATTGGGTGCTGCCACGTCAAGGCTTTGGCGCCGCAGCTCTGGGGATTCGTTGGCCCAGCGCTGAAGGCTTAGCGCCGCGACGCTAGGAGTTTTTTCTCCCAACGCTGGCGAGCCAGCACTAGGGCTCGTGTTTCTAGAATTTACGCCTCAGCAGTAAAGTGTCAGCGTTGCAGCGTTGGAGGTACGACCTCCCAACGCTGAGACGCAAGCGCTGCAACGCTGAATGTTTGACCTCCTAACGTTGCAACGATGATATCTGGCGTCGTGGCAATGTACTGTTCACTTGAACAATAGCACATAAACAGTGAATTTAACTGTTCACTGCTACAGTAAAAAGTCACTATTTATAACTACAGTATTTTTGGACAGTATTTTGAACAATATTTTAAAATTAATTTTGCATGTGTAGGTTTATGAGATGTATTGATAAAAGTTATCAGCCTACATTATAAACCGGAGTTTATGAGATGCAGTGATAAGAGTTATCGGTCTGCATTATAAACCAAAATTAATTTTTCTGTGCTGGTAACCACAATGGGAGCCCTACTGGTGAGAGTTACTTGTACTTATATAAAAAAAATTAATTAATTGAGAATCACTCTTTTTAGGAGTATGAGGACCTAGATACAAAAATTTATTTTAATCAGATTGAAAAATATTACATTATGAGATAATAAATAATTTTAAAAATTATATTATAATTTATAATGTACCTAATCAACTCTTAGAAGACGGTAAATTCTTCTCAATAACATTTTATATTTAATATTTTTTAGAACAACTATGTACATATTTAATATTTAAAATTATTATTGTTATTATAAATAATATTTTTTATAATTAATTAAAAAATTATTTATTTAAAATTTTATGTTCTTAATTAATTTGTAAAAAAGAAAAAATTAAATAAAAAATAATTAAAATAATATATATGTAATTAACAAAATTTAAAATATTTAACTTAAGTCAAAAAAAAAAAATTTATATTAAATTAATGACAAATTTTGAAATTTTCCATATAAACATTGAACGACGTGATTAACTTCGAAAATATAAATGAACAGATCTTTGGCTCAAAATAGCATAACAACAGACTGCATGTGCAATGTTAGATTATTATAATTGTTCAGAGCAGCACATAAATAATTAATCAAACAATTGGCTCCATAAATACAAGACGGGGGAATCTGCTCCTGTATCTTTCTTCACAAAAAATTGCATGGCTTTCTATGCACACAAATACATGAAAATAACACGTTAATAGAAATAATTGAAGCAAAGAACACGCTTTTCTTGCCGAGAAAATGGCCATTTTTAGTAATAATTTATAAGATTTACGTATCTGAAAGATACTGCTGAGTGCTACTGCCATTACAATTGTGAAAACGATGCAGCTTTGTAAAATATAATAATAATAATAATTGAAATCTATTGCTGAATTTTGCAGACCATAACGACTGCGAGGAGATCCTGCTATTTTAGATTTAGTTTTAAAATATAGGCGAGGAGAAGATTCGTACAGGTTCAGGTTCGTTCAGATTCCCAGACAATGATCTTTTAGAGACTAGTTAATGAAGAGTTTACTTAACATCTATGGATCTCCAATATATCATTCAACCAATTCTTTGGAAAATGTTTAAAAATAGCTGTTATTTAAACATTATAATTTTTTATAGAAAAAAATTATTTGATTAATTTTTATTAGTTAAAAAAAATAAATGAATAAAATTGCTCTTGTTAATAAAAAAAATTGGGAACCAAATGATAGACATAGCCTAAGATTTCATGTATCCTCCTCGCGTCTCACTTTATGCGCGAGGCATGGTGCAAGACAATTTTTTTAAAGTATTTTTTGTTAAATTTTATTCTTTTTTTAATTATTTTTAATTAAATTTACAAAATTTTAATTTATAATACTTTAAATTTGTTTATTTTAACTAATTTTAAAGTGTGTTTTAAATTAAAATTTCAATGATTTGTGAGAGATATGCAAAAATGATTTAAGGGTAAAATAGTTCAAAAATTAAGTGTTTGACTAATAAAATTCATAAATATATTGAGGGATTAAAATAAATTTTTGCTTTAAAAAAGTGCTATTTTTAAATATTTTTCCCAATTATTTTCGCATCTAAATTTTTGTATTGAAAATTTTCTTTTATTTTTTTAGAAGACCTTTTAAAATTGACATTTTTTTTAGATTTAAATTTGAGATATTTATTAGAGTGGAAGTAGATATATTATCAACCTTTTACGATTAATCTATTTAATACAAAGAATAATGTTACATTTTTTAAATAATATTTTAAATTGAGGTGTTAAATAATTATTAAGTGATAAAATTGTACAAATTTTAAAATTGATCAATTACACTATTTTATTAATTAATAATTATTTAATATATTATTTAAAATAATAAATTTGAAATATATATATCATTATTCTAACACAAATACTCTCAAATTGAAAATCTTTAAAAATACACATATCTGGCAAATTTTGACTTTTAGGTGGTAAAATAGTGTAATAATATCTCATTTTGACATTTGCATTTTAAAAATGTTACAAATTTTTGCATTAAAATTTTCTATACAATATTTATTAAATTAAATTAAATTAAAAAATTTTCATTGAAACGAGTTTTTCCTTTCATGAATAAAACTGTTCATAATTTATAATCAGATTAAGCCGACCCTTTAACTTTCATTTGTTACCGTTTAGAATTTGAATACATATATAGAATGTGAGCACCAACACAATAAGCATGACATTGGAACTTTGAAACAAACTCGAGACAGCAAATTTTTTTTTTTAACGCAGCTGATTTCCAACTAACATCATCCTAAACGTGTGTTGACATGAGCGTGCACCCATTGCTGACTTGGCCGGATGATAACGAGGTTGAAATAAGTTGTTTTGTACAAATGATAAGGTTTGGGTACCATTTAACTCGAGGCTAGGGTTTCGAGTTTTACAACAATTTAAAACATTACAAATATTTTTCTTTTTCTTGTGGGGAACTTGTTGGTCCTCTCATTTTAAATATGTAGGTTCGAAAATATTTAAATATTAAATAATATATAATTTTAATAAATATATTTAAATATATATGTTATATAATAATTATTTGACATAATATCAATGTTAAAACAAAAATTTGTTAACATGCACACTGTTTGACTTAATTTGATTATCACATGGCTTGTGGATTAATTTCATTATACTAAATTAGTTTCGTTACAACACATTTCATATGTCTAGACTAAAAGAAGACACATTTAATTTCAAATAAAAAAAACTACTTAGAAGAAGTGATGTTGATAAATCACATCGCCTAAGAGAAACTCTAAGTACATGTAATAAGGAGTTGCATGAATTATGAAAATTCACGAGTTAAATTAATTATAAGAGTATCGGATAAAGTCATAGGTTGCATGAAAGTTATAAGGGAAACGTGCATGGAAGTTATTTAATGGGATAATGGTTGCATGATAATAGTGTGAGTTACATGGTAATTACTAAAAAGTGCTTAATAAGTTTTTTAATTTTTAGATTATGTAAAGTAACTATATTTCTTTTCTATTTAAATTTAACAAGTCATGTATAAGAGGATATATGTTGAAAACAAATATTTTTATAATTTGTCTTTCACAAAAAAAAAGTAAAAACTTTATCCATTTATGGTATATTCTTAGCCAAAGAGAATACTAACTATTTAATAATTCAACTAAGTTTTAATCAGACCTATTATTGGTATCAAAGCTATTCTCAAACATTTTAACAATTTACTTCAATAGATCCAACAACTACTAACAAAGAGAGATTTGAGAATTTAAAAACTAGACTAAAGGGATTGTAAGATGAGTTACATCACACGAAGCTTAGTATATAGTCAACAAGCTTCATCGTTTGGAGTAAACTATCACTTGACTCTGTGAGGTATTTCTCTTTAACAAGGAATCCTCAAGCCATGATAATCCTGATCCAAAGGGGCATAACCACTTTATCAAAGATGAGAGAGATAGAGGATAACAAATCTTTTCCTCTAAAATAGCAAAGTTCGAATTTTCTCAATTTTTAGGGGACAACCTAACGAAGTCGTTCAATTGTACGAATCGATTCTTTGACTACCAGTGCACTATCAACTCTTAAAAACTTCCCATGGCATTCTTTCACCTAAAAGGAGAAGCCAAGGACAATAGTTATTCTTACTAGAAAGGTATGCCGGCATCGATCACATTATATGGGAAGACACTATCGACAAAACTGTTGCTTAAAAAGTTCTCAAATATAGACTTTAAGGACAAGGATCAACTTTGTTGAGGGAATATTGAAGGTCACTTCCCCTAAGAGGAACCCCAAGTACATAAAATAAGGAATTACATGAGTTATGAAAATTCATAAATTATATGAATTTAGAGTTATGGATAAAAGTGATTGGTCGCATAGAAGTTAAGGAACGTTGCATGAAAGTTATTTAACGGGGTAATAGTTGCATGATAATAGTAAAAATCAGTAGTAGTTACTAGAAAGTGTTTAGTTAGTTTTCTCATCTGAATTATATATTAAATTCAACAAATGATATACAAGAGAATATATGATCCAGAATCAGTATAAACGAAACAAGTAGCTTGACTAACTCCAAGTCTAATAGAAGAAAGCCCTGCGGCCAATCCAGCAACAAAACGGAAGCGACAGGGGATCTTCTACATTAAAGAAATAGACAATCCAGCAACTCTAGCTCCTCACACTAAAATAAACAAGAAATTCAACAAGGGGTCCTTGACATTAAAGAAATATACAGTCATAAAAACAAAATTTTCTTGTGGGTTGCCTTTCATCCAAAGAAAGCAAAAGTTAATATATTTGTGGTACATTGGATGAAAGTCAAAATTTATTTATTTGTGGTACATTTTTACCAAAAAGAATATTAACTATTAGGAGTGGGTGTCGGTTCAATTAATCGGTGAACTGAATAGAATTAAAATTTTTAATTTTGTTTGGTTCGATTTAAATTTTAGTTTAATTTTCTTACATCCAATTGATTCACTTTAAACGAATCAGTTCAGTTTGGATAAAATTGAACCAATCAATTCTAATTTATTGAAATTAAGATTTGAATTGAATCAAACTCGGTTTTACTCACCCCTAGTAACTATTTAACATTTTGACTAAGTTTTGATCATAATTTATTAGACGTCCTTAAAACTCATATCAAACCTTCTAAAAACAAATCATAAATTTAAAGAAAAGGGATTGGCGAACCTCTTAATTTGGCTTAACTGCTATAAACACTTTAATAATTTTAAAAATACCTAAAATGCCCCTATCCATCAATCCCCTTTTAATTTTGACAACAAAAATAATAAAATAAATTTAACACCAATATAGCTCTATTAGATATGAAGTTGAAATAAAATAAATATTTAAAAATATCACGTGTTAAGAAATGAGAGGAAGCTTCTTCTTCTATTTTTTTCATTTTCTTCTTCTCCTTATATTTATCTAGAATTTACCCTGCTTCCATTTTTATTACTCAGAACAAAAATTACCACTTTAACATAAATTTTTTTTCCCACTTTTCATTCACTTTTCGGCTATTTAGACATGGACATAACTAAGGGTGGACACAGTTTAGTTCGGTGTGATTCAATTTTTTGAAAAAATAGAATTGAAATTAATTTTTTTAATGAAAAAAACCGAATCAGATTGAACCGGATTTTTTCAGTTCGATTCAGTCCGATTCGATTTTTTTGATTCGGTCCGATTCAATTTTTTCAATTTTTTATTTTAAATTATAAATTTTCTTTAATTTTCAATCCAATTTTTTAATATTTTTTTGATTTTTTTGGGTGAAAAAATCGAATCAAACCAGTCAATTTTTTTTATAAAAAAATCGAATTAAACTAAACCGAATCGAATTGACCGATTCGATTTTTCGATTCCTAATTTTTTTTATCCACCCTTAGACATAACCACTACCCTCCAGACCACTGTTCCACTTTCTTCTTCACCACCACTCTTTAGCCCCACCTCAATTCATTTTTGTCATCTCAAACAATAAAAAGAAAAAGAATAAAAAAAATTATTAACCATGGACATAAGACGAACTAAGAACTAAGATTGGGAAAGAATCTTGTGGGTAGATGATGCTTGGTGGGTATTTGCCATTTGATGATAAAACTCTTGTGACAGAAGAAGAATTAAGAACTGAGATTGAGAAAGAATTTAATGTTTTACTTTTGGCCTTAAAAATTAGGTGTGTTGGCTAATTTTGTTAGCTCAATCTTCTTCCCAGCTTTCTGCCCACGCCAGTTGTTCTTTTGTGTGAAAGCAAGGCTTCTTCAGGACAAATGGGCAGATGAAGTCGGCGAGGGTGCGATGAGATAGAATTTAAACCATGGGGGCCAGTTGTGTTTTTGTTTTTGTTCGACAGTTTTGTTTCCGGCAAAAGTAGTGCAGGCATTAAACTTGGTTGAATGATGGCTACGGGGCTATGTTTTCTAGTGGTGGCTTTTGCGGCCATGGACATTTTTATTTATTTTTTTAAAAGATAAAATTCATGTGTTAAATTATGGTGAAATATTTTATATAATTTAAAAGAAAATTGGTAAAATTATAGAGGAGATGGTATTCAAATTAATAAATAAATTTATTTTAAATACACCCCGGAGGAGCAAAATTGTAATTTGCTGTGGTCATTTTTATAAAAATAAAAAAAGGTACTTATTTTGGTCAAAGATAACTTGTATGCCAACTACTAAACAGTCTAAACTAATCTGTATGCCAACATCAATGCCCTAATCAATTATGAAAACATCATTTTCACTTACATGTATCGTTGAATTTAGTATCCATCAAACATTCAAACCAAAGTTTAATTTAATTTAATTTAATTAATTATGATAAAACCGCCAGTGGCATCTACTCCATACATTGAGATTGAGATTGATTGTTATTTACCTAATCCAATCTGAAAAGTCACCGCCTTAAGAAGGTTTTATTTTATTATTATTAAAAAAATTTAACGTTCTAAATATGTTCTTTGGCCTAAAAAAATTAATCAAATTAACCAAAGTTTGATACCCTTTTCCGATGTGATTTTCAACAGCGATTCGTTAGCATAAACATAATCATCTCACATTTTTATTAAATTAATTGCAAAGCCGGCAATTCTTACAACACATAATTTCGGATCAAGTCAAATTTAATTAAGCATATGCTTACTGTATAAATTATACAATGATCAAGTCAAATTTTGTAATGCACCGCAGCATCCGAGATTAATCACGTAACCGTAATTAGTGATCCTTCAATCTACAATCAATCACGTAATCGTAATTAATGATCCTTCGGTTCACAATCAATTCATTAGAGAAGTAAATTAGTAATGCTAAAAACGAAAATATAATTAATCACGGCCCCATATATAAGTTGATTGAGCTTAAAATTAAAAATAAATTCAGTATGATAACGAATTATTAATTAAACATCCTTTTTTTTCTCTTCACATTTTGTATCATTTAGTTGAACTAGACAAGGACATCTTTCTAGATAAAAAGAAAAAAAAAATCCTCAAATATTTGAAAAAGACCTCAATAAACCGAATTTACATTTTTTAATTGGTTCTAATAATTGTATTAAAAATCAACGAATTTCAACGTAGTTAAATACAAACAAAAGCATCCTGTTTATGAATCGAGGGGTTTTAGAAGTATATTATAATGTACATAATATCATTTAGTATAATCTAAACGGCATCGCATTATTTATTATCAAATCAATCAAAATCGAGGAATTAAATAAAGACACAATATTTTAATGATAATTGATAAAGAATATTGAGACGGTACGATTTCATTATTATATCAGTAATCGACCTGGACCCGCTTTTGAAGGCTATCTAAAATTCTAAATCCAATCGCGTAGAAAACATGTCCAATTACTTAAGTGCCCCTGATTCAAAAAAAAAAAGTGACATCATGTCAATCAAGCTGTACAGCAATTATTTGATTCATTTAGTTAGGTTTTCAATAAAATAATTAAATTGGATTATAATTAAAGTGGGTTCGATAAATCTTGTATAAGTAGTTAAAAGAAAATCATGAATTCTTATAAAAAGATACAAATTTATTAGTGTTAATTAAAGAAAATTAGATGTATCTAATTAAAGATAATAATATATTATGTGGAATTTCCCTTTGTCAATCAATTATTTTTTATGCATGCAATGCAAGATAGTTTTCTTGATAAAGCAAAAAGCATGCACGCACTCTAAGAGTAGAAAGTGAGTCAGTAGTCACGTTCTTTGACGAGGGCAGAGGCCAGGGCCAACTGGCCAAGGAAGCGTCAAAGGAATGGCAATTTTGTAATTAACAGAAAAAAAGAATGTCACTTACAGAACTACCAAAACATCACGCTCTTGACTCTTTCTCCAGCTACTATATAAACCCCCCGAGCTCAAAATCAATTCTTTACCAGAAGTAACAGAAAAAAAAAATTCGAACAAAAACTGTAAGTGTTGTACTCACATGGCTTCTTCGCCATTCTCCACTGAAGGCGCCGTCGATGAACCCTCCGCCGTCCATCCCGACATCATTGAGACGCACATCTTAACGCGTCTAGACGGCGCCACCCTCGCCTCCGCCGCCTGCGTCTCCTCCCAGCTCAACTCCCTCGCTGCCAAAGAAACTCTCTGGACAAACGTTTGCCACTCCACATGGCCCTCCACCAACACGCCACGTATTCGCCACGTCATCTCCTCGTTCCCCCACGGCCCCCGCTCTTTCTTCTCCGACTCCTTCACTAACCCTGACCCCAACACCTCCGCCGCAACAACGAACTCTCCTTCTTCTTCTTCTTCTCTCAATCTCAACCGCCCGTCTGAGTTAATCTCAGCCGTTGATATTTATTACAAAAACAAGCTTATATGCAGTAAAATTGTCGAAACAGAGACCATAAGCGGGTGGTTTAAATGCTCCCCGTTCAGAGTTGACTTACTCGACCCGAAAGACACGGTGTCCACCCAGATACCTCACCCGGACAACGAGGACACGTGTCGCGAGTTCGCTGAGGATTTCACTGTAAGCTGGATTATAATCGATCCGATCGGGCGGCGGGCGATGAATCTATCAAGTTATAAGCCGGTGAGTGTCCAACGCCATTGGCTGAGCGGAGAAGCGCACGTGCGTTTTGGGACGGTCTTGGCTGGAGGCGACAGGGGGTCGTCGACGGAGTTCGTGCAGTGCGGGATCGTGGTCACTTGCGGAGGTTCTCAGGGCGAGGAGATGCACGTGAGGGAGGTGAGTTTGCAGGTGGAGAACATGGATGGAATGAACTTGAATGGGGAGGTTAGTTTGGTCATTTTGCAAAAGGGTTTGGTTGGGAAAAGGAGAAGTGTGAAAGGGAGGGAGGAGGAAGGGAAGAGAAAACACGAAGAGTTCATGGAAATGAAGAGGGAGAGGAAAGAGAAAAAGCTGAGGACAGAAGGGAGATTAGATATGTTGTGTGTGGCTTTTGGGGTATTTACATTTGTTGCTCTTAGTTTATTTCTCTTTTGGAGATTAAATTAACTCTTCAAATTTCAAATTTTATTTTAACTTTTCTCCCCTTATAATTTAATAGAAAATGTAGAAACAAATATAAAAATTATGAAAAAAAAAAGAAAAAAAAATTTATTATTATTGTTCCTGTATATTTACTAAAATCTTTTTCTATCAATTCTTTTGATTTTTGTTTTACTTTTATAAGCAGATATTATGGATATTAGTTTCATCACTTTTGAGTCAACAATTAGCAATATTTGGTCTTTATTCATTTTATTATAAACATTGAAGAAATAAGTGGCTAAGCCCCACTCCAGCAACCAAGAGGGAGAAAAAGTTTGACAAGATAACTAACGAACTTAATTTAATGCTGAATTATCGCTTTAAAAGCTTTGTGTTTGGGACAAAATTAAGAGATTGCTATGTGGTAGAATATTACTTGTTATGGTGATATTAAGATGATAAGATTCAGTTGATCTGAGTTTGAATATTGGATTTCACTCTGTCCATTCGCTATTCTGACTTTGCGTGTAAGACTCATTGTCTTTTTAAAGAGCTTATTAAGTTGGGAATTTTTTTTAAATAGTTAAAATTAAGTCTTAATATTTTTAGTTAAAAATTTAATGAACAAAAATATCTTTTATTATTTTAACAGTATATACTACAGTAAATTTTTATATAAAATTAATTATTTTTTTATTTATTTTAATTATATTACTACAAAATATATATAAATAATATAACTATTTAATGTAGTTAAATAAAATAAAATAAAATAAATACAATAAATAAAAAATAATTTTTATAAATAAATATAAACTTAATTTATATTTATTTTATTTATTGATAATTAAATTAAATAAATAAATAAAAAATAATTTTTATAAACAAATGTAAACTTAATTTATATTTATTTTATTTATTGATAATTAAATAAAATAAATAAATATTTATATAAATATATTTAATTTATTTGTGAATAATATAAAATAATCATGTCATACATAATAAAATAAAATTATAAAAAAATAAAATATAAATAAAATATTGAGGTAAAAAAATAGAGCGCCCATATATGAGAGCAATATGCGATAAGTTCTTATCGTGCCCACATAAAGACGCGATAAGCCTTCTTGTTCTTTTTAATTTTATTATTTATTATAATATTTTATTCCTTTTTTTACTTATTATTACTAATAATAAATATTATACTTTTATTTATTAGTATTATATTTATTTTATAATGTATAATATAATTAATTTATATTATTTATTAGAAATTATATTTATATCTAAATTTAAGTTTATAATTATTTATTAATATTATATTTAATTATTCAATTATATAATTTGTTAAATATTTAAATGAATTATATTATTTATTTAGTTTAGTTTAACTATATTATTTATTTAAATTTTGTAATAACGTGATTAAATTAAATTATTAACAAATAATATAATAAAATAAAAAAAATATAAATTTAAATAAATATAATTTTAAGTAAATAATATAAATTAATTATTTCACACATAGTAAAATAAATTTATAAATTAATTAATTATAAAATAAAACAAATTTAAATTTAAATTTAAATAAATATAATTTTAAGTAAATAATATAAATTAATTATTTCACACATAGTAAAATAAATTTATAAATTAATTAATTATAAAATAAAACAAATTTAAATTTAAAAAATACTGTAGCACCACTGTTTATTGATACTGTTAAAATAGTGAAAGGGTAGTTTTATCTTTTCATTAAATTTTAAAAAATTAAAATGGTGGCTAAAAAAAATTAAAGCCTCTTCAATTTTGACTATTTTCAAAAAAAATTCTATTAAATTCAAGAGATATTATGTTACAAATTATTTTGGCGATCTTGAATTTAAAGCTAACTAATTGAATAAATTCGATCATAAGTTATAAGAAGTGTACGAGCTAGGTTGATATAGTAAATAATAAAGAAACACAATCAATGAGGGTATTGTAATACTATTATGATTGATATAGTAAATAATAAAGAAACACAATCAATGAGGGTATTGTAATACTATTATGAGTGTCCTGACTTTGTTTAAAGTACCTCACATGCAATATAATTTTAGAATAGGAGGCTATTGAAAAAAATATATATAATTTTAGTAATTAGAGGGACTCATCTTTTAAATTTTGTCTAGAATTTTCATAATATGTGAGTATAATGAACACTAGTAGGGATGACAACCGATTGAGTTTGGGACAGATACTCTTAAATTTATATCAACATTCGTTTAAAAAATAAAATATTAAATCTTTCTCAAACAAGTTACGGATTTGGAGTTCCATTACCAAACTCGCACTAATGGGCGTGTACTTATAACAAACCTGCAACGGGTTATCTGTAAATTTTAAGTAGGTTTTGAATTAATATAATAAAAAAATAAAATTATAACCTTAATTTAATTAAAAATTAATAAAATATAACCATTAAAATAATATCAATTATAATTCTAATTTCATTTACGTTAAATGTTATAATTTTAATTATATTAAATGTTATAATTTCAATTTTAATTTTAATTATGTTATAATTTCAATTACATTAAATATTTTTATTTTAATTTCAATATTGATTTCAATTACGTTAAATGTTATAATTTCAAATTCAGTTTCAATTTCAATTACGTTAAATATTATAACTCCAAATCCAATTTTGATTTCAATTACGTTAAATGTTATAATTTAATTTCAATTTTGATATCAATTACGTTAAATATTATAATTCATATTCTAATTTTGATTTTAATTACGTCAAAATATTATAATTATAATTATGTTAAATTTATAATTCTAAATCCAATTTCGATTTCAATTACTTTAAATTTTATAATTTTAATTTCAATTTTTAATTTTAATTACGTTAAATATTATAATTTTGATTATAATATTGATTTCAATTATGTTAAATGTTCTAATTCTAAATTCAATTACGTCAAATATTACATTAAATATTATAATTTTAATTTCAGTTACGTTAAATGTCATAATTTTAAATTCAATTACATTAAATGTCATAACTTCAAATCCAATTTTGATTTCAATTATGTTAAATGTTATAATTATAATTATAATTTCATATCAATTATATTAAATATTATAATTATAATTATAATTTTGATTTTAATTATGTTAAAATATTATAATTATAATTTTGATTTTAATTACGTTAAATATTATAATTCTAAATCTAATTTCGATTTCAATTACGTTAAATATTTTAATTCCAACTCCAATCCTACTTTTACTTATATTAAATGTTATAATTCTAAATTTAATTTTAATTTCAGTTGTGTTAAATGTTATAATTTCAAATCTAATTTCAATTTCAATTATATTAAATATTATCATTCCAAATCCAAATCCAATTTCATTTTCACTTTCAATTATGTTAAATGTTTAATTCTAATTGCAATTTTAATTTCAATTACGTTAAATGTTATAATTCTAAATTCAATTTCAATTACGTTAAATATTAAATATTCTAATTTCAATTTCAAATTAAATTATGTTAAATACTATAATTTTAATTTCAATCATGAGTCATTTTGAACTAATTTTATTTATTTATTTTTGAAAGTTATGAGCGACGTCAAACTAAATCTAAATTTTTTGATGTGAGATAAAAATAAATGCAAAAAAAATTTAACTCATATGTTACTTTTTTTTAATTTTTTTATAAAAAAAATATAGTAGGTGTGAATACCTTTTGTGGGTATCTGCATATTTTTTATAAAACTCGTACTCATATCAAATTCATTGCAAGTTTTAATTTTATATACCAAATTCGTATTAAATCTGCTCCAAAATTTATCAAATCCTTCATAATACGGATAAATTTCAGATAATTTTGCCATCCTAGACACTAGAATTCGTGCCAAGCTACTTAACTATAAGTGTGGTTGAAGAAAAATGTTAAAGGAATAGAAAAAGGAGTGTGTCATGTACGAGGAAGAGAGCTATGGTGAATTATATTGAATTCTCCTTCGTGTTTTAGTGTGTGAAGGAAGGTTTTCTATATGATTAATGCTTTGTACTAGGTTAAGTATGAATAGAACTTGGGAGAAACTTAATGATGATTTTTCATTTATGATGATTTAGAGCACATTTCATTTGCTCTACATTCTTCCAACTCTCAAAGACTTGCAGATGAGATAATTTTACCAATTCAAAATGGGCAACATTCCCTTTTTGTCTCTGGAAATTAACCATGCTGAACAACTTGTTTCAATCAATCAAAGAAATCAAGTTTTACTTTGTCAGCTTCTGATGCAGGGGATCCTCTAGCTATGAGCATTCCACCACGAAATCTGGTTTTTGGTTTTGCATAGCCTACATATATAACTCGTCCTTCCAGAGTCTGCCGATCATGTTGCTTACCAAATTAGATAAATCAAATTTATGGAGTGAGAGATTATAGAATCTTACCTTTCCATTAATCTCAGTCAGGGCTTTTTCGGCTTCATCATCGGATGCTAAGGTCACGAATCCAAACCCTTTTGATCTTTCTGAGACTCTGTCCATTACAACTTTAGCTGGCAATAGGAGATGAGAATTTCAGAAAGCTTTACTTAAATGAATAATAAAATCTTGGGTGGGTGGGAGCTTAATATTTAGCATGCTGAATTCACCTTCGACAACTTGACCATATTGAGATAATGCCTCTGATAATCCCTTAAGTCTGAGGTGTAGAATGACAGAAGACTTGTGACATAACATAGTTGAACAAAAATTCGTATCTAGAAGCTCTGTTTATATAGAGCTGGACTTCCAGATCAAAAATTTGTGCTGGAAAAAAGAGATTTTGACAAATATATGTATGTTTAGGTGTAAGAAGTTGCCAAAGCATATATCCCAAAACCAGTGTTGTGTTTTGTTTTCTTTTGGTCGGTAATTTTGAAGGCTGAAACTTGAAAGTGTATTTGGAGAGTGCCTTTCAATACTTTTAGAAGCACCTACTTTGTAAAGCTTGATTGAACAAAAAGAGCCACTGAGTCGCGAACCACTTAAATAAGTTAATAGGTGCGTTTGTAAAAGCAATTTCAACTTTGAAGTGCTTCAGTGGAAATCACTTTTTACTTGAAATTCAACTTTTCTGCAATAGCTTTTTCGGTTGTACCATTGAATAAACAAGTCATGCACAAGCAGCAGCAACCTGACCATCATGTATTATTTTTATCATGATTTTCCATGTCGTTAATTATCTTGACCTTTCCAAACTTGCTACTGCCAATGTCGGACAAAAAGAACCATATGGACAAGAAACGTAATCACACAATTGACCAACGACGGTAAAAGCAACCATCCATGAAACCAAGAGTAACAAGACAATTGTAAATGAGACAACGAAAGTAAACGAGAGAGAGAGAGAGTACCTCCAACAAAGAGCTTCGAAGCAATTCCTCTGCAGGATATGAAAAGGGTTGGAGGAAAAAGGGACCATTTACTAACACCACTATAAGATTTCAAGCTTCCTCCCACCATCTTCCTTGGCGCCGCCATGCCAGACTCGAGATTCAAAGAGAAGCGCTTTCGTTTCGTCCAGTTATTATTTTGTTCGATTTAAAATACAAGTACTATTTAACAATTATTTTACAAAAAAAATTTGTTATTAGATACTTTTAAGCCTTTTTAATTTCGAATAATAAATTGAGTGAAATTTTAATCCCAAAATTAATTATGAATTGATTCTTTCTCAAAAAAATAAAAATAAAAATCTGAATGATACCACAAGAAGAATGTTCCATGTCTTCAATAGTATCAACCAATCAGCCAAGAATCAGTAGAAGAGAAGAGGCGGGGTATTTCTGGCATAAATTGTTTATTAACACAGATTTGGATACAACTATTACAACTCTAAGCAATCTAATGAACTGACATCGTGCACCTAAAGCATTGGAAATAAGATGACTAATCCTACTCAAAGTTACAGATGTTCCATCATACCAAACAAGCGAGGGCCAAACCTTCCAAGCCTTCCAAGGGGAATTAGAAGACAATCAAAAGCACTTCTTGCTGGCAAGCTTAGAAAAGAAACCCTTGTGCGGTCATTATTCCTGAGGTCTACGGCAGAAGAGCTGTACAGAATACGATCTTACAAGCATTTTGGTACTGGGTGACATCGCCAAACAAATGCATTTCAAGTGCTTTAACGTGTTCATGACTGGTGCACCTTCAGCAATGCTTGATAAAACTGGTCAATAAATTGATCATCCTAGCACAATAATATATAGATTAGTCAAGTTAACAATAAAGCATGCGGAGGAGGATTACTAGGCCATTGTAATATTATCTCTGCAGTTACTCTATTCAAAGATGACAAACTGAATAGAAGACACAAAATGACATACAAATATACCATACATAGCTGACATCTACTTTGCCTAAATTGAGGTTTAATGCAAAGTCGTTAACCAATATAAAAAGCTTGAGCTACCTTCCGAAGGATACCACAATAAATCATTCTCAACAAATTTTAAGACAAAATCACACAATTACTATTCTCCAGGCACCATGGAGTTCACAACCACATTCTCTAACTTAACATATCTTTCTTGTTTCCCCTTTCTAATATCACTGAAGTCTGAAACATCTTGGACCCAACAGTAGTCATGACCAAATAGCTCAGCCGCACCATTTTGTATATAAAAAAGTGTTCATACACTAAATGAACAAAAGACACCTAATTAATCTAGAACCAAATGCACTATTACAAAGCTGAACCACATTAACGGATTTCTCTGCTATGTTGAGTATAGTCAGTGCTGCCTCTGCCTGTATAGTTCAGGACCATCTAATTTCTATGTAGTGCAAACATCAGATTTATCTACAATATACAGACACACATGCAATTATTCAACAGAGTACAAGAAAACATACGGAAATTAAGACATGCTGGAAGAAAAGGAATGAGAATACCTGAACAAGCATTAGAAGTGCATCACGAACTTTCTCTCTGGTAATAAGGGATCTATCAATTGAAGTAGCAGGGGAACTAGGAGTTAGAGATGGTGGTGGAGTGGGTGGTGGAAAGGGTTGAAGCATCGGAGTTCCATATGGGCGTTGCAGACTTAGGGGAGGATTAAGAGCAGCAGCAGTTGGCATGGATGAGGAGATAGGTGGCATCATCAATGCAGATGAGGAAGAAGGGGGTGAAAAAAATGAAGGTTTTATGAGGTTAGTTGGCCGACTATTGATGCTTATTGGATCAGGAGTGTCATGGAGGGTAACTGGAGTGGGTGAAGCTGAAAGAGTGAGGTGTGGTACTTGTGGAGTTGGTGCAGCAGTGGAAACAACGCTAGGTGCATGGGAAAACAAAGGAATGGTTGCAGAATTATGGTAGGGCTGCCTTGAAGGAGCAGCATTTGGTGCATTACTTCCTATAGTCATGGCTGCCTGCAAACAACAATTAAATAATCTATTAGGCCAATGTCATATTGGTAAATTAGCAGGAAGGAAGGTTAGTTTTAAACTAATAAGACATACATTAAAAAAGTTTTCAAATGATGGATCTTCAGGAGCATCAGTGGCAGTAGAGGTAGTTGCTGTTGGCTCCAAGGGGCCTTCCATCAGAGATAGGCTTGGGATTGCTTCAAGTTCCTCAAACTCACTACAAAACAAAAACATGCTAATTGAGAATAAAACAAGAAATCATACATAACCGTTAAAGCACAAGTTTCCCAATCAACAAAATGAATTAGAAATACTATCACATAGCCCCTTCTAATGTAGTCAAGGTTCATAAATTCACAAGGATCAACTTGGGAATTTGTAAACATTACACAACCCACCTTTTGAAGAATAGAAGAAAAATCACAACTGATCTTGAATAGAGATATTACTCTACAAGTCTAAAACTTATTTCTTGCACATAATGTATTATGCATATGTTATGCACATTATGGAAGTTCATGGTTTAATAAAGAATGGAAAAACAGAATCTTAATTTGCCAAGTTCACGGCCATACTTGTACGTACTGCTGAATACAAATTGGCCCCGCAGGCTGATAGTTAATATTTAAGGTTTAGTCCAATGACAATGTAGGGCTCAATATTACAGATCATTACCTTTTGTTTGAAGATACTTTTGGCTTTTGAGGAACTTTTGAGTATGCATTAAGTATCCTGTTTACATAAAGAACGGGATAAAAATGTTATACACACATTCAAAGGTCAGAGCACCTCTTTTTTGCAATGAAATGCAAAGATAGCACTAAATGAAACTTTTTATAACACCCCCACCCACCCCCCATAAAAAACATAAAATAAAGTAAATTTTTTTTAAAAACAAAAGGAAATTGTAACTCAAGTTACAATTCGGAAGTTCCTGCTGCTTGCCTAAAACACTTTCCTTCGTTTAACTCATTGAAATTCTTTTGTTACTGCTCTTTGATATTTTTGAAGAGTTTGACACTTCTCCCATTTCCTACTCATCAAATTCTTCAAAATGTCTTACTCTTAATGGAAAATCTTTAACATATAAAAGAATGTGGATGAAATGAACAAGAATGAACTGTACCTACTGAATAGATTTGCAACTTCCTCACATTCACGGGGATTATAAAACCAAATTCCATTAACTTCTTGGGATGCATTCCGATACAACAAATAAGGAACTTGAATTTCATACTCAAAATCTCCCAACAGATTCTCCACCAGATTTTCTGTTTATACAAACAAAATAAGAACAAAGAAAAACACAAGAAACATGATGACATAAATAAGTGGACATATTTAAATGCCTGCATTTAAAAAAAAAAAGCAATTTGTACCAAAAAAACAGAAAGGATTTGATTGTGCTCATTGACAACTGAAACTGCAGACACTATGGCTGGAGTGCAAAAAATTTCCAATAACAAAGAAACAAATTATTGCATACAAAATCGTTTTTAGCAAAAAACTGTGCATGAGCAAGCAATTATAGTCTTTCGATTATTTCCAAACATAAAGTCACTCTGTACTTGGTGAGATTTAAAGTAACAAAAGTGTCACAACCAATTGAGAAGAATAAGTTGAAAGTAAAGCAAGCTTTCTTGCAATGGCTCTACTGAAGGCATAAACAAGTAACTGTGGATTTCAATTCCTGAATCAGGTACAGAGATTTATCATCGTGCTCTCTTGTTCAAGTCAAGACATAACTTTATAAAAGGAAAAAAGTTACAAGTTCTAGCAATCCAAGTTAACCTTAACATAAACATAATTAAAGCTGCTTTAGAACAAACTAAATCCTGTGGTAACTGCCCTAGATCAAGAAAAAATTGTGTCAAGATAAACACGGTTGACTATCAGCATGTGAGCGTTGTAATTATAACATCTCACAGTGACTACCAAAACAAGCACACATTACGCAATGCAGAGTTACCATGAAACAAGCAAAGTTCCTATATAAATAAATCATATATGGTATTGCAGACGGAAGGAAAATACAGGATTATCCAATAACTGCACTCATTCTTGCCACCATTCCATGTGGCCCAACCTCATACTTAGAGAAACACATATTCTATGACTTTTTTTAATAGGAAATGTATAAGAATGTTCAAATCTATGACTTGTATTCATTGTTAACCAAAAATATATTTACCTTCTTAGTTTTCCTAGTGGGATCCATCTCAACTTTTAACACCGACAATAATTACTTCATAAAATTCAAATCAACTACATTGAGGATAATCATCAACCTATTAAGAACTAAATATGATAACCAAATTACACACCAGTAAACAAGTAAAATACTGTCATTTACTATGCACCATCTGCTACCAATATCCCTCACACAAGCATAGTAATAAAATTTAATCAAACAAACATTGAAAGACATTAAAGGTCTGTTTGGTATAGAGGTGCTATAGGGTTGAAGCCACAGCTGCTATGGAGTGGAAGCACTTAATTGTGTAATGGATGTAGGAGATTGTTTGATAAACATCTAGATGCCGAATGAAAGTAGTGTTTCCAAACATTGTAGCTCGCTGGGCTTTGAAACACCAACAGAAGCATCTTAATAACAAACGGACCCTAAGATTATAGCAGTGGAGTACAAAATTCAAACCTGTATTGCGTCGATTCATAACAATAAACTGAAAACGCGGTTGCGTATTCCTAAAAAGGAAAAAAAAAAGTTAATGAAAAATTTTACCAAACCTTTTAACAACAAAAAGAGATCCTTCAACATCCTTGCGACTCTGCAATCAACAAAAAAATAAAAAGGAAAAAAAAAGATTAAATGATTGGTACGTGAAACAGAGAGGATTCGGTTTTTAATACGATCGACAAATTAATTACGAACCCATTGATTGCTCTCGATGTTGAACTCGTAGAAGGTGACATGAGCTGCGGTGATCAGAATCTCTTCAATGAAAGGATCGATTCGCTGGAGCACAGTTAAATTTAACATTTTGGTGCTCTGTTGATCCAGATTCGGCATCAATTTCCCAGTCTGAGACATTTTTGTAAACTCTATAAACCCCAATCGAAATCTCCAATTTTCTCTTTTATTTTCCCGGAAAGCAAATGGGGTTAGCGAGCGAGAGTGTGAACACAGATTTGATGGTCGGATTTGAAATGACGAAATAACCTCGTTCAACTTGGATACATGAAGCAACACAGATTTTTCTGTAAAACGAAATTCGTATCGTTCGTACTTCGTATGTGCACAATTTTTAATTTTGTTCCTTTCGTTGCATCCAAGTGAAATTTGCTCTTTTTGTTTGGTTTTGGAATCGGTTTTATGTAAATTAAATTGGAACGACGACGACATGACAAATCACTAAGAACGAGTTTGGTTTCGCGGTAACTTTAAAAATAATTACTGTCATGTGTCAACTGTATAATAAAATTAATTAAATATTTAATAAATTTTTTTTTAACAGTATCGTAAATTTATAAGTATTAACAAATTTTAATATTATAAAAATTATCTAATAAATAGCTATAACTAATCATTCCATTAATTTCAATTTAAAATTCTCTTAGAATTCTAATTATTTACTCTAAACCTAATTATCTATTTTTTAATATATGTTTAAATTTATACATATTTTTAATATGCATTTATAAATTAGAGATAGATAGAATTTGATTTTGAAAATGACTCTTGCCTTTTAAAATCTATCTTGAATGGGATAATTTTTTCAAAACTAATTTTAAAAATAATTTATCAAATACTTAAATGGCCTTTTAATTTCTCAAAATTATTTTTAGCTTCCCAACATTAATCCTAAACTTTGTCCAAAAAAACAAATTACATTAGTCCCATGCGAGTGTTAAGTATTATATAATTCTATTCCATTGCCGTTTATAAGATCATTTATTAAAAATATGAAACCTATGTACTAGTTTTAAAAATTACTGATTATGATTTGAATTTAAAAAATTGTAAAAAAGAAACTAGGTAATACAATCATTCAATCACATGCGTATATTTTATTTATTGTAACTACTAAATATTTTGTCTTGCAAAATTTTAATCTCAATACAAGGACTTTGTTGATTTAGAAGAGAAATTAAAATTAAATATGCTTTGATTTGAGAATACCATAGGTGGTGATAATTAGTGAATTTATGGGGTATTAATTAGTGGGAAACTCTCTTCTCTCTCTATAACTACAAACTAAAAACCTTAACTTTCAAGTTCGAAAATCCATCAGAGAGGGGTTGTCCTCTCTGATGGACACCCCCAAATACTTTTGAATCTCATCTCTCCCTTTCATGTCTCAGATTTTAGGGTTTCCCTTTTCGTTTCATTTTTTGTTTAAAGTTCAGTTTTAGTAACCTTTAACTTTCCTTTTCTGCTTTTCAATATAATGATGCCGATCTAAAGACTTAATCGGTGCTTGGGTGTAAATGCGACTCCATTGGCTCCTTAAAATGTTTTGTAGTGTTCAATAGGCCTTTGAAACCAATTTCCAATGGCTATGTTTATACCCTTTTGAGGTAGGCATAGTAGTTATTTGCTAGAATTCGACGGCCAGTTGCCGTTCTCTCGCCAAGTACCACTGCTCACCTTTTTACAATAGTAAGTCCTGAGTTTCAATCGCCACCCTCCTTTTCTGAAGAGTTTATAATTACTATCGTTATGAAGCACTTCTTTCGGTGCAAAATTTTTTTGGCTATCATTTTAGAAATTTTTGGGTGGTAGTTCTTAGGATTTGTTGTTTGTTTTGCATACTGCCATTTGTTGTATACTATTTATTTGTTGAAACAGTGTATGTATCTTATCTTCCCGTGTGAGAGCTTTTCTTTTTTACTCTCTATTATTAGGGTTATTTTTTCACTTCTTAAGAATAATTTATTCTTATTAAGAATTAATCTCCCCCTGACTAGTTGGATGGATGAGGATGAACAAAATATTAGTGTAAAACATTATTTTTAGGCCCTGTAATTCCCTAGATCATTTTAATTAGAAGTCCTACAAGTTGTATCATTGTTGTTTTACTTTCAATGGATTCAATTATTCTTTATATATATATATATATATAATTACCCTCTAAAGTTAGCACAAAGTACACTTTAATAGTAGTTTTAGTTTTAATTACATTATTATCTTCTCTACTTAATTGAAAAAAAAAATATCCTCATATTTTAAAGATATTTTTGTCATTTATGTAACAAAATTCTTATGTATTTTTGTCTTTTTAATTAAATAAAGAGAATAACAGTATAATTAAAACTAAAGGCACCATCAAAATATAATTTATGCTAACTTTATAATGTGATAATGCTAGCCGTTGTACTCCTGCCTTAGATTAGGGATTTAATAATAATAAAAATTCCTAAAAACAAGCCAAAGAGAAGTTGACAAGCCAAAATGAAAATGAAGTACAACAGAAGTTATTAATATTTTTTGAATTCATTAATTATTATGAAATAGGAGAACCACCTACACCTAGTTGAATATCACAGGTATCAACACTGTCATTTTTTTTATGTTGCTATAAATTATATTTTAACGACGATTTTAGTTAATTAATTTTAATTTTTATTAACTGTTGCTCTCTCTACTTAATTAAAAAGATAAAATGCTCTTATAATTTTGAAAGGTGAGAAGAGTTTTATCTTTTTAAGTAAAAAGAATAATAATATAAATTTGCCATTAAAATTTATTTGTGCCAACCTCATAGGATAACATTGTTAATATTCTCGAATATCACACCGCTCCCTATTACAATCACTTTCATCTCGTCGTGGTTGCCTCTCATCCAATTCCAACAAGTTATATTTTTACGGATTGACTTATTTTTATTTTATTTTTTTAAAGGGTAAATGATATCCACACCTTAAAAGTATTGTTTAATAGATAACAACACCATTAATATAAGGGTATTAGAGTAAATTGATATAGTGCCCGCCATAAACAGTATCCTACCGTCACTTGTCGACTAGAACCAGTCATCGGTAGATACTGTTTGCCTCGACAAATACTATTCATGTGTGGTACTATTAATGTGAATAGTATCATGCACACATTATTCAGTGAAATTTTATAAAAAAATTATCTTCGCTTTTCCCACAATAGTGAGTTTCGCTTGTAAGGTTTTTTTACAATTGAATGTAATTACATTGCGGCAGATAATTTACGTAAGTGCAGTCTGTGAAAGGCGTCCGAAATTTGTTTTTCACCCTAATTGTGGTATTTTTTATACTCGCTTATTGAGTACTTCGAATTGTGAAAATTATAAATTTGGGCATCAACACGGTGAAATTTAATTAAAAATTTGATAGATGAATCAATAGTTTTATTAAATAATACGCGGTGATATTGTTTCTCACAAATAGTACACATACTGTTCACATGTCGTACCGTTTATATAAACAATATTGTCCTATATACAGAACAATATTTATTGGTGAATAATTTGATTTATAAGCGACGGTAAGATGTTATTTATGATAAGCGTTATATTAATTTACTATAATACTTTTATTTTAAGAATGTAAATGAATATTATTAAAACTAGAGGAATTAGATATTAAATGAGGCCCGATATCCTTTGCCTTTTTTTAAATTAGGATCAATTTTACGGTTTATTTTTTGCTTCCGGTTGTTTCCGGTTCCATTATGGAAAATACGGAAATGACACCCCTAGTTTTTGGAGCACTTGCTCTTTAAACCAGCAGTATCTCTAACTTTCAGGGAATTGTATCTAAACCGACTGTGAAGAAGAGAGGAGGAAGCCATGAATGCCCCGGACTGTTACGAACGATTCGCCGTTCCTGAAGGAACCAAAAGTAATTTCACATTCTCAGCTCTCCCTCTTTAAAATCCCTACCCTGATCTAATCTTCGAGCTCACTTTGATTTCTTAAAAAAAAAATATGATTTTAGGGTTTCGTACGAGAGAGACACGAAGATAATCAATGCGGCTACGTTCACTGTCGAGAGAGAGGAGCACACAATTGGCAACATTCTTCGCATGTATGATTTAAATTCATTAATTTCTCCATCTTGAAATAACTTAATAATTTTGTTTTAATTGATTAATTGATAATTGTTCTCTTCTTAATGATGATTAGGCAATTACATCGAGATGAAAATGTGTTGTTCGATGGTTACAAGCTCCCTCACCCACTCCAGTACAAAATAATTGTTAGGGTTAGTAATTTTATTCTATTCTTCAGTACAAAATAGTTCCTAGCTCAGTAATTTAATTCTATTTTCTGTCTAATCTATTTTTCTTATTTGGGTTTCTGGTCATGTTAATGCTTTGTTTTGAAAGTTAGGATTTCTGCTTGAATGTGCCTATTTGAGGGTTGTCAGGGTTTTTGTGTGGGTTTAGCTTAGCGAAGATAGTACACGTATGTAACCAGGTCGTTGTTTCTTTAAGTTTCTAGTCTTTCATGTTTGATACATTGTTATAAAGATTGCATTTTTGGTTTTAACATTTTACCAAATTTTTGGGGTTTTAACTGACTTGCTGCAATTTTTGTAGATTCACACAACGAGCCAGTCTTCACCAATGCAGGCCTACAACCAGGCTATCAATGATCTAGACAAGGAACTTGACACACTGAAAAATGCATTTGAGGTGTGGCATCGCTGTTTTCCTTTCATGTTTTAAGTATACATTTGGAGGAATGTACTTTGCCGAGCACGGTTTCAAATCTGTGTTCAGTTAGGAAATATTGGTCTCTTTATTGATTAGACATGTTTGTTTTTTGAATGCGTTGGTTTATCGGTCATATGAAATAGAATCTGCAAGTAACTGTGGTCCTGTTTTTAAATGACAATTGCTGGTTTCTTATTGGAGACTATGTTTTATCATTTTGAGATGTTGGTTCAGCTGGGTTGTGTTGACCATCTTGATATTGAAGAGATGAATGGCACAAATAACTGAAACAGGGTGACTTATTCGGAAAAATAGCTTGGAGACATGATTATTTAATAAGTAGAAGTGTTTTCTAGATGGTTGGCATAAATTTGTGATTTGTAAGAAATTACAAGTTTTTCAGTTCTCACAGCTTTTCTTGTCGAAAGGATGCAAGTGCTCATATCAACATTGGATCTTACAATTTTCCATTTCTGTTTGTAGGCTGAGTTGGCAAAGCACTCAAGAGACTACTAATGTACAATCAAGGAAGCAGATTATGTTTCAATAATTTCTGGTCAGATGATAGGTATTTGACGCCGGTTAGAAGCTAAGAGAATGAATGGGAATTTTAAAGAGAATGATATTACTTATGATAATTGTAATGAATTAAATGACTTTTTCTAGTGGTGAATATGCTTTAACAGAGGCTTTGTATCATGGAACCGAGAGACAATCAATACAGTGATGTGCCTGCTGTCTTTTGGGAGTGTGTAGAACCACCCTTTGAACAGCTTCATTTGGTGTTGATTCTCTATGTACAGGATTTTAAGATTGTTCTGGATAAAATTGGGAAACCATCTTTAAAATTATTAGTTAATAGGCACACTAGTTTTGCTTCTTCTTTCCTTAACTACTTAATCACAGCTTTTACATCCGTGTTGTTGATTACACATGAAGATGTAGTTGGTTGTTCTCAGAATCTTGTTTTTCTAATCCAGATTACTTGGCTTTCCATTTGCTGTTGATTTGATTTTACCAAGAAGTAATTTTTTCATTGCATACAATGTTTATTCTAATACTTTTAGCCATCAATCAAACCAGAAGCAGTTGCACGCAGGCCTTTCTCGCTTAGTAAAAGAACAAACGGCATACCCCAGAAAGGTAAATAGCTTAAAAATCTTGTCAGGTAAAGTCAATCTTTTGGTATACTTTTGTCATTTCAACAGGGTTTTAAGGGCCTTTTGAAAGTAACACATCCTTCTAAGAAGAAAAATAAATTCTTCATTTTAATCTTTTTTATTGAGAAAACTAACATAACAGAATAATATCGTTGTTAGTTTCTAAAAGTAAAGGAGTAATCAGAAGACAATTTTACCAAATTTTAAAGGTATAATGTCAGTTATCCTAATTCTTAATGCTCTTTTAACAAAACGTATGGATAGGGTTGTATGAAATAAATCACCAACTATATATTTATTTAAGGCGTTCTTAAAATCTAATGATTTGAATGTTATTATCCCATCCTAAAATCTATTTTATGATTGGTTAAGGGTCAATTTCATAAATAGATGTGATTTATGAAATAGAAGAATTAGCTGTAGATTCAAATGCTAATAGGTGCTCGGTAAAAATAGTTTTTATAATTTGATAATTAAAATAATAGAAAAAGAACATCCGAATTCTTAAAATTTTAGAAATTTTATGTAAATTCTTAAAGTTTCAAAAAAAAATTTTACACTCTTAACCGATAATAAAATTTGTTAAAATCAACAGATTAAAACAAATAAAAATATGATTATACACTTTTTAGAAAAATCAAAATTTAATTGAAAGCAATTAAGAGGTTAAAATCTCATTTACTATTCTAATAGATAACGAAATCGGTTAAAATTAATAAAAAAAATTGTTAAATTAAATGAAAGTACGATTATATCTTTATTATGATTGAAAGTCAAAATTTAATTGATGTGAGTAAGACCTTTGTTGTGATCGAAAGAAAAATCAAATTTTAATTGAATGCAAGTAAGATGATAATATTGAAAAAAAAATTAAATTTTAATTGAATATGAGTAAGAAGATTTAAATATTTGACCTAATGGTAAAAACTAACGATTAAACTAATCAAACTATTTTAACTTTTTGGTTATGTATGATTTTATAAATTTATTAATATATTATCATTAATTAAATTATTCAAGAAAGAGGGTTTGATCGACGGTTGTTGACCAACCGTTAATCAATATTGAACAAGTGTTGATCGATTGTTAGTAAACATTGACTGACACTTGACTTGCTTTGATCACCTATTGACTATTGTCGTTGACTAACACTTGACTTGCGTTGATCACTCATTGACCATTGTTGGTTGAGTAAATTTTTATTTTTGTCACTTTTTTTACATTAATTTTAACAAATTTTCTTATATGATAAAAGTGTAAATGAAAATTTTGAAATTTTAGAAATTTATATATCATTTTTTAAAAATTTTAAGAGTTTAAATATACTTTTTTTAAAAAAAATAATTTTAATAATTTTATTTGAATTTAAAAAATAACTAATATTATTTTAAAAAATATTAAAAATTAAATTTCACCGTTGGCAACAATTGTAGCTATCAACTGGCATCGATCAGCAGTAATTGGTATTTTTTGAGATTATAATGGGCATTGTTGAAATCCTCATCACCTAATGTACATAACCATACCAAAATCTATGATGACTAAGTTCTAGTATACCGAAAAAATAGAAATGAAGATTTAGTTACTGTATAATGTCATTGTACAATAATGGCGAGTAATAGTACACTATCACAATAATACATTTTAATAATAATTATTTTATATAATGGTGGTGGCAGTGCTCTATTATTCGCCATTATTTAACGATGATGACATTATATGATGTCAAAATTTTAACTTTATTTTTTTTTTAAATGATAATTTAAAAATTTTGATATCATGGAATTAAATTTTTTAATATGATAGCGTAGATTATAGAAAGAAAAAAAAAAGAATAATGGTGGTACAAAAATTATCTCTAAATGACTTTAGTGACCGACGGCTACGATAATTGTTGACAATCAACAACGGTTGACATCAACTGGCGATGATAAATTTGTGCACGCTGAAATTTGTATTTTTATTAGATTCAAAGGGGTAATATTGGTTTTTTACAAAGTAGCAGGAGAACAAAAAATATATATTTTAATGTTATTAAATTAAAATGAATTTAATAAATTCCAATTAAAAATAAATATTTTTACTGAGAACACTCACAAATATAGCAAAGCAAACCTCAATTACAGTCCTTTTTATTTTGTCTCTCTACACCCAACAAAGAACTTGTTCAGTTCTTTCCGAAAAAGGTAAGGACAAATAGTATATGAAATCATCAGAATTGCAATATAAAAGTGGTTTCCTGCAAGGCAATTGTTATAATCCCACGCGGTTTAAGTAAGCAGTTGTCGCCAATCTTTCTTGATCGACATAAATATTACAATTTCATAAGCCCTGAAACATTCACTCACACAACAAAACTCTTTACGGAAATACAACAGAATGATGTTGGCGCAACTTTCAGCCTGCGAAGGTCGTAGTTATGATGGAGTTCCTGATTTTGGATTCTCTTGTGTAGAATCCTCTGATGCTGATATGTTACCGTCAAGGAAACGTAGGAGAAAGGGCGAGGCCCCGGGTTTTGCATTATTGTCTACCAATATTCGAGATAACTTGCGTGACAAGAAAGATGCTGGAATGGAGGGTTTTCGAAAGCTAGGGCACCGAGAAAACAATAATAGAGGGTTTGCAAAGGCGAGCAGAGGTAAGGTTATAGCGATTTTGATGAAAATAAAAGATGATCAAAAGCCTGTTAAGCCTGCTTGCGTCAAAAGATTAGGAAAAAATTTGAGGCGGAAACGCGTGCTTCCTAGGTCTTCTATTTGTAATTCTCGTGTGGTACTCAGTAGGTTGATTGAAAACAATGTGGTGTTGCCGGGGGCGAAGGTGTGTTATCGTGGCAGCAAGGGTCGCAGTGCATTGGCTGAGGGGTGGATAACTTGTGATGGGATCAAGTGTGGATGCTGCAATGTGGTGTTTACACTAACTGGATTTGAAGCTCACGCTGGTAGCAAAAATCATAGGCCAGCTGCAAATATTTTCCTTGAAGATGGTAGGTCTCTTATGGATTGTCAACGGAAGATGGTGTCCAGGAATCCTAAAGGGAAGCCCAATAATCTGGTGAAAGGTAGTAGTCATCAAGTTGAGAAGAATTATGATATATGTTGTATCTGCCACGACGGAGGTGAATTTATTTGTTGTGTTCATTGTTCTTCAACTTTTCACATGAGATGCCTTGGTTTGAAGGATATTCCAGGTGGGGATTGGGTCTGCCCATTATGTTGTTGTGGGGTCTGCGGTAAAGGTATATTTAAGCGAAGAAGCAAATATTCTGTGGATGATAATATTGTTCGTACCTGTGACCAATGTGAGCATAAATTTCATATGGAATGTACAAAGAGGGAAGAAAGAGAAACTAAATTGAAATCTCAGGGTAAATGGTTTTGCAGTGATGGGTGTGAACATGTTTTTTTCAGTCTCCATGAGCTTATAGGAAAGCCCTTTGACCTAAGTGTGCATAATTTGACTTGGAGATTACTGAAGTCTTTGGAGTCTGATCAACAAGATGCTAAAGTTGCCACTGATTGTGAGGTCTTGAAAGAGATGCAGAGGAAGTTGAATGTTGCAGTTGATGTGATGCATGAATGCTTTGATTCAGCTAAAGACCCTTCTACAGGGAGAGACCTAGTTGAAGATGTTATCTTCAGTCGAAGATCAGAGCTGAATAGTCCTAACTATGGTGGATTCTACACAGTGGTTATTGAGAAGAAAGGGAAGATAGCTTCTGTGGCTACTGTCAGGGTGTATCAAAAGGTTGCAGAGATACCATTTGCTGCTACAAGATTCAAGTATCGCAGGAAAGGAATGTGTCGTCTTCTGATGGATGAGCTTGAAAAGCAGCTCATTGCATTAGGAGTGGAGACGTTGATATTGCCTGCAGCCCCCAGTGTGCTAGACACATGGACTTCTAAATTTGGGTTTTCGAAGATGACAGATTCGGAAAAGTTGAAGTACTTGAATTACAATTTCCTGGATTTCCAGGATACAATCATCTGTCAGAAGCTCTTAACAAAGACCCCTCCAGCAAACTTGCATCTATCACAGGCAACTTGGTCTGAAATTGCTGATGCTGATAGAAAATTTTGCTCCAGTCCCATGTCTGAAGTACTTCAAGGAGAAGAAGGTGAAGCAGCTGAGTTATATATGGGCACAGTATGACTTTCTCATAGAACTTAGTGTTTGATTTGTATTACAGAGCTGGTGTACGCTACCATGTAAAAACTATTAATTATGTTGATTCAAGGCATGTAGATGGTGTCTACAACATATTCCTGTCATAACTGTAATTGGAAGGAATGAAATTCTTACTGCTTGGCCATTTTCTTGATCTTATTTTAATAAATTTTCATTATGTTTCTCATTGTATTGTTTTCTGCGAAGTCATTCTAATGTTCTACAAATTAATCCCGTGATGAGAAATGACTCCAATTTTTTGACTTATTTAACTCTTAATAAATTCAAGATAAACCAAGGGATAAAGGAGATCCATATTCTTAATCTTCACACCATCTTCAAGCATAGGGACTATTGCTTTTGTCATTGTATATTGAACTGAGAATAAGCTTTCAGATAGGATATTTTAATCTGAAACTGTGAAACATACTTCATTAAAAAGCATATGCTCCAATGTATTTTGAATGGACTTAATGAAAGCAGAACACATTGAATTCAATAGCAATTCCTTGAATACAATAGAATAGATTACATGGTTACCATTACCCTCGTAAAACTTAGATTACTGGAAACACACCAATGGCACCATAAAAACATGCTAATCAATTGGCAATACTTTCTTTTCCTTAATGACTTCGGAGAGCCAAACCAGAGATAACCACCAACACCACGAAGAGGACAACGGCAATAAAAGATGCCACCACAGCCCCACTGACTTTCTGGCAAAAATCACCAAATTGTTGACAAATAGCTAGCCAGTTTGTGTTTGCATTGCCATTGTGAGCCAAGTAAACGATGGCAGCAGCAGCTGCGCCAGCAGCTGTGGCTAAAGTTAACGTCACCTGCATTATACGAAAAGATTTTATTGTTTCTGTTGGCAAATTGATTGACTCAAAATCTTAATATCTGTCAAATAACAAAATTCAGTTGCCTTAGAGCTCAAGAATTAATGGGAAAGGAGCTTACAGTGTCCAAAATGAGCAGGAGGAGCCTTGGTCCAACAGCGTGTGGGCGAATAATGGCAACAATGGAAAACGGAAGGGAAAGGACTAGGTAACCACCTACTAATGCCATGGCAATGACAAAAAACCTGCAGAAAATTGATATCTCAATTTCCTGTTGCACAATATCTTGTAATCTTTCAATCTTGTTTCTATCATTTGCGAGTTTAAAAATTATATGCAAGTAGCATGTGATTCTTCTGTGCTAAATATATCATTTGATTCTAATGTGAATTTGATGCTGCAATGTTGCATGCCAAACTTTATTTCCTTAAGTGGATGCATTTATGTGTTGTGTGACATATGATGGCATGCAAATGGCCTCATAGAAGTGGAATGTCAAGTAAAATCACGTACTGGAATGTGGGAAGATCATCATAACTAGCTTGAAACTGAAAGAACTGAGTGAAGAACGGGAGAGTCTCATCGCTAGTTCCCATGGCGGCAGCAGCAGCTAGAGTACACACAATAGCACCAATCCTCAGGATGAAGTCAAATATTGCAATACCCTTTTTGTATCCACCACTTTCACGCCTTGAAGCTCCCATGAGAGGCGCCTTTCCTTTGGCAACGGCGCTAGACTCGGGAACATCCATGGTAGTTTCACTCATTTTGGTCCGGAGTGAAAGAGACTTGAAGCTTTGTGACAAGAAGTTAAGAGAGTTGAAATGCTGTGATGAAAATGAATTGAGTGGATGAGCCTTATATAGAGAGCCAAAAGAAGAGTAGGTTGAAAAAAGTTTAACGAGTTTAACAAAGTGAGCTGAAATTAAACATTTTGGTTAATAGGAGTAAGAGGAGTCGTTGAGATGATTTTATGAAGAGAGGGAGTAGGAATTCAGAACAAAGTGGGATAAAGTCAAGATAAATACCAACTCAACAAAGTGTATTCAGTTAATCAGTCAACTAAACCATGTAGTCTCTCTAATCCATCAGCTCTAGGAGTGATCTTGGTCATTCCACTCAGACTCTTGGCTCTTTTTGGTCATAGAGCACGAGAAATTGCATTATGAAATACCAAATGCTATAAGTTTGTGAAGCTAGTATTTTATCTAGGCCATTTCATGTCAAAGTGAAATTCAGCTAATTTTCCATCTCATGAAACAAAACCAGTTCATAGTATCATCGACCTTATTTTTGGAAACTCGTTCTTCATATTAAGACCCAATTGATCGGTTCATGGACCCAAATGACAAAAAACTAAAAGGTGAAAACAAAAATGTAAACAAATTGCGCCAAACAAATGGGGGTTAACATTTGACATGCCCCTTGTTACAAAAGAAAAATACAGTTGCGATATTAATCCAATAATCCACATACCACATTTGCACATCTACAATGGAGAACAGAAGCGTGAGCCAAAAAAAAAGGCAATCAATTAAAAAATTTTAAAAATTACATTTCATGAATCGTCTACAAAACCATTTCTACTTTCATCTTACATGGCGGGCTACTCTTCTGCTGTTTTATCCCACAGCTCTTGAAGAAATCAAAATTCTAACTGCCACTGAAGAACCAATGAACGGCATTTTTCACTGAAAGAAAAATACTTATGTTTGGTGCAAGTAATTTGGCACACTGTTAGAAAGTCCTATACTTTCATTACTTCGTATAAACCTGATGGACGCTGCCTCAGGGTGGAAACAACCTGACAAAATTTTATTGGATTAACAGACCCAAAATTATAAAAGTTAATTATGTATGTATTCTCCATCCCCGATCAGCAAGTGCCTGATTAACCCTTGTAGCCGAGTCTGCTAGGTCAGTTAGTGGAGCATAGCTCCAATTCTTGGATATCTGGAAAATTGAAGACAGGTCAGTACAATAATTTCAGGGCATTTGCAATTCAATAAACAAATAAGTAGAAAGGAATACGGTAGGAACAACTTACATCCTCTCTACCAGTGAATGGTCAAACAACTCCTCTTTCCTGCAAGGATTTCTGGAAGTAACCAAACTTCCATGTACACCGCTCAGCTCCTCTCACGTAAACAGGCTTCCTACAAGATAAAATGTAAAAATATAACAATGTATAAATTTGAATTCAGTGGAACAATTCAAACCATAAATTCCTGGGAGGTTCATACTCTTCATCAAATATCAAACATACACGGTACTAAAAGCCTCACTCAACATACTTACTGAATCAGCTGTGATGAGAAAAGTGTCAGCCCAGGCTAGATGCCCCAAGTGAGGATTTGGATCTATGCAGTGAATGTATATACAAAAGTAAGTTGTCTATCTCATTATGAAAAATACACTTAATAGATTCTCTCGAACATAATAAAAGCCGAGTACCCTTCACCATCCCAAATGTAGACCTTAAGGTTATTACTAAATTCTTTTACTATAATATTGGCCACCTGTCAAAAGTGCTATAAGTAGCGAGTATTAATAAAGAAAAAAATGACAAAAGAAACTGCTAAAGAATACTACCTTCTCTGGAGTTCTTCTAGAGAATGATATTCTGATGCTTCCACAACTCCAAAGACCACCCTGCAGCATTGCAGTTAACTGCTTTGCAAGATCCACACCATACGGGCAGTTGCCTGTGAAAAAGTACAGTGCAAAATATTTCTTTGTTAAGGAAGTGACTGTTCAAAGTAAAGTAGCATAGGCAACATTTATCTATTTCTCCATTCACAAGGTATGAAAGGACAAGCATCTGTACAACATTGAGAATGTTTTGTCGAAATATGGCTGCTTTTAACATAAAGCATTTGCTTCAGGTAAAGAAGACATAAAGCACTTTGCATTATTGCACAATTTGAAAGCTCAATATATTCAAGTACTCAACAAAAGAAGCACCTTCCCTCCAATCTCAAAAACCGAACCTTATAGGACTTAGAAACAAAAATAAAAATTTAAAACCAATCTACGGGCTGATAAGTGCTAAAGATGAGAATGAATATATATATATATATACACACACACACTACTTAAAGCTCTGGACTTTTATCAATTTTCTTAATGAAACAATTCAGGATCAAATCACAGAACTCCTTGCAAAGAAGTTTCAGTTTGCAACTGAGTTGACCCAACAATGACTTTTGATGACAATATTTCTTTAGAAAACAATTCTGGCTAGGTCAATAAACAATTCAAATAATGGATGCAAAAGATGAAAAATTGCTGATTGAATGGCATATTACTTGTAGGACCTCCAATGTTAACCACAAGCAAGTAGGGGTGGGCAAAAAACCGAAAAACCGAACCGGACCCAAAAAACCGAACCAAATTGGTCGGTTCGGTTCGGTTTTTCTCTTGGTCGGTTCGGTTTTCGGTTTTTTATTTTAAAAACCGAAAAATTCGGTTCGGTTCTCGGTTCGGAAGGCCGAACCGAGAACCGAACCGAAAAAACCGAATTTAAAAAAAAATTAAAAAATTAAAAAAAAATTAAAAAAAATTGAAAAACCGAACCGAACCGAACTGAACCGAACCGAACAAAAAATAAGCCTAAATTAAATTTATTTTACCCAAACCGAACCGAAAAACCAAAAACCGAACCGAACCGGTTCGGTTCGGTTCTCTAAGTACTCGGTTCGGTTTTCGGTTTTATTTTTCAAAAACCGACCTGCTCGGTTCGGTTTTCGGTTCACACTAAAAACCGAACCGAACCGGATTTGCCCACCCCTACAAGCAAGGGCTTCGGAAGTGGAGCCAACTCAACATGCCAAACAGAAGCAGCAATCCTAAGTGCTGCAGAGTCAGCCTGATGAAGAGCTCCAACTGTCAGAACCTGACGTTGAAAATCCAGACCCAATGAGATACAACACTGTATTGATTAACTATAATAGCAGCTTAATTATATGGCAACAGAAGTTCTTTCTTTGTTGTGAATCCAACCGAACAAGTATTTCCTAACTCTCTTTGTTATCCACCACCGGAGAAACCAAGGAATTTGCTCCTGTGCATGAGGAGTCAATGGGTAATAATCATGACAGGGAGTAATCACTAAATCAAATTTATTCAATGTGACCTTGGACGTTGTATCTGTAAAATGGTACCAATGGGTAGCCCATCAGAACCATGATTTACAGCTTTGCACACCAAAAGCATAATCAATTACTGACAACCACATAATAATTGTGGTAAAATATAGCAAAAGAACAGTACAAAGCGAAGTAAAACTGGAAAGCAACAAGTAAAAGAACAGTGCAAACCTTCACAATTTGGAGAAAAATACAAGTGATGAGTAGCAATAAAAAAGCAAATAAAATGAGAGACAAAATTCTATCCATCTCATGCAGGCAAAAACAGGAAAAGCAAACAAATGTAGTTAACTCATAATCATTAGTCTTTGCAAGATACTATTGTCAGAGTAACCTAAGCTACCAAAATGAGGCTGAGACTAAGAACTGCGATAGGCAATGTTGAAGAAGGCAACCATAACAGAATAAATCGAAAAGGGCCATATTTGAACAAATGATTTCTAGCATCTAGTTTTATCAAGGGCACAAAAAGGCTTGTGCAAGTACCCAGAAAAAAAAAAGACATTCTGCCTCATATTTCAGCATCAGTATCAAGTAAATGCTACTTCATATCCAATAAAGGAAAATCCAAAGGATAAAGTTTAACCTGAAACTAAAAAGACAATTTCTGGAGCTAACCATTTAATGGAGCTTGCAACAGAAATCGTATCTCTTCCGGATGCAACCACCAACAATGAGCCATCCCTGAAATAAGGTAGTGAAAGGATTTCATCAAAGAAAAAATAAAGAACCATAAACTTCGCTATATGCATTGAAAATTTCATTTGTGGACAACCTGTAACATTTACAAAAGCAAAGAAACCATCTTGTGGCCGACGACAGCTTTGACTGATTTATATTTTATAGGATATTTTGCTTAGCCATTAGAAATATTAACCATTTAGGGTCCAAATGGTAACTACCAAGCTCTGCATCATCTAATTACATCAAATATTCATCATAGAGTACATACTTTTCAAAAGTTTGATAAGCCATCTTTGCAATCTGCTTTGCATCCACTTCCAAATCTTGTGACAAGCCTGCACTACCACTCATAGTTTTGTCCATCAATCAAATGCACCATATTTGACATGAAGAACTCTAAACAGCAAATGAAGGTTGATTTTTTTGTACCACTTGTTTGATGTGGTATAAATCGAAATCATGAATAACCACAAATTCGTGTTATGAAATGGTCAACTTACTTGTGGAGAGAAACTGGCAGCCAGTGAAGCCACTCATTAATTCCTCCTCTCGGCCTAGTTACACGCTGCACAAACAAAATCAAAGCAGCTCCAGAAATAACAACCATGCATCTACCAGGACCCAAACAAATTTTATTAGCATGTTTGGAAGTGTACATAAAAGAAGATTTTTGTAATAGCACTTTCTACAGTAGCACCTATAAGTGATTCCATAGAAGCACCAATCAATGCTTTTTTTTGTGAGTAATTTGAGTGCTTTTACACCGAAAAAGCACTTTTTAGAAAAGCACTTTGTGTACACTATTTATTTGAAAATTAAATTATGTTTTTAACCAAGCCAAACATTAGAAAATGTAAACAAGTGAGCTTCTGATAATGGAAGTGCTATTTAAAATGTCAAAAATACTCAAAGCACGCATTATGTTCAATAGAAGAAACTCCTAAAAGCTAAAAGATCTTATTTCAATAATATTAAACTGTCACATTAATGGAAATGACTTGTTTAGAATTGTCTCCATAAAAGAATTATTTTTGTAAAAGCACTTCCTAGAATAGCACTTAAAAGAGATTGAAGCACCATTCAACTGCTTGTTTAGAAAGTAATTTACGCTTTTATCATCTAAAAAGCACTTTATGTCTATTATTTATTAGAAAAATAATTTTTAATTTCAGAAAAATAACGAGTACTTAAAAAATCATTATTTATTTGAAAAAAAATCATATTTCAACAATAACACTGTTACATTGACATAACCAACCAACGCAACTTAGCCTTAAAAAATTGAAAAAAAAAACAATAAAAATAAAAAATGATTTAAATGAATGAATGAAAGGGGACTCACGTGTAAGGAATGCCGACCTGATAGTCCAAGCGCGCGAATCAAGCCGATGCACTGACTCCCTGCGCCGGCGAACCCGTTCCCTATTACAATCTCCCGTCTGATTGCGCTGTAATATCCGCTTTCAAAAATCTCCGGCGTTCCAGAAAATCTTGCGACCGGCTCTGGAACCGGAAGCCTGATTGGTCTCTCCGACCGAGTGCACGCTCGAAACATTTCGCCTGTGTCTCGGAGGATCGAAAATTCGAAATCATTTGAATTATCTATTTAAAAAGGTTTTCTTTTGGTTCCAATTTTATCGGATGTCTCTGAAGAGACAACGTTTTCTTTTGTTACCTTCGGCTCTTTTTACTGGATTTGGGCCGGGGCCGGTGTTGGCCCAATTTAAAATAAGGGTTCATGACTTCTGCACTCCATTGATTTAGCGGACTTTTGGACCCCGAGATTTAGTGAAACGGACTCAAAATTTCTGATTTTGAAAAACCTTCAAAATATTTTAGTGCTCGCCATTTATTATAACACGAGTAAGAATTATTTAATATTTTGACATATTAAAAGTGAGAAAAATATGTTAAATATCTAATTAAATTCACGTGCCAGCATGTGATTCATGGATTTAATTTAAATAATATAATATTTATTTTGACCAAAATAAATAAAAAATATTTATTTTAGCCAAATTCATACGACAGCCTTTACCACCGTCATCGGTCTCTATCTTTCGACACCAATGGCGATTAAAAAAATGTCTAAAATTTATATTGTTAAATTTTATTTTATTTTATCTACATAGTAGTCGGGTTATTTTTTACTCAAAAAATATCAGAAGGCGGTTAAAAATGGCAAAGAGGGCGACAACTGCCGCCACTTCAATGTTAAACGGTGAGACAATAACTTATACCACTACTACCATTAGACGGATTAGACTCTAATATGTCTAGTGATAGTAATGATACAAGTCATTGCCCCAACTGTTTGACACCCCGTGACCGCCGCCTTCTCCACCATTTTTTATTATCTTCTAATTTTTTTTAAATGAGCTAACAATTATGTGGATCAAGAAAAATAAGTCCATTAATATAAAATTTAGTTATTTTTACTAGCATCACTAACACAAAAAAACAGTGGCTGACCTTCATTTTTTGGTACGACAATAATGACTTTTTTATTATTTATTTAATTATAAAATAAAATTTTTAAATTATAAAATATAAAAAGGGACATTAGGATTATGAGCATAATGGTCATTGTATAACTTCTAATCATAAGTAAAATAGTAATTATATACTTTTTAATAAAAAATCTACTAAAACAAATAACAGACACTAACAAATGAGGTATTTTAAATTTTATAACTATAAGAGATTTTTAATTAATTTTGCTAAATCACGAGGTTTTCAAAGTCATAAATATTTAAAATAAAGTATCTTTAATTTAAAGATGAATAATAGTAAATCTTATGCATCTTTTTTCTTTTAATCAAAATTTTGTAAGAAATCATTTCTTGCAGAGAAGGTATTTGACAAAATAAAACAATTTTTTTATTAAAAAAAAAAAACTTGATTATTTTTCGGAAATACTTTTTAATAAGTCTTGGCCATATTATCCTCATTAAGGCCTTCAATATTTAAAAGATTCCTTCCCAGACGCCAACATGATTACAAAATAACCACCAGATGAAATAGATGGTCCACAACGCCATTAAGCATTGACCATCTAAAAGAAGACTTCACGGCCTTGGATGATGAAGCCATAATTACTTATAGAGATATTCTGAAAGAACAAAAAAAAAAGATGGTCAAATACACAAACTATCATTAAGAAAGAGGCTTGAAACACACAAATTAAGAAAATTAATCAAATACAATAAGCAAACCTTAAAAACTCAATTATTTCTAAACCATTCTCTTTTTGATTCGAAGAAAAAAAAAATCAAAACAAAGAGATACGACAAGATAAAAAAAAAAAAAGGCCATAAAAGCATTACAACACACATACTCTTTATAAAAAAAGTGCAATAATTAGATAATAACAATACCAAGTAATGCGCATAAATCATGCCAAAAGGTATTTATTTTTTCAGAAATAATCATTAGAGGAAATACGAATTCTTACCGAGAATTGAGAGGGAATAACGAAAAGAATATAAAATCGTCATTTAGAAAAGTCTTATAAGAACACCGAGACAAAAGTGTAAACATGCATTAAGGGTGCAGGTAGAAAAAAGTGTTTATTAACTAATTCATTAACGCATGTACAACAAACATTAGCACAATAAAATAACATGTAATTAATCAACACACATTTTAAAATGAATCAAAAACGTTATAAGAATTTAAAATTTTATTTTTAAAAAATTTTGGTGAAAATTTTTAAATCAAAACTCACATAGAAGTAATTCGTTGACAATTTCATACTTCAACGATTCAATGAGATTAAAATGCTAAAATAATTGTTATTCTTTGAATTTCCAACAAGATTGTCATATTTGTTCAAATTTTAAATATAAACTTTTCTCTCTTTTCAAAACTGAAGATAAGACTTCATTAAAATAATTTTAAAATTACACTTATATACATAAATAGGGATTAAATTGAAAAATTATCAAAGTTTTATTCATTCCATCATGTATAAATAACAAGTGTCACCTTCAATACATGCAAATCATTTGCTTGGGTGACACTTGTCACATGTCTTTCCATGCATGTGCTATTTGTCTCACAAATAGTCGTGCATGAATGTCACATGTCATAATTTATTTTTTATGAAAAATAGACTTATTTATAATATTTGTAAATTTTGTCTCCCATTTTTTAAAGAGATCTTAAAATAAATCTTGCTTTTTAAAATTCTCTCAAATTGAACCTTTCGACCTAATCTACTACCCCAGTGTTTAATGAGTGTACTTCATATTGTGAGATTTTTTTAATTTATACCTTATTTGTCTTACGAAACTCTTCAACAAGTCTGTGAACTATGCCCCACACACATTTTACAGATGTAACAGAATGGCACAATGAACTATACAAGTTGAGATTAATCATATCCGTATAATCCTTCCGTCACCTATATCATAAAAGAGCAGAGATATAGATCATCACTGTCAAATTTTTATATACTTGCTCGTGAACTTATCTCTACACTCGTATTTCTATAAACAATATTCGCAAACACCTTTACAAGATTTTTTTACCCTACAAAAAATTATTTTTCGAGATTTCTGCGTATGGCTCTAAGACTTTCTAAAATACAATCTTGGAGCATAAAGATATACAACTCACCTATATCTATGCACACCAGATTCTATAAGTATCGAACCATACCCAACGACATTGAGAGGTCAAACCATGAAAGGTTTCTGACATGCATGGAATCGAAGTATGATGGATCACTCATAAGTACACTATAGCACTCAGGTCAAAGGGCCACAAATGCTACTCAACTTGAAAAGACCTTTCATTGACAGCTCTATGAGATGTCTATTGAAGGTCCTCATTGAGTCTGTTACTTAGTCCTCATTGAATACCTGTATGCCTATACGAATTTTTGTTAAGGCCATAGTCTGTTAAGACTAATCATGTAGACAATATAAATATAGACACACACTGATCCGGAAAGAATATCAATCGACTTGTATCGGTAACCATGGATCAGAAACAATGTTTTCGAGAATATTCTATATAATAATATTTCTTAACACCATTTGTAATTCCTTACAACTATGTTATTACTAATATTTCTATGTCTTTGTTCCTATTTTAGACAATGTTTTAACTCTTAGAATTATTAACCCTTAGTACTGAACTAAACTCTTTTAAACCAAATTTAAACTAAATCTATAATGTCTGAAAAGTTACAAGCTTAGTACTATATAATTAATAATTAACGACTTAATAAAAATGTTCATTGTATAAATATTAAATAAATAAATATTCATAGAATAAATAAAATGATACGTAAGTACCATCTCCTATAAAAAGAATAAAGAAATCAAGAGTAAGATAGTGTGAAAAGTTAAAAGAGAAGATCTACAAAAATAAAAATAGAAAGCAAAAAGTAAAAAGTGGAAAAAGTGGGTCAACTAACATCTTTTTATGAGGAGGTTAAGGCAGTGGTCAGCAAGTATTTAAAATTATTAGTCATTAGTAATTACTGCTATAAGCACAATCAAAATAATTAGTAAGTTTAAATTTAAAAGCAGCAAACTCAATGACAAACGAAATAAAATTGACCGATACATAATAGTTAAAAGGTAAATTATACTCGAATTTTGAAGAAAAAAAAAGTTTAAGCCATATAAAAATATGAACAAGTCATAAGATAGGTCAAAATGGTTAAGGCTTTATTGATCATATAGCCAGCATTGCTTACACTGTACAACTCATATGATCAAAGAGGTTAAATGTTGTTGTACAAAAATCTATAAAAGCCTAACTTCAAGCCTACACATATACCCAGATATATAATATAAGATAACAAATGTAGGAGCAAACCACTTTTTGAGGTTCAACCTATGGTTCGTGGTTTGATAAATATAAGGTTGTACTAAGTGAGGCCCAAAACATGTGAACTCTAACTAAAACCCACTTAAGAAGTATTTAGTCCAAAATAAGAGCAAGCCAATGTTAAGATTAATGGAGAATTATAGTCCAAACAAGACACTATTTAATCTTTAGAATCCTTCTTAAACAAAAGTTGGTAACTTTCATATTTAAATTAGCAACTAATAAGTACATTAGTCTTTTATTTATAATAAAATCGTGTCTTATCACTTTTATTTATTAATTTCTCTTTCTCCTTTAAGATGAATAAAACTCATTAAATAAACTAAATTTTAAGATGATAAAAAATCAAATAAAAAAACCTGACCTATTACAAAATTCTAACACTATAAGAAATCATTATATTTTACGTAAAACTTAAGAAAAACTACATTAAAACTCATCTTATGCATTTTAGATTGTCCTAACACTCCCTTAACACACACTGCATCCTCTACACTATCTCTCTTTCAAGTTCTTAACAAAAGAAAACGATCATAGTAACTGTTATACATCCGTTCCAAAGCCTAAAGTCACCATAAATAGATTATTAACTCCGACTTCCACAACTTTTATAATTTTTGACCAAGTTTATTTATAAAAATATCTTATATGCTAATATGGTAGGTTATATGAAAGATACAATTTCGGTCTAAACGATGAATTTTCAGCCTTTTCACCCTTATGAGTTTGGGAGTAAAATTTATAAAACTTCTAAAGGATTCTTGAAAAAAAAAGAAAAATATTTAATAATCACTTATAATCCATTCTTCAAATTCCAAAAATAAAAGCTTCAAACCTTATAAAATGATTATTTACCATTCTAAAATTTAACAAGATAATTAGTACTAAATATGATAAATAAGCTCAATTATTAAATTAAATTACTAATTACTTAATATAAGGGTAATTATGTAATTTTACCAAAATATTTAGTGTCTAATTTGATACACTTTCTAACAGTAAAATTAATTTTATAAATGCACCGTCTATTTGCTAATATGAACATTAACAATATTAAGATAAAGAATCTTAACTCAATATAGAGACATAATTATATTTTTAATTAAAGTTAAGAAAATTTATAAGTCGATAAAATTTTTAAAAATACTAAATTTTCATGTATCTTTTCTGAAATTTTAGAGTTCAAATGTCTGTTTTCCGTCCGCAATCCTATTAACAAAACCATCGACCCGACCGACACGAACTTACCGACTCGACCCGAATATCCTATACAAAATACAAAGGCGAGAGCCCAGTGACTGGCTCCCTCTTCGTTGGGTCTTTGAAAACTCTGCGAGTGTTGTTGCTCTTCGCCTTCGGTCTTCTCTCTTTGGAAAGAAAAAGATGTGTGCAAGTACAGAAGGTGGGCCCCCGGAGGTCACTCTAGAAACGTCCATGGGTTCTTTCACCGTCGAGGTATCTCTTTCTATCTATTTCTTCAATTTCTTATTTTTCAAATTTTTTTGTATAGATTTTTCGGAGCGAATTATTCAGTGTTTAATGCATTGTTATTAACATTTTCAACTCAAAATCACAGCTTTACTACAAGCATGCACCAAGAACTTGCAGGAACTTCCTTGAACTATCTCGCAGAGGGTATTATGATAACACCAAATTTCACAGAATTATTAAGGTAAATTCCTCTCCTCAATTAACCTTCGTTTTGTAAATTGATTCTCTCTCTCTCTCTCTTTGTAGGAATTCAGTATTTGTGCTGTTAATTAGCGTGATAATTTCTGTTTCTTTTTTTTTTTTTCCAATTTGTTTGATGTAGGATTTTATAGTTCAAGGTGGAGATCCAACGGGGACCGGAAGGGGAGGAGAATCCATATATGGGTATTTTTTATTTTAATTTAAAATAAGTTACTTTTCTATTCCATTAAAAGAAGAAATTAAATATTGCTACACATGTAAAATTTACTTTCTCAATAGAAAGTTCTATTTTTTATTCTTCACAAATAAATTTACTTTCTGGGTAGTAAAATTGTTAACTTTCTTAATTTCAAGAACAATACTAGTTGATTTTCAACCTTACTCTTGGCGGGTTATATTACCCTCTCTTTAATCTTTTTAATGGTCTTTGGAAATGCTTTTGTGTGTAAACAAAAATAAATAGTATAATTACTGAAAAATAAAAATATATGAAAATCACTTTTAGAGTAAGTAGAAGAAAAAAAATGAAAATAGTAATGGTGCCTTAATTAATTATTAGTGAAAATAAAAACTACTAGTGCCAGCCGGTAACCCAATTTATAACTTTGTCAATCAGTTCATTGAATGTTTTGGAATTTGTTGGACTAGAATATTACTTGGTCAAAGTAACCCAATTTATAACGTTGTCAATCAGTTCATTGATTGTTTTGGAATTTGTTGGACTAGAATATTACTTGGTCAAAGTTTTTTTTTTTAGTTTTATAAATCTTTTATTTATTTGTGTTTCTTTTTATTTAATAGGCCTTATCTTATATGTAAATTATTTCTTTGTTATAAACCTCAGCCCTGTGTTTGATGATGAAATAAAACCCGATTTAAAGCATACTGGAGCTGGTATTTTATCCATGGCAAATGCTGGTCCAAATACAAATGGAAGCCAGTTCTTTATAACTTTGGCGCCTGCTGCACATCTGGATGGTAATGACTATTCATTATTCTTTTTTTCTAGTGATCATAAGAATTTATTTTCTTCATCTTCACATAAATTGTTGAAATGTGCACTTCATATTTAGTAGTTCAAAGTTAAGCCAGGTATCTTCATGCTTTTTAAATCAAATTTTCTGCTAAATGGGGTTGCTTCTGTGTGCCTGAGCTATTTGTGAGGACTAAGTCATGCCTGAGTTTCTTTGGTATGTAGAGGTGACAATTTGTACCCACCTGTGCCCTGGGCCAACCTGAGTTTGATTACTGAATGGGGGCGAGTTTTTTTCCGACAGTTAGTTACTGTTTCAGATTTGTTACTAGCAACTGAAATCTAAATGAACTTTTCTTTATATTTGTTTTGGACATTGTATTCTTCCACATCCAGTTTCACTATCCAATTAACAAAAGTGACCCCATCTCTTGAGTTTTGGCTTGCATATCCGCTTTGATGAGTGAGCTCTTATTGTCTAAAATCTTCTTCAGTGTCATATCTAGTTACTGTTGCAACATAGCAAATCCAAAGCCAATTCAAGAATTGGCCACATAATTGTTTTGGGAGTTTTCTGCTGGTAGTTGAAGTGTGTGATATTAGAAAACTACTTATCTTTTCCTTTTGTATATTGATTGTATTGCTTTGACTGTTATGTATTTGTTTTTATATTAGTTGAGTGTATATGGACTGTTGGAGGTAGTGTTGTTGGTTTTCGATGTCTGTAAAAGTGGGTTCTACCTTTATTAGAGAGCCCCATTTGGTAAGGGATTTTGTGTTCAGAATAGACCAGTGACAATAGTTTGGTTTGGGTAGTGAGGTTTTAGAAAGATATGACGAGACATTAGAGTAACATCAGAAAAAAAAATAGTTCTGGGCAAGTAGGGTGGGGATGGAGGACCAAACTCGGCCTTGGAGCATGGGGCTATTTTGGGCTGCTCTTTGAATTGCAGGAGATGTAGGGGCAAGGTTTCCAGCCCCAACCCCTGGGGTTGCCACCCCTAAATTAAAGTTGTCATTCTGATAATTCTGAAACTATAAAGTTTCAATGTAATGCTGAAGGAAAAAAAAAAGGAAAAATGTTGTTTCATATCCTCCCATTCCTTGATCTTTCTTCATGCAATGCCCAGAGACCTCTGCCTACTCTGGAGGTGAATATTTCCTTGGTAAACTGTGTTTTGAAGTTGTAGGTTTTCCAATTTCTTCCTCTGCCATCATGTCAAGAACTGCTTGTAACATTGCTCTGATTTCATATAAATGTTAATACTGCCTTCTGTTTTATAACCTTCTCAAGCATTTCATATTTTCATTTGTTGGATTGCCTCAAAATTAAATCCATATTTGTGAGAATGTCTCAGGTTTTGGTGTCTGCTTAATCTTTGCCACAAAAGTTTTAAACCATTATTCTGCTGCACAAGAAAATCTTACTATGTTTCAACTGTTTTTCTGTATATCCAGGAAAACACACTATATTTGGAAGAGTATGCGGGGGAATGGAAGTGATCAAAAGGCTTGGCAGTGTCCAAACCAATAAAGATGATAGGTATGTCTTTTCTTACTCTTTTACCATGGCTGGAAAGCAATAAAGAAGATTTGCTTTCCAATATTTGACCATTATACTAAATTATATTTAGTCAAATCCGTGCTTACACGCAATTTTTCTATACTGAAACAGACCCATACATGACGTGAAGATACTGAGGACTTCTGTTCAAGATTGACGCCATCAGCTATGATCTCTGCTGTTGTGTACTAGATATCTTCTAACAGAATGAAACTCTAATTGGGATGTTTGATTCAAACTTAAGTTAAAAAGACAACATTGAGAAAAATATGGATCATTTCTTCACGGTTGGAATTTGTTGCATCTACTGTTGTTTTTCTACCTTTATAATCATCTGACAATAAGCCTAGTTTTTCAGTGGTAGATCTCTACTCTGCTATAGTTACCATACAAGGGCTTTTTTTTTTAATCTGAGTTTTACTTTAAGATATACCAAAAAAGCATTGGAAGAACCTGCGAACAGACTATAATCCAACAATTTAGAAACTTACGCTTCTCTTGCTTTTCATGTTTTGCATTTATATCCGGCATATAACTGCAATTTAAAAACTGTAGATAGGTGCAGCTTATGTCATCTGAATCGGTTATATCACATTCTAGATCTTCATTTATCATTTTTCACCTGGAACCTTTTTTTTTTGAACTTTTTGTCACAATCGGACGGATCTCAGAATGTTAATATTCATACACACAAATTTGCTACCCCTATCAAGCGACCCCTCCAATTACAATTGCAAAATCCAAGCATCTAAGTAACAAACCATGCTAGTAAACCAAATGACTTGGTCCTTCAAATTTACATGCCACAACTAATTTCTACAGTTTTTAAGGGGAAAAAATGCAATATGTATACCTAACATTATGAGCATCACATAGCCACAGCTCTTCCAATCGAGAATAATCCTTTCATGCACGGATAAAAATCAAACTGTGGAGCACTGCAGCATTCTTTTCCCAAAAAATTCAATCTTATGCGTAATCTTAGGTTTCCACCAAAACTACTACTTGCTTCTGATCCATTAGAAGCAGTAGTGTAAATATACACCAAGAGTGAGCTGCATTTATGTAAATCCAACCCGAACTATCAATAGTGCATTGTATAATAGTAGCCAGTCAGAACAAATCCAAATTCAACCCAATTTGCCTGTGTTAGTAGTCTGATTCAACTAAACTCTATTTTCTTCAGTATTTGAGAGGTTTAGCACTGATGAGGAGACCTGATTAAATCCATTGGGCATGACGGATCCTGGAGAGCCACCTTTCGAGAATATGATCTTGCTTGGTTCTGAGATTGTGTTAACTGGTTCTTCAGAGGCCACCTGCTGTTGTAGCATTTCCATTCGTTTTAAAGATGGCACATCACCCTTACAGTACCGGCGCCACATATTCCGGTAGGTTGACTCCAAACCAAAAATAAAGTTTTCTCCATCACAGACAGGGGACTTAGACATAAGGTCCCGGAGGCTCATCCTCAAGTTAGAGAGAGCTGTAAGATCGGAGGCCAATTGCAGAGCCAATTGGACATACTCATCTTCATTTTTGGCAATTAGATGTTTTAAGCCTGTTCAATGATTAGGCACAACTACGAATTAGCTTAGCCAATAAAAGATGCACATAAACAACAAAAAGAAGTATATGATATAATAAGTAATACTTCTAAAGTCAACAGTAAGTGCAACCAAAAGACAAAACAGACAACAGCATCAACATGCAGACTTCCATTGGCAAGTTCTAGATCCCAACTCCCCATCATTAAGTTCTATATGAAAGAGTCAACTTCTTAAAGAAAAGGCTAACACTGAAGCAACATTGTTGTAATGAAGAGATTGGATATACAAGAAAGAAGATATGGGGTAATGGTCTTCTGAGATTAAACTCATAAAGCCAATATATAAGAAGAGTAATGCTAGGCATCCCAAATTTTTGTCCCAAATTGGATCCCAAAAGTGATGTGTCAAACAAACATTAGGTGGTGAAATAGTGCAAATTTCAAAATCATTTATTATACCTAATGTTTGCTTGACACATCACTTTTGGGATCTAATTTGGGATGCCTAGCATGACTCGTATAAGAAATATTTCCCTAAATTATACACACCTTTGGACTCAACATATCATAAGAAAAGAAGCAGGAAGGGGCAGCCAATACCACAAACAATGCGCACAGGAACCTTGGCATGAATACAATGAATTACATGTTGTAATAAGCCACGACACATCAAGATATTTCTCCATCTCCATCTTAGTGACTGAAGCATCATTCGAGATTCACTTTATAAGGAACTTGGCTTGGCCTATTTCTGTAATTTTAACTCAACATCTCAATTCACAAAATTATAGATTTTGCAGTCACCTATGCAAGTCAGTTTGACATATCTGCTCGGGCTCTCCATTCAAGCTATCTGGGACCTTGAAGTATCTCAGTTAATTAAAACTCTGACCTAAAACATCAAGTTTAGGTTTATATATTGTCAAGAATCCAAAAGTCAACTGAATTTTTCTTCCAAAAAAAAAGTCAACTGAGTTCAGTTCAGTTGTCTTAGACATGGGTTGAGCTCCTGTTTAAGGGTTTGGACTGAGTTTCACTCAAATTTTAGCTGAAAGCCTACTTGTATGTGTTAACCTTAGGCTAAAACCAAAGCTAGAGCAACCTTGCACCCCAGATTTTCAGCATCATCAACACTTCCCACGCTGAAAAAAGATTTACTTCACACTAGCGTATTCTGTCACAATGCCTGGGCCCATAAGGACATCATCCAGATAAAAAATAAGGAGAAAAAAGAATGATAAATTGGTATAAATGGAAGAACCAAGCAAGCCAAACAAATGCAGCAAAAAAGAAGTCTTCGAGATAACAAAGAAGGCATTACATCACATAGCTATTAACTGAAAAGGCAGAAGTGTTTCTTACCAACTTTGGTGAGAAGACTGACACCAACATTGTGAGCATGTACAGAACCAGCCATGGTAACACATGGAACTCCCATGTATAGAGATTCACAGGTTGTTGTAGTTCCAGCATATGGGAATGTATCCAAACTACAGATATAGGATAAATTAGGTTAAAAACAACAGACAAGTTGATGCATAAAGTCAACAGAATGTAATGGACCACACAAATATCAATGCACCAAATTAGATGCGTGTCTGAGTTGAAAGGGAACACAATATGACAAATTCTAATTTTCATTTAAAGCAATTAATGCGAGGCTTTAATTCTTTCTTGCATGTAAAGTTGCACAACTAAGATAAGGAGAATATGATATTTGTTAAACATATAACAATAGGAGTAACATAAGTTTATGATAAAAATATACTTAGTTAAATTTTTTCATCAAACAACTAACAACCTTGAAGATGCTCAGAAGATCCGGAAAGCCACCTAGTTAATTCAAGTCCGTAATAGAGATTAAAGTCAAGGGATGAGTTCCATGCCAACATCATAAACATAGAAACAAGACAAATTAGAGAGAAGAAAAGGAGACATGCATACATGTGTGCACAAACACATGCAGGATGGCGCAAAGGGGTGAGAGAGATATTGGTATGTGATAGTCAATCTTGAAATAACAGGTCGGACACTTATCATCGACCCAAAAAACTAACTATTAGATAATGTTAGCTACCCACTCATATTTATTCAAGACTCATCCAATTTCTATCTGATATGATACGAGGCATTTTTCCCTACTTAATCACGTGATATCCTTATCACGTCTAGCCCATCCTTAAGGGTTAACCTGACTGATATTGCTCATGCCCACTACTCTTAGGAAATCCACATCCTACATGGAAATCCCTTATTAAAGCTCAAGACACAAAATCTTTGGATCTTACATGCGGATAAGACTTTTAATTCTAATTTAATAACACTTGTGACAAGTCAGGTGCTTGCCATTGACCAAAAGATTAATCTATTAGGTAATGTTCCTTATTCACCTATATATACCCAAGACCTATCCAATTTCTATCTAACGTGGGACGTAACACAAAGTACTTGAACTCCATAATAAATACTACTAGTTTTGCTCTCTTTGACTGTAATTCGGAGCAAACATAAAGTAAAATGAAAAAAAGGAACTTTTGAACTGATATACTAATGATAACTCAACTCAAAGTTTACCTGATGTCCATAAGAGAATAAGCTTGCATGTGATCATGGTTCAAAAGAATAAGAGGCAAAAGATCAACACGTAGTGATTCCAATCCTAATTGTTCCAATGTTGAAAGAAATCTTTGTCTCACATTATCGCAACAAAAAGGTTTACATTTTACAACAAGGCGAGAGTTTGGAACAGCACAAAGTATCCTTGCCCAAACTTGCAAAACCTTTGGCGTTATCTAATAAAGGCATAAAAATAAATGATGAGTAAATATGATCAAAAATAAATATTCAAATGTCAACCACAAGTGGAACATTTGCTAGACAGAGATAAGACATAACCAATACCTTCGCTAGGTTATTAAAGCTACCAAATGTAATAAAGCCATTGGAAAGTGCAGGAGCAGGGCAAACTGGCCCAGCCTCCGGTGAGGGTGTATAACAAAGGAAGCATTCGGGTAATCTAACTAGCTCCTCGACATGCCTGCCAGATTCAAAAGAGTGTCATTTAAAGATAAAAGTATTGTAGATTGTAGAAGAAGATAAACTCTGAATCAAGTTTATGCCTCCAAAAAGCTTTAAGAACAAAGGTAAAATGTAGACCTACTTCTGTTTTGTATTGGGAGGGTCAGCCAGTGAATCAGTGATTCTGTAATCAATGGTAGGCAGACCAGTGGTGTTTGGATAGCCAATCCAAGTCACCTAGAAGATAAAGGCAAAGCAACATTAGATTAGCGAAAAAATTATAATAGTCAGTTGCATCAAAATATACAGAACTTTCGCATAAATAATAAATACAGACCACAAGATAATTTAGAAAGTGCAAGGAAATATATTGAGAACATCTATATTAAGTTTAGCCTCAATAGATGGCCCTATATTGAGCCTAGAGCATAATGAAGATTGCTGCCTCCACAGTCTAGCTAATTCTCAGCATCCTGTGGCCTGATTGACATCCAAAATTTAATTTTCTTTGCTTGATAACTAACAGTTAATTACCATCATCCCGCCCTTAATTATTTGGTAACTGCCCAAGAATATAATCAAATAAATATAATTTTGTAATATCATGACAATCATACTTGTACCAATGTAAAAGGACTAGAAATGAAATAAAGGGCATCTCATCACACATAAGGTAATAAGGCAATCTAATTTCATATAGTACAAATTAAAAACCTGATTCTTTGAGACGCAAAATCTTTAGGCCAAATAAATGATTTAAACAAGAAATGGCTCTTTAGTTCTTCCGCGGCATGCCTAAGTAATAATTGCCAAATTTGCAGCTCATTACATAGGACATACAGAAATGTAATATTGTAGAAGCGAAGTTGCAAAATGTATGCGTAAAAGAACATCTCAACAGAACAACCCAGGGAACAAGATAAGTGCAACACACCTGAACAGGTGCAGGTCGGCATGCCATCGTTCCCAACTTATTATTAGCGGTATGACCAGTAAGTTCCACCAAGATGTCAACTTTATCTTCTCTGACCATGCTTGCAACTTTCTTTTCATCAATCCCATATATATCTCTCCAAATTCCACCCTTCTTTATAACTTTCTCGCTAAATCTAATAGTTTTTGCATCTGCCTGCAACATAACTCTAAAGTCAATTCTGGAAATGCAATGGAGAATATATTAGCTTTGCAGAAAACAAAACTTCCAGAACTACATAAATCTTTAGCTTTTTACATCAAAATAATTTACAGTATTGCAGTTCAAAGAGTCAATCATTATTATTCCCAGGGAAACTTACTAAAGTTAACCACATACTTAATACTCAGAAACTATGGAAGTTAAAAACAATAAATTTCTCACTTAAAATGCTTCCTTTCTTGGGAAAGGGAAAGAAAGGAACTAAAAGAATCATTAGAACTAACTTTTAATAAAAAATTGTTTATTCACCATAAATGATTATGAGTTTCCTAACAACAGACCATTTGGTAAGTTGATGGGATGAGGGAAAAGCATTTTTCACGTAATAATCGTGGCAACATAAAATCAAAGTAATCAACATGCAGCTTAAGAAAGAGATATATGCATGTATACAGTGGTGCAGGAAGACTTACCTTCACTACAGCTGAATACACAACCACCTTGTAATTTTGATAGTCATGATACACAAGTGGGGTTTCAATGAAATATGATACAGAATGAGTGAAATAGTCTGGTGATACATATCCAATCACGAGGGGCCTTTCTGGATCTTTTGGGTTGTCCCATGAAGTGCACTGTTGATATAACCTCATAAAGCGCCTACCCAAATCCCTGGAAGTATTAATTTCAGTTAGATAAAGCTTGACTTAAACTAAAGCTTATAATCCGCTTGGCCTAAGCAATTAAACATGCAAACAAACACTAATAAATAGCTTAAGGTTTAAAAAATATATTATAAGAGGTTCTCTCAAAAATAGTCCTCTTTAATAAAATAAACAAATAACAAAAAGTAGAGAGGACACTGATTTTAAAGTTGAAGCTCCAAGTTAAAAATAATTTCATGGCCAGATTTTATGTCTGCTAACTAGTACATAGAGTTGGCATGAGCAGACAAGAATAAAATTTATCTGGTGAACGCAAAATCAACACAGCCAGCACCTTACTGATTGAATTACATCAAGGAAAGCTCTTTTATGGTATGTAACAAGCAACAAATGATTGTCACAAGCACAAAAGAATCAAAGCTTTTGAAATGAGATTTAAAGCATCCCTTGTTGCATTTAATTAACGAAGACTGTAACGACTAATCAAAGGATCATATTAAACTAAAAAAGGTTAAGTAGAATCAAGCAGGCAGTTTTATCCAGAATATTGACCATTACTAGGTATCCACCTACTCAAGTCAACAAACTTTAACTCAAAGCATACATTTGATATCAGTTTATTAGAAAAAGAAATTTAAAAAAAAAAAAAAGGAAGTAAGAGGGGAACAGAGAAAGAAAGACAAATAGACTTAACAAACACTACATAAAGTATAATATGCATTATGTTGTACTATCCATAAACAAGGAGAAAAATCTAGTAAGGAATTTGCCCTATATGGTCTTTTAGTCCGCTAAAATGAAGTCATTGCTCTCACATAAGACTTATTAACTAGCCGAAAAGAGTTCAAGTGTACATGGTATTTGGATATGTAAGCAAATAGAATTACATGTCATATCAAAAACCACAGTAACAACAATGCTATAAGAGAACCTCAGGTCAGTTGAAGTCATATTTTTATAAACCCACTAAGAAAGCCACTACACATTAATAATATTACGACATAAAATCAAATAATATCACATGCCAAGAAGAGAGGACTCAATTTAAACCTATGCGCCTCAAAAAGCTTATCATCATGTCCCTCATTGATGTAGTTCATTGCAAGCAATCGATTCTGCAAGGAATGGTCAACAATGTAAAGATATAAAACAGTAAGGCATAGTCAACAATGTCGAACAAAACAACTTTATCTAACAATCAACAACTATGCATCTAGTGCTTCATTTAAGCTGTCTTCAATAATTGATATTCACTACAACTACAACTGTAAGTATTCAAACACTAGCAGCTAAATTGATGACTCAGACAACTAAAGATTTGCATTCTCAAAGCATACAGCTGTACAAGTTGACTTTCAAAATGGATAACAATCAAAACTGGTCTAACTTTCAATCTATTAAGGAATTGAAGAAATCAAAAAGTAATTGTTTGGTAACAATACAATCAATTTTGAAAAGAAACCATCTTTTCAAGTTACAGGTCTCAACATTGAACAAATTTGGCCATAAAAATCTGAAATTTCCAATTCTCTCCATAATTTGACATCCAACAAATGTAACTAAAATTCCTGCAAATTCAGAAATTCTTTCCCTACTCCCCGCATAAGACGAAGACATAAGTCAGCTGTCAGCAATATTGTAAAATCAATCTTAAATTCCCGATCAAATCTAGTCTGCATATCAAATGATGAGTCATAGAAAAATGCGGCAGGTAACCATGCCATCAGCTATCACTTCAAATGTCAGTTTTACTACAACAGTGTGAAGGCACAAACCATCTTAATGAACAGGACTTTACAAGCACTTAGCAGTGACATAAAAGAACTGAAGGACCAATAAGTGGAAGTACCTGACCAGCATTGCGAGAATCAGGATCTATCTTGAGGCATTGCTCATAAGCATCAATAGCCAGAGATATGTCACCGGCATCTCTGTAGAGAACCCCTAAAATTGAAAGATATTAAGAAACAATTTCATATCAGAACCTTTAACATAAAACTGACTGTCCAGTAAGACAATTTGAAACAGAAACTCATAGGGAGAGATAAAGAGAGATCAATAAGCAACAAAGTCTATAAACTGCAAAATTGCTCTGTTTGAAACTTTAAGAGTTATGTCACCATGAAAATAATCAGCAAGCCCACCCTTCCTTGAAATTTTACAAAGTTTTGCATAAGCTTGCACGCTATGAGATTAAAAATTTGATAATGTTCTTGAAAACCAGGAGCTCAAGTTAGTTAAATCATATTACAAAATCTAAACCAAGTTTCAAGAGAAAACTTAATGTTTACAAATTTGCACATTTAGAAGTTCCAAGAGAAAACACGGGAGCTTATTGTTGTCTATAATAAGCAACAAAGTCTATAAACTGCAAAATTGCTCTGTTTGTAAACTTTAAAAGTTATGTCACCATCAAAATAATCAGCAAGCCCGCTCTTCCCTTGAAATTTTACAAAGTTTTGCATAAACTCTCACACCATAAGATTAACAAATCGATAATGTTCTTGAAGACCGGGAACTCAAGTTAGTTAAATCATTTTCCAAAATCCAAACCAAGTGTCGAGAGAAAAACTTAAAAGTTTACAATTTTGCACATTTAGAAGTTACAGTAGACAACTCTGTTAGGCCATTTACATGTCACCAGCTCTCCTCCTATATCAGAAATTAGTTTACGAAGTTTCAAATGATAGATTCTCCACTAATAGTATACAAAACCGAGCAGTGGCACTAAGGCAAATGCTTATTATAAAGATGTGTTGTTTACCTTCTCCGAGCCTATGAGTCAGCTTACAAGTTAACCGTAGTCGATAGGGGTGTAAATTAGTGATGGGTAAAGGTAGCAAACCAACTTGGAACTAAGAATAACCTAGCTAAGTGTAATTCTGTTACTGACAAAACCTTTGTTAATCAATCTTGAAATTGGAATTATTGCATCTTCAGGTTTGAGTTGCAGAATAAATTATCCTGGTAATCTACAGAAAGAAATTTGGCAAGAAAGAAATTTAGAGAGAGACCTAAGTTGTTATATGCTTCAGCATATGTTGGATTAGCAATAATAGCCTTCTCAATCATGCTTGCAGCGGCATCCATTTTACCCTGTCAAGGGTAAATGGTAATTAGTACTCTCAACATATGGCCTCCTCTTATATCTGACATCAGAATGATTCAATACCAAACCTGGACAGTATAGACAACACCAAGGTTGTTCAATGACTGGGAAAAGTTCGGTTTTATTGATAAAGCCATCTGCAAGATAAAAAAAAATGATGATGAGACTAATGAACCTCAAACATCCAACAAATAAAAAACTTCAAATCGTGCACAAGCGATGAAAATTGCCTGATAACACTCTACAGCTTTGTCAAGGTTGTCCCTGTCTTTGTATATCACTCCTAAATTATTGCATGCTTCAGCACAATGGGGATTGAAATGAAAAGCAAGTTCATAGAACACAATTGCCTGAAAATAAAATTTTGGTTAATGAAAAGCAAGTTCATACACATGTTTCATGCACAAATGCACACAACATGCAGACATGTCAACTTACCATATCAAACTTGAGCATTTCACCATAGGCAACCCCGAGATTGTACATAGCATCAGCATAATGCCAGTTGTAATACAAAGCCTTCTTGTAATATGCTACACCTTGATTAATGTCCCCCTCCAATTTAACCTGCATATGCATACCAGTAAGCCCAAATCACATAGAAAAAACATGGAAGGCTGTAATAATGCAGAACACCAGAACAGTGTTGTTGAGTTGACAGATGGATAAGCCATCACAGTACCTCATCACCATAGAAAATATGTACAGCATAGGGAACGGGAACAGGAGAATTAGATTTAAAAGGATAAAACACAAAAACAGCTGGAATCAACATTGCTCCATTAGGAAGCCAACATCAGACACTTCTGTTTTTGATACCCAGAAGCCAACACCAGACCCTAAATAGTATGTAAACATTGAACCAGAGAAAAAGAGGATCAAAATGATTGAAATCGTATTGTGCAATATGGAAGTTGACAAACTGCACCACAACTTCATTTCGTTTTCCCTGTTCCCAGCATATATGGAGCAAAATTACTCCCCGTCTTTTGACATAATTTAGTTTGCATGGTGCAGATCATAATTTAATATACTTTTTTTTCTGTTACTTATAAACAATAAATAAATAAAAATTCTACTTTTTGGTTTAACCTCCTAAAATTGAGTAACACTAACAGCCTATTTGGGATTGCTTTTGAGAAGTTAAAAATTACAAAAGCTGTTTGGTGAAAACTTCCAAATGTGTTTATTGCATATTCTTTCCATTATCTACAGAGTTCTTTTATAGCAACTAAAGGGTTACTTTTGAAAAGCGATTATGGAAGATTCCATTAGGTTATGTAATGAAAATTTTAAAATACCTATTATACTCTCATTATAATAGAAAGACAACTATGTGCCATAATATTTTCTACCAACAATTTCCATAAACCCTACTTCCTATAATATTTGGTCCTTTATATGGATTACACAAGTTATGCGATTTTCATGGCGCAACATTTTTTTTTTTGGCTTAAAATAATACTGAACTCGAGGAAATAAAAAAGTGTTACTTCAAATAAAATTTCTTATTAGAATATACATATACACACTCAGACTATGTCGATTCTAGTAACTATACAAAATAATAGCACTTCAACAATAAAACTTACCAAATGCTTACTATTTTCTTTTAAAACTCATGACACTTTTAACAGCAATTTTTACTAAAAACTAAGCTGCTTTTCTTCATAGTTACATTATTATCAAGCACAGTTGATGGAGACTATTTCAGAATTAACAACAATACCAGATTGTCCCTAAGAAGTTTAAAGCAGTTCTATACGTTTTGAATATCAAATTCAATGTTTCCTGCTACATTTTTATTCTTTTCGACAAAAAATTACAAGCTCATATGAATCCCCAGAAAAAACTATACTAGGTCAATGTGGAATAGTGCACAATGTTTCCAGCCAAGCAAATTAACCCAATGCATCTACTATAGCTCTGTTAACAATCAAAAATTGAACTTCTTGAAAAATGTAGAGAACATGATTTTTAACATAATCAAAAGCAGATATCTGGCTACCTAAAATGCACATAAATCACAAGAAAAATAAGCCAGTGGCTGAACAGAACAGTAAACAACCTTTGTTCCTAAATCTGTCAGGGCTATTGCCATATTGTTCTTTGCAATCTCAAAATTTGGTGACACAGCAAGACACCTGACACAGCAGCAGCCAAGAAGACATAACTTCAGCAGAGGTAGAAAATACAAGCAAGGCCAGAAAAAAGGTAAATCTCACTGAATACCTCTCATAACAAGCAATAGCAGACTCCAAGTCACCACGATTCTTATAGATGACACCCATATTGCAGTATGCTTCAGCATACATAGGCCTCTCTAAAGCAGCCTTCTCATAGCAACTAAGGGCGGTGTCATACTGCATCATTTCCGAGTAGACAACACCAAGATTATAATATGCCGGCTGCATGTAAAAATTAAAAAAAGAAAATTAAGCTAGTCTGAGTAAGAAAGAAAAGAAAATAAACAAAGCAGCAACAAACGAAGGCACGTTAAGAAGTATAATAAGAAAGGATGTGATTTTACAGCATAATGAGGATCTATTTTAAGAGCTTCATAGTACTTCTGAATTCCCTCCTGAGTGTTGCCAGCAAGCTTTAAGCTAGTTCCAAGATCCGTCAAAACAATTGCTAGGCATTCTGCAGCAGGTTTGTATGAGGCGTCCGCACTTAAAGCCTTATGATATGACTGAGCAAGTAGATTGATCAAGTTTCAGTAATAATCAGACAAAACTCATGTGCAAGCCCGTAGAAATTTAACTTAAGCACGAGTTTCTTAGGCAGATGAACATACAATAAAAAGAACACAACAGTTAATTGTCCATATAAAGCATGCACAAAAAGCCAACAATTAGATATAAGCATGATAATTGACCCCAATGTTCTCTAGGTGACTAAGAGGTTAAGAAACTATTATAAAATTTTAAATAATCTGCAGATGGGCATTAAAAAATAATAGTAATCTGCAGATTACATAAGTAGAGAACACTTTATTGAATTTTAAAAAAGGAACAAGGAAGCAAAGATCTTTTCAAATAGAGAAAAAGAAGGGAATGAAAAAGGTTATAGGTCCAAAGACCATGAAGCAACAACCATAAATCCAAAGTTCAATGCAGATTGTATTTTGTATCTCATGCATCTGCAATAGTACTTATAAACAATATACATTAATTGTGCGTTCATATCATCATCACAGTGCACACATCAATAAAGGTTCAAATACGCAATTGAATTAAACAAAGATCTATGACACAACAATTACACGAACTAATTGGGTAACTTGATAACATAATAATCAACTTTAACATTGACTTAACTGGCACAAGCATACCTCTGCAGCCTCTACTAGGCGTCCCTCATCTTTGTACAATATACCAATATGCGTGTGAGCACATGCATTTTGTGGGTCCAACCTGACAACTTCCGAGAAACTGTCAAATGCAAGCCTTCCCATGTTCTGCATCTGTAGGCATATTCCTTTCCCAATGTGAGCCTCCACATTGCCACTATCCTTCTCCAAAACATTCTCATAAAGAGAGAGAGCATCAACAAACTTGTTCCTTGTTCGGAGAATATTGGCATAAGATAAAGCATCCTTCCCTTCAAACCCCTTTAACGCTGGAGCAATAGCCACAGGAGAACCACTAGAAGCAGACTGTGATCCCTTCAAGAAACCATTGTCTCGAATTGGGTTTATCTCCCCCCCATTACTGACATCCTTCTCCGTCCGTGCCATTTGGGTATATAAAAGCTTGCCCTTCTAATCAAACACTATCCAAAGCAAGTACGGATTAAGCAATAAACATGGAACATGGCTAGTACATACAATTTGAAATCCCAAAATTACCAAATGTACTAAAGTAAGATAAAGATTGAACTTTTGAAATAAAGTTAAACTATTAAGTAAATAAGCTAAATGAAATCAACTAATTGACACTTGCAAAAAGAAATTGGAAAAAAAAAAAATACAGACAGTAGCAAAATTATGTCCCTGAATCCATTAACGCCTAAGAAAAACCCTAACATGCAAAATGATATTAGCTACTTCATTTCTAAAGTTATGAGCTGTAATAAAACTGATCACACTTTATGAAGTACAAACCCTAACAAAAGAAGCCATCACTAAAACCCAGTAAAGCCCACTTAGGGATCTATCACGTTAAAACCAATATTAAATTCACATAAGCGGTCATAATCTAACAAAAAGTACAGAGTGTAAAAGAAATGATTAGGGCTTTTAAAACTCACATTCAAAGTGAAACAAGCTCTGCCCAACACTACAAACGCATGGCGAAATGAAAACCTGAAAACGACTGAGCGTTTTGGTTTTCGCCACCTCGAAGTCCTCTAACAAAACCCAAAAGTGTATTCGCTAAAGAAGAGAGAAATTTAGACAAATTTTAAATTCGGTTTTAAAAAAGAAAAAAAAATGAAGTGGGTGTTTGAGTTTGAAATGGGGTTTTAACGAAGAGGCGGAGACTGGGGATGAATCCCTCTTTGTGGGACAAAGACAAAGACAAAGACAACAAAGGGGCTCGATATCTCAAAGAGAGAGAGTATTTGTTCGTTAATTACAACATTTTGGCAACACACGGAAGGGACAACCCTTGTTTGTTAACCCATGGTTTTTGACTATATTTGCATTTTTACCACTGCAAGTTGCTGCTTCTAAACGACCGTACACAAATCCCATTTTGACACCCAGATTTAAAGGGATCATTCATCATTGTCGTTTTAATACTGTGCAAGTGCAACTACCATCAAGCCATTTGCCTTACCACTTTGATATTTCTATTTGTTAACATTTTGGTTTTTTTTTTTTAACGAGAATGCTATATATTTTAAATAATAATATATTAAATAATTATTAATTTATTATATTTAATAATTATTTGACATATTATTATTTTAAATATAATTTTAAATAAAAACTTAGAATATATAGTATTATTCTTTTTTTAATAATGCATAGATTCGGTTTGATTTTTTTTAAAATTAAATTGAATTAATTATATTCAGTTTTTTTTTAATTTTGTATCGAAAAAATTGTTTGGTTTAAAGAAAATTAAATCGGGTCAAACCGAATTTTTTCGATTTAGTTCAATTCATTTATTTTGGCTTATAATTTAGAAATTTAGGTTTTTTTATTTTTAATTTTTAATTTAATGAGGGATTATATGTGAATAAGTTTATATTTACATTCCAACCCTTCAATTATATACCATTAAGTGGCAATTTAAGTTAATTTTATTAAAATATCCGGTTTTTAATTCGGTTATTATTTAAAGAAAATTGAACCAAAACTGAACTAGACCAGTCAATTTTTCTTAAATAATAATTGATTAATTTTTTTTTTTACATAACAATCGAACCGAACCAACCGATCCAATTTGCTGCATAACTAATCAAACTGAACTGTATTGTAATGGATTGATTGTAAGGTCTTGGTCTTTATCTAATATATTTTTTATTAAAAATATAATCTACTAAATTAAGTAGTTTAATACATAATAAATAACACTGTTATATGATATTATTTAATTAATTTTTAATTTTTATATAATTTATAATGTGTTATAAAATTTTAACACATATTTAAAAAAAATTTATATGATAAATCATGTAACCCATTAAAATATTTTTTTTATTTATTATTATCTTGACAGATAAAAATTTCATTGTTCAACTTCAACGTGCCTTCTTGTAGAGAACTTATGTTTGCAAATAGATTTAATTACATAATTCTTCTTGATGATAAAATCTTAAGAATAATATCGAGACTTAAATAAAACGGTCTCTATAGGTGGGATAGACATTTCATTCAAAATAAATAAATAATATATATATATATATGAAAATAGACCTATGTTTAATTGGACTGCGATTCTTAAGGCCGTGTAACAATAGACCTTTTATATATATATATATATATATATATATATATATATATATCTACAAACGGTCTCAATAATCCTCCCATTTGAGTGTGGTGTTAATATATATATATATTAATAAATTACATAACTTATTATATAAAATAATTTTAAATATATCTTAAAATTTTATAATATATTATAAATTATATAAAAATTATGAATTAATTAAATAGCATCATATAATAATGTTACTAATTATATAATAAATTACATAGCTACTAAATTATATATGCTCTTGCGTTAGCTTTACATGTGTTCTATTTTTTCTTTCCATTCTTTTTATGATATTATTGAGTTTTGCACTATTTTATATTTTTAGGGAAATTTTTATAATTATCTCACATATTAAATTATTAATTTTTTGTAGCTAGAAGACTTATAAGAGAACGGTTTTGTCCTTCAACCATAATTTTCTCTCAATTTGAACAATTTATAAAAAAAAATACTTAAAGGTAAAAAAAATACACTAATTTTCTTTTAAAAATATTGATCAAATGAGATACTATCCAATAATATTAGAAAATGAGATTTGTTTTTTTTGTGATAAATGTGTTAAATATGAATATCTTGATTAAAAATGAGTAGATTTGGTCAGAAATAGTGCAAAAATAGTAATAAAAAAACAGAAAAAATAGTAATAAAAAAACAGAAATTAGAAGGTGGTCAACGTGGTAAAGGGTATTGTGCATGCTGCAATGCACACCGCGCATGCACATTGTGCGAAATGGACAACCATCACACATGAACGACTATTTTCATTGATTTTTCACACTCTTCAAACAAATTTTTTTCCTAAATTCAAGTCTTTTTTCATCTGTTTTCACAAAATTTACCTACGTTGTATAATAATAATTTGCTTATTTTAGTCACATTTATTATAACAAAAAATTATATCGAATAATTTAAATAACTTATTAAGTATTTATTATTATTTTATTTAAAAATGAAAAATGAAAAGAGAGAGAATAAAGAAAATATGATTGAAGAGTAAAAGTTTTTTATTTTAAAACTTTTGATTATAAAAAATTAGTGATTTAATCTATGACTAAAAAAAATGAATTAAAAGAAAGGTTAATTACGAAAATTTCCTTTTTTTTTAAAGCATAAGATGTTAAAATGTAGAAGAAAAAAAAACTTCAAAATCAAACAAAATAAGAGATACATCTTATGCTATCGAAAAAATTTAAAAGATATGTTATAAAGTAGAGGCAAAAGTCAAAAGGATCGTTATAATTTGGATGTTGAAGATAGAATCTATAAATTTTGATCATCTCAACACATTTTGTCGGCATTTGCTCGAGGTTTATGGTGCTTTTTCTATTCCGCGTTCATTATGGCCTCTCATCTTTTTTTTTTTTACTTAATCATAAGGGAAAAACTGAACACTTAGAAAAATTTACTAATCAACTAAACTAAAAAAGAAAGTGGAATCAAAATAAGTGGAAAAAAACCCTAACGCCACGAAGTTGAAGTGATAAAATTGTATAAATTTTAAAATTATTTATTATATTATTTTATTGTTTAATAGTCATTTAACATGTCATTTTGAATAAAAATTAAAATTTTATTTGAGATATCTAATATTAGTTATAAAATTAATGTAAATATTAAAGTGAGGATTATTAATAGTAAATGCATTGATCTTAAATTGTCTAATAAAGTCAGAGTATTGAATTTTATAATAAGATATACTTTTTTATTTTATAAATATGTTTCAAATTGTAAAATTTGAAAATAATTTTGTAATTGATTGTATGTTCAGAATGAATAATATATATTAAAAAAAAGGTGTCGACTACAAATGTCTATTAAACTTTGTGTGTTATTATCAAATTTAAAATATGTGTAATAATATTTTTTTAATTAATGTAATTTATTTATGTATTATTTTCAGCATATATTAACGAGTCCATCTTCACCAATAATCAAGGTGGGCATACTTCGTGTGTGCTCTTTAAAGTCTTTTGTGTCTCACTTCACTGGTGCTCTTCGTTAGATCTTTTTTTGAAGTAATAAGAACTCTATAAAAGGGTCTCGTTCTGTCGTATAGGCTTTCCTATGATGTAAAAAGTATCATCTTACTAGATCCTAGCGCCAGTTAGTGATTTGCTTTGAAATCCCCTTCCTTCTTCCTTAGTATGATGCTAAGACTTTTATTCGAAATAATTTATTACGAGGCTTGTGTTATCACTCAAGTTAAAGATGCTAGCACTGAGGCAACAAGCATGCGTAGGTGTGTGCTAAAGAATGGACTTTAGTTGACTTAAGTCTTTTTCAATATGATTTAGAGGTAACTAATTTTAATAGTTGCAAGCAGCCTATTCAACTCGAGGATTGTGTCCATTGCTTAATATTCTTATGTTAATATAGAAAATATAGATCGTAAGTTATTTATAAATTAAGCAATGTTCAATTAGTAATGAAATGTATTTTTTATTATGTAAAATTATAATTTTTCTACTTATTCTAGTGAATGATTTATTTTAATCATTAAAATATATATTTTGAGTAGAAAAATTAAAATATGTGATACATTAAACTAAGCTAATATAAATTTTAATGTAACTAATGAAATATAATTTATCATAATTCATCAAAATTTAATAAGTTTAATTGACTTTAATCATCAATAAGTAATAAGCTTGGACTTATGTATCATATTTTTTAAGTTATCACGGAATAACATTTGTATAAATAATCAAAATCTTAATGACCGATAGATGCAATTTTATGAGTCATAAGGATATAAACTTACAAATAGAATCTATAATTAAATGAATTTTAATTTAGTTATTTTTTATCATTTAAATGTGTGGTCACGATTTATTTAATAAATTGTTTTATTGAATAATGATATTTATTAATATATTTGTTAACAAATACAACCATATTAGAGCATTTAATAATTTATGAATAAATAAATAATTAAAGAGACAAAATCTTCTAGTATGAATATCATGTAGATAGTTGAAAAATCAAAATGCCCACGTACTTAACAACCTTGACTGTTGAGGATACTAAACAAGATTAAAATTAACTAGTTTAAATCTAATTTTCTTCAAATAAAAAGATTTGAAGTAATTTTCTAAAATCGATACATATAAAATGTACAAGAGATTCTTATTCTAACAATGTTGACCCTTCATAATAATGAAGTAAAGTATAAAGAAATTCTTTATAAAAAAAAGAATAATATTATATTTTTTAAATATTATTTTAAATTTTTTATTTTTAAATTAATATATTAAATAATAAAATGATATAATTTTTAAAATTTGCATCTTATGTTATGAATAAGTAATTGGGATTATCACAGTCAAATTTGGTAATATTAGTATGGTTCTCTGTTTTTTTTTTATATTTTTGAAATTTAACACTTTAAAGAATTTAAATATATAATAAAATATTTACTACTTTTGTAATAAAAAATAAAGAAATATAATAACAAATTTGGAGCACTTAATAATATAATGATTATACAATTGACTAACTCCACTAGTAAACACGACTTGTTATAGAAGAATGGGCCAAGTGATTTTCTCTAAGGAATTTGGTAAACTCAAACATATAAAAATATAAAAAGATGGAAAATGTTGACCCGGGACAACAATGTGAGCACTTTCAGCTTAAGAAAATGGTGTTTGCAAATTGGCAAAGGATATTGACTCTCACGAACATGAAAGTCGCAATTTATTAATCTTATATTTATAATTACTCATTTATAATTTTTATCGTTAGTTTTTTTTGTTAAATTTAATGAAAATAAAAGTAATATAATTTTTAATTTATAAAAGACACATGACATAATATAAAAAAAATTAATTAATATTAATCGGTCGTTTGATCGGTATTAACTAGCCTTGGTCCAACATTAATCAATGATTGATGATAAAAATTATCAAAATTAATATCATTAAACTTTAAAATTTTATGATCTACATAATTGTGAATTTTTTTCATCAACGAAATAATGTAGAGGTGCTAACAATAGAGAGAATATGATGGGGGAAAACAAACATTGTCATTCATCATTAAACGGTGGTGGCTGCCGCCCCTCCCATCATATTCTCTCCACTTTTGACACTTTGACGATATTTCATTAATGATACTATCGAGTAAATCACAAAATTTTGAGTTCGATAATATCTATTTTAATAATTTTCACCATCAGTTGAGGTCAAACCGAATCAATATTAATCAACGATCGGGCCGATCAATACCAATCAATAACCGATCAATTGTTAGTCAATGAAAATTAAAGATATTATAGTAATTATAACGTTATTTATTTTAATAAAAAAATTAATAACAAAAGATGTAAATAAATAATTTTAAAAATAAGTGACTTATCACTTTTATTATAGTTGAGAGTCTAAATGTCACGCCCCAGACCCAACAGATCTGACACACGACATCACTTACATTCATTCAATAATACTTAAACATTCATTTTAATTTCTTTCAGAATTATAGCAATTGAATTATGACTGGGACAATTAGTAAACCGGAGATACGCAGAGTTTTCTCAGAGATTAACACTCTACTACGTCACCAGTAGCAACTTTGTTACCGGAAGCCCAGAATATATTCATTGTAAATTCTTACTTAAAATCAATCCATTACTACACTTGGTGAAACTTAAACTAAGTCCAACCACACACAATAAAATAATACATAGGTATTTATTCACTAGGGACAAATCAAATATCTTATCCCACGTGTCCCCAAATGAAACACTTAGCAACCTAACAACTTAGGGAACCCAAGGAACAGCAGAAGCCTTGCCAAATCCGCTAAGCACACATGTACCTTATTTACCTGAAATCACCATAAACTATAATGAGTATAAAACTCAGTAAGCATACTAGTTTTTCATATATCAAATACAAATACATATATGTACACAATGCATATGTATGATATGCTGTGATCAATCAAAATCATAATCTTATCAAATCACATATCATGTAAGCGCTTACACATTCTTTCAAAACACATAATAGGAATACCATCACTCAACTACTACTTAGTAGGACTTACATATCACATATCACATAATGAGCCAAATGTCACTCGTAGGTGACATACCGTATGAGAGGAATAGTACAAGTGAGGTCTTGAATAACACATATATAATGCTTATGCCCGAAGGTAAAAGCCAAACCCTCACCCTGATCATCGGTGAGTCCTCTCACATGCACCAATACGCCACCACACGAATGTGATGACTCACTCTTCCTTTAGGTACCAATAGGATCCTCCCTACATACGGAACACATAACATATACCAATCCCAAAGGAAAGGCCACACATAAAGGCTCCACAAATCACATAAAATGCCTACTAAGTTAACAGTGAGTTCAAGTACCCTCAAAATACAAAATATTTCTCATGGACATATTACACTTCAAAAGCTTTCTTTATTAAACACATCTTATTTTGAAAGCTCACTTACAAAAACATATGTATGTCCATGCTCAATGTCAATGCTCACATTCAGAAACATATATTCACATTTCATATCAAAATATACTTTGACATAACATAAACATATTCTTAACCCCATTTGCAAAATCATACAAAACAATTACTATGTTTATTGTGATTTCAGTAAAAAGTCTAGTATACTTACCTCTTAACACTTTCAGCTACAAGGCTTAAATCTCCTTAACCTATCAATGGAGATTAATCCTTTCATAAGCCTCACAATTCACACAAAATACTTTAAATAGCTTACAAAATTATACACAATGCATTTATCACATCAAATTGGTCTAAATATTTGGTTTCTCAAAACCTGTCATTCTGACCACTTACACTTAACAAAAATTTCTAATACATCAAATGATGTCCAATTACTCCAAAATCAGAATATACCATTCTTGACTCATATATCCTTCTTATATATGAATATTTTATCAAATTTCCTACACAATCCATTCCATACACACCATCGAATCCAAACTACAAACCTGATAGGATCAAGATACTTACTGAACAGTATTCAATCTCCCAATTTTATAAAATCATATACTAACTCAAAAATTATAAAACTACCACATAATTACTCTTAACACATATCTAAGTCCATGATAAATATTTCACTTCCAAATCACTGCCAAAAGTATTTTAAAACTATTTTATTCTATAACTTTAAAAATCTGTTAATCAAATATTGTAATGAGCTGATACACTTTAGAAATTCATAACACTTTAACCACATTGATCTAAATTCTCAATTCCGAGTATATCATATTAGACATATAAAATTATCATATTCCACAAATTCATAATTTTTGAAGATCATTCAGTAGGACAAAAATTATTTTCCACTGTATTATACTATTTACACAGAAATTTCCAGAATTTCAGGGTCATTTTGGTAAATTCACTATAAATTCAATTTCCAGAATTTTCAATCGATTCAAAGTCTCAGATGATCCTTAACATGTCTAATTTCATATACTCAAAATTCAAAACCAGAATCGAATCACAACAATTTATAAAATTCCTAGATCAAGAGGTTATCCAGCAGAAATTCCATAATTCATCATGATTTATCAAACTATCTTATAGATCATCATCAATTCTCATATGATCTTACGAAATACACAACAAATCCTCAATTATACATATTTTCAGAAATCAAAACTTAAAGGAATTAACTTAATTAATACCAATAAATTGAGAAATACGTATGATATACCTCTTGAAATTCAAAATTTCAATTTCTTCTTCTTTTTCTTCTTCTTCTCCTCTTTCTCTCTCCTCTATTTCTCTCTTCTCTCTCTTAAAATGGGTAGCTCGACCTAAAAATGGTAAATTAGGGTTCAAAAGTGTATTTTTATACTAAGAGGCTAATTTTTAGTATTTACGAATTTGCCCCCAAAACTTTCAAAGTACAACAATTTGGTCCCTAAAATAAATCTAAAGTCATACAAATAAACCCAATACTAATCGTATATCCTTAACCTATAAAAATATTACTAATAACAATATATAATTCAAGGATCACCTACATACAAATAAAATACGTATATTTATATATATAAATATACATATTCTTACCGGTTATGGATACTGGTTACTACACTAAATATCATTTACCTCTAAAAATTTACCCAATATTTTTTTATGTAATGATATTTTGTTTCTATAGTTTTATTTAACGATGATATTTCTTTTTATTTTTTGGTGAAAATTTGCCTTCATAAAACTTCATATGTGCATCCTAATATTATTTATATACAAATTTTTAGATTCGTTGTTACTTCTAATTATGTGACGATTTTACCCTCATGAATCAGGGATGAAATCAAATTTGATGTTATGAGGGCCAAATTGTCATAGTTGAAAAGTTATGTAAATAAAATTAATATTCGAAATAGATAAAATTTCAAAGTTTTAGACCTGGCCGAAATCATAAAAAAAAACTTATAGGTTCCAAAATAATTTTCGTAAATGTAGGTTCATCCTTGACAATATTCAACTTAATTTAAGGTAAAAGATTTAAATAAATAAATATATATTTTGTTTAAGTTCTTTTATTTCACCATGGTTAAGGATTAAGGACCATTGATACAACAATAGTATTATATATGTAAACTCACTCGTTTTATTAAATATGAGATAATATAATTGAAAGATAAATATAAAACAATAAATAATAGATAGAAATTTAATTAATTATATCATGTCACGTCATATAATATAAATGAGTTTGTGTATTTAGTTTATACATGTAATATTATTTTTGATGTAAGAATTATGTGTATCTAATCAAGGTATTATTAATTATCATGATTAAAATTAGAATCGTGAAAATAAAAGGTGGCTCTCATTTGTTTTTCTTAATACAAATTGATAGTTTAGTTTTTGTATTTTTTTATTAAATTACTTATTTAATCCTTAATATTTTAAAATTTATTAATTACATCTTTTATAAACTTTTTTTGCTACAATTTTCATTATTGAAATATACTTTTATATTATCATTTTCATCTTTAAAGGATGTAGATGGTAATTAAATATCAAAGACTTCATAAATAATTTAATAAAAATATAGGAAGTAAAGTGGTATTTTTTTTTATTAATGAATATAACAAGCAATTTGTTTTCCCTTGATTGCGAAACTCACAAATATTTATCATATAATTTAGTAAAAGAATAACATTATATTGAGAAGATGGAGTGACAAACTTGTTTAATTAATTTGACATGAAATGAAAAAATAATGATGGAATAATTATTAAGAGGAAAAAAAAAGGAAAATTTCTCAAGTTGACCGTTATTTTAATATTAATTTTTATTTTAACCCAAGTCAAATATTTTAAATTATATTAACCAAATATACGATATGTTTACTATTTTACCCTTATTACAATTTTAATAATTTTTATTATTATTTAAAATTTTATTTTATTTTTTATAAATTACTGAAGAATATAAAATTTTAAATAATTAAAATTTAAATTAATTATAAAAAGATTGTAAATTTATAATAATAATTAAAAATAATAACAATAAAAATTAAAATAACACAAAATGCTTGCTGGGCGCGCGCCCAGCGACCATTTTGTGTTTTTTTAAAAAAATAAATTTAAAAATAAAATAATTAATTATATATTAAATATTCTTTATATTTATTTATTTAAATATATAAAACCATCGTATTATTATTATTATTATTATTGTTATTTACCTCTAATATCATCTCTCGTTTTATTCGTTCTTAGCGTGCTCAAAACTCACAGATCGCTCTCAAAACTCATATCTCTCTATCATAGTTAAAGTTTAAAACAAGTAAGATTTTATTTATTTTAATTTAATTAATAGTATTATTTATATTCATTAAAATAAATGATTAAAGTGTTTGGATATATATTTGTTACGATTAAGCTGTGGTTTATGATTGAGTTATGGTACGCATATAATTGTTGCTGGTGGTGGATTGGTATGCGTTTGCACGTGACTGCACATATAGTTGTTGTTGGCCACCATTGTGTACGCACCAGTAACAATCGGTGCTCATGTACAACCCGTTCTGATGAGCACCGATTGTAATAAAGTGCTGCTGCGCATCATCGCAATGTTATAACACCACCACCACCAAATAGCTTTCATTTCTGAAACTGCATATTATATTTATCTTATATATTTAAAATATATTTATATATTTAGTTATATATTCAATTATATTTTTTTAATTTAATTAATATAAAATAAAATTAAAATTATGTTATATTTTTTTCAGGTATGTCACAAATTTCAACCATTATATGTTTTTGGGGGACATGGGAGAGCTGTAGCGATGGTTTTGAAAGATACATTGGATATCAAAATATGTGATGCGATATTTCTATATCATAAATTAAGTGCAAGTATACACTATCGTATGCAAGTAATAAAGAGACTAAATAAGTCGGATGTCGAACCCACAGGGATAATTTTTTCTTTTTAACCAATTATTAAAATTATATCTTCATAATAATTATTCAGAAAAATAAAAATCTAAGAATGAATGTAAGAAATATAAAAGCAAAAACACAATGTAATGAGATTTAAATGATAGCACGTAGAGAAAACTTAGGATTAATACTATCCCTCAATATTCTTTCTAATGATTAACCTTATAATATTTAACTCCCTTAGTCTTTATTATTGATCAAGACACTAATGTATTCACAAGCCTCTTCCAAGGTCATGCAAGTATACCTTAATTTACCAAATACCTATATTCCTATGGTACTTGTAATAAATTAAGATTCATTAAGATTAGGTCTTATTGATCATACATGCCAATTAGGTATATTCCTATCCTAAATTGAAACTTGCATATGCAACATTGAATGTTACTCTACAATCATGCATCAAATTACCTAAGTCTAAATATTATGATTCCTCTTCCGAGTTTATCAATAATATTACCAATTCATTCACCATATATTGGCCAGGTATATTGAAGTATTAAACACAAGTAATTTAAATAATAAATGACTAAGTTTATTAAATACTAAAAGATATGGCAATTTAAGCGCATATATTGAGTTCAAATATTAACCCTAGAAAATAAATTAGCTCATGGCTATAAGAGAACAGCAGTAAAAATAATTATAAATCATGATACAATTATTAGCAAACCGATATAGACGTCGAATTGCTCTTAATTGCGCTGCCTAGGAACTTTTGATGCCGAAGAACGTCTTGTATCTCTCTCTAAAGTTGCTTCAATTAAGCTCCTATTGCTTTCCAAGACTCGTGCTCTGTATTCTTGGTGCTCTTGGGTCGTCTTGGATTTATTCTTGAAGGCTGGGAACGAGTGGCTTTATATAGGGATTGATATGAGCTTGAAAATCTCAATTCTCGTCGGACTAGGACTCGCACTACCGCTGGCGCGCTATGAATCTGTCGCTGGGGCGACGCGTGAAAAAGCTATTACCGCTGGAGCGGTGGGATCTTGGCGCTGGGGCGCTGCATGAAAACGGCTTCACTGCTGGCGCGGTATGTTGATAGCGCTGGGGCGATGGAGCGTCGCTGGCGCGGTGACTCTTCGGCGCGGGGGCGCTAGACGCGACTTAAGCAGGTCGTTTTTCTTATTTTGATCACTATTTCAGCGCTGGGGCGACAATTCTTGTGGCGCTGGGGCGATGGACACATACTTTGAAAACTTTGCATTTTAGTCCTTGTTTTCGCTCCTTTTGCGTTCTTTCTTTAAATTTCGTTCAAGTCCCTATAAATAACAATAATGCACATAAATAGCCATCTATTCTCATAAAACCATAAAATATCAATAATAAAAACATGAGAAAATATATGACAAATTTTCCCTTATCAATATGCATATGGTTGTTCCGAAAAATATTAGATACAAAGCGTTGTTGAGAAGAATTTGTCATCTTTTAGGAGTTAATCAGGTGTATTATAAAGTAACTTTAAAGTTTGAGGTTCCTTCAAGTACTATAAAGTTGAGACCCATTCCACTTGAAAATGACGATGATGCAATATTGTGGTTGAGCTTATAGAATAATATGGCTACACCGCTTTGTGTAACAGTAGATGCTCGAGGACCTGAAAGTAATGCAGAAGCATTAATGGAGCAAAAAGAAGGCTATGCTAAGTAATTCTCATCGACAACTCCTGTGTATATTACAAATTCTCCGGAGGATTATCATTATTCTCCTTCGATGCTCAACGAACAATAAGGCTACACATATGACCATGGTCAGATATATGGAGATGTTGGCGTTGATATTGGCTATAATATTAGTGAAAATGATGATCATGGTTACGAGGTTGATGATGATTGTAGAAATGATTATGATGATGATTATGAAGAGAATAAGGATGTAAATGATGATGCTGGTGATGATGATGATGATGCTGGTGATGATGATGATGAGGAGGGTGATAATGATGATGATGATGAGGGTGATAATGATGATGATGATGAGGGTTATGGTAGAGAAGAAAGGGTTAAGGTAGAAAATCCATTTCAATTTCAGCCTGAGATACCACCATTTGACTTGAATGTATCGGAAAAAATTTCTTGTAATGGGATTGGTGATGTATTTGTAGGAAAATTATATAACAGCAAAAATGAAATTTATGAAGCTATAAATATGGTTGCACTGAAGGGAAAATGAAGCTTTAGAGTTTACAAATCCACCAAAGATCGTTTCGAGTTAAAATGCGATGATGACAGTTGCAAATGGAGATTACGGGCAGTGTCGACAGAAGGGCGACACTTTTTTGTTGTTAGGCGAGTAGATACAGGGCACACTTGTGTTTTGAGTCAATTAAGGGATGGTCACCAGCAAGTCAAGAGTCGAATTATTTTTAAAGTAATAAAAAATAAGTTTACATTGGTCAATAGAAACTATAGGCCGAAAGACATTCAAACAGATATACGTGAACAATTCGGTGTTCAAATAGCCTATACTAATGCTTGGCGCGCTAGGGAGCATGCATTAAGATTGATAAGAGGTACTCCTGAGGATTCATTTAGATTGCTTCCTGCATACAGCTATGTGTTGCAACAAAATAACCCAGGTAGGGTTACTCATTTGGAAACTGATGCGGATAATCACTTCAAGTATTTCTTTATGGCGTTAGGACCCTGCATCAGAGGTTTTAATTCATTAATCCGATCGGTAGTTGCAGTGGACGGAACATTTTTGAAAGGTTCCTATCTTGGTACAATATTTGTGGCCGTTTGTAAAGATGGAAACAATCAGATTTATCCATTGGCTTAGGGAATTGCTGACTCAGAAAATGATACTTCTTGGGAGTGGTTTATGTTTAAACTGCGAGGAGTTATTGCAGATCATCAGAATCTTATTTTTATATCTGATCGACATGCCAGTATTGAGAGGGTTATACAGTGTGTGTTTTCTCATGCATATCATGGGTTCTGCATATATCATTTAAAAGGAAATTTGATGACAAAATACAAGTTACCATCAGATAAGTCTAAAAAAGGGGTATACCTATCTACCTACTTCAGTGCTGCCAAGGCTTATCGTGTCCATGATTTTTAATACCAATTAAACAAGATGCGACAAATGAGACCTGACGTAACAAAGTATTTGGAGGAAGATGTTGGTACGGTGAGATGGGCACGATCATTTGGTGCTTTCAGAAGGTATGACATTATGACTACTAATATCGTTGAGAGTATTAATGCAGTTGCAAAAGAAGCAAGAAAGCTTCCGGTGACTAATTTGGTGGAGTGGATGTGAGAGCTAACGCAATTGTGGTTTTACCATAGACGATTGGCATCACAAAATATGACCAATGTCTTGATGAACTGGACACATCATAAAGTTATGAAACATAACGATAAGGTAAGTCGAATGACCATTTCCCCTGTTGATGATTTACGATTTATAGTTATGGATGGTGGAGTAAACTGGAATGTAGACATTGGCAAAAAAACATGCAGCTGTCGAAAGTTTGATTATCGGCAACTGCCTTGTTCCCATGCACTCGCCGCATGCAGATACATCAGATTATCACACGAGAGTCTTTGTTCAACTTATTACACGTCCGAGACTTTATTCTGTGCCTATAGCGAGCCAATACTTCCGGTTGGTCAAGTGTCAGATTGGATAGTCCCAGAGTATTTGAAAATAATGGACATTCAACCTTCGATAGCACGTCGTCAGTCAGGCAGATGTCGAATGAATCAGATTCTATCTCAAGGAGAGGAACCATCAAAGAATATATGTAGTCGTTGTAGACAACATGGACATAACTGACAAACGTGTCGAAACCCTGTACCTTTACAGAGCAGGTGATGTATATTCATTTATAAACATTTACTTTATTGATATTTAATTATGTATAATATAAGGCTAATATTTAAATATTTTTTTTATTTCAGACAGATCTGAAAAAATAAGAGAAAGAGCTATACCATGAGACTTAATTATGTATAAGATTCGAGTTTTGTCACTTTTGTAATTCACTTATTTTGTAATGCACTTATTTCGTAATACACTTATTTTGTAACGCACTTAATTTGTAATATACTTATTTTGTAATTCACTTAATTTGTAATGCACTTATTTTGTAATTCACTTATTTTGTAATGCACTTATTTTGTAACACACTTAATTTGTAATTCACTTAATTTTGTAATTCACTTAATTTTGTAATTCACTTATTTTTTAATGCACTTGTACTGTGTATTACATATTTATTTTATTTTAATGCACTTATCTTTAGTATTAATGTTGATAATTTTTACAAAAATCTTGACAAAATCTCTTCTATAATATGGATAATCTCAAACCTATCATATTAAATAAATACACTTCTATCAAACTGCAAAATCACTTTCGCATATATACACCCAAATCAACGCCCACAAATAATTATACACCCAAATCAATGCATATTGATTAAATCACACTTCTATCAAACTGCAAAAATACTGTCGCATACATACTCCAAAAACAATTATAGTATATCAATTATACACCCAAATAAATACATGTAAATAAATTATAGTGCTAAATATCTACGTAGCTGTAGTCCACAAATCAACGGCCATCTTCTGTCTATAAAATGTACCAATGTCAAGGAATGAGTCAAATGGCCGTCCTAACATAAGATATTCAATATACATACAGACGAAGACGCCACAGTCCCCACTCCCAGCCTCTTGTTGCGGCATATTCTTCCAGATACAAGTCACCGGCTAAGGGAACAAATTTGGGCTTTCTATGCCCCTCAAACTATAAAATCTACACCTTTCAAGGTACAAAGGCATTGCAATACACAGAGGCTCTATAAATTTCATGATGGACTCGTCTGAATGGCCGTTCATGCTAGAATCATAAAGAACGATTGCAAACTGAGTAATGTCGAGTTGTGCTACAATCCAATGTTCTTGATTCATATTCAGAGGAATATATACCTACAAAATAATTATGGTATTATTTTTAACTTAATGTTGTTACATGCACAGTAAAAAGTCATTATTATTCTTAAAAAAATACCTTATTGACCGATGCCCACGGTTTAGCGCTAAGTAACTCGATCTTTATTCTGAATGCATAAGCCAACAACATTTCAAGCCAGTCGTTGTTGTTTGGAGGATTGGCAGTGAAGGACGTTTTTTACATTTGTCGAATGTACTCCTAAACACAAATAAAAAATACTCATTAAAGTCGATAATAGTTAAAGTCAATAATATTATATGCACAATAAACGGGTAATATAATAACTTACATAGAAATATGCATCTGCAGTTATACAATCCTGTAAGTACATGTTAGAAAATGTTCTTTGACGCAAACACAAAACCTTCAAATATTCATTTATATGCTACAAAACACACAAAATATGTTTAAGTTTTGATATTATTAGACAAATCACAAAATAAAAAAAAGTTAAAATAAATCATCACCGAATCGTCAAGCCAATTTTGTAGTATCTCATTAAACCACGTATTGTTCGGATCGAGTCCGTGCAAATAAACCCGTTGTGTTAGGTCATTCTTTTTTATCCAATCCAAAAGCTCAGCATATTTATTCTGATTAATAGAAATCAGCTGCCCGTTTATGTCAATAGTAGGTCCTACTTGTAAGTCCACAAGTTTCTTCTTTGCGGGCTGTTTTAACGGATTGGTATATGGACTGACTTGAGCTGCTGCCTTCTTGTGAAGACGCTCATACCTACTTATTTTTTCACCCAATAGAGCAGGTATAATTTTTAAGCTTGTAGGGCTATCAGTAACAGGAGCAAATGACTGATGCTGAGGCTCGCTGGCAGGAGCAAATGTATGAAAGTCAGTAGCCATGAATTCGGCACCCTACAAAACCAAACAATACTGGTTAATGTATTGACTTGTTAAACTTTGTATCCAATATATTTTAGGTTTAAAACGTACCATACTCTGCCCTACATCCTCGGAGATATTGGCTGGTTTAAGCTGTTGCATCAAGAGAGATATCTGATGCAAGATATTTTCTTCAGCCTTATCAATCTTGGCTGAAAGCTCTGCGTTACCCTTATCAATCCTGGTAAATATCATTTCTTTAAGATCATCTATCTTCTTCTCCAGAATTTCATACTATGATGTTGACGTGCCGGATTGAAACTATACATAAGTTATTATAATCAATTTTCACAAGCTAATACTAACCAGTAACAAAAGTATCAGATAATTGAAGGAAAATAAATTAAATTATTATACAATTGATTTAGTCGCTGGCGGGGCTTGAAATTCGTCGAGGTGCTGTAGATTATCGGTGAATTGGGTGTCCGGGATATCAACTGTCTCCAACTTAAGACTCCCTCCCCATTTTCCCGATGGAATGCAAAAGTTTACCGCCGCGCGATAGTCCGCAGTCTTCTCATGTTTGCGGGGTACCAACTTCCTATGAACCTCCAAAACCTTTATAATATTTTAGATTTATTAATCATTATTAGAAAATAGAACACAAATTATAAGGAAGTTATATATATTTTTTGTTGAACATAAAAGCATACCCCAACACCATCGAAGAGGACATCTACTACGTTTTCGTATAATGGGGTGCTCGTGCCAGACCAATTTAGAATACGAAAAAAAAATCTCCATTCTTATTGGCAAACAACTCCCCACACCTCGGGATCGCCTCGTAGATCCACACCTGAGATGATAATAAATTTAAATTACAATGCCAACAAAATAAATTTTTCTCTATCATAATATCATAATGAATCAAAAAGATAGAATTACTTACCAAGAATGCATGACAAAATGAGTATAAGTTGTATGATTCTATATCCCCAGTGCCTGTTTTTTTTACCTTCGCCAACTTTTTAATTGGAGCCGTTTATTAACTATTGTAGAGTACAATCCATGCGATCGTGCCCCAAGGATAGACATTAAACTCATCTAAATTATCTACTAGACGAAGTATAAAATATTGTATGATTCTATTCCGATCACGTGGTATTATCAATTTATGAAATACATAAAATAGACACATTTTTACTGCATCTACATCATCGTCAAATGTAATGTTGCCGAACCACTGATCTAAATCCTTATAAGTCAACTGACTTCTACCCGAAAAATATTTATGACAAAGTTTATCACCTAACCCACTTACTACAGGATAATCCCCTATCCTCAAACCAGTAATCAAATAAAAATCTTGACGAGAAAATCTAATACGTCTTTTACCTATATAGAACCATAATTCTTCATATAAATTTTTTGTATGCACACGTCTTAATAAAATCTCATGAGCTAAAATACCTGAGAATGGAATATTTGATACATCCAATAAACTACCAAAACATGTGGTTTTAAATATTTTTATCTGCCTCGAAGTCAATTTATTTTTTATATTTCGTATGACCCATAACTTTGAGTACGTATGTACGTTTGCTCGGCAGAAATTTTTTTCGGCAATTACATATTCTTTCATGACATTCTCATTCCTGAAAAAATTAAAAAATTATTAATATTAAGAAAAAATAATTAATATAACATATAATCAAATTTTAATTTAATTATAACTAACAACCTAAACTATTTACATAATTATTAACCAAATTAAATTATTAAATTAAATAATTATAAATAAACATAAACAATATAAATTAATTAAAAAAATTTATAAAATAAAAATTTTTTAGGGTAAAATGCGACGGTGCATGCATTTACGTGCTGCTGGGGGCGGCGCGTAGACGCAAGCGCCAACTGCGTTAGGCGCACGCCGCTTGGCGCTTCGCACGCGCCTGATGGCCTTGCCCGGGGCCAACTGCGTTAGGCAAGCGCGACTACGCGCCGCCCCCAACAGCGAGTAAATGCACGCGCCGTCGCATTTTACCCTAAAAAATATGCCGGATACATTCTACATCCAATCTACACACATTATTAACTTTCTATCGATTAAATTTATACATTTCTACATATTTTTAATTACTATAAATTATAATACTCAAAAATAAAAAAAATTATTTATAAATACATACCAACTTTGTTCTGCCATGACGAGAGAAAGGGAAGATTGTCGTGAGAGGTGGAGCGCCGCCGTGAGAGAGAGTGACCGTGAGGAGCGCCGCCGAGAGAGAGTGAACGTGAGAAAAAATTTGAAAAAATGAAAAAAAAAATAATGGTGAAAATGTTGGTGGAGAGAAAAAAAATAAAAAAAATAATTTTTTTTTATTTAAAATAAAAGGGTAAAATAAAAAAAATAATATAATTGATTAATAATACGTATAACATAAGCATTTAAAAGTTTGGTTAAATTAGACAATTTCCCAAAAAAAATGCTGATGTTCGTCCAAGTCCAAAGTAAAATAGCCCATCCAACGAGTCAAGTTGAATGGTCCATTTTTCTTTTAAAAAGGACAGAGTTGGGTGATTAATTTTTTTTTTAACTTAGAACAACTTTTTGTTTTGTTTTATTTATTTATTTATTTTTTGAAAAGTAGAGCAACTTTTTGTCAATCATATTATTGTATTTGTTTCCTTTATAGAATGAATTAATAGTTGTTTTTTCTTTAAAAAAGATAATTTATTAAATGCTATATATACTTTCTTTTTCTTAAACTCTATTAAAAAAAATCTTTAGCATATTGTCAATTTTATTATTGTAAAGAAGGCATAAAATTTGTATTCAATTGTACTACTCCAGTAGCAATGTCGGTAAAATCTTGAGAACGGGCTAAACAGTTTATATTTTCTTCAATTATTGAAGACAATTCAATTCTAATTTTGTAGTTATTAAATTATTAATAATTTAAGTGTTTAACTATAATTTGATAATTGTAATTTGACGGTCATTGAATATAATTCATAAAAATGTATAATACAATATTTGTATTAAACAAAAGAAGGTATAAAATTTATTAAGTTGGTGTTCAAGAGAATGATATATTATTACATCTAGTTGTTTGTCCTAATGGCATAGCCTATGCACCTTCTGATTTAAAGTCAGGAGTTCAAATTTTAAAAGGGATTAGGGTATTTTTTAATTTTTTTAATTTGTGGAGTTAATTAATTAACAATTATTTTTAATTGTGTAACATTATAATTATTTTTAGTTTTGTAACAGTTGTAATTTTAAAATATAATAATATTATAAAAATAATTGATATGTAATAATGTTATCAATAGTTATAATTTTAAAATGTAACAAATCATAATGTAATGCAATAAAAAAAATGACATTTTATTAAAGCGTGGGGCTACTAAGAACGAACAACATTCTTCTAATTGAATAAAACCCACCCCCTTTGTTCATATATGTAGTTTAATTTTCAATTAAATTTATATTTAAAAAGACAAAGATAACGCTGGTCACACCTAGACCTACTACTTTCTATCAACACCGAACAAATTCAGAGTCTCTTACAAAGATCACTCACCTTCACAGTTGCTGTAAATGACTTCTAGAAAAAATGTCTCCGAAGTTTGATGGATAAAATGGCGTGCAAGGCTATCAAATAGCAGATGCATTACTATAAAAAATGTCTACATCACATATGTAAAACGTGTACTTAGGGGTTTATTGAGACAAGTTATATGTCAAATAACACAAGTAATAGGTTACTTATACAACTCGATAAACAGCTGTATAAAAGAAATGAATAATATCGGACATTATTTAAATTTTAAATAATTATTGAGTAAAAAATATTATAATAAATAATTATAAAAATCAATACAATTTTATCATTTAATAATTATTTCATGACACTTTTATTTTAAACTTAAAATTAAAATATAATTTAAAAAATATAACATCATTAAAAAAAATATAAACTCGTAATAAGTAATATTCTCTTTCTATCTTGAAAATTTATATCATTTTCTTTATAAAGCGAAAATAACAACCACCATCATTCTTCGTATTTATAAGAGAAAGTGGTCACGGGATTCTCTCTTTGATGAAAAATGGTTTTATTTTCTTTACTCTTCTTATTTACTCTTTTATTTTTTCTTTTGTTGTAAATTTTATTACCGCTTAGATCTAGATCTAGAGCGGTTTTTATCCACCTAGATTTAGCTCAAGGTTTCATCTATGTTGGATAACATTAATGTACGTAAAAGAAACAGAAAATGAATGAACAAAAAATAGACAAGAGTACGTAAAAGAAGATGATATGAGAACGAGTAATACAAACGAGATGTGGATGCAGTTCATAACATGAGTTTGTTGGATAACATTAATGTACAAGATGTAGAGAAGAAAAAATTTATTGCTCATTTACATGATAAAGTAGAAGTTTCACACTCAACAGATTAATAAGGGAACTATAGAAACTTGCCCCCATCTATAATGCACTGAAATTAGATAAGTTAATTCTTATATACTATGCTGCCTCTTAGGGTATAGATCATGAGCAAATTTGGGAGAAATACCATTTTATTTTCTAAACTATTTTAATTTAGTCTTAAATTTTTTTAAATTTATAATATCTAAAAAATAACAAGTTTAGTACTATATAATTAAATATTAATAATTTATTATATAAATATTAACAAATAAATATTCACACAAAATTAAAATGATACACATTTTAACAAAAATATATTAAAAACAACTGTAGTGTCTTAACATAAGGTTAAAATTTTTGCATGGCGGGTGGCTCACGAATGGCTTCCAACATTATCCAACCTACGTTGTCATCACATGCATGTCGAGGAGTTATGTCAGCGTTGTGGCTAGGAACTGAAAGTTCATTGCATGCTTTATGGCTCTGTAACTTACCAAAATTGGTAAGATCAGATTGCGGTTTTATGGAGCTTCTCCAAGTGTCAAAGCCTATGAGTGAACTTTTTTATCCTCTGTATAAGTATGCTAAGCAAAGAAGATTTGGAATTAATTTGTGTCATACTTTGGAGAATTTGGTACGGTGAAATCAAGCTGTACACTCCAATGGTACTGTTGTGAAAGCTAGGTAGCAGCAGGAGTCACTGTGTTAACCTGCAATCTAGTAACTTGAAACTCAAGCAAAAAACAGCAAGCCCGTGGAAAAATAGAGCTGCTCGATCAACGTCCTGAAAACCCTCATCCGGCGATAGGATCAAGCTGAAATTAGGTCGTTAAAGATTTATTTTTAATATTAATATTGAGTTATTACTTATTAACTTAAATTTTTGAGTTAAGTGATAAATTAATATGATATTACAGTCCAAGTTTTAAGTTCGAGCCTTCATATTTTTGTTTTCAGTTAATTTTTTAGTTTATTGACTTTATTGGAAATAGGAGATTCACCTGATTCAGACATACTCGGATCCACATGAACCTAACATACTCAGATCCACGTAAACCTAGTTCAGACCTACTCGGATTCACATTTTATGTGAGGGGGACTGTTAAAGACTTGTCTTTAATACTAATATTGAGCATTCACCTATCAATTAAAACTTTTGGGCTGAGTTTCTTGGAGATGAGGGGATTCACCTGGTTTAGACATACTCAGATCCACGTTTCACGTGAAGGGGACTGTTAGAGACTTGTCTTTAATATAGGCTTTCACCTACTAGCTTAAGCTTTTGGGTTGAATTTCTTGGAGACGGGGGATTCACCTAGTTGAAACATACTTGGATCCACGTGAACCTGATTCCAACCTACTCGGATCCACGTTTCACGTGAGGGGGACTATTAGAGACTTGTCTTTAATATTAATATTGGTCATTCACTTATCAATTTAAAATTTTGGGTTAAGTAGTAAATTATCAACTTAAACTTTTGAATTGAGTGGTAAACTAATATGGATGTTGCTGTTAGCAAGAATTTTTGAAGCTATAGTCTGGGATTTGTTGCCCAAAATGCTTTTGGTGGTATTTGCTGGGGTTGAAAGATCTGCGTTAGAAAATTGGTGATTCAACGATCTTAGTTAGACAAGAATTGAGATGAGTATCAAAATAGAGAGTCACAAGAAGTCTAGAATGTGTGGGACACGTATGGAGAAGTCTAGGACGTGTGGGACACGAAAGGAGAAGTGAAACGAGACTTGAAGATGCGAAGAAAATGCACATAGAAGGTACTAGGGCTGAGCGCCATGGCGCTCAGGAATGAGTGCCAGAAGCGTCAGGAAGTCAGTTTTGATCCGAATTTCAAGTTTTTGGAAGTTTAGGACTTCCAAAACAAGAGAACTCTTATTCCAACAAGGAACAGGGTTAGTAGGCACGAAATAAACCCTATATAAATACTTGTAAACCATTTATTTCAGATTAAGTATTAAGAGAGACTTTTAAGAGAGGGGAAAAACTGGGTAGATACTAAGTGCTTGTGTGCGCTAAGGTGGAACCGTTGTTTGGGTGTTCATTGCTCGTGGTAGAGTAAGGGTATACTAAACATTAGGTTATTTTGAGGGTTCTTCATTAAAATTTTCTTGTAAAATCTCTAGGGAGTTAATAAGAGAGGCCAAGATCTTTGGATCCACCGTGGACGTAGGCAATTGGCCGAACCAAGTAAGATTGTGTTGTGCTCTTTTATATTCTGCTTTGGATTCTTTATATTTTACTTGATTAACAGGTTATTTCGCTGCGCAAGGAGGTTAGGGTTATAGGTTGAACTTAAGGTTCTTTGTTTCAACCTAATCTCAAGAGGGAGAAGAGCATTCCTTCCCTTAACAAACTGGTATTAGAGTTAAAGGTTCGATAATACACACTTGAAGTATTTAAACCATGGCTGCAATCAAGCAAGAAATAGAGAAGTTCAATGGGATGAAAGACTTTAATCTTTGGAGGAAGAAGGTTATGGCTCTACTAGTGAAGGAAGGGCTAGACTCAGCCTTAGAGGAAGACAGCAACTCAACTAGTGATGAGACGACAACCTCAAAGTTCAGGCAAAAAGATTGGGACACGATTCAAAAAAAAGGGTCATAGCACTATAATATTAGTGTTAAGCGATGAAGTATTAAAGGAAGTTGGTGATGAAGAAATCGCTTTGGGGCTATGGAAGAGACTCGAAGCATTATACATGAAGAAATCTCTTGCAAATAGACTTTTTGTGAAAAAGAAACTACATCAACTAACAATGCATGAGGGATTTTCATTGAGAGCTCACATTGACGAGTTCAACAAGATCATCATAAGTCTTGAACAACTGGGCATCAAAACTGAGGATGAAGACAAGACCATTATCCTGTTAAGTTTGTTGCCGAAGAGCTATGAGAGCTTTGTTGATATGATGCTGTATGGAAATGAGTTTTTAATGATGAATGACGTCAAGGCATTACTGAACTCAAAAGAATTGACAAAGAGATTTGAGTCTGAGAGTGGAGCAACATTGCTTGCACAAAGAAGGAAGAGCAACCAATCAAGTAGGAGATCTAAGAAGTGTTTCTTTTGTAATAAAGAATGATACTTTGTGAAGGATTGTCCGAAATCAAAACGCTAAGGAGGGTGGGCTGCAATCGGTACTGAGGAAGATACTGAAGTTGTAGACACATTGATAGACTCAAGAAAAAAGTACGTTGACAAATGGATACTAGATTCGGGGTGCAACGTCCATATGTGTCTTGACAGATCGATGTTTACCAACTACAAAGCCAAGAAAAGTAAACCTCTAATGGGGAATGACATGACGTGTGAGATCATGAGAGTTGGTGACATAAGGCTGAGGATGCAAGGTGGAGAAACTAAGGACTTACATGGTGTAAGGCATGTTCCTAAACTGAGGAGGAACTTGATATCCTTAGGCAAGTTCGATGAGGAAGGGTATTCGGTTAGAGCGAAAAAAGGAAAATTAAGGGTAAAAGAAAGACTTATAAGGTTTGAGGGTGAGAAACACAATAGGAGGCTCTATGTGCTTACTGGGATGGCCATGAGTGGCCCAACGCGGGGTGTTAGAGTAATGTAGACCATTAGGCGACATCCAAACCGTGCTCACCGAGGTGATAAGAGTCAGAAAGGAGTGCAACGCATCCATATCCTATGCAAGGTGCACGAATGCCTTTGGAGACCAAAGTCATTATCCCGAAAAAAGTTAAGTTTTGGTGGAGACTTAACTAGACTCAACTCTAGATGATAGAGTATTGGTGTAGATCGAATCTCGAAACCTTCTTATTTGGAAGATTTTGAATTAATAAAGGGTTTGTTGAAAAATTGGTGATTCAACAATCTTGGTTAGACAAGAATTGAGATGAATACCAAAGTAGAGAGTCACAAGAAGTCTAGAATGTGTGAGACACGAAAGGAAAAGTGAAATGGGACTTGAAGACGCAAAGAAAACACGTATAAGGGGCATTAGGGTTAAGCCCCGCCGTGCTAGAAGAGTTAGGAAGTCGGTTTTGATCCGGATTTCAAGTTTTGAGAAATTTATGACTTCCAAAATAAGAGGACTTTTACTCCAACAAGGAATAGGATTAGTAGGCACGAAATAAACCCTATATAAATACTTGTAAACCCTTTATTTCAGATTAAGCATTAAGAGAGACTCTAAGAGAGAGAAAGAACTGGGTAGACACTGAGTGCTTATGTGCGTTAGGATAGAACCATCGTTTGGGTGTTCATTACTCGTGGTAGAGTAATAGTATACTAAACATTAGGTCATTTTGAGAGTTCATCGTTGGGTTTTCTTTATAAAATCTCTAGAGAGTTAATAAAAGAGATTAGGATCCTTAGATCCACTGTAGACGTAGACAATTAACCGAACCACGTAAGATTGTATTGTACTCTTTTATATTATATATTTTTTTATTTTACTTGATTAACAAATTATTAGTATAAAGAGATTATAATTTTAACAAAAAATTTTAAATTTAATTTAATTTTTAAGAAGGAGAAGAATGTCCCCTCCATTTGACAATTTAATTGCCAACTGTACCAAAGGTTGAGGCTCTAGCAATTCTATTGGATTTACTTGTTGGCCATAGTTTTTTTTTGGATATTGACATTCAGTCAAATGCTTCTATATAAATGCATTGCTGTCTCATAAATCAACGGCTTTAAAATTAGTAGTGTAATCCTGGACATTTTCGAATGCCTGAAAATTTCAATTCTTTCAATTTCATATGCTTGAAATTTCATATGGACTCCTCGGGAGTCTATAGAGTTGTTCATGGTTTGGCTCAATTTGCTCTTTGTATGGAATCTATTGTATTTGTTAGCAACTCTATCCCAAGTTTTTTTTGGAATCTTTGATCGTAGAGAATTGTCCTCTTTTTTATTGGTTAGTTAATGAAAATTTCCCTTTCAAAAAAAAAAAAAAAAAGAAAACGTGGGGGAATGGCTAGTCAATAGTAAAGAACTTAACCAAACAATGTAATTGAACATGTGAAGATTTGACTATTAGCTTCACCTTCCCTTCTTCTGGGCTTTTGAATTTCTCTTTATTGCCCCTTCAACTTCACATGTTCACTGTAAACTCTATTTATCCCTTTTCTCCTTCTCTCTCTATACTTCACATTAGCCACTAAAAAAATCAAATTCTTATTAGCTTTTCAGCAACATACCATCATTGTAAGTCTCTCTTTCTCTCTCTCTCTTTAATTTTACTTTCGGGGAATTGTAAGATAATGATGATCAACAAGCACTTCCATGGTGCTTTTTTGAGTAATATGGCTTCTATCTCACTGCGAATTCCGCTTTCATTTGTTTTTGCTCAGGAAAACTTCTCGATGATTTCTCTATCTATTTGTCACATGTTTTGAAATTTTTTTTTCTTTCAATATATTTTGGTGGTAAAGTTGTTGGCGACAAGCAAGCTATGTACTGTGAATACTGAATTATAGAGTCATGACTACATGATAATTAATGAGTTCCAGGGGTTCAAGTCCATGCATGATTGCACCTAGATGTTTAATACGTATATATGGTATCATGCAGATATCCCAGAGACAATCTCACAAATTCCCATTTGAATAACCATGCAAAGTCCAACAGAGAAGAAACAAGGCGTCTACACATATATGGCTCAATGGCCAATCTCCTCCTTGGCGTGGTCGGTTCGCAGCGACAGGAAATCACGACTGGCCGTCGGGAGTTACCTGGAAGACTACAGCAACAAAGTCGAGATCATTAATTTCAACCCCCAAACATCCGATTTCTCGACGGATAGCCGCCTGATTTTCGACCACCCATATTCCCCCACAAACCTCATGTTCTTCCCCTCCGAGGAAACGCTCAACCCGGACCTCATTGCCACGTCGGGGGATTTCCTACGCCTCTGGGAAATTCACGACGACCACATTGAACTAAAATCACTCTTCAATAGTAACAAGGGCAGGGAATTCAGCTCGGCTATAACCTCATTCGACTGGGCCGATTTTGACATTCGCCGTGTGGCCACATGCTGCGTTGACACAACGTGCATAATTTGGGACATTGATCGGGAAATTCTTGACACCCAGTTGGTAGCTCACGACAAAGAAGTTTACGACATCTCCTGGGGAGAATTTAACGTCTTTGCTTCTGTTTCCAGGGATGGTTCTGTGAGAGTTTTTGACTTGAGAGACAAAGAAAGATCAACTATAATTTATGAAAATCCTGTACAGGATTGTCCATTGTTGAGGCTCGAATGGAACAAAGCTGACCCGAGATTTATTGCCACCGTCGGGATGGATAGTAATAAGGTTGTTATTTTGGACATTCGTTTCCCGACAAATCCTCTAATGGAATTAAGCCAGCATAGGGGAAGTGTCAATGCAATATCTTGGGCTCCATTTACTGGACGGCAGATCTGCTCTGTTGGTGATGATTCAAGGGCTCTGATATGGGAGGTTGTGGGGCCCGATTACCGGTCACCGCAGAACTGCGGCAACGGTGACGTGGAGCCGCAGATGTGGTACGAATCATTGGCTGAGATTAATCTTGTAAGGTGGTCTCCGGTTGAGTTGGATTGGATTGCCATTGCTTTCTTGAATAAATTACAGCTCCTCAAAGTCTGAAAATTATTTTTGTATTTGCATGTATATTTAAAATGTGTAACGTTGAAATAATGTACTCTAAAGAATGAGAGATCTGAGATTGTTTAGAGATATTTGAATTTTTATATTTCAAAATGACCAGGAATCTCTTTAATTATCAAATTAAGTTTTAGTTTTTCTTAATTAACATCTAAAATCAAGTCTCCAATGGAAATAATTTTTCAAATAAAATAGTGGGTCGAGTAGATTTTTTATTGAATTAAAAAGATTTGACAAGTGACAATTACATAAATTCATCGCTAGTACACTATAGTCTTTTTTTTTTAAGTATGATATTAAATATTTTAAATTATATTTTAAAAAATAATATGTTAAATAATTATTTAATATAATAAATAATTTTAAAATTTATATAATTTTATAATCAAATAATTATTTAACATATTATTTTTTAAAATATAATTTAAAATATTTAAGACTAATCATTTTTTAATACAGAGACAAAGCGACAGATTGAACCTGCTAACAAATTAAGAGCTTATTGATGACGTTAAATATTCAAATTGTTATTATTTTCTTGTTCTAACTTCAATGGAATTATCAAAGTGTAAGAAGCACTTTCCACATATATCACTTTTTCTCTCAATCTCCTCGAGCCAAATGAAACCAAAACAGCCTTAACCTTTGATTTTCATCCGAGAGGGGGCCATCGACCTCCTTTTCGGCGGTTCCTCTTTTTCATTTATTGTCCTTTATTTAGTCTTCTCTTTAGTTTTTATTGTTTCTCTCCGGCAGTCCTTCTCTAGCAACCTCTGTTTTCTTCCTTTACTATGGTGGCTTTTCTTTAAACGATTTGGTTAAGAATCCTCACTGCCGCCACACCGTCATGCAGGCTGAAAGCAAACATGTGCGCCTCCTGTCGGCCAAATAGCTCACCGTCTCTGCCATCGTATCGAAGCTAGCCTCTTTCGATCCGTGGCTTCCCCTCCGCTGGCGCTTGCTAGAATTTGACCGACATTGCACTCCCTCGCCGTCCTCCACCCACGACGGCCATGTAGCTCAACAATTTTCGCAATGAATGTTGATCTGAGTAAGATTCTGGTTTGGGTTATTGTTGGACTCTAATGAGCCACCTCTGTGTTTCTGTTTTGCCGTCCCTTCACCTTTGGATCTGAGCCTATCTACTGTTCCTAACTGTCAAGCTCTGCCGCCGACCATCTCCTGGATTTATATATTGCTGCTTGCACGTTGAGTGTTTTGGTAGACTAGGGTTTAGATTGTACTTTCATTGTATTTTCGGGTAAGGTGCTTTTTTGTAATCTTATTCTTAAGGAAGGGTATTATTTTATGTAATAATCATATTATACGAGGTAGATGTCATTTTTTTTTAGGTTAAATTTTTTTTTTTATGAGGTCGGGTTTTTTTATTTGTAATAAAAATAGATATCTTTAATTCGGATAAGTTTTATTTTAAGATTTTATTATATTTTTATTAATTAAAAAAATAAGTTCAGACAAATCATAATATTTCTATTTAATTTATATAAAATATTTTGATAATTATTTAATGTATATTAATAAATTTATTATGTAATATTGTAAAATTATTTATAATATTATATTTAAATTAAAAAAAATTATCAAAAGGCCACCAGCCTATAATCATATCAGTCTTCCTATTCATTCACTATAATATATTATAGAATTAATACTTATTGACCTACTAAGATAAAACAAATTTATTTAAAAAATTCCCCGAGATGTTCCTAAAATTTACCGTCCTAAGAAAATTTTAATGCTTTCTTCAAATTGTTAGTGTCACATTGGCATGTGCTTTAGCCATTCTTGGGTTAATTTATAATTTACTCAATCTAGATGCATAGATTATTTTTATCAAAATTCCAATATATATATATATATATATATATAGCTTCTATTTAAATTTCAAATCTGATAATAATAGTGACAACAAAATAATTAAATGCAGCCTGTGCTTTTAATTGTTAGGTCGACTATCTTAATAGGTCAAGAAGAAAAAAAAAAAGAGAGAAAAGAAAACTAGCTCAATAGGTTGAAGCTCTTTGAGCTGACAAAAAAAAAACAGCCTTAGTTACGTTTCATTTGATTCCCTCTCGATATGGGTTTGTGTGCATATTTTTTTTAATAACAGAAGTAGGTTCCAACGTATTTTAACAGAATTATTTTAGTGTTTAATAATTTATTTAATTTTATATGGTAGTTTTATAATGTAATATTAATTATTTTAATTAATTTTATTATATTTATTGATAATTCAAAAGAAAAAAATTTATTTTTGTCTTTTATAGGAAAAAAATAGAAGAAAAAAGTCACATTTATTTAGTTTTTTCTACAAAATAATATAAATTATCGCAGAAGATATTACTTTTTCATGTATAAACTATCGATTAATTAGTTGTTTTAAGTATTTTGTCACATGATGTAGAATAATTCTATTCATCAGCGAGTAAATTACTTTCTTCATAAGAATGCATAAATCTGAATATGATAACGAGTTATTGACATGTTAAAATTTACCTAACAAATTAATTTACTATAAAAAAAATGAAATTGTCACTTTCGTATACGAAAATAAGTTGAATTATCCAATTAATTTTTTTAAGTACTTTGATTAGTCTCTATTGTTGAAAATATTCCTTTAATTTTTTTTAAAAATATTTTCTTTAAGGAAATGTTTGTTTTATATAATTGACCTAGGATTGGGAAAGTTTATTTATATATATATATTTGAGATTACTTCAATTATATTACATTGTTGATATTATATTGAACTATATTATTCATTTTATAATAAAATTATATAATTAAAATTTTTTCTGAGCATGTATATTTTTAGAATATATCCCATCCAAATTATTCTATTAAAATTATTGAATCCGATGAGTACAATTTTAAACACATCTAAAAAAAAGTGCAAAACGTGTACAATAAAGTTTTTCATCTAAATCTTTAAAAAAAATACCATTACTCGCTGCAAAACGTGTACAAAAAAAATTCTTAGCCTTCCCAAACCGTAATACATTGGAGAAGTGATACCAATTAAACTAATTAAAACAATAAAATATACATAGATAGAACACTAAACCAATAACATTTCAACTTAAAATCTTTGATCTTAGAAAAAAAAAAAAACCAATAGCATGTGAATTCATCAAAGTGAAAACTAACATAAAAATATGTTTCACAAACAAATTACGACCAATCATTTTATACAGATGAAACATATCAAACGTGAATATCCCCAATTTAAACAAGGAAAACATGATCAAGCAGAACAAAAATCAGGCTAATCTTTGTGAGATATATTATGGAAAATATATATATACAAACTGGGGAGCTTTCCCCATCCTTTTTACCTTGTATCGGTACAATAAGTTCAGCATTTGAGCAGTCATAATTGATCCCATTTGATCATCAGCATATGTCCAATATTAATAATCACCAGTCATCTTCAAGGCTAGCTCGGTGGAAACACATGACCGTGCAGACGAATATGAAGAATGATGTAAATTCGATCAACATAGCACCTGTCTCAATCAGATGTGCATGCCTAAGAATAATGGGAATGGCTATGCTCCCCACAGATGATGCTCCCGTCAAGAATTTAGCAGCACCAGTCCAACTATGATACCAAGTTTGTAAAGAGGGAAAAAGTATTATGAATAAGAATAATTAGAAAAACTTCAACCAAGATGCCAACAATAGGAAAATGGAAAAAGAAACAAAAGAAGAACAATCTTCCACGCATGTGATTTTAATGAATGAAAAACAAGCTTGCTAGAATGATTTAAATTGCAAAAATTTGCAGCATGATTAACGAGAATGGTGCACATTGTTTAAATATCACAGGGTATTAATTTAATCTTAGCTAATAACTTTTTTCTCTAAATTATGCTTAATTCAAGGAAAATGAAAGCCAAGTGGAGCTGTTAATTTTATTATCAAGTGTATGTCTTAGTTTGCTAGTATGAGTAATATAGGTTAAGTCAAATATCCTAAAGAAGTTAACGCATCCACCAAAAAATATAGATTATATGGCATATCCAAAAGAAAATGGATCTTGGACGAAATACGGAAGGAATTTCCATCATTCTCCTCTGCCCAAAACAAACTTATCAAACTTCAGTTAAATTTGAAGAAAATTTTGAAAAGTGACAATTGAAAAGGTTTTACAATTGATGACAACAACATTGAACGTTTTGATCTAATATCTGTTTATTGCAGATCAAATGCAAAAAAAAGTTTACTACTATCTAGATATTCAGTTTTGAATTAACAATATCAGCAAACACATAATAACATTGCTTCAAGTATTTGGACACAACGAAAAAGTTAGTTATGCAAGGGCTGAGATTAAGAAATACTCACCCCCCACCATCCCTGCTAGTCAGAAACTGAGTAGATCCACCTCCAAAGAATAAACAAGGCATGGGTACTAGCACATACATAAGAGCTGTAGGAGAAATAGATTCACACTGTCATCTTTCAAATGCAGCCTAATTACAGGTAAGATAATCACTCTAATAACTTCACTCACCAGATAACATTGGCCACCAGTTGCTGTAAATTGCACAAGCCTGCAAACAAGTAATAATAATAATATGAAAAAATAAATTAAATAAGGGTGAATATTTAAAGTGAGAGTTTCCAATTTCATTTCCATTCTAATTCCACACTTCTTCCCAACAGGAATTGTATCACTCAAATTGTTGAGAGTGTGACGAAAGAATAAAAAACACCCGTATCAAATTTTTTTGTTTTAAAGAACTTCAGTATTGTCATATAAAGTTCTTTATTTATTTATTTTTCCAACAAATATCTTTCAAAAGGTGCAACTTTTCCTAGTTTCATGTGTTCTTTTGTATATGTATATATTATCTTAGAAATGTATCAAGCGGATGCAATCAGAGTACACAAGAAGCATATGGCATAATCTTATTCCTCAATCAAGAGTGTCGAGAAAATGCAGTTAGTATGAAGAGCCTTTCAATACAAAAACTTAATCTTGCATTAGTCAATACACAGCCAATCAAGCGGTGACCAAATAACTCTTGTAAAAGAAGAGAATATATTTTTGTGTGTTTTCCATTGAAAAGAAGAGTATAGTATATATAGGAGAGGAGACAATCCTAGAAAGGAAGTTAACTATACAAAAGGAATACCATCAATATTTTCCTATTCTACTCCTACCATATATATATATATACACTTACCATATACATTTTAACACTCCCCTTTAAACAGGAGCATATAAATCATATGCGCCAAGTTTGTTACAAATGAAATTAATTCGAGGACCCCTGAGAGATTTAGTAAGGATATCCGCTAGTTGGTTATTTGAACTAACGTGATTGGCAGAAATACAACCAAAAAAAATCTTCTTTCGAACAAAGTGACAGTCAACTTCTATATGTTTAGTCCTTTCATGAAACACTGGGTTAGATGAAATGTGAAGTGCAGCTTGATTATCACAAAATAACTTCATCTGTGAAATGTTTGCAAATTTCAATTCTTGGATCAACTATTTCAACCATATAAGCTCACATGTTGCTAAGGCCATGGCACGATATTCTGCTTCTGTACTAGACCTGGCAGCAACGTCTTGTTTCTTACTGTTCCACGATATTACCCCTAACAAGAACACAATACTCGGTAGTAGATCGTCTATTTGATGGAAAACCTGCCCAATCCGCATTTGAGTATCCAACAACCTATGTGTGACCCTTATTCTCATACAACAAACCTTTGCCTGGTGCACCCTTGATATAATGTAAAATTCGGATAACTGCATCCTAATGATTATCACATGGAGACTGTAAAAACTGACTAACAACACTGACCAAAAAAGAAATATCGAGCCGTATAATGGTGAGATAATTAAGTTTACCAACCAGTCTTCGATATCTCCCAAGATTTGTAAGAAGCTTCTCTTGTCTAGGTGGAAGTTTGATATTAAAATCCATAGGAGAATTTATAGGTCTGCAGTCTGAAACCCCCTTTCCTCTATAATGTCTAAAGCATACTTTCTTTAAGAGATAACAATCCCAAACTTAGATTGAGCAACTTCTATACCAATAAAATATCTAAGCAGTCCTAAATCTATAATCTGAAAATGACGGAACAAGTGATCTTTTAATTTCTTAATACCATCCCGATTATCTCTTGTAATGATAATATCATTGACGTAGACTACCAGATATATGCATTGGCCCTGTGGTATATGCTGATAGAAAACAGAATGATCTGACCCACTTTGAATCATGCCAAACTCCTAGATAACAGTACTGAAACGGCCAAACTTGGCATGAGAAGACTGTTTCAAACCATAAAAGGAGTGACGAAATTTACATACCAAACTAGACTCCACTGAGCAACAAATCCACGTGGTTGCCCTATATATATTTATTTTGAAGTTCACCATGAAAAAACGCATTTTTGATATCGAGTTGGTGCAAAAGCCATTGACGAATAACAACCATAGACAAGAACAACCAAATAAATGACATTTTAGTCACAGAAAAGAAAATCTCATAATAATCCTATCCATAAGTTTGAGTGTAATCTTTTGCAACCAACCGTGCTTTCAATTTGTCCACCTGACCATTGGGTCCAACCTTGATAATGTAAACCCATCAACAACTTACTGTGGAGTGTCATGGCGGCAATTGAACAGATTTCTATATACCATTAGCATTCAAAGCAACCATTTCCTCAACCATTACTTGACCACAGCCAGGATGTGAAAGAGCCTTACAAAGAGTTTTAAAAACAGAAACAGAAGATAAAATAGACACAAAAGCATAATATGGTGAAGATAAGCGATGATAACTAAGAAAATTGTATATAAGATAAGGGTTGCGAGTGGATCGTATATTTTTATGAACAACAATGGGAAATTGGTCATTAGGAGACAAGACCACAGTCGGAGAGGAATTCGGAGCAGGTAGTGAGTCAACAGGAGTGTCAGGAACAATATTAATGGCATCACCTGCAGGATCAACAGGAATAAGACTACCACGAGCTGGAGATAGAACGTCAAATTTTGGCTCAAAGAATGACTCCGCAAGTGACATAAGAAGAGGAGCAATATAAGGAATTGAAAGAACCTCTATAACTATCTGTGTTTCGGAATGAGAGAAAGAAAAGAAAGGAGAAGACTCGAAAAATGTGACATCAATATATATAAAATACCGACGTGTGTCAGGAGAATAGCATCTAAACCCTTTCTGAAGATGTGAGTACCATTGGAAGATACACTTAATGGACCGAGTGGGTAACTTGCCTTGACCAGGAGAGAAAACATGGATAAAGCACATGTAGCCAAAGACTCGGGGATAATACAATGGCTAATCATGATGTAAAATAAAATGAAGGACTTCGTTTTGTAAGACTGAGGGACTTCGTTTTGTAAGGCTGAGGAGGGCATACGGTTGATAAAAAAAAACAATAAAGACAGTGTTAGCCCAAAATCAGAGAGGAACGTGATTGTAGATAAGTAAGGTGCGGCCAATTTCAACGAGATGCCTGTTTTTACACTCGGCAACCCATTTTATTGTGTAATGTAGGCATAGGAAGACTGATGTAAAATTCATTGAAAAGACATATATTTAGTAAAGGGAGCAAAAAAATATTCACGTGCATTATCACTACGTAATGTACGAAGAGTAGTAGAGAATTGTGTCTTAATTTCTGCACAAAAAAATTCAAAGATTGAGAATAGTTCAGATTGATCTTTTATTAAAAATAACCAAGTGCAATGCGAATAATTATCAATAAATGTAACAAAATATTTAAATCCTAAAATAGAAGAAATTCGACTAGAACCCTAAATATTAAAATGAACTAATTCAAAAGGGACATAGCCCATTTATTGACATGCTTGGGAAACGACCCACGAGAGTGTTTTTCAAGTTGACATGACTCATAATTTAAAGACAATAATCTAAAAAGATCTGGAATCATTAATCAAAGTTTTGCCAGACTTGGATGTCTAGACGATTATGAATGCGTGTTGGAGTTTCGGTAACAGTACATGCGATAAATGGTTGCGGAAGACTGAGATGATAGAGCCCCTGTGACTCATGTCCTGTGCCAATCATCTGCCCCATACTGTGATGCTATATAACAACAGAATCATCAACAAACGTGATAGCACCGTTTAAAGAACGAATGAGTTTACTAACAAATATAAGATCAAAAGGACAATGTGGCATATAGAGGACAGATTTTAAAGGTAAGGAAGGAAGATGACGTGCTTGACCAACTACTTTAGCAGTAGTTATGGAACTATTATCAGTATGGGCAATGAAGGCAACAAAAGAGGTAGACTGCTTAACTGCTTGGTATTTAAGATATTCTTCATAATTGGCACCAGTGAGAGTCATAGATGAAGGTTGCTTGTCTGTGGTGTCAGAGTGATCAGATTGAGCAAGGTTAGCAGCCCGAGGGGATCGACCATGTAACTTGTAATATTTTTCTTGGGTATGCCCCCACCGATGACAATAAGTACACTTGGGACAACTTTTCTCATGATCACCTTGCTCCCCTTTTAAAGAAGTTTGTGACTGGGATGCCAAGACCGAGGAATTTGAATCATTTGTGAAGGGTTCTGAAACATGACCTGGAGAAGAAACACGAAGCAGCCGAGCAAAGACATCATCTATAGAGGGAACAACAACATTAGCAAGAATCTGATCACGGACTGAAGAGAGCTCAGGGCTAATAGATGTTAGGGTTAGATCATAAAAAATTTGTCCCTCTGATCAAGATGTTCAGCGACAGTTTTATCGCATGGTCGGAGTGAATTGAATTTAGCTTTGAGTGAGGCCATCCGTCCAAGGAATTCTAACATCTCCATACCTTGTTGTTTCAGGTTGATAAGACCCGAAACCACATTGTATAGTCTTTGAATATCATTAGTATATAATAACTTAACCTAATTCCAAATATCAAAACATGTTTGGTAGGCCTTATAAATAGGATACAATTGAGGATCGATGGTTTGCCATAATTGATTACATAATAAGGCATCAATCTTTTTCCACTCAGTTGTATTTTTATCTTTTAAATCAATAATCATGGTAGTTAAATGTTCCTCTAAACCATGTCTCATATACCATAATTCAATAAACACGGCCCAAGAGGTATAGTTACTACTCTCTACCAATTTTTTAATAGAAATAATCGAGAATGAACTGAAGGAAAGGATAGAACTTGTTTTAGAGCTTTCAGTAGTCATAATTGCTCACAAATCGGAGAGACGGAGAAAGAAGAAAACAACAAACAACCAGGAGCAGTTTTTCGGCAACAGTGGTGGCGGCCGGCGATGGCAAGTGACACGGTGGGTGGTTTTGAGGTCGCCGGTATTGTCTGAAGGGATTGGTATTGGTGGTGAGGACTCACGCGCACCAGAGACGGAGATTGGAAACTTGGAGTCGAGGAAAGAAGTGGCGCGTGGGGGCGCGTGTAGAGGCTGATGACTGTCGGGCTGCCGCAGAAGTGATCATCGGCGTTGTCTGAAGACAGAGATGCTAGCGGTGAGAGTCCACGTGTACTGGAAAATAAAAGTCAGATTTCCGGTAGGTGGCGCTTGCAGCGGGGTTTAAGCATCTGTCTTCTTGGAGTTTCGCCGGTGAACTACTGGTGATCTCAAAATAGAGGACACGACCACTGAAAAAATGAAGAAAACACAGTGGTAAGAGAAAGAATAAGCGACTTCGCCTGAAAAAAAAGAATCAAAGAAAGCACAATGGCTCTGATACCATGCAAAAAAGGAGAATATATTTGTGTGTTTTCCATTGAAAAGAAGAGTACAGTATATATAGGAGAGGAGACAACCCTAGAAAGGAAGTTAACTATACAAAAGGAATACCATCAATACTTTTCCTATTCTATGCCTACCATATATATACACCTACCATAAACATTTCAACAACTGTGATGTCTTCTGAATTCAGTCACAACATAAGTTAATATGACCAAACATAAGTAGAAAATTTCCAGGAAGACAGAAATTTTTGTTATCAATATCTTGAGTCGAGTGACAATGAGCAGCTACTGTCAAAAGAATAAGGACTTCAAGTTGAAACATGTGAACCAGCTCATTCTTCAAGATGAAAAACAAACATTCTTTTCAATTCTAGATTCATTATTTTAATGAAACAGCAATTAACTGAAGTAGAAATGAAAGGAAGCAGTCCCAAAATAAAGAAGCCACCTGGTGCTAAGAGAAAGCAGATCAGGCCTGTAAAGATACATTTGTCTACTCTAGCTTTCCCAACAATCAATGAGAATGAAAGTGCCTCCATATTACCTAATCAACCCTCTTGTGGCCAAAAATCTTTATATTAGCACCCATATGAATCCAAGCCCAAAATACTATCTTCAATCCTTGAAAAAAAAAAATGGTCCCAAACCAGAATCTCTATCCCAACTGATAATCATAAAAAACCACCTTCAATCATCATGGTAACCAATCTCAATTTTTTTTTTAGAGGACAAGAATCTTTGATCCAGTGACCAAGACATACACTAAAGTTTTACTGAACTTTACTCTAAAGTGGAGTTCCATTCAGCAGAAAAGAGAAGCTGATAGCATTATAACATGACATTTTTGCAATCCCTAATGACCCAAGGTCCAAACACCACCTCCAGAATCCTAAATAACCAGCAGCCCTATGTGAAACATATCAGCATCAAAGAAACACAAATCAAAAGCACCTTATGTGAAATCAATCAATAACTCCTCTATTCATGAAACTTAGCCATTCCAACTTGATTAAGTGTTCTAGATACAAAAGTCATACCAAATGCTGGTGTTACCCACGCTTGGCCATGGAGCGAGTATTGTAGATATAACACTAGCCTTAGCATTTTTTAATGCAATGATTGCTATGAAGACCCTAATATGTGGTAAGTTTACTCTGGTGTTTGTAAGTTTGAGGCTCATAGCATTACATCAGGCAATGTCAGCATGATCAAGTCTAAAAATAAATACCAAAAATGTAAGAATTTTCTTCTATATAACAAGCTTTTTTTTTTCTCAAAATTTAAAACAATGCCTACTTTCCTTTTTTCCCTTGGCTGTTTCATTGTCTTCCAGCTTTCTCAAATAAATCCCAGGATGACATTCTGAACAACACAGACTACCTCTATGCCAATTCAAGGAAGGAGTTGAAGAAATTTGATTCCTTTTATATGGGTAAGCATATACTCCATTTCTCGCAGTATAGATTGCATTCAATGTCAGTGGGTATGGCATAATAACAAGATCCAAGTATAAATTCAGCTGATCCCATGTTCGAGCTATTATGCAGCATGAAAGGACTAGCTATGAGCAAGAATGTGTATTTCCCATCAGAAATTCTCAGCATAAAGAGGCACAAGGGATGAAAGTGTACCAGCATACTAACTGACACATCCAAAATTTATTTTCTTTATCTCTCCTACAATTTCTCAAAAACCAAAAGGAAATAATTCTAAATGCTTTAAGGATATGAACCAAAAATTCCATCAGACTACAAATGTAAAATGCATTCCATATAGTTAAGCTAACACTATTAACTCATCGCTTGAATAATTTAGAACAGTAATAGACCATTGCAAGCTTGAAACCAATCTGATTATAACAACATACCAGAATCTGAAGCAGGATACTAGCTGAAAACATAAATGCAAGCCCAGCAAGCCTGCATATAAGGGGGAAAAATGGGAAAAAATTCATTTCACTTGTCTAAGAAAAATGAAAATCAGCAGGAAAGGACAAAATTTCACAAACTCTTAGACTCCAACTTACACTGTAATGGACCACCACCATTTGAGAATCAAAGCCCCATGACCCACACCGACAATTCACCAGAGACCGAAAAATGGTTAGTTCTAATCATCATGAAATTATAACCAAAACCCTAAATTACAACAATTTTGAGTCAATTAACCTCAATTGCATATTATTCAGCAAAAGCCCACAAATAAATAAATTTTGGAAATATAAAAGCAATTCAGCTGAGGATGATGGCATAAAACTTCCTAAGTCTTTATAATTACATGTAAAAAAAAAATTCTTAATTCTTGATTTATTTGATTAATTACTTATGAAGGAACAAAAACGCATCGAAGAAACTGAAATTTTAAGGAACGTAAAAGGAAAGGACAAAAATTTGTTCGCACCTTCGATCGTCATCGCCATCTTTAGAAACGGAGAGAACTTGATAACTTGGCGAAAATAGCAAACAAAGTAAAGTGTTTTGGAAATTAACCAAAAGTGGAAGGGGTTCTGTTTGTTTGATTTGGAAAACTTCTATTTTCTTTTCTTAAAAAAATTAAACTGGATTACAACTGTAATTATCTTAACAGTCTAGCGATAAAAAATTGGTAATACATCTTTCACTCATATAAAAATTTTGAATTCAAATTTTGCTATTGTGAAGATCCCAATTCAAATCCCCACTCTCCTGTAGTAAAAAAGGGATTATATCTTGTAAATTTTAATATATTTTACTTTTTATAATATATATATATATATATTTTTTTTGAACTTTAAATATATATCTTTAAATGCAAATTAAGAGAAAAAATCCTCTAGTACAAAGTGTTCGAATTAGGGTGGTACTTTCCCAAACCAAATAGTTTCAGAACTCAAATTTTGAGTCAAGTGAGCCAGTTCATGGGCCACCCGATTGGTGGACTGATGAGAGAAACAGAAGGAGCAAAAATTGAAAGATGCAGCTAAAGTCTTAATTTCATACAATACCAAGCCAAGTTCAGAAAATGAGTGGGGAACAGTATTGATGTCATGGATAACACCCGCAGCATCAGACGCAACCTCGATAGTAGCTAAACCCAACAGCCTAGCCAAATGAAGACCTCAAAGTATTGCCATTGCTTCAAGGGTGGCCACTGGGGGTTTTACATTCATCGGGATAGATGACGATGCCAAGATAGCCCCGTGATGGTCCCGCAAAATCCCACCTAATCCCACCTTTGGGTGTTTTGAGGAGAGACTGGCGTCGGTGTTAACTTTTATTAAACCCAGCCTAGGAGCCACCCAACTCATGCTTGGTTTACACTTGGTTTCAATCTTGCTTGTTACAGTGGACATTAACTCGTGCCAATAAAACTTGGACCAAATTGGCACATCCTTAACCTGCATTAGTTTATTTTCCATAACAAATTGGTTTCTAATAAACTATAATCTCCAAAACATGATTAACAGCACCTCCAAATCCATTGCAGATAGACACGCCTTGCATTCCATAAAAAGGTCTAGGATATTTGTATTATGGGAGATACAGATGCCTTTCAAAAAAGGGCAGGCCTGGCGTACCTTTTTTAGCGAGTCACAAAGCCATAGTGCGTGAATGGAGTTCTCAGCTCCTTTTGCACATCGGCAACAATGCTCATCAATAAGGACATGGTGTCTTTTAAGATTTACAGCAACCGGGATCCAACCATGAATAAGTCTCCAAATAAAGTGTTTGATTTTTTGGGGGATCTTTAGGCCCCACAACAGCTGCCACCAGGATTTGGATTCAGAATTTTCATTACTAGGAGATGCTTGGTTTGGAAAATAGGATAGCCAGTAACCACTCTTTATAGAGTATTTTCCATGTTTGTCAAAATGCCACATAACTGAGTCAGTTTGCTGTTCCAAAGATAGAGAGCGCGAAATACTGAGTATTAGTTCATATTCTTCAACTGGAAAACAATCACGAACTAACTCACTGTTCCATGCCCCTGATGGTAGTAGTAGATCTGCCACTAGAGAGTGCTCTGGTAAGTGATGAGGGAAGGATGGTTTAAAAGAGAGGGGTCGTGGTAACCACTGGTCATGGTAAATTGAAACAGCTGATCCATCACCAATACGCCAGCGGAGTCATTTTTTAAGCAGCTCTCTACCCCATAAAATAGATTTCCAAACCAGAGAGCCAGAATGTCTAGGAGGTACCTGTAGAAAAGATGAATTAGCAAAATAAATGCCTTGGAGAGTTCGCGCCACCAATGATTCTGGATTTGATATCACTCTCCAGCCTTGTTTAGCCAGGGTGGCTTGGTTAAAAGAGGCCAGATCCCTAAAACCCAAGCCACCTTCTTTTTTGTGGCGGCACAGCCTATCCCATGTACACTAGTGGATCTTTCTGGAACACTCATCACCTCCCCAAAAAAATCTGGTACACAGTCTCTGGATTTCCCTGGTTAGACTCTTTGGGAGTCTGAACAAATTCATAACATAGGTCGGTATTGCTTGGATAACAGCTTTTAGAAGTGTTTCCCGACCCCCAGCAGAAAAAAGGTGCCTCTTCCAACCATTCAGCTTATTCCATACTTTCTCCTTTACAGCAGCAAATAGATTCTGCTTGTTTTTACTAGTGACACAAGGGAGTCCCAAGTATTTAGAGTGGTGGGGAACTTGGACAACACCAAGATATTGGGTGAGAATGGCAGCAACATCCCCAGAAATAGATTTTCCAAAACATACAGTAGATTTTTGGTAATTGATCAACTGTCCAGATGCATGCTCATAAGAGCGCAAAATTTCTTTGATCAATGTGCAATTGGTTTGAGAGGCCCTTGTAAATATGAGGCTGTCATCAGCAAAAAATAAGTGGGAGATTATTGGTCCCATGTTCCTACATCTCAACCCCTGCAATCCTCGATGCTGTTCAGCAAACTTTAGAAGAGTGGAGAGGCCTTCCGTGCAAAATAGAAACAAATATGGGGACAAAGGGTCACCCTGGCGAAGGCCTCTTGAAGGAGAAAAAGAACCGTGTGGAACGCCATTAATAATAACAGAGTATGAAACAGAAGATATGCACCTGTGAATTATTTGGCACCACTTGTCAGAGAATCCCAGTCTCCTCATCATAGCAAGTAGGAAAGGCCATTCTACCCGATCGTAGGCTTTAGACATGTCCAATTTTAGAGCCAAATAATTTCTAGCAGAAAATTTATTGCGTTTTATAGCATGGAGACATTCGAATCCGATTATAGCATTGTCAGTGATTAGGCGACCGGGGACAAAAGCACTCTGGGTTTGGGATATTACCTCATTCATAACACTCCGCACTCTGTTGGCTAGTGCCCTTGAAATAATTTTGTACACCACATTACAAAGGCTGATCGGTCGAAAATCCGCACAAACTTTAGGCTCGTTTACTTTAGGAATTAAGGTAATCAGGGTCTCATTGACCTTTCCGAGAGCATCCCCATTATTCAGAAAACCCAGGCATGCCCGGCAAATGTCAGGTCCCACAATGTCCCAGAATTTTTGGTAGAATAGAGCAGGCATACCATCTCTGCCAGGGGCTTTAGTGGGGTGCATCTGGAATACTGCCCTCTGGATTTCATCAGCATGGAATGGAGAGTCCAGCCATTGGATGTGTTGTGCAGACAGTCGCGGCTCCACACTAGAGGTAACGGAATCAATATCAGACCCCGAGGGATTAGAAGAGGAGAATAAGTCTGAGAAGTATTTTACAAAAGTCTTTGCAGTTCGGTTTATGTCTGAAATCCAAACCCCATCCCTGCCAGTAATCCCAGAAATAAGGTTCTTTTTCCTTCGGCCAGATGCTTTATAGTGAAAGAAACGTGAGTTTTTATCCCCTGCCTTCAACCACTGCACCCTTGAACGCTGTCTCCAGTAGATCTCCTCTTTATACAACAAGGCATCTAAGGATTTCTGGGTCTTTGTTATTTCCTGCCAAGTCTGAGCATTTACCTGTTTGTTTAGAGCCCCCAACAAATGTTTTTTTTTCTCTTATTCTGGTTTTCAAGTTTCGAAAATGTGAGAAATTCCAGTCCTTCAGTTGGGATCCTATATGTAGGAGATTCCTACCCACCGAATCAAGAGAGTGTACATTTTAGGGCCACCCCTCAGATATAATTTTTCTGCAATCTTCTTCTTCCGCCCAAGCTTCTTCAAAGTGGAATCTGGTGTTGGGGCGTTTAGGATGACTTCTATTACTAGGTGTACCAACATCTCCTAAAGATAGCATGAGAGGCTGGTGATCAGATCCCATAAAATCCAGATGTTGTACGAAAGCATCAGGGAACAGGCAATGCCAGGAGAAAGAGCAGAGCATTCGATCGAGTCTTTCCTGGATAAAGTGGCTAGGATCGTGTCCGTTACACCAGGTGAGCAACGGCCCTTTGGACTGGATGCCCAAAAGCCCACATTCATCGATGGCGTTTCTAAAGTTTTGCATAAGGTAAGGGGGGCGTGGCAAGCCACCCTCTTTTTCAGAACTTTGAAGGATCTCATTGAAATCCCCACCACATACCCAGGGAAGAGTGGACAACGCACATATGCGTCGCAAGAGTGTCCACGAGTGGACACGTTGGGATACTTCGGGATGACCGTAAAAACCTGTGAACCTCCAGTTGTTCCCTATTCCAGTAATTGAAACATCAATATGGAAACGGGAGTAGGATAGAAGGGAGATGTCTACCTTATTAGACCAAAGGAGCGCCATACCACCGCCGCGTCCTCTTCTTTCAACTACAAGTTTACCACGAAAATCAAGTTTCACTCTAAGATCCTCCAATCTTTGTCTGTATGCTCGTGTCTCCATAAGGAAGATCACCTCAGGGCAGTGCTCCTGTACTAGTGAGTACAGGGTATGGAATGTGCGAGGGTTGCCCAAACCTCGCACATTCCAACTTAGGATTTTCATTGGTGTCGGCGGTCCTGCCTACCAGCAGGAGCCGCCGTTGGGAAGTCCGAAGAAAAATTGGGATTAATAAGAACCGCACCAGGGTTGTACGGTGCAGGGGCTTGCGGTTCAGATTTGTCATTGTGTGCCAAGGGGTGGTGGATGACAGACTTTTGTTTATCAATGTCTCTTATTTCACTAGGTAGAAACCTCTTTGGGGGGGTAGCTTCTTCTGTCTCAAAGTTTCTGTTTTTCCGCTTGAGCTTTAGTAACTTAATGACGTTGAAGTGTGGTGTGTTGTTGCAAGAGGTGGGATTGTTTTGGGCTATTTTGCTCGGCTGGGGGGAGGTTTGTGTTTTTCTGCGTCTTGTCTGTCTAGAGGATCTTCGAAGAGAGTCCGTAGGTTTGTTTTCAAAACTAACGAGGGGAGGATGGCCAAAGGTATTCTCAGTATTGGTTCGAAATGCTTCCTTTCCGTAACAGTGTGTGGTATTTTCTTGTTTGTTCAACGGTACCCCACTTTCTTGGGGCGCCCGATGTTTCCCACGTTCAATTGATGTCTCCCCAGAATTATTTATTAAATCGACCACCAGCTTGGTTTTTAATGCGGCGTACGACTCAAAAGATGCGGGGTTAAGCATGGGGGGAGCTGGTATTGCGTGGGGGGCCAAAACATTTGAAAAAACATTTTCGGGGCGAACTTTTTGTGTTTCCGAGTGGAAACTGTCGACCTGTTTCTGGTGGTTTGTGTCTTCTTCACACACGTTTTTGCCAACCCTCAAAACCAGTGCTCTGGCCTTGTTTTCTAAATTGTTGTCTCCCCCATGCCGAACCATCTCCATTTCCATTTCTGAGTTTTCTCGAGCACCCGCGTCAAGCAGCCAAACGGTGTTGTTGTGGTCTCCCATGGTGCTGTATTCCTTTTTGGTTTCTGGCGTGCAACGTTGGTGCAGCCCTCGAGATTCCAGTGAGAGGGTATTTCCCTTCTTACCAGGATCCTCCTCCGACAGCATTGGGACACCGCCCGTTTTGGTTCCGGGACCACCTGGCTGACATCTTCCGTGGTTCCAAACTTGTGCACCGGGTGTTAAGTTGTTGTCTGCCACTTTGTCTGCCACGTTCTGGTTCAGGTTTACTTCAAAGTTTTCCCTCGCCCCTACACCAGGCAGCCCAGTGGTGCTGCCGCTGTTTTCCATGGTGAACTTTCTCTGGTTGCTGGCCTGTGGGTGCTGCATACGAGGGCGTTCCCTGCACGCCTGTCTGGTATCTTGCCCGGTTTCCATTTCTGAGTTTTCTCGAGCACCTGCGTCAAGTTGCCAAAAGGTGCTGTCATGGTCTTCCCCGGAGCTGTTTTTCTTTCTGGTTTTTGGCGTGTAATGTTGGTGCAGCACTCGAGACTCCACTGAGGGGGTGTTTCCCTTCTTTCCAGGATCATCCTCTGACAGTATTGGGATACCGCCCGTTTTGGTCCCATGACCACCTGGTTCGTTCCCTCTTTCTGTTGCTGTCATCGGGCATTGTTCTGCAAAACATCCAACACCCTTAGGGGAAGCCACTACCTCGCATGGCTGACTTCTTCTATTTTCCTCCAAAAATTTGATTCCATGATTCCAAGCTTGTGCACCGGGTATTGGCACCATGTTATTGTCTGCCACTTTGTCGGGCACATGCTGGTTCAGTTTTACTTCAGCATTTTCCCGCGCCCCTACACCAGGCTGCCGAGTGGTGCTTTCGCTGGTTTCCCTGGTGGAGTTTCTCTGGTTGCTGGCATGTGGAGGCTGCATACGAGAGAGTTCCCTGCACGCCTGTCTGTTATCTTGCCCGGTTTCCCTTCCCACCTCCTCGGGTTCAGCATTTTCCAGTTGGGGGCCAACCGTTTTCCACCCTTGAGCACCAATGTCGACCGTGGCAGGGCGGATTTTGGCATGCTCGGTTCTATTGTTCCTGTCTTCCTCTTCTATGTGACTGCCGCCATTAGGTCTTTTATGGTAGTTTGTGGGAAAAAATTTAATGCTTGTTTCCCTTGGAATGGATGCTTTTAAAACTTTTTGATTCCCCACCGCTCGTATGTTTTCTGGGTAGCGGTGGTTGCCGGGTTTTTTTAAGACTGTTGGGTATGTTTGTGGGCACTCTCTATACCCGTGATCTAGGAAACCGCAGAGGGTACAGAATTCTGGAAGTTTTTCATACTTGAAGTCTAACCATATTAGGTTTTCAGCTGACCCGAGTTTGAGAAAGATGCCTTTTCGTATTGGTTGGTCCAGGTATAATTTAACTCGTATACGCATAAACCTTCATGTGCATGATCCTGAGTCATCAGCATCCACATCAAAGAATTTACCAATTCTGTTCCCTATTAGTTCGGCTGTTTCTACATTCATATGGATTATTGGTACATTGTTTACTTGGATCCAGAACGTGGCATATCGGAATGTGGGTTTAACAGTCACGTCTTCCTCTGAGGCTAGTTCCATTGCTATCAGAAATTTGTTGAAATTCCACGGTTCGTTCATTAAAACTTTTTTCCGGTCATCTTCTAAGGTGAACTCACACAGGAAATTGTCACCGCCTAGCCACCTGAATTTCAGTTCGCCAGTAGGCCGTCATAGGCTTCGCATTATATTTTGGAAGGCCTCTCTTTGATAATTTTTTCGAGTCAGGATCTTAACATATAGGCCGAATTTTGCTGCCAGGCGATGTCTCTTGACTACAGCTTCTGGTACTCCGAGAACCTCTTCATTGTGTGAGTTGTCAATTGAGAAGGAGTTCCATAAGGCTTCGATGTCTTCCATATATTTGAGAGAGATGAGAGAGTTCGCTGAGCGGACGAAAGTCAGATCCCTGGCTTAGGGAGAGAAAAAGAGTTCGCTGAGCGAACGAGTTACTTTTTATAATATATAAGTTGTCGATTTTGGTAGTTGTTAAGTCTTTATGTTAGATTGTCTATTAACATTCGATTTTAGGGTAGCGAAAAAATAAAAAGTCTTTTGTGTTTGAACATACTTCTTTATTTTTTAATATATATATAATTAATTTAATAAATTATATAATTTATTTTATATATATAATTAATATAATAAATTACGTAACTCATTATATAATGAATAATATTATCATATATCACTGTATAATAAATTTATAAATTTTTATATAATTTATAATATATTATAAAATTTTATCATATGATACATATAATTAATTTAATGAATTATATAGTTTATCATATAATGTAATATTGTCATATATTATTGTTTAATAAATATATAATATATTATAAAATTTTATTATATATTTAAAAATTTAAAATATGATAAATTATGTAATTTATTATATCAATTATATATATATATATATAAATTATAATTTGTTCACCCCCTCTAAAGTCATCGACTATTGTATGCAGTGTTGACCATGTATGCCACGAGGACTGGGAACCCATTCGATACACATGAATAATTTATGTCTTTAATTAAAAATGTAAGAAACTAGGGGGCTAGATGTTATTGTTCATGTAAAAGAAAAGAGAGTTTATACGATGCTTTCTATATTACCATATCACCCTTCAATTCAATAGTATCTTACCAATCAATAAATCAACTAATTATAATTGGTAATAAAAAATATTATTTTTTTTTTGAAACTAATACATTTTTTTTTATAGTAATAGAAAATATAATTTTATTAAATGGTCTTATCCAGACAGTCAAATGTAAGAGTTTCCCATAATTTTTTTTTTATTTCGTAGTATTCTGTATAATTTTTTTTTTAATAAAAAAGAATTATATATGTTTGACTATTTTATAAGTTGAAAGTATTCTATTTTAATATAAAAAATTTAATATTTGAACTATCAAATACACACCCTTTCTTTTAGTATAGTTTATTCTGCGCATGCGTTAGAATAATTTATTTTATTGTGCTTAAATAATACAATAATTTTGTTAGGTAAGATTAAATTTCTCACTCTGTCTAATGAAATTATTTCGTCAGATTAGACTAACTTTTACTTAAATATAAGTTTAATATAGTTTAAATATTTATGCAACATATATTATATTCTTAGTACTACAATACGTTCTGTCACGCCCCAGACCCAAAAGATCCGATACACGACATCACTTACATTCATTCACTGCATATGCACTCATAAATAATATTACACAAAATTTTCAACTTTCATTCAACACAGAAATCCTTAGCAAGTTGCTAGTAAGTTCAATACTAAAATCAACCATAACCTAACATATAAATATAAACTTCTCTTGACAATATTTAAACATTCATTTCAATTTCTTTCAGAATTATAGCAATTGAATTATGACTGGGACAATTAGTAAACCGGAGATACGCAGAGTTTTCTCAGAGATTAACACTCTACTACGTCACCAGTAGCAACTTTGTTACCGGAAGCCCAGAATATATTCATTGTAAATTCTTACTTAAAATCAATCCATTACTACACTTGGTGAAACTTAAATTAAGTCCAACCACACACAATAAAATAATACATATGTATTTATTCACTAGGGACAAATCAAATATCTTATCCCACGTGTCCCCAAATGAAACACTTAGCAACCTAACAACTTAGAGAACCCAAGGAACAGCAGAAGCCTTGCCAAATCCGCTAAGCACACATGTACCTTATTTACCTGAAATCACCATAAACTATAATGAGTATAAAACTCAGTAAGCATACTAGTTTTTCATATATCAAATACAAATACATATATGTACACAATGCATATGTATGATATGCTGTGATCAATCAAAATCATAATCTTATCAAATCACATATCATGTAAGCGCTTACACATTCTTTCAAAACACATAATAGGAATACCATCACTCAACTACTACTTAGTAGGACTTACATATCACATATCACATAATGAGCCAAATGTCACTCGTAGGTGACATACCGTATGAGAGGAATAGTACAAGTGAGGTCTTTAAATTACACATATATAACGCTTATGCCCGAAGGTAAAAGCCAAACCCTCACCCTGATCATCGGTGAGTCCTCTCACATGCACCAATACGCCACCACACGAATGTGATGACTCACACTTCCTTTAGGTACCAATAGGATCCTCCCTACATACGGAACACATAACATATACCAATCCCGAAGGAAAGGTCACACATAAAGGCTCCACAAATCACATAAAATGCCTACTAAGTTAACAGTGAGTTCAAGTACCCTCAAATCACAAAATATTTCTCATGGACATATTACACTTTAAAAGCTTTCTTTGTTAAACACATCTTATTTTGGAAAGCTCACTTTCAAAAACACATATATGCCCATGCTCAATGTCAATGCTCACATTCATAAACATATATTCACATTTCATATCAAAATATACTTTAACATATCATAAACATATTCTTAACCACATTTACAAAATCATACAAAACAATTACTATGTTTATTGTGATTCCACTAAAAAGTCTAGTATACTTACCTCTTAACACTTTCAGCTACAAGGCTTAAATCTCCTTAACCTATCAATGGAGATTAATCCTTTCATAAGCCTCACAATTCACACAAAATATTTTAAATAGCTTACAAAATTATACACAATGCATTTATCACATCAAATTGGTCTAAATATTTGGTTTCTCAAAACCTGTCATTCTGACCACTTACACTTAACAAAATTTTCTAATACATCAAATGATGTCCAATTACTCCAAAATCAGAATATATCATTCTTGACTCATATATACTTCTTATATATGAATATTATATCAAAATTCCTACACAATCTATTCCATACACACCATCGAATCCAAACTACTAACCTGACAGGATCAAGATACTTACTGAATAGTATTCAATCTCCCAATTTTATAAAATCATATACTAACTCAAAAATTATAAAACTACCACATAATTACTCTTGACACATATCTCAGTCCATGATAAATATTTGGATTTTAAATAACTACCAAAAGTATTTTAAAACTATTTTATTTCATAACTTTAAAAATCTGTTAATCAAATACTACAATGAGCTGATATACTTTAGAAATTCATAACACTTCAACCACATTGATCCAAATTCTCAATTCCGAGTATATCATATTAGAAATATAAAATTATCATATTCCACAAATTCGTAATTTTTAAAGATCATTCAGCAGGTCAAAAATTATTTTCCACTGTATCATACTGTTTACACAGGAAATTTCCAGAATTCTAGGGTCATTTTGGTAAATTCACTACAAATTCAATTTCTGAGATTTTCAGTCGATTCAAAGTCTCAGATGATCCTAAACATGTCTAATTTCATATACTCAAAATTCAAAACCAGAATCGAATGACAACAATTTATAAAATTCCTAGATCAAGAGGTTATCCAGCAGAAATTCCACAATTCATCATGATTTATCAAACTATCTTATAAATCATCATCAATTCTCAAACTATCATACGAAATACACATCAAATCCTCAATTATACATATTTCCAGAAATCAAAACTTAAAGAAATTAACATAATTAACACCAATAAATTAAGAAATAATTGTGATATACCTCTTAAGATCCAAAAATTCCAATTTCTTCTTCTTCTTCTTCTCTTTCTCTCTCCTTTATTTCTCTCTTCTCTCTCTTAAAAGGGGTAGCTCGACCTAAATGAGAGAATTAGGGTTTTAAAAGTGTATTTTTATACTAAGTGGCTAATTTTTGGTATTTACGAATTCACCCCCAAAACTTTTAAAGTATAACAATTTGGTCCCTAAAATAATTCCAAAGTCTTGCAAATAAACCCAATACTAATAGTATATCCTTAACCTATAAAAAACACTACTAATAACAATATATAAATCAAGGATCACCCACATACAAATAAAATACGTATATTTATATATTTAAATATACATATTCTTACCGGTTATGGATACTGGTTACTACACGTTCATTTAGTTTTAACACAAAATTCATTAAAACTTATACTTATAGATTTTCAGTATATATTTATTGTAGTATTACATTATCATTTTCAACTTTAACAAAAAATTTATGACAGCTCATATTTTAGTGCAATTTATTTGATTTTTCAGCACTTAGTTTCACAGTTATTTTATATTACAGATTTGTACGTATAGGTTACATATAGTAAGATTTATTAGTAAACTATTATTGAGAAGCTATTAATTATTGTACATATAAAGTTCATAATATTTTTAAATATATTCACTTATTGAGTTACAAGATCATCATTTTTTCTATTTTCTTAAGTTGTTGTAAGAATTCATGCGATGTGATACAATCTTCATATTTTGAGGTCAATCCATGACACATATAGTTACATGAGTTATTATACTTTGTATATTAATATATACGTGTACATTTTTATTGAAACACATAGTCTCATTATTTCAGATGTAATAAGTGTAAAGTATTTAGTCATTTGTTATTATAGGATCTGCTTCGATTTTAGAAGAAAACTTGAATCGAGTTGTGTCAATGTCAACTCCATTAGATTCAACTTGAACACTTGCTACAGTAGAATTTATCCTGTCATTTATGAAACTATCATTATATGAATTATTATCTTGGTCATCTTCCTCGTCAACCAAGATAATAATTCATACCAAAAGTATACTGTTAGTTTATTCAAAAGCATAACAAAAACCCTTAGAGAACCCAGCAAAATGTTCAAGAATATGTTACCATTTTGTAACTTTTTGTGAAGTAATTTAATTTAATTTCATTTCTTCGTACAGAAGAATTTTGGTATCATCAACCAAGTAGAAGTTCTTGAATAGGAATTCTTGTTTTTGGTATGCTTTTGAATAAACTAACTATAATCTTTAACTGAAAATAAAACTCTGGAACAGTCAGTTGAAAAATCTTAACACAATCTTACTCACTCAACTTTCTCTTCAATAAATGCTCTTACGTTGATCACTGATTTCTTCTTACCTGGATCAATAAAAGTTACCAAGTATTATCGACAACATTCAGATTTGGAAGTTCAGTTCCTAAATATAAGAGTTAAGTGATAAAACACTGCTATAAATTAGGAAAAAAATCAGAAATACAAATTATTTTTTAGATATTTAGTTGTAAATTAGAGAAGAGTTTTTGGGATTAAAAAAATATTTTATTGTAACTAAAAAAAAGTTAAATTTTGACTTTTTGAGAATAGAGACTAAAGAACTTTTAAAAATATTGAATTATCTAAAACATTTTTATTTTATTTCACTTCTCTCCTAACATCATCTAAACAAAATTGTCTATTAGAGTAATTACATATTTGTTTTATATAAAAATTGAGTGACAACCAAACAATTAAGAACTTTTTTTAAAAAAAAATTTACCCATAATTATGGAAGTTCTACATGAATAACTCAAACTAAAAATGTAATGCCAAATGGACCTCAATCTAAATATAATCAAACGTTAGAATATGGTAAAATATAATTTAATTTCTAACTATACACTTTTCAAATTAGTAAATTAACACATAAATACTTTGTGTTATAAACAATTAATTAACACATAAATATTTAGTTAATTGTGTTATAAACGATTGCATGTTAAAAATCTTGAATTGAAACTTAATATAGTTATTAATTATGGCGTATTTATAATATTTATTTAATAATTATGTAACTTAAGTCATCCTAAACCCATTAGTCTTGTGTTTGGTTGATGGGTAGTGGCAAAATTGCCATCCCTAATAAAGAAGGGAAAGTAATTAAGTTAAACCATCTTATTTATATGAATATTATTTATCAAAAGAATAGAAAAATAGTTCTGAAGTATTAGATTCACTTGGATAATGAATTAGTTGCGAGCAAGCACTTTCTATCAAAGCCAATGTTTTCCATGCGTGTTCTTACATTTATGTTTATGCTCAATGTAATTTTAAAGCATTATGAGCTTTTTTTTTAAGGAATATTCATTGCTTTAGAGGGCTAGGAAATTGTCCAACCAAATTGTTACAGATGAACTATTCAAAGTCATATTGGCTAAAAAGCGAGCCTTGGGATTACAAAGTCTAAGAACATGATTAACTTTACATTGATCTATATTCTTAATATATTCTTTAATGTTATTCACCACCTAACTAATATCTTTATAAGACACTAGGGAACCCTTTATCAAGTTAACCACATTTTTGGCATCCGAAAAAATCACAAGAGACCGTATATTAAGATCATTTGCTATTTGTAGTCTTAACCTAATGGCCTCTGCTTTAGCCACTTTAACATCTTTCCATTGATTACATGGAGCCACAATTATGGCAATAGGATCACCATTACTGTGGTTAATGATAACTCCAACTCCTACTACCTGTTTTTCTACACTGATGACCGCATTAGTGTTAATTACAAAACTATATCCTTGATTAGCTTTTTGGATGTGCTGATAACTTTGATACTCCCTAGTTGGGTTTTGCATCTGCACAAATTATACTTCTCTTTGCCTCTCTTGTGGGACACTAAGAATGCTTTAGCTCAAGCTACAACTTTAGAAGGATTTTTCATTCTCTTATTGATTATACAGCTATTCCTGATCTACTAATTGACCTATAACAACATCACCAATTGCTCTAACTCCTCTCTGTTGACAATAGCCATGATATGTTGGATAAGCTTTTATAAATCCATTTGCTCTAAGCCGTTGATCATCTCAACATATTGAGAATATTTCTACACTTTTTTATTTGCCTTGCATGAAACTAAGGCAGGAAAACAGTTTTCTTCATCCTTTAAGCACATTTAATAAAGTGATTGACTGATAATTTCTTGGCTTGTAATGCTACAGCAATAGGTAACATATTTGATAGAGCTTTCCAAAGAAATATTTTTACCTTTGGTGGGACTGATATAGCCCAGGTCATTTTCCACCACTGATCCATTTCATTCGATGATGTTGCTCTATGAAATTTTTCTCTCTCAATGCTACAAAATACCTGGATTTCATAGAATACTCCCTCTCCCGCTATAATGCCAACATAGAGAATCTTCCATCTTCTTCAATGGCAGAACCAAACTCAGAATTAACTTTGCATCTTCTTCAAAAAAATTTTGCTCCACCACCTTAATTTTCCATTTATTATTCTCATCCAGCAATATCTCAAATCTACTATCACTTGATTACTTTTGAGGGGAGATGGGCTTGAAAGTGATTTCTTTAAGAATCGAATTACTGTTGTAAATATCCACTTGCTCACATTTTCCAATAAGCTATCTCACACATTTTGTCAAGATTTGTCGAACCCATACTAGACATCTCCAAATGTATGATAGGTTGCTGCCTATCTTAGCTTTAGGGAACTAGACATTTAGAAAATACCTTACTTTGAGAACTTTAGAAACTAAAGTGTCAGACATCTTTATGATTCTCTACCCTTGTTTAGCCATGAGGGTGTGATTAAAGCAAGATAGCTCCCTAAATCCCAGGCCCTTTTAATCTTTAACCCTGTACATTTTCCTCCACCCCGCCCAGTGAATTTTTTTAGTTATCTCATTAGATCCCATCAAAACTTAGCAAGTATTTTTTTGGAGATCAGTACACATTTCCCTATGAGCCTAAAAACACTCATAGCATAACTGGTATAGCTTGTGCAATTGCTTTAATCAAAACCTCCTTTCCATCATTAGAGAAGAGTTTATCCATTCAACCATTTACTTTTTTTGAGAGCCTTAGCTTAATATCTTTAAAAAAAATTTCTTATTCTTACCCACTATAAAGGGAAATCCCAAGTACTTCTCATGTACAGTCACATCTCTCAGCTGAAAAATGTCATTGATGACCAGAGCTTTCTCCACTGGCATACATGGGCTAAATAAAATGGAAGACTTGGTGAAATTAAATAGCTAACTAGAGGAAGTACAAAAATGGTCAAAAATCACCTTTAAATGCTTGCTTTCTTCCTCAAAAGCCCTTATAAACACTAGGCTATCATCAACAAATTGGAGATAGGATATAAATAAATTCTTGCTAAACTTAATCCCTCCTATATGGTCTTATTGCTTTGCTTTAGCTAGAATGATTGATACCATCTCAACATAAATGATGAATACGTACGGGGATGGGGGCAACCTTGTCTTAGCCCTCTATTTACCTTAAAACTTGTACTCACCCCTCCATTTATTAATACTAAAAGAAAGTAGTAGAGATACATCTTAAAATTAGTTCAACTTATGTTTTATGAAACCCCATTTTAAGCATTGCATTTATAAAAAACAACCATTTAACTGTTAGGGTTGTGTCTACGTGCCATCATAGTTTTGTATAAATATTTGATATCTATACAATATATATTTTGTTATATTGCTAATTATTTTATAATAATATGGTTTAATGCTGTTACACTACAGACTCTGTATTATCTAAAAGAGTTCAAATAGCCTATAAAGGAGTTTAAACCAATGCTAAGAGTTAGCAAATATTCCAAGAGTTGGAACATTGTCTATAACGGGACAAAGACCTCGGAATATGCTTATAATGATATAGTTGCAATGAGTTGCTAGGATGTGTCATTATGCAAGCATGTTTTTAAATATATTGTTACTGATCTATTTCTACTGACGCAAGTTTGTTGGTAGATCCCATTAATTCACATAGATCAGTATATGTCTATATTTGTAGGGTATAATTGGTCATTCCTAACTGTCAAGGATCTTAGAGATTGTATAAGCATACAGGTATTCAATTAGGACTGAGTATTGATCAGATTCATGAGGACTCTAATAGACATCCCATGTTGCCATTAATGGAAGGTCTTCTCGAGTTGAGTAGTATACGTGGTCCTATGGCCTGAGCACCACGATGAGTTTATGAGTGATCGACCATACTTTTGTTCCACGCATGTCAGAGACCTTTCATGGTTTGATCACTGGGTATGGTCCGATACTCATAGAGTCCAGTGTGTGTGCAGATATATGATCCATTAGCTCTCATAGGGAGTGATATATTCAGATGCTCCAAGATAGTATCTCAAGAAAGTCTTATGACTATAAGTAATGAACCCGGAAAATGAGTTTCTACAGGATTAAACAATATGGCAAAGAGTTTGCTTATATTGTTCAATGAGATACCATTCTAGAGATGGGTTTATGGATGAGCACATAGGGATTTTACGGTGTTGATCTATATCCTTGCACATCCAAGATATATATGATGGAAGGGCTATACATATGCGTTGTAACTTCAACTTGCATAGTTCAACACGCTGATTTGTAATATTCGTGACGTGTACGTGGGGCATTGCTCACGGATTTATGGAATAGTTCTATTTGACGAATCGGGCGTGGATCTAGGGAGTCCCGCGATATGGAGTGTACTTGTTGTGCACTGGGGTAGTGTACTGGATTAAATTATTTAATTTAATAATATCCAGCATTACTACGAGAATACGTGCGTATCCGTGTTTAAGCATTAAATACAACAATTAGTCAATAATTATTATTCACTAATTGTATAATGACACGTGGCGCATTATGGACCATCGGTTGAGTTTACCTAGATGTGGAATTTGGTGGAACCCGTTAAGGGGTATACTTGGTAATTATTTATGAGGGGCAAAATAGCCATTTTATACTATAATTATTTAATTGTTAAATAATCATAATATCTCTATTAAAATATATTATTTTATAATATTATATATTTTAATAATATATATATTGCATGATAGTTGTCATATATATTATAATATAATATATTATTTTATTATTATTTTAGCTCTTAGTGGCTAAATTATATTAATTTTATATATAATATTATTTTTTTAATACAAAATAGAGATATATATGTGTTAAGAAATGAGAAAGGAGTAGGAGAGAGATATAATTATTGTATTTTCCTTTTTATTTCCTTTTCTTTGCTCTTGAAATAGAGAAGCAATTGTTGCTTCCTTTTCTTTTCTTGAACTGTGGGAGAGAAAGAACAAAATATAAAGAACCGGCCATTTTGGGGTTAAGGGTTAATCCCGTGTTGGATTAAAGGAGCTGTTGTTCTAGCTAGCTAAGCCCACCAAGTTGGTGACTAGAACTGCCTACGAGTGTGACTCCGGACAGACTCTATATATACACGTGTAAAACGTTACATGTTCTGATAATTTCTTAACTTTACTTTTGATATATTAATTTGATTACTATATAGTTATGTGTTTATTGTATGTTTTAAATGTTTCGCTGCACCAAATATGTATGAGATATGTATTTGTTTTTGCAATAAACATTGTTACACATACATATACCTTTGTATATTTGATCCCAACATTAACTTTATCATAGGCCTTGCTTATGTTAAGCTTAAGAGCATCCGACCTTACTTTCTCTTTCTTATGGTTCCTAATCTTATGAAGGCATTCATAACCTATATAATATTATTAGTAATTAGCCTAGATGGAATAAATGCACTTTGGTTTAAGGATATAATCTGATCTAGTACTTTCTGAAGCCTGTTTGCTACTATTTTGGCAATAAATTTGTATATAACATTACAGAGATTGATTGGCCTAAAGTCAGCTAGTGTTTGAGTATTCTTTATTTTCAGAATCAAGGCAATTATGGTTTGATTAAATTCAACAATGTTACATATGTGATTGAGAACCTATAAGCAAGCTTTGACAGTGCCCTCACATACATTTGCCCAATATTTTTGGTAAAAGCTAGCATTCATCCCATCTAGTCTAGGAGCTTTAGTTGGGTTTAATTGCTATATTTCCCTGGTTGTTTCCTCTTTTGAGAATGGCTTGATTAGTTCCTCGTTCATCTCCTTAGTTACCTTTGGTTCTATATGCATGTGCACTTGTGTTTATTGCCTAACGCAGCAGAAATATAAATTTTTTTTCTTCTTTTCTTCATTTCTTCTTCTCTTCTCTCTCAACCGTTTGACATTCTTCTCTTCTTCTTCTCTTGCTTTTGCTTTATATAAATATAATATATAATATATATTATATAATATAAAAAAGAGAGAGAGAGAGAGAAAGAATGATTATTTAATAATTAAATAATCATAGTGTGTCATGACTATTTTGCCCTTTATGAATAGTTACCAAGTTTACCCTCCAGTGGGTCCTACCAAATCTCACACTTAGGTAAATTCAACTAAGGGTCCACAATACGCTACGTGTCCTAATTCAATTAGTAAATAACAATTATTGTATTTAACACTTAAATACAGACACGCACGCATTCCCGTAAAAGTGCTGAATATTACTGGATTAAACAATTTAATCCAGCATACTGCCTTAGTGTACAACGAGTACACTCTATATTGCGGGACTCCCTAGGTCCTACGCCCGATTCGTCAAATGAAACTATTCCATGAGTCCGTGAGCAATGCCCTACGCACACGTCACGGATATACAAATTAGCTCGTTGAACCATACAAGCTGAGGTTACAACGCATACGTATAGTCCTTTCGTCATGATATCCTGGATGTGTGGGGATATAGATTATCACTGTCAAATCCCCATGTGCTCATCCATATCCTATCTCCAGACTTGTATCTCAATAAACAATATGCGCAAACTCCTTTTCCATATTGTTCCACCATGGCGGAACTCTTTCCCGGGATGATTGCTTGTGGCCACAAGACTTTCTGAGATACAGTCTCGAAGCATCTAGATATCAAACTCCATGTAGGAGTTGACGGATCCTATATCTGTACGCACCAGACTCCATAAGCATCGGACCATACTTAACGACACCCATCGGTCACACTATGAAAGGTCTGTGACATGTGTGGAACCAAAGTATGGTGAATCACTTACAAGCCCACAGTGGCACTCAGGTCAAAAGATTATGTATACTACTCAACTTGAGAGGACCCTCTGTTGACGGCTTACATTGTATGTCGATTAGAGGCCCTCGTGAGTCTGTCCCATATCCAGTCCTAACTAGATACCCATATGTCAATACGAGCTTCAAGCTCATGGTCGGTCATGAACGGCCATCTATACCCGACAGATACGATATATGCTGATCTATATATAAAGGTATCTACCGACAGACCCGTATCGGCAGAAATAGATCAGAGACTATTATTCGAGAACATACTTGCGTAATTTATATTTTTTGGCACCCGATTGCAACTCTTGCAACTATGCAGTTACTAGTATATTCCCAGGTCTATGTCCCATTACAAACAAGGCACCAACTCTTAGATCTGCTGAGTATTATAACCAGCTAACACTTAACTGTGTTAACATTTAGCAATTATATGTCTAAGCGTGGCTGACTATGAGTCTTTATCTAAACCCTTTAAATCTGATCCAAACTCCTTCAGATCTACAATGTCTGTAATGTTACATGTATAATACCATATAATTGGGTATTAACGATTTAATGAGAATGTACACTTGTATAAATACACAAGTATATGTACATTTAGGGATGACACGTAAGCACCGACCCTAACAATCTCCCACTTGCTCTAGTGCTATTCCTGATGGCATCTCATACACATCGACTCTATGTGTTTCATAAACACTTTTAGAGTGATGGCTTTAGATAGTGGGTCCGCTAAATTATTTATAAAATACTTCTACAAATAATCACATCTCCTTCAGCCAAGATCCCTCTAGTAATGTGAGACTCTTCTCAACATAATTAGAGTACTGGTGTCCTCTTGGCACGTTGGATTATACAATGGCTTAGTTTTATCACAAACTTATGTGATAGGATCCACTGTCTTAGAACTCTTCCAAGTCCAGCGACAAACCTACGAATCCTCACTGCCACTTTCGCTGCGCCAATCTAAATTAGCAGTGAATCGCAGTTAGGTGCTATATCAACTCTATTAGTACTACAGAGAATGATCACATTCCCAGATGTAGACTCTCTATCATCTAAGTCAAAGTAGATGTCTAACTCTGTGCATCTTCTCATTTGTAAGTTACTTTCTCCATATTTGAGAAACTTATCCTTTGTACCTCCAAGGTACCTTAGGATATGTTTGACTACCATCAAATAGTGGTCACCTGAATCAGACTGGACTTGGCTTGTAACTCTTACAACCAAATTGATCTCAGGTCTCAAACACATTATAGCATACATCAAGCTCTGAAGAGATGATGTATTTGGTGTGTTAGTCACTTTAACTCTTTCATCTTCCATCTGAAGAGACACTCTCCTCGAAAGATGAACACCAGGTCTATTAGATACGTTAACTATCTCATAGTTAATGAACCGTACCTTTTTAGACGCTATTGATGTGAAATGATTTGAGAGAGTCCTATCCGCTTCCTTTCTCTATCTTTATAAAGCTTTATACCTAGTATAAGGTATAAAGCAAGCCTCTCTTAAATCCTTCATAGAGAAATACTTACAAGTTACTTCTGACCGATCATAACATACTGACATGATTCTCAATATATAGTATGTTATTAACAAAGAGCATAAAAAAGACTATCATGCTCCCACTGACCTTTCATGCACACCAGACTAGAAGTCTGTCTGGACATAAAATCTTCAGGCTATTCCATGAATATCTCTTACTTGAGGTATCCATTGTGGAACACCTTCCTTACATCCATCTGCCAAACTTCAGAGTTATAATATGCTGCAAGAGCCAATAAAATTCTAATTAACTTGAACATTAATATTGGTTCAAGGGTTTCCTCTAAACGATGCTAAATCATTGTGGATTACCTTTTCTAAAATCAATACAGAGCCTAGAAGGTCTCTACCTTCTATCTGGCTCCCACTACCCCTTTGTAAACTCTTTACAACCAATGAGAATAATTTCCACGGGTAGCTTAACCAAGTCTCAACCTTGATTCTGATGTATATAGTCAATTTTATTTTTATAGCTTCTTGCTGCGTCCCGAATCGATGTGTAACATCGACTCCCTATAGGTCAAGAATGATTTTCTTCTATCAAGAAAACTCAAAGTTCTCTTTCAGGTATCAACCATACCTAAAAGGTGACTTAGACATCCTTTCTGACCTAATTAGAGAGTGTACTAAAATGTCACTTACTTAATTAAGTCTGAGTTCCTATCCTTGGTTCATCGATTTCTAGATTGACTTCACTAAGTTCAATCTTTCTATGATTCTCATGATTCATGAGAAACTCTTTCTATAGAATAGTGGTATTCTGAGAAACGAACATACTTCACTTCTCTGAATCATAGAACTAGTATCCTATATAAATATATAGGATACACAATGAACCTATTCTTGTGCCTCTTGGGTGTTATTTATCCTATTGAGTAACTATTACAAAATAAGATACCCTGCTACGTAACTCTTACGTAAGCAAGAGAACCCAAAGTCTTAACTAGTTTAAGATGTGGCTTCCTTCATCTCTGTATCTCATACAAAATGAAGGAGCAACTTTTGATGGAACTCTACTTAATAAGCAGTTATGTTTGGAGCAAATTATCACAGATATAGATTGCTAACACTCATTATCAATCGGACGATATCTAATAAAATCCAATTCCTTATTGCCAAAACATCATTATGTTATGAACAACCTGAAGGACTATAATGAGTGAGAATCTCATTCTTCCTTAAACAAACGAGTAACTTACTGTTAATGTACACACTACCTCGATCTAATCAAAGGGATGTGATGTACATTCTAGTATATAATTGGTCATCTCCATGAATACATTATTCATAAATTGGTTAAGTTTTCATGGTCAGATCAAAAATCCAACCATCCTTAACAAGACGAATAAGCATCTTATGCCTATATGACCTAAACTCATACCACAACTCCATATCATTTAAGGATTTCGATCTATTGGCATTTCTAATTTTGTATATAATGTCTATTTATTAACTGACATTCAGCTAATAGAACATCACATTAATTATGCAATATAACTATTGTATTGCATACTATAAGTAAGTTAAGCTGTCCAACAACTTGGACCTGCAAGAAATCAGCATTTCTTACTCTCAACTTAACTTCTATAAGCTGTTGCATTCTAGTTTCTCTCAATCCTTGCAACATCTTGCAAACATGAAAGGGACATGCAGTATCTCATACTCAGCTTGAACTGGCATCTTATGCCATAGAAATGCCTATTTGTGTCAAACACAAATCTGTGGGAGTCTTCCTGATATTCATAAGGCTTCTAGGGTAGAGGAATTTTCAATACCCAACCTTACTATTTTGAAAACACTTTCCATCTACGTACTCTCTAGTTGATTTTTGGATAAATATTGCCTTTAAGGATTGATATTGGGTATCTGCCTTATCTTCTTCTCCCTTACTCATCTGGTCTCACCAGATATACTTGGAGTAGAAAATAAAGCAGCCAAACACAGAGAGGGTCACACTCCCTTTATTCAATCCTCTAGAGAGGTGTTATCAGAATTGTTTTATGGCAAACTCTAATCAACAATAAATTCACATTTCTGAATTCAGAACACTTCTGAGATTCATCTACCGGTCAGAGTATTTCCTAGTACCCTAGAGTTGGACTGCATCAACTATGCTTACCAACTGGTTCGTAGTGGCCATTATTTTTGACAAGCCAAACTAACGGGAGATGTAAGCAGAATGTTCATTAAATCGCTAATAGAACGTTTTAAATCATGGGTATACAAAGTATACATTTTTTGATTTAAAACGCCCTCCACCTGCTTTACATAGTCCCGGTAATCTCTCGAACGAAAAAAATGATAGTTTAAACTTTTTAAACTATACAGCGGGAAGTAGATCCTATTGCAATTTACTCGGGCCTCACGCTGTAGCAATATTAGCCTTTGTAAACCCAATAGGTAGACAACACTTGTCAATTGCATCTTATGCAACTCGTACCCCATTGATCCTAAATACACCTTATCCTCACGCTGTAGCAATATTGGATAAGTGTATTCCAAATTAACTTGTCAACAATCAAATATATGCTACCGATACTACCCTCACGCTGTAGCAATGTTGGGAAATACTTTTGCATATATTTGTCTCATCTCATGTTTAATCGGCATAGTCCAAGCCCAACCGACCAAGCCCCTCACGCTGTAGCAATATTGGGACAAGGCCAGCGTGACTCGTCTAACACCGTATTGACAAGACGGATCAGAATAAAATATTATCTCATAATATAATATTCTTCAATCTGATTAAAAGAGATTTTTGTTTCTATGGTCTCCATACTCCTAGGAAGGGTGATTCTCAATTAATTAAATTTTCTATGCAAGCACAACTAACCATCACCAGTAAGGCTCCCATTGTGGTTACCAGCACAGAAAAATTAATTTTAGTTTATAATGCAGACTGATAACTCTTTATGACTGCATCTCATAAACTCTAATTTATAATGTAGACTGATAACATTTATCACTATATCTCATAAATCTACATATGCAAAATTATTCTTGAAACACTGTTTAAAAAACAGTGTTCCAAAAATACTATAGCAACGAACAGTGACTTTTACTGTAGCAACACACAGTAACTTTTTACTGTAGCACTGAACAATATTTTTCACTGTTTATATGCTACTGTTCATATAAATAGTCCCCCCCCCACGCGCGCGGCCGCTCCCATCTGTAACCTAAGTTGGGTGTAGGTGGGAAAACTGACAAACCACCAAGGTATTGGTGGGTCCCACACACTGACAAAAAGGCCGGTCATTTTGTTAGAGTGTATGGGGCCATCCCAGCACCAGCTCTAGGGTCTACCAGGGCACAGTACTGGCGCCCCAGCATACCCAGGCGCAGGACGTACCTCCCCTCCCTCGAACCCGGGATCTCATCCATATATGCCTAACGAGTTCGAGGTTAGTACCCATCGGGATGGAATGGGTACCAACCTTGAACTCGTTAGGCATAAATGGATGAGATCCTAGGTTCGAGGGAGGGGAGGTACGTCCTGCACCTGGGTGTGTTGGGGCGCCAGTACTACGCCTTGGTGGACCCTAGAGTTGGTGTTAGGGTGGGCCCTGCACACTCTGACACTATACACTTAAGAACATCATCTCTTTGTTCTTGAAAAGGATTTGATGACGGAATAGATTAGTAAAATAGTTGCATATGACCATTTCCATTGTTGTCTCAACATTAAGCTACTGCCCTTCTTCATATACTAGCCCTTTAATCTCGTTTCTCCTTCTTCTGCTGTCAGCTTTTATATAAAAGAACTTCGTGTTTCTATCCCCCTCTCTTAGTTATACTGTTCTTGATCATTGCCTCTAGTATATTTCTTCCCAATGTAAGAGTCCATCAATCTGCTTTTCTAATACTTTAATCTTGTTTTTTAGATTATATTATTGACGACACTCCCTGTATTGCTTCAGTTAATGCATTAAGGCCTTTAGCTTCATGTCTCTACCTCTAAATTTCCCTAAATCTTTTAGTTTATGCTTTGTTCTATTCATTCTTTGGATGACATTTAATATTGGATATTCCTTCTGTTTGTTAGAAAGATCCCATCAATTCTACACCACGTCACTACACTTCTTATAGAGGTCCTAGATTTCCTCATATTGGAACCTTGGTCTTCTATTTTTTTTTTCCTTCTATAACAAACATTCCTTTCTCAAGCTTCAATCATAATTAGGGTATGGATAAAACCCGTGGCCACCAAGTTAGATACATTATATTTCCCATACATATTAGGCTACTACTCATAACACAAAAAATAATCCAATCTTTCTTCTATTAAATTCTGCTCATACCTTCTATTTATCAATGTAAATGAAAATTCACTCCACCCCAGATCACCTAGCTTGCACTCTCTGACTGCATCCCTAAAGCCCTTTATGGTAACTATGTTTATTAGATTTTCTTCATTCTTCTCCTCCACATTTAGTATCTCATTGAAGTCCCCACAAGATAACTAAGGTAGATTATTCATTCTAGCAAGCCTCTTCATTAGTTCCTAAGTATGTATTTTCTAATCAGCCTTAGGCATCTATAAATTCCAATGAACCTCTACTCTTTTAATTTCTCATTCTTAACTATTGCATCGATGTGGTCCCTACTACTTGCACATCTATATCATCCTTCTAGAGTAGTGTAAATCATACCCTATTAATTGTTAGACAATTTGAAAATTCCAACTTTTCCCCTATCTATCTCATATGTTCCTCTTTCAGCTTGGTATCACAAAGAAACAACATTTGAGGTTTATTGGTTTTGAGGAATTTTCTTAAGCTTCGGAATATGTGGAAACTCCTTAAACCCTTCACATTTAAGCTAATAACTATCATTATTCCTAGTGGGGTTGGTCTTTAACCACCATCAATTTCATCCCATCTACTTTGTTTCCATCTGTGACAGCCATCATTTTTTCTATTTCATCGTCACTAGCCATTGAGGGAGCTCCAGTTTCTTTTTCTTTTTCTTTCCATTTTCATTCCTTTCTGTTTTTTTTGTTTGGTCTCTAATTCATCAATGTTCATTCAGCTCAGCCCTCTTGCCCTTTTTTTTTTCAAGTCTTTTTTCCAGTATAACCCAGCTTTTAGTTCTTCCCCTCTTGGGTCTTAAGATAACCCTCATTGACATAACATATTTCTTGGTTTATTATTGGTAGATTTTCTTAGAGGGAATTTTTGCCGCTAAGTAATAGTTTTTCTTCTCCCAAAATTCCCGCCTTAGCTGAGTTATTGTCTATCCCCATCATGTCTTTCCATCTCTCTTGATTGTCCTCCTCTATTTCCTTATATTTACAAAAGGATAGATGGGCGGTTGGTGATTTTTTTAGTCCCATATTTTGATAACATACTACTAATTGAGAATGATGTAGGAGCGTTATCATTAAATAAAATATGATTATCTAACTATTTTTATATAAATGATCTATAAGAAGTCAGTAACATCCTTGGGATCAAAGTATTAAGGGATCTCAAACTAAAGATGTTAGGCTTATCCCAAACTAAAGATGTTAGGCTTATCCCAAACTAAATATATTAACAAAATTCTGATCAAGTTTACTATATATAATTTCAAAAAAGACTGTTTACCTTTAAATATAAAATTGATCTATCCAATTATCAGTTTCTTAAGACAACTGAAAAGATAGATTACATGAGAAGTATTCTTTATGCATTAGCAGTAGAAAGTCTCATGTATATAATACTATGTACTAAACTAGATATTTGTTGTATAGTTTAAATGATCAGCAGATGTCAATCAAATCCAGGACCATAAAACTGGATTGCATTAAAGTATATATTTAAGTATCTTTAGAGAACAAAATATTATATGTTTGTATATTCTAGTGAGTATCTTATATTTATCAAATATACAGATTCAGAATTCCAAGAACATAAGGATAGCTAGATTTTTCTCAGGATATGTGTTTATTTTAAATGGTGGAGTTATAAGTTAGAGAAGTGCAAAATAATTATGTATTACTGACTTCACTATGGAAGCTGAATACGTAGATCTATTTGAAGCTGCAAAAGAGACTATATAGCTTTGAAAGTTTCTTATGGAGCTTGAGATGGTACCTAGTGCTTAGATGCCCATTATTCTTTATTACAACAATAGTAGGGTAGTAGCACAGTCTAAGGAACCAAATACCAAAAAAAGAAAAAAGAAAAAAAAAGAAAAACATATTGAGAGAAAATAATGTTTGATAAGGGAGTTTTATGCAAAATAGTGATGTTATGGTATCTAAAATTGTATAAGCGATAATATTCTAGATCTATTCACCTAAGTCATTGCCAACTAAGAGTTTTTTAAACTAATATGAATAATATAGGGGTTCAATAGTTATTCGACATACTTTAGGCCAAGTGGGAGATTGTTAGACATGTAATATTATTTTATGCCTTTAAAATATATGAAATAACATTTTATTTGATTAATAAAAGTTTATTCATACATATAATTAAGCATATATTGATGAGCCCATATTTATAAAGTATGTGATCTATGTATTAGGCATATAATACTAATACAAAGGGTATAGATCACAAGTTCTTTATAAATTTAATCTATTTACAACCATTAATGAAAAAAAGGCATTTCATTATGTAAGGTTATAGTTTTTCTACTTCTTATATTGAATGAACATTGAACATAGAACAATGAACATTACATACTGCCACATTTTGCTATGAAAGTTTGAACTTGTGATCTATAGTCCAATTACAAAAGGGCAAAAGAAAAAAAAAGGTTGTTTTAAGAAACATGGGCATCATTAATGGCCTATAAGTCTATAACATTAGTAGAAGAAGTAACTTGAGAAGCCTTGCCCAGAATAACTTCAACTGATACATTGGCAGAGCAAGAGTAGTATCAGATGAAGCTTCAAGAGCTTGATTAGTAGAGTGAGAGCAACTAGAACATTGCCCTAGGCAGCCCCAATGAGAACAACTGTCTTGAGGGGAGCAGTTGTCCTAAGAGGAGCATCTATCTTGAGGGGAACAGTTATCCCAAGAGGAATAACTGTTTCAAGGATGACGGTATCAATAGGAGCAGGATTAACCACCTCAGCAGTTTTATGAGCCTGGAAAGTCTTCTATTTGAAGGATTGACTCCCAATGGCTAAGTCCCGCATCCATTGTAGGTTGATCTCTAGATAATTTTCTTTGAAGAGACCAATCGACCTTTAGAAGCCTTTAATAGCACACTTATAGAAGCTCTTATTATGATCAATATACTAGGAACTCCTTTGATCTTCAATTTGAGTTGTCAGATCATTCATTTTTTGCTCAATTAGCTCATTCTCCCTTTGAGCGGCTACCAGTTGTCTTTTCAATTCATCATTCTGATTTACCAACTCGGTAGCTCAACTCTTAGCAATGGCCAAGGAATTGGCCATCTTTTACTCAACTAACTTCTTCTGGTGCTCCAACTCAAAAACCTTATTCTTAGCTTCAGCAAGGTCAGTCTTCAGGTTCTCAATTCGGGAGGTTAACTTACTTGTTTTCTTTCTCTCCCGATTAGCCTTCCTTTTAGCATGCTTAGCCTTATGCCTGGCTTACACAATGCTATCCTCGGCTTGGTGGGCTCTCTCTACCATTTGCAACATCTCGGTCTGAAACTAAGAGAAGAGGTAGATAGATTACCAAAAGAAAGAGAAAATTGATTAATATAGAAGAAAAGAAAAAAGATTAACTTGAACAAGAATCAAGTAAAGAAGAATCAACTTACATCAAAGCCAGAGGCTATGTCTATTTGGAACCTAGTGATAGGGTCCAAAGAAGAAACCTTAAGCTGTCCAGACCGGGTTCACTTAACGCTCTACCTTTTGCATCACAAATAGGAGGAAGGCCAAGTCGTCCATTCTCTCTGGAACTACCATATTTGGAAAGATGAGTAAAGAAGCTCCGAGGTTCCTTTATAACCCCCAAACTTGACACACCCCTAAAAGAAGAAACTCTTATTTGCAGGGCAGGTGAGGGAGCTTGTATCGAAGTTTGCGCCAGGGAACCTTGACATCTGCCTTGAAAAATCAGAGGGGAACGCTGAATAGCTTAGCCTCTTCTTTGAGAGTTGGCCTAAATAGAAGACCCCCTACCCGAGGGAATAACATGAGTGAACGGGGACTCATAATCCTTCTCATTTGGGGGCTCAATTGACCTCTACCAGCTGAAGCAGTTGGCTCGTGTTCACGAACGGGAGCCTTGACTTAGCTTTTACCTCCTGGGCTGAAGAAGAGCCCCCTGATGTTGTTGCAGTTAATGTTACCCTAAATTCTAAAGGATATACTAGAGCCATTAATACAGCTCTATTGGACATCTGATACCTCATGTCTAGCTCAAAATCATAACCTTTACATCTTCAAAAAACTCATGAGTAGGGTTCTTAGGATTAGGCTCTACCTTATCACCAATGACTGAGACTGGCTCAGCAGCTGTGATAACAGTAACGGACAAGAAGGTCACATCACGAGTTGAGGTGGATGCGCCTCCACTCCTACTTACCTTACTTGTCATTCTGACAAGTGAAAACTCAAGATTGACTTCTTCTTCTTCCTCGACAGTCATATTTATAGCAGAGAGCCCTAAATTTGGATTTTTACGTCCTAAAGCCATAAAAATTAAATTTATTTTTTCCCTAGAAAACTGGCAACGAAATAAGGGGTAAGGACAGACAACCATACTTAAAAAGGAAAGCAAAAAGAGACAGTGTCAAAATTCAAGAAAAAGAAAAAAAATGTACAAAAAAGAAAGAAATATAAGGCATTTTCAAGAAACACAGTTACAAAACATGTATAAGCCATTTTTGTACGGATACAAAATCTTCAAAATAAAACATACCTCAAACAAGCATGGCATAATTAAGAAAGAAGAGTAAGGACATATGATGAACACTTGCAATTACACATTTAATAAGAGTTTTACATGATTGTTTTGTATTACTAGTGTATTTAATTTTCTTAACTTAAGTATGTTTACAATATTGTACTTAATTATCTTTTAACTATTTTGTGACAGGTTCGGTAAAATTGGCATAACTTTCTACCTAAAGATTTAATTGAGGTGATTCTTAATCCTATAGAGATATGACTCAATGGTCTAATATATTGTATTTCACAAAGTATTGGAAATTCAAATGTTTAGAGGGTAAAAAATGGCCTAGAACAAAACTGATCTGCAGTACAGGCCCAGTTTAAACAGTCATCAATATTTGGCCCATAACTATAGAAATACGTATCTAATATGTATGAGATCACTCAATTTAGAAAGATAAGAGAATTATATACAACTTTGATGTTTTGAGTGACAGCTAATTCGGATCATATCAATTTCAAATTGGATAATCAAGTGGGTGCCCAAGTGATAATGAATGCAAATTATTTTGCCACTATTCTTGACTTTCATCAACCAAGTGGTTCCCTCCAAATTTGTCTCGATTTATCCATATTTTTCTATAAATAGGTGGCTTGTTTATGCCTAAAGGATGTAATTAGAAAGTTAGAATTTAGTTCAAAATACTTGTTCTTTGTATCTATTTCTTTGTAAATTTATTCTCTTGTTTACTATTAAATCATGTTATTTATTCTTCCATTTCTTTTCTTTTTTTTTAGTTTTATTATGTCCAAATAATTTTCTTTAAGCTAAGGTGAAAGGGTGGAGCTCTTGGTAAGGTAATAAGATATGTTTAATATTTATTCATGAATTTAATGCTTCATTTTTAAGTTATGCAAACTTATATATGATGTATTTATTTTGTTTGTAGAATTAATACTCTTTCTTCTAAAGTGGTGATTCTTGATTTATTATTGACAAACTTAATACTTGGCACAATAAATTCATGAAACCATTTACAAGATTTGGTGTATATAACTTTTCTTGTAAAGTAGGAGACTTGATTTATTGTAGACAAATATAAAGATTGGCATAATAAATACTTGAACCCATTTATAAGATTTGGTGTATAATAATTGAAAGAAATAAATACTAATCAATATATAAATGATGATGAACTTTAATTGCTATATTTTTCGGTTGGAACCTCCTTTGTGTGAGGATTCCAATTGAGTTATTAAAAAATAAAAAGTTAAATATATTCTTACTTCTTATGCCAAGAGTGAATCCCCGTAACCTTAGCTTTTTATTTGAATTGGTTAATTGAAATAATATTTGCAAACATCTTATACTGCATTAATTATCTTTAAAGTGTTTATAATTTGTAATTTTAATTCTACTTCCTTGTGGATCGACCCCGTTCTCATCGGGTTATTTATTACTTTGACAATCCTGCACTTGGAAATAACTCCTATATTCTGGACGTGTCAAATTTTTGGCGCCGTTGCCGAGGAGGTAACGTTAATATTTTATTTTGTTGTTGTTTGTTTGTTTATTTTATTTTCATGGAAGGCTGAGCCTCCTACTCGTTATTTATTATTCATTTTTTTTATTTTTATATTGTTTTATATTTTAATAGAAGGCCGAGCCTCCTAACGTACTTTATTTATTATTCTGTTTTTATTTTCGCGGAAGGCTGAGTCTCCTACTCTTTATTTCGTTTATTTATTATTTTTTACTTTTTATTTTCGTTTTTTTTAATTTTCATGGAAGGCCGAGCCTCCTAACGTACTTTACTTTATTTATTATTCGCCTTTTATTTTCGCTTTTTATTATTCGCTTTTTATTTTAATGGAAGGCTAAGCCGCCTACTATTTATTTATTAACTTTTTATTATATAATCTAACATTACTCATCTAACTTCTAATTATTTATCTTTATTTTGCTTTTCATTTTTCCTATTTTATTTACTTGTGTTTAATATTTGTTTTTCTCTTATTTGTATTATTTATTGTTATTGTATTGTATTTTATTTCTTTTATGAACGGTTGGTTTCGAGATCCTAATTCTCATCGTTTGGTGAAAGGTAATTTCAAAACTTCCTTTGATAGTTTGTTAGATTCTCCTTCATCTTCTCATTTTTTACTAATTAACACTATAAACGAAAATCAAATCGAGGGACTCATAGACCCAGGGGACAATCAATCTCAACATAATGAGCATAACCGACCTAGGACACTTAGAGACTCCATGAACCCTACACGAATCGGTGCACCATCTTGCTTAATTTTTCCTCCGGATGCAACGCATTTTAATTTTAATCCAGGCATTATCCAACTTTTACCCACTTTTCATGGCTTAGATGCAGAGAACCCTTATCTACATCTAAGAGAATTTGAAGAAGTGTGTAACACTTATAATGATCAAAATTGTAGCATGAACACAATTCGACTTAAGCTTTTCCCTTTTTCTTTAAAAGATAAAGCTAAAACATGGCTACAAAACCTTAGGCCAGGATCCATTTCTTTATGGGATGAGATGCAATAACAATTCCTAAAAAAGTTTTTTCCCTCCCATAGAACAAATTCTTTCAAAAGACAAATCACCACTTTTGCCCAAAAACCAGGAGAGACCCTTTACCAATGTTGGGAAAGGTATAAAGAATTATTTAATACCTGTCCCCATCATGGTTTTGAAACATGAAGAGTAGTCTCAAATTTCTATGAGGGCTTAACACCCCAAGTTAGGCAAATGGTAGAAATGATGTGTAATGGAACATTTGAGGAAAAAGACCCAGAAGAGGCAATGAACTATCTTGACTTACTAGCAGAAAATGCTCAAAATTGGGACACTGCTGGTACCTGTGAGGCACCTAGCAAAAATCAAACCACTACATCTAGTGAGGGTATTTATCATCTTAAGGAAGACCATGACCTTTAAGCCAAATTAGCATCCCTTGCTAGAAAAGTCGAAACCTTAGAAATGAAAAAGAGTGGTCAAATAAAATATGTTCAAGAAATTGTATGTCACATTTGTGAAACCCATGATCACTCTACCAATGATTACCCAACTTTGCCTGCATTTAGGGAATGTCTCCATGAACAAGTCAATGTTTTAAACACGTTCAAGCGGTCAAACAATAACCCATATTCACAAAACTATAATCCTGGATGGCGAAATCACCCGAATTTTAGTTGGAGGAATGACACTCAAGCACAGGCTTCACAACCACCTTTTCAACCACACCAAAACTTTCAAAATCATCAAGGTTATGCACCATATGTCCCACCTCCTAGGAAAAATCTTGAAGAAACCTTGCATACATTCATTGAAAAACAAGAGTCTGTTAATTCTCAAAATGCTCAAACATTTGCTGATTTAAAAGATACTCTTGCTAAATTTGCATCTGCACTGAACATTCATGAGAAAGGAAAATTTCCTTCTCAACCACAGCCAAACCCCAAAGGACAACATAACTCAAATGCATATAGTTCAGGAAGCCAACACATCGATCAAGTTAAAGCAGTTATCATTCTTCGGAGTGGTAGAATTGTTGAAAAGAAAATTTCTGAACCTCATGAGAGTGATGAATCAATCTCTAAGGGTAAGGAAAGTGTTGAACCTACATCTAATGAAGAAAACACTAAACCCTTACCTCCACCTCCATCTCCTCATGCATTATGTAATACTAAGAAGATGAATCACAATCCTGAAATTTTTGAAATCTTTAAACAGGTAAAAGTTAATATTCCTTTACTGGATGCTATTAAACAGGTTCCCTCTTATGCAAAATTTTTGAAAGATTTATGCACAGTAAAGAGAAAATTGAATGTGAAAAAGAAAGTATTTTTAGCTGAACAAGTAAGTGCCATTCTTCAGAACAATAATTCTTTGAAATATAAAGACCCTGGTTGTCCTACAATTTCATGTATTATTGGAAGTCATAAAATTGAACAAGCCTTACTTGATATTGGTGCTAGTGTGAATTTATTGCCGTATTCAATTTATCAGCAGCTCAATCTCGGGGAGTTAAAATCAACATCTGTAACTCTTTTACTTGCCGATAGATCAATAAAAGTACCAAGAGGGACAGTGGAAGATGTTTTAGTTTAAGTTGATAAATTTATATATCCTGTGCATTTTATTGTCTTGGACACAGAACCTGTCAAATGATGTAATCCGATACCTGTTATTTTAGGTCGTCCATTTTTAGCAACTTCTAACGCTTTGATTAATTGCAGAAATGGAGTAATGAAGCTTTCATTTGGAAACATGACACTTAAACTCAATGTTTTCAATATGTGTAAGCAACCATATGAAGGGGAGGATGAAAGTGAAGAATGCGACATGATTAAAACGATTGTAGAGGATTATATTCAAAAAGAGAGTTCTACCGATCCCTTAGAAATGTATTTAATAAATTCATTTGAGTCAAATATACAATTAGATCCTGAAATCTCTGATATATGTTCTTTACTTGATTGTGCACAGGTGATTGAAAATAAAGGATGGAAACTAAAGTTTGAAGAATTGGGAGAAAATGAGGATAAACAAAACGAAATTTCAAAGTTAGAGTTAAAACCTTTGCCTGAAGGACTGAAATATGCATTTCTTGGAGAGAAACAAACTTACCCGGTGGTAATCTCTTCTACACTCACAAGTGAATAAGAAGGTAAGTTGATTGAATGATTGAAAATGCATAAAAATGCAATTGGGTAGACTTTAAAAGACATAAATGGTATTAATCCTCTAATTTGCACACATAGAATACACTTAGAGGATAATGCCAAAACTTCCCAACAATCTCAAAGGAGATTAAATCCACATATGAAAGAGGTAGTGAGAGCTGAAGTTCTCAAATTACTTGAAGTAGGAATCATCTATCCTATCTCAGATAGTAAGTGGGTAAGTCCTACTGAGGTAGTATCAAAAAAATTTGGAATCACAGTCATTGAAAATGAAAAAGGAGAGTTAATACTAACTCGAGTCTCATCTAGTTGGAGGATGTGCATAGATTATAGAAAGTTGAACTCGGCCACTAGAAAAGACCATTTTCCTTTACCATTCCTTGATCAAATTATAGAAAGAGTAGCAGGACATCCCTACTATTGCTTTCTAGATGGTTACTCTGGCTATTATCAAATTCCCATAGCACTAGAAGACCAAGAAAAGACTACATTTACATGCCCTTTTGAAACCTTTGCTTTTAGAAGAATGCTCTTTGGACTTTGTAATGCCCCAGCAACATTTCAGAGATGTATGTTAAGCATTTTTAGTGACATGATTGAGCATTATTTAAAAGTTTTCATGGATGATTTAACTGTGTTTGGAAATTCTTTTGATAATTGTCTTGAAAACTTAGAAAAAGTTTTAAAAAGATGTGAAGAAAAAAGTCTTGTATTGAATTGGGAAAAATGTCATTACATGATTACTTCTGGAATTGTTTTAGGACATATAGTATCTTCTAAAGGAATTAAAGTGGATAAGGCAAAAGTTGAACTCATTACACATTTGCCTCCACCAAAAACAGTCAGAGAAGTTCGATCCTTTTTAGGACATGCTGGATTCTATAGGAGGTTCATAAAAAACTTTAGTGCTATATCTAAACCACTTTGTAACCTTTTAACAAAAGATGTATTATTTAAGTGGACTCAAGAGTGTCAAAATTCATTTGAAAAATTAATTGGCCTCTTAACATTTGCTCATATCATACAATCTCCTGACTGGTCTTTACCTTTTGAGCTCATGTGTGATGCTAGTGACTACGTTGTTGGTGCTGTATTAGGACAAAGAAAGGAAGGTAAATCCTATGTAATTTATTATGCAAGTAGAAATTTAAACAGTGCACAAATGAATTACACAACAACTAAAAAAGAACTACTTGCTGTAATATTTGCATTAGACAAATTTCGTTCTTACTTAATTGGTTCCTCAACTGTTGTATTTACTGACCATGCTGCTGTAAGGTACTTAATGTCAAAACAGGATGCAAAACCAAGGCTGATTCGATGGATTCTATTGCTACAAGAATTTATTATCACTATCAAGGATAAGAAGGGAGCTGAGAATGTTGTTGTAGATCACTTATCAAGACTCACACCAGATTCATCAACAGAAATAACACCTATTAATGATTCTTTTCCCTATGAATTTTTATTTTCTACTGTTACAATACCCTAGTATGCTAATATTGTTAATTTTCTTGTAACAGGAGAAATGCCATCTCAATGGAATGCTCAAGACAAAAGAAAATTTTTAACGGATGTGAGAAAGTTTTATTGGGATGATCCTTATCTCTTTAAATATTGTCGTGATCAAATATTTCGAAGATGCATACCTGACAATGAGGTAAATAAAGTTATTGAATTTTGTCATTCTGAAGCATGTGGGGGACATTTCTCATCAAAGAAAATAGCTATAAAAATCTTGCAATGTGGATTTTATTGGCCCACTTTATTTAAAGATACACATGCATTTTGTATAACTTGTGAAAATTGTCAAAAGTTGGGATCAATTTCAAAACGAAACATGATGCCTTTGAACCCCATTCTTGTTATTGAAATCTTTGATTGTTGGGGGATAGATTTCATGGGACCATTTTCGTTATCATTTGGATTTACGTATATCTTAGTTGTAGTAGATTATGTCTCAAAATTGATTGAGGCTATTCCATGTCGAAATAATGACCATAAAACAGTCATGAAATTTTTGAAAGAAAATATCTTAAGTCGATTTGGAATCCCTCGAGCCATTATAAGTGATGAGGGTAAGCATTTTTGTAATAGACCATTTGAAACATTGGTAAAAAAATATGGTATTACTCATAAAGTTGCCATCCCTTATCATCCTCAGACAAGTGGACAAGTTGAATTAGCAAATAGGGAGATAAAACAAATTTTAGAAAAAACTGTAAACCCAAATCGCAAAGATTGGTCTTTAAGACTAAATGATGCACTGTGGGCTTATAAAACTGCTTTTAAAACTTCATTGGATATGTCTCCCTATAGGATAATTTATGGAAAACCTTGTCACTTACCTGTGGAACTTGAGCATAAAGCCTATTGGGCTATTAAAACTTTCAATGAAAATCTTGATTCTGCTGGACACATACGTAAATTACAAATAAATGAACTTGAAGAATTGAGAAATGATGCATATGAGAATTCGAAAATTCATAAAGCTAAAATTAAAGCCTTTCATGATAAAAAAATTCAGAGAAAAACATTTGACACTGGTCAGAAGGTTTTGCTTTATAATTCTCGACTTCACATATTCCCTAGAAAATTAAGATCAAGATGGAATAGCCCTTTTATTGTGAAACATGTGTACCCTTATGGAACAATTGACATTGAAAATCCTAGAAATGAGAATGTGTTTAAGGTAAATGGGCAAAGACTCGAGCTGTTTCTAGAAAACCAAGCTTTTTATGAAGAATTTACGTTCTTGTCGGATCCTTGTTACGAGACCAGTTAATCTTTGTTTTATATATTTACATATTTATTCTTCTTCTAACATTTGTTTTACTTGCAGGTTAATTTAGTAGTTTTGTTTTGCACCCCGGTTAAGTGGCGGATAACGGTACTCCGTGATATTTCAAATCGGTTTTGTCAGTTTCTCATAATTACTGATATCTTCTCTTCTTCCCCATTTTTTTAAAAAAAAAAATAGATGACATTCTAAAAAATTTAAAAAAAGCGTTTTCCTTCATTGCCTCAAAATTCCTTAAAGAAAATTTACCAAGCAAGATGTGAAAGATTAAGGTTATTAATGATTATGAATATACCTGTAGATTTACGTTGGTTAATTGAAGCCAAAGTTAGATTGACAGGTGAATTTTCAGACTCATTAATTTCCTACATGCCTGGCTTAGGTAAAAGCTCTTTTTCAAAAAAACGAAGAGCAAAACGATTAAATGTTTGTTACAAGTGTACACGCACGACTTGCAACACACGTTGCCACACTTTAGGAATGGTGTCTGTAAATCGCAAAGATAAAATTAGGTTCATTAAGGATGGCCTGAGTAAGGAGTCTTTAGATAATATTTTATCGACTCTTGAGACGCATTCTAGTGGATATGTGCATATTGCAATTCATGAATTATGGAACATATTCCTAAAAGAATATGAGCGGTACAATCTTGGGAATCTGACTTTAAAAGACCCTATTTGTCAATTTATAAGAAAATTGGATGGGAAGCCTATCCCCGACCCATAGAGGGCGTTTAAGCCGTTACTGGACGTAAAATCAAAGGAAGATGTGAGCCACAATCACAACTACTTGTATATATTTACTATAGCTGTTATTTTTAAATGTTTCATTTCAAACTCAAACGTCTTTTCAATAATCAACCACCTATAATCGTTTTTAAAAATTTTGCATTTTAAGTCGACAACCCATGTGACTTTTCCGGCTAACAAATTGAAAATTGGTAAAAGGTGTTGAATCTTGTATTTCAAGCCAATAGCCATGTGATTTAACTTTGCAATACCTTTTGGCTCTATAAATACATTGCATTATTTCTGCATCTTTGTACAAACTCAAAATCATTCAAGAGAGAGGGTGAGTGTAATCATGGAAGGATCATCAACTCGTAAATTCACAAAAATTTGTGTCTTTTATGGATCCAGCCCTGGAAAAACTAGTGAGTTTATAGAAGCAGCAGAAACCCTTGGTAAGATGTTAGCTGAACGCAATATTCATTTAATATATGGGGGAGGTAGTCTTGGATTAATGGGACGTGTGGCAACCGCTGCACAAAATAATGACAGTTGAGTTTTGGGTATCATACCAAAAGCTCTAGCTGTTGGAGATATTGTAGGAAAAACAATTGGGGATGCGTTATAGGTATCATTAATGCATGAACGAATTTCTTTTATGCTTCATAATGCTGATGCCTTCATAGATCTACCTGGAGGTTTCGGAACATTGAAGGAAATTTTTCAAATTGTCTCATGGGCACAATTGCAAATCCATAAAAAACCAATTGGTTTGTTAAACGTTGATAGTTTTTATAATGAGTTGTTATCTTTTCTTGAATATGCGGTGGAAAAATAATTCGTCTCATCTGCAGTACGACAGATCCTCATTTCTGCTTCAACTGTTGATCAGTTACTCGATGAACTACAAACTTTTACACCTCCATCTAATCCAACAATGAGTCAGATAGATTGGTATATTGATAACAGTGAAAAGAAACGCAAGATAGATTTGACGCTTCATCTGTAGCCTATCTATTTCTATGTATTTTTAAGCTTTTTGTGTGACTTGTTTTATTTTGTTGCAGGTTTAATTTTCAATAAAAGATGTTTCAGGTGATATCTTCTATACTTTACTCTTTCTATATTTTGACATTAAGGACAATGTCTCAATTTGGTTGGGGGGGGGGGGGGGGGGGGGGGGGGGAAGATAGTTGATATTATTGTTATCACCTTGTTTACTAAAAAAAAAAATTATTATTATCATGAATGACGTGAGTAAAATGTTTATTTATGTATTCTTGAGATGCATTCTAACTCTAGAATGGCAGAGTAAAGAGTACATTATAAACTTTTGAAACACATTCTAATTGGTTTATTTTTAATACATTTTATGTATAAATGTTTGTTGCTTAAGTTCTTGGTAACTCTTGCGTAAATAAATTTGCTTTGCTATCGATATATGATTTCAAAATTGTTTAGTTTAAATCACTTTTTCTATCTAGGTTACTAATGAATAACTTCTGAAATTATTTCTTGAGAACAATACTAAGCCTTGTGGTAAGATGGATGATTCAATATATATAGCCAAGAGAATTTTCATGTTTAAGTATACATATTATTTTCTAAACTCACATATCTTTTGTGAGTGAGTGGAGAGGTTTGAGATAACAGCTTACGAACTTTCATTGATATTTTGAAATGGTTAATTTTTATTTAGAATGACATTATTTGGGATGATGAATGATTTGGTTGCTTAGCTGAAGGATAAAAAAAAAAAAATTGGAAAAGTATTATGGTGATAAATTGCTCTTATTTTGTAATGATTCCTTATGTCTTTCAAAAAAGAAAAAAAAAAAATGAAAAAAAAGAAAGAAAAAAAGTCAATTCAGTTTAATAAAGTCTTCATTCAATTTTAAAAGACTAAAGTCATTAGGAAGCAATCTTATCACCGAATTCTATATTCGTAAGATTCGCATTAAATAATTAAAGTCTTGAAACTAGCATTTGGCAATAATGGTTTGACTCTAAATATTTAATTTTCCTATCTTTGGATCAATGTTAGTTTGTCTGTCTGTCCTTAAATATAACTTTTTCTTGAGCGATTATCTGTTTTCCAACTCCATGAGTGAAATCCTAAGCCATTAAACAAGTTATTCACCTGTAAGGATATGGAGTTGAGGCTTTTACTTGCAAAATTTTTAAGACTATATATGTTGTGGTTTGTGATAAGAAGGCTTTGGCTTAATTCACACACACACAAAAATATTTTTGGAAGTTATGATTGAAATAACCTTTGTAGCGATTGTGATTTTAAACTGACGTTTTGTTTGAAATACTTAGGTAGTGTTCAAATTTTATTTATGCTCGAATTGCTAGGGACTAGCAATAAGCCAGTTGGGGGGTGTGATGAACACTTGAAATTACACATTTAATAAGAGTTTTACATGATTGTTTTGTATTACTAGTGCATTTAATTTTCTTAACTTAAGTATGTTTACAATATTGTACTTAATTATCTTTTAACTGTTTTGTAGCAGGTTCGGTAAAATAGGCATAACTTTCTATCTAAAGATCCAATTGAGGTGATTCTTGATCCTGTAGAGATCTGACTCAATGGGCTAATATATTAGATTTCACAAAGTATTGGAAATTCGAATTTTTAGAGGGTGAAAAATAGCCTAGAACAAAAATGATCTGCAGTACAGGCCCAGTTTGAACAGTCATCAGTATTTGGCCCATAACTATAGAAATAGGTATCTAATACGTATGAGATCACTCAATTTGGAAAGATAAGAGAATTATATACAACTTTGATGTTTTGAGTAACAGCTAATTCGGATCACATGAATTCCAAATTGGATAATCAAGTGGGTGCCCAAGTGATAATGAATGCAAATTATTTTGCCACCATTCTTAACTTTCATCAACCAAGTGGTTCCCTCCAAATTTGTCTCGATTTATCCATGTTTTTCTATAAATAGGTGGCTTGTTTATGCCTAAAGGATGTAATTAGAAAGTTAGAATTTAGTTCAAAATACTTGTCCTTTGTATCTATTTCTTTGTAAATTTATTTCTCTTGTTTACTATTAAATCATGTTATTTATTCTTCAATTTCTTTTCTTTTTCTTTAGTTTTATTATGTCCAAATAATTTTCTTTAAGCTAAGGTGAAAGGGTGAAGCTCTTGGCAAGGTAATAAGATATGTTTAATATTTATTCATGAATTTAATGCTTCATTTTTAAGTTATGCAAACTTATATATGATGTATTTATTTTGTTTGTAAAATTAATACAATTTCTTCTAAAGTGGTGATTCTTGATTTATTATTGACAAACTTAATACTTGGCACAATAAATTCTTGAAACCATTTATAAGATTTGGTGTATATAACCTTTCTTGTAAAGTGAAAGTCTTGATTTATTGTAGATAAATATAAAGATTGGCATAATAAATACTTGAACCCATTTATAAGATTTGGTGTATAATAATTAAAAGAAATAAATACTAATCAATATATAAATGATGATGAACTTTAATTGCTATATTTTTCGGTTGGAACCTCCTTTGTATGAGGATTCCAATTGAGTTATAAAAAAATAAAAAGTTAAATATATTCTTACTTCTTATGCCAAGAGTGAATCCCCGTAACCTTAGCTTTTTATTTGAATTGGTTAATTGAAATAATATTTGCAAACATCTTATACTGCATTAATTATCTTTAAAGTGTTTATAATTTGTAATTTTAATTCTACTTCCCTGTGGATTGACCCCGTTCTCATCGGGTTATTTATTACTTCGACAATCCTGCACTTGGGAATAACTCTTATATTCTGGACGTGTCAACTTATCAATGGGAAGTGCAAAAATCAGAAATGAACAAAGAAAATGTTAGAATACCCTTGAACGGAGAAGATTAGTTGCTGGAGAATATTTACACAGAGTTTTGAGAGTGCTGAAATTAGAGAAAAAATGAAGACGATAAAGTAAAGAAGAGAATACAACCCAAATAAAGGATTTTTTATAATGTATGAGCTGAAGAGATCATAACCGTTCAAATAGAATGAACGGTCACAATCATCAGGGCATTCTAAGAGACATCCCTTTAAAAGATTAGCATGATGCCTCATATTTGCAAGAAGCATTTAATTCACGTCTCTTCATTAACTTTTAATCTAGGCTGTTTGGTCAAAAATTAATGGATCAGATCTTTCCAGCTTGTAAAACGTCACTTGGAAGCCTAACAGAAGTGATGCTCCATTTTCTAATACCCCTAGCCACACGATCAAAGATGGACCAATGATTGAGATCAGTTCCCATTTTTAATATGTCTTAATATATGTAGCAGGGTTAATATTCCCAAAATCTCTATAATCATGACTAATAAATACTCAAGATACGAGAAAAATCATAAAAGTAAACAATATGGTACTCTGTAGGTACTCTGCTCGGCAACATTTTAGCTTTTTGTAGAAATCGAGCAGCTACAAGTAACAAGACAACATCACAAAATAGCATCAATAGGGAACAAAACAACCAGTTTGACTCTAATTACTACAGCACGTATTGAGTATGAGAAATACAAATTTTTTTCAATTTTAATTAATTAAAACTAGAAATTGGTGGACCTTTGTTCCCCCTAAAAAATCTCTAAAAGGCTTAACTCTTAAACGTCCAAGTATCAGCCCATAAGAAGACCTATCAGAGCGCCGACCCAAGGGCCCAGAACACTAGGGGCTTTAAATAGAGAGGAAGAGACTGCCTAAGTCCCGTTTGGGGGACAACCAAAAGTAAAGAACTGCTCGGCCAGTTAACAAAGATAAAACCGACCAGCTTAAGCCTAATTTAAAAGTACTTATGATCATTCAAACATGAACACAACAACTCACACAATGCCAGGACAACAAAGGATTAGCAAACTAGAAGAGAACCAGCTCGACAGAAATATTGAACCACGTACATATCTAATGACTGTATAGACCCACACATTGTAAGAACCGAGCAATATGCAAAAAATTAAAAAGAAAGTGCAAAGACGACTCAGATAAGGCCAAACCCTAAAGAGTAATCAATATTATTTAAAAAGCAGAATCGTGCTACTTTAGAAAGTAATTCTTAAAATCACGCTAAGAGATCAGAGAATTACTCAAAACATACAAAGTTTACCCAAAATCTCAAGAGATTACCCAAAATAACCACACAGTCGATGAAGATAAGCACAATAATATTCTATGAAGGTTGATGCTATAAAAATAAAGAAAAGACTCATACAGAGGCCATCTGAAAAGATCTTGATATCTCAACCTCAGAACTTTGATACTTTAGCTTGCAATTCAATTTTTCTCTCACTGTTCTCTAAACCTTTCTCAAACAAACAAACGTCTAATTTAAGTATCGGAGAGTCTTCGTCAGAACCACCTCTAGCGAGATCTTAATAATAGTTTTCATGTATTTTTATATTTTTATAGCTGCTACAACAATCGAAGGCCCAACAAGTCCATGATTTCGTCCCAAAAGACAAAGTCTAAGGTGCTGATTCTTGCGATTAAATAAATTCAAAACTCGTTAGTTCGAAAAACTATTTTTTCCGGTCAACAATATTGCTAAAGTTAAACATTCTAGCAAGGCTTTAAATCCCACTTCATTGTTTAAAGTAGTAAATAATAGGCGCACTGTATGTTCACAATAAGTTCTTAAGGCTTTTGATTTTTACCCATACCCCTAGACTGTTACGGTTTATTGATCCATCATTATTCATCCACCACTCTTTGTCTTCTTCTTGGTTATTAATCAAATTCTTATCTTCCATAACTGGTTTATATTCTAGTAAAACGTTAGCTATAACCTGCCCTTCATTCCGGTTCTTATTATGTACTCTACATTCAAGTTGGTTTGTTATCCTTCCCATAACATCTCGTTTAGACATGATGCATTTGAGAGGGTAAAAGTGATACCATCACTTTATGGGCTTAAAAAAAGTGTTTTGGTTTCTCTTTCCCTTGCAGTAGTGCTAATACTAGTTTCTTTGTTGCTAGGTACCATGTCTCAGCTTTTCAGTAAGACTTTGTTAGTATAGAACACAAGTTTTTAGCACGTGACTTTGTTGGTATATAACATAAGTTTCTATTGGCTATCTCCTTCTTTGAAGAGAATTACACTGATTGTAGGGTGAGAAATCACAAGATACATAGAACAAACCTTGTTAGGGAATGGAGAAAAAAAGGATTAGTCGCTTCTTTGAGCATTCCTTTAAATTTTGCCAGGGCATTTGTTTATTCCAGCCTCCATAATTGTCCATTATTGTCTTCGCTAGCTTTAAAGAATGGTTTGTATTTGTCTAACATCCTCAATGTGAATTTTTTTTGAGTGTAACTGTTCTTTCTATCAATGTGTGCACCTCATTGGATGTTTTTAAAATCTTTATATTTTGAAGTGTTATTACTTATGATATACTTGCCTTAATTCCTCAGGCATTGACCACATGCCCCAAGAAGTTACCAGATGAAACCTTAAAGGTGACTCGATCAGATTTTTTATTGCATATTGTATTTCCCTAATTATTAAATATTTCTCGCAAATCCTTCAGATGATCTTCTATCTTATTACTTTCACTGCACTATCATCCATGTAAGCTTCCTCTATCTTTCCGATCATCTTCTTGAATAGTTTGTGAATTAACTATTGGAAGGTTGCACCGGCATTCTTTAATTCGAAAAGCATTGTTTTGTGACAGTAGATGCTCCTCTCGATTGTAAAGCTAGTCTTCATCTTTTAGATTTATTTTCATATGCTTGTAATTGTTATACGCATCTAATAAAGATAATCTCACATAGATAGTAGTTACATTGATCATTTGATTAATTTTTGGTAATGAGAAGTCTTTAGGTCAGGCTTTATTGAGATTAGTGTAATCGATGCATACTCACCATTTCATATTTTTCTTCTTTACCATTACTACATTCGATACCCAATCATAATAGTGTACCTCTCAGATGAACTCGAGTTTTATTAACTTGTCTACCTTATCATTGATTATCTTGTTTCTCTCTGGAGCAAATATTCTTCGTTGTTATTTTACGGGCTGAGAATTCTCATCTACATTCAAGTTATGGCAAATTACTTATGGATATATTACTACCATGTTTTTATGAGACGAATCAAAGATATTTTGGACTTTGGTTCCACCTTAATAACTTTACCATTCCTTTCTTCTCATTGTCATTTAAGTTAGTACCAATTTACACTTAATCGGTTGGCAAAAGGTTCAGCTCAACTTCTACTATGTTTTCTATACTTAGGGCTTCATAAACATCTTCCTCTTTCATTCTGGGAAGTCACTTTGGCCACTAATTCTCTAGTTTTTATTTGTTAAGTGCTTTCGCTGCTGCTGCTGAAGGGGCAACGATAATGCTGTTCCTTCAGTCTCATATTTATCTTTTTTCTTCTTCCTCACTTTCTCTTCTTTAGTATTAGAGCAATTTCTTATGCCTTCTTTTTTGATTTCTTTATTCATTGTGGCTTTGCTAATGCCGCATAACACTATTTTTCCAAGACCTGCCCTTCTTTAATGTTTGTTGTTCCGCTATCACAAGCTAAGACGCATCTAACTACTTGATGTGATGTATATGACATGGCTTCTGTATAGTTCAACTAATATTTTCCCACCATTGCATATATGCAGAAGGTGCATCACCTACCAGAAAAGGCAGCCTCTTAACTTTTCTCGGCAACTTGCATGGGAAATTCACTTTTCCACCTTCAAAAACTACCAACTCTGATTCACATTTCCTCAGGTCACATTTATCTAACCTCATCCTGAAGGCATCCTAAAATAGTAAATTTGTGCTACTTCCCCATCTACCAGAACCCTTCGAACTAGGAAATCAACTATTAGATACTGATAACCAATGGGCAAGTAGCAAGAACTACAAATAGGTTAGATTTTCTATTGAAAAGGTTATATTGCCAAGGTCCTGGGAGATAGCATAATGCATGCAGCTGACATTTTTGCAACATCGCATTATTGCACCTTGGTTGCCCTTTTATACAATGGCCTCCAGTGTTCTTTCCTTCCTTCTCGGTTAGATGGTCAACTGTGCAAAACAACTACAAAGAACCTTTCCACTGCTATTCTTACCATAAAGTTTTCCACCATATCTTACTCAGTTTCTTCCATTGCTTCTGGTCCTTCTACGATCATTCTATACTCATCTTCTTGTTCTGTCATCTCTTCTGATTCATCTAGCTTTTCTTCTGAAGTGAAATCATTATACAAAGAGTCGTGCATCAACCTCAATTTAGTTGGTGTTTCTATCTTTTCTTTCTTCTATACTTCTACATTTTTCCTTTTCTTACTCATGCTTTGTTTCTTCTTTCTTTATTTCATTTTCTAATCTATATTCTACTAACTTGCCATCTTTCATGAAGGCATTTATATGTCCTCTTAGAGATATTATGCCTATACTTTTGGTGAAAAGCAGAGTGCTTCGACTAATCTCACCGATCCTCTAAGTTAGGGACTGCCTTAAGCTTTTGAAATACCCATTTATCCTTATATTTCTTCTGAATATGCTCGGCTGGAGTATTGATCAGGATCAAAGGCTTATAAACATATCTCCTCTTCTTTCCACCTCTATCCTTTTTTTCACCAGAGGATCGCTTCGCATAGTATAATTAGTAGCTTCCCTTCCTTTTAAAACTACCATCTTTGTCTCCTTGTGTTGCACTATTTCATCTTCTTCTTCCTAAATCCACTGTTCATACTTTTAATTAATTACAGGAAATAAAATTATTTCTTACCAAATACCAGTAATAAGTTGTCATCGACTTTAGAGTGTTTCAGTAAGCTTGATCAACAGCTACTTCTAGATCACAATTCTCGATCTCATTAAGCTCCCTATTAAACCAATTTAAGAAATTTTTAATCGACTCATTGTCTCCTTGTTTTAATAGGAGCAAAGGAAAAGCCGTTTTCTAAATCTTTTTTATTTTTCATATATTGTGATGAATTATTCGTACAGCTCCTCGTAAAAAGAAATTTAAGTTTTCCTTTGGACTTTCGAACTGATTTGAGCTGATCCACTTAAGCTGACAGGAAAAGTAATGCATTTTAATGGCCCCTTATTTGCATGCACTACCAGCTTTTAGTTAAAGTGAAACTAGTGTTCCACTGGATCTCTTGATCCACCATACATCCAGATGGTTGGCATTATGAACTTATGTGGTTAGAGGCACTGTGTATCTCTTTTGTGAATGGATTCTGGTTGATTTATTAAGCAAGATGCATCAAATCCTCCATTGCTCCTGCATTAAATTCGCCTTTCCTCATGCTTCTACATAATTTTTCTACTTCTTTTAGAATTGAAGCTCTTATACTTCCCTCATATTCGTAACTATAGATTTTCTTATTTTTTAAAAAAACTCTTCCTCTTTACTTACATCTATACCGTTTCCTTGCATCTGTCTCTCCCGAACGTGTTCATCTTATATTTCCTTATTTTCTTTCATCACAATCAACTCATGATCTTTTAACTCTTGGTTCTCTTTATGCATTTCTTAAAACTGCTTCAAGATTTTTGCCAACATTTGTGTTATTGATGCTAGAACTTCACTTGCAACTTCATGATCTACTAAACTCATCTTCTTCCTCATCATTTCTTCTTTCATATCAATTCTGTTTTGACTCACTATTTGATTTCTTCTTAGTCCCATCATCTTAACAGCAAATTACTTTTGGATTTGTGATGTGGAGGTAAAATTCCCACAAAAAGCGCCAATAAAGCCATTGTGATTCGACATCAAGAGTGAATTTTTTTTTCTAAATTGAATTTTTTTTTAACTTACAATAAATCTCATTGTTTGGAATTTTTTTGAATCAAAATATGTTCTATGTTAACATATGTCCATCATGATTGTTATACACAGTCACAACAGATATCTAAAATGACATACTAAAATCATATATTTTGCTATTAAAACTCACTATACTTCTAATAACAACTTTTTTTTTTTTGAAATTCTTCTAATAACATAGTTTGCTTAAAGACTTGATAATTTTTCGTTGCAACTAAGGTTATTTCCCTGAGGTAGTAGGAGAAATTTATTTTATGGATCAAAATAATACCGATTAGCCTGAAATCTCTTAAAATGACTCAAATATAGTCTAGCATTATCTAATATCTTCATAAGAGTAGATAAAATTGCAAAATTGCAAGACATATTAGCAAATTATAATGTCTGCTTTTATTATCAAGCAGTGGAATTCAACTTTGGATTTCATTAGAATTAGATTTAGGAAAATTATCAGTTTAGTTGAATTACTCAATTAGTTTCTATATATATATTTTTAAATACCTTAGTCCCTGTCATTAAAAAATTAGCATCTAGAGTACTTTTTACTAAGTAAGGTAATTCTGAATAATAAGAGACTATTTACTATGACTAGACATTTCAATTTACTTTTATAACCTTAAAAAAATACTTGTCTGATGTTATTTTTACAACTATAGGACTAATCGAGGTAAAAAAATATAGAGACCAACAGAGTAATTCAACAAAACTACAATAACTAAACTGATATTTTTCTGTGATTTGTTAAAGTATTCTTAAATATTTCTTTTTTTTGCCGGATTTGTAGTTTAGTTTTTTTTAGGTAAAATTCACTCAGCCACATCATTTGTTAACAGAAAATTGATAGTTTAATCCTTGAGTTTTTCTTTAACTACCAATAATGTTCTTATTTTTTTTTTAAAAAAAAGTCAAATTAGTCTTTTTAGAGAGGTAATTGGGCATTTTTAAAATAAAAAAAGAGTAAAAAAGATATTAATTAGATATTTGTTGTGAATAATAAGACGAAGAAGTAAAAATTTTGAATTAAAATGCAAAGTAAAAATGTAAATAAATATTTTTGTAAATATATTAATATTTGTATTTATTTCTCACTTGTATATAAATGAAAGCACTCACCTATATTTACAGAGTGAGAGAATGAGAAAGAAGTGAAATCGTTTTAATGTAGAATTTTAGTTGAGGATACTATTCATGATACTGTTCACTTATACGATACTGTTCATCTATATGGTACTGTTCATTTATATGACACTGTTCACTTGTCCAGTACTGTTCACTATTATATTTATAACACTCCTATTTTGGCTCCACCATAATCTCAACTTTTCCTTTAGGTTACACTATTTTTAATTGTATTTTATATTGCCAAAGAAATACAACTCTATTTTGTACAACGGTGTCTAATGTGTTTAATATTGGCTCATTAGAAATTTTGCCAGTAAAACCCAGTGGTATAAAACCTAGTCGAAGGAAAAAAGAGTGCAGTACACGCCTATAACTAACACTTTTCTTCTTCTGAAAGAATATGCTCCCCCTCAAAGTAACATCCTATCAGTTTGCCAACTTATTGAGCTGACGCATGCCAATCTTGTAAATCAGTTTATCAAAAGTTGAAGTTGGTAGAGATTTAGTGAACAAATCTGCAAAGTTGTCAGTAGAACGTATTTGTTTCACATCAATATTTTTATTTTGTTACAGTTCATGGGTGTGGAAGAATTTCGGAAAAATATGTTTGATTCTATCTCCTTTGATATATTCGCCTCTAACTTGAGCAATACAAGCTGCATTATTTTCATATATTGTTGTTGGAATATCTGTTGCAGAATGTAGGCTACATGTACTCTGAATGTGATGAATGACGGATCGTAGCCATATGCATTCCCTACTTGCTTCGTGGAGTGCAAGAATCTCAGAGTGATTTGATGAGGTAGCAACAAAAGTTTTCTTTATGGATCGCCATGAGATTGCTGTTGGGATTTGTACTCACGTGCCATCCCAAAATGTATAAATATTTAATGATAGTATTTATACAATTATCATTTCTAATAAAATCATTAATATTATTTATAAATAAAATAGTAAGATGTTTGTAACGTTTCAGACATTGTATGATCTGAAGGAGTTCAGATCTGGTCTAAAGAAGTTTAGATCAGTGCTAAGAGTTAGCAACGCTAATAGTTATAAATACTAAAAGTTAGTGCTACTAAGAGTTAGTGATGCTAAGAGTTAGCATATTCATATAGTTAGCGAAATTTAAGGAGTTAGAGCCTTATTTGAAATGAGACAATGACATGAGAATATATTAGTAATGACATAGCTATAAGGAGTTGTAAATGGTGCTAGAAAATATCATTATGCAAGTATGTTCTTAAACACAATGTTCCTGATCTAATTTCATCGATGCAGCTCATTAATATAGATTAGTGTATGTCTATATCTGGATGGTCTAGATGGTTAGTTTTAGCAAACCATGAGCTTAGTGGAAGCTCGTATAGAGATGTAGGTATTCAGTAAGGACTGGATATTGAACAGACTCACGAGGACCTCCAATAGACATCTCATGAAGCTGTCAATGGAAGGTCTTCCGAGTTGAGTAGTATTTGTAGTCCTTTGACATGATCGCCACGGTGAGCTTGTGAGTGATCCACCATACTTTGGTTCTACGCATGTTAGAAACCTTTTATGGTCTGACCGCTAGGTGTCACTGAGTATGGTTCGATGCTTATGGAGTTCGGTGTGCATAGATATGGGATCCATCAGCTCGCATGAGTGGGTTGTATATCCTGATGCTCCGATTTTGTATTTCAGAAAGTCTTGTGGCCACAAGCATAATCCTCGAAAAATATATTCCGAAAGAATAAACAATATCACAAAAGTGTTTATGGATATTGTTTAATGAAATATAAATCTGGAGATAAGTTTATGATTGTGAAAATAGAGATTTGACGGTAATGATCTATATCTGTGCTCTTCAAGGATATAATTGATGGAGGGATTATACGAATATACAATAACCTCAACTTGCATGGTCTAACACGTTAATTTGTAATATCTATAACGTGTATGTGGGACATCGTTCACGGACGTATAGAGGAGATCCATATGACAAATCAGGTGTGGACCTAGAGAGTCTCACAATATAAAGTGTACTCGTTGTACACTAGGGTAGCGGATTGGATAGAATAATTCGATCCAATGAATTTCAGCAAAATAGAATAATTATTTAGGGATCCCTCGGGATGTACATTTATTAAGACTTAATTGTTAAGTAAATCACTCAATTAATTAACAAGGGTTGTTAATTAATAGAATATTGACAAGTGGTAAAATTTGTTCCATGATTTGATTTTACCTTTTTACCATTTAATCTTGGTGGTAAAAATTAGTAAGATAAAAAGTAATTATTCAAAATTATTTTGAATAAATAAATTATATATTATTAGATAATATTATAATATATATAGATCATGAAATTATATTTTAATACAATGAGGGGCCTAAATGTTGGCAATTTATTTATCCATTATAATTAAAGTAATTATATTTGTTAGGTAAAAATTAATTTTGGTGGTCATTATTCTAATGCTTGATTAGATTAATTCTAAGTGGGAGACCAACAATAAAATTGGTGGAGCACTTAATTTTGTTTAATCAAAATGATAAATAACAAAATTGATTAGCAAAAATAATTGAATGATTTCATTCAATTTTGGGAGAGCAAAATTCGGCTAAGGAAGAAAGGTAAGAGAGAGTTTTGAGTTTTGGTTTTTCAAGTGTTGAAAACATGTAAAACTTCTCTTCATCTTCTTCTATAATGAATGAACCAAAATGAATGAAATGAAAATGGATAAAAAGATAATTATTCTTGAAAAGAGTTGTTCAAAATAATTATCATGTAGAAATTGTTGCTAAGAATTATACAAGAGTTATATGTTAAATGTTTCTAATTAATACAAGAGTTGTATAGAAAATATTTACCATCTCCATTTAAGAAACAAACTTGTATTCAAAAGAGTTTGAATACATATTGTTGAAAATCTTAAAACTAAGCTACCGTTCTAACTCCTTAATCTCACCAAAAGTTATGGATTAGAATTATTCAACATATACTTCAAGGTGAGCTCTTTATATGAATTATTGGAAGATTTAAAGAATTTGTAAAATTACCTTCATTAGGTAAGTGTTTTTACATAATGTTTTAAGATAATTGATCATCATGTATAAATTTGTATAATAGTTATACTTACATATATATGTGATATATGTTTAATTTGTTAAATTGAGTGTATTTGTAACATGCTTCTGCTATATATAATAATTTTTAAAATTACGTATACACTCCTATATCACACACTCAATCACCAACAATTGTTGTATTGTTGTAGGTAAAAACATAATCTATTTATGAGTGAGCCTTATGGGGATCAGATAAATACCCAGCATCTGCATATCTAACTAGACCTGAATTTTCTGTTAGTTCATTAGAATAAAATAATCCCAAATTTATTGTTCCACATAGATAACGAAATATATGTTTGACACCATTCCAATGACGTCGAGTTGGTGCAGAGCTAAATCTTGTCAATAAATTTACTGCAAACACTATGTTATGTCTAGTACATTGGGCTAAATACAATAAAGCACCAATTGAATTTAGATATTGTACTTCTGGACCAAGTATATTCTCATCATCTTCTTTGGGGTGGAATGGATCATTTTTAGGATCAAGAGATAGAACAACCATGAGGGTACTTAATGGATGGGCTTTATCCATGTTGAATATTTTCAAAATCTTTTCAATATAAGTAGATTGATGGATAAAGATTTTATTTGATTTATACTCGATCTACAAGCCGAGACAATATTTGGTATTCCTTAGGTCTTTCATTTCAAATTTTTTCTTTAAGTATTCTTCAGTTTTCAAGAGCTCTTCAGGAGTCCCGATAAAATTCATGTCATCCACATATACAACTACAATAGCAAATCCAGTGTTTGACTTCTTTATGAATACACATGGACATATTGGATTGTTAATATAATATTCTTTTATCAAATATTCACTTAGATGGTTAGACCACATGCGCCCAGATTGTTTTAATCCATATAAAGATTTTTGTAGCTTGATTGAGTACAAATTTCGATTATATGCTTCAGGCATTTTAAATTCTTCAGGGATTTTCATATAAATATATGTGTTAAGGGATCCATATAGATATGCCGTTACTACATCCATAAGATGCATATTAAGATTTTCTAAGACTGCCAAACTTATCAGAAATCTAAATGTAATTGTGTTCATCACGGGGAAATAAGTTTCATCATAATCAATACTAGGTCTCTACGAAAAACCTTAAGCAATAAGTCTTGCTTTGTATCTGATGACTTCATTGTTTTCATTACGTTTCTGTACAAAAACTCATTTATGTCCTACGAGTTTGACATCTTCAGGTGTTCGGACTACAGGTCCAAATACTTTCCGTTTAGTTAGTGAAGTCAATTCTGTTTGTATTTCTTCTTTCCATTGAAACCAATCATGCCTTTCTCTACATTCATCAATAGATTGTGGCTCAAAATCATCATTTATAATTTCAGTAACTACTGCAAATGAGAATACATTATCAACGATTGTTTTATCTCGTTGCCACATCTATAATGTATAAGCATAATTTATACTATTTTCTTCATTTTGAAATTCTTGTGTCTCTTTTGGGACTAATATGTCTTCTGAAATTTTTGTCTCTTCAGGGACTATTAATCCTTCTGTTGTTTTAGAGAATATGGATTCATTTTCTTGAGCATTATTTTTAATAGGATCATGTGTTTTTATTTTTCTTGTTCGTAGAACAGTATCCTTTGAACCAATTGGTCTACCACGCTTCTGGCATGCTGCGGATGATTCATTTGCTGTTATTTGATTTGATTATTCTACAGGAACAATAACTCGAGCTAGTGTATTAGCAGCTGGTATATATGATTTGGTTACTTTTGATGCATCTATAAATGCGTTTGGTAATTCATTTGCTATTCTTTGAAGATGAACAATTCTTTGCACCTCATTTTCACATTGATTTTTGTGAGGGTCTAAATGAGACATAGTGGTCGTTTTCCAAAAAAGTTCATGCCTTACTTCAAGAAGCAGATGTGTTTTCCTTAATAATGGAAATACTGTCTCATCAAAAGGCAATCCGTAAATCGTGCGGTAAATAGATCACCTGCCGGGGGTTCAAGATATTTTATAATTGATGGTGAGTTAAAATCAATATAAATCCTCAAGCGACGTTGAGGTCCCATCTTAGTACGTTGAGGAGGTGCTATAGGTACATATACAACACAACCAAATGCACGCAAATGAGATATATTAGGTTGATGACCAAGTACAAGTTGTAATGAAGAATATTGATGATAAGCAGTGGGTCTAAAGTGAATTAATGATGCAGCATGCCATATAGTATGTCCCCATGCAAAAGTTGGTAATTGTGCGCGCATCAATAAAATACGTGCAATTACCTGAAGTCATTTAATTAAGGATTCTGCCAATCTATTTTATGTGTGAACATGTGGTACAGGATGTTCTACTTCAATTCCCACTGATGTACAGTAGTCATCAAATATTTTGGATGTAAACTCACCAGCATTGTCTAAACGTATTGTCTTAATAGGGTATTCTGAAAATTGTGCTCTTAATTTAATAATCTGTGCCATTAATTTTGCAAATGCAACATTTCGTATAGATAATAAACACACGTGTGACCACCACACAGATGCATTAATTAAAACCATAAAATACCGAAAAGGTCCACTTGGTGGATGAATTGGTCCACATATATCTCTTTGGACCCTTTGTAAGAATGATGGAGATTCCAGACTAATCTTAGAAGGGGATGGTCTGACTATGAGTTTGCCTTGTGAGCAAGCAGTACAAATATTTCATTGGATAATAAAATCTTCAGGTTCTTTAACGGATGTCTATGAGAATTTTCAACTATCCTACGCATCATTGTTGATCTAAGATGGCCAAGACGGTCATGCCATAGTGTAAAAGTGTTTAGATCACTGAACTTCTGGTTCATTACTGCATAGCTTTCAGTTGAATTTATAACTGTATAATACAAACTCGATGATGAAGCATGAAGCTTTTCAAGTATGCATTTCTTGTTTGAGATATTAGAAGTAATGCAGAGATATTCTACATTATTTTCATTTAAGGTCTTAATGTGATATCCATTTCGGCGGATATCTTTAAAGCTTAGCAGATTTTTTCTAGATCTACCAGCATATAAAGCCTCATGTATAGACAATTTTGTTCCATTTTCTAACAAGATTATTGCTCTTCTAGAGCCTTCAATTAGATTTGTAGGACCTAATATAGTATTAACTTTTCATTCAATCATGTTAGTTTTGAGAAATATTTTTTATCTTTTAAGATAGTGTGTGTAGTTGCATTCTCAGCCAAACAGACATCCCTATCTTTTCTCTCTAGAGTGGACAGTTCATTTTTGGAAGCTATATCCTTTAATAAAATATTTAACATTAGAAAATAAAAATTACAAGAAAACATGAAGAGAAACCAACACAATAAATATTAAAAATAAGAAAAGATACAATATACTGACATAAAATAAAAGTACAAATATAGAGCTTTTAAATAATTAAGCCCCCTTTTCAATTTTCAAAAAAGTCAGAGACTTCTAGATGAGTATGATCTACAGGATCTGATTCATCAATAAGATTTGTCTCTATATTCTTCCCCTTTCCTTTGACAAATGTCTCATGAGACTCAATTTGATTTCTTGGTGCACGACATGTATGTGACCAATGCCCCTGTTTACCACATCGATAACATACATTTTCATGATACTTAGGGCGTTTGGTTTCCATATCATTTTCTCAGTTTTGGTGCTTCTGTCCTCCTTTAATATATCTCTGTCTTTGGTATTTATAACCACTTCGAGGGTAATAACCACGCCCTCTTCTTCTTTCATGACCACGTCTAGCATTATTATGAAAATTTGCATTTACTTTAGGGAATGGTTGAGAACCTGTTAGACATGATTCATGATTTTTTAATAACAGTTCATTATTCTGTTCAGCAACCAGAAGACATGAGATTAAATCTGAATATTTTGTATACCGTTGTTCACGGTACTATTGCTGTAGAACCACATTAGAAGTATAAAAGGTTGAAAATATTTTTTTCAACATATCATGCTTTGTCACTTTCTCCCCACATAATTTCATCTGTGAGGTAATTCTGAATAGGGCAGAATTATATTCAGCAACAGTTCTGTAATATTGCAATCGCAGGTTCATTCATTCATATTTTTCCTTTGGGAGATACACATTCTTTTGATGGTAAAATCTCTATTTTAAATTTTTTCAGAGGATCTGCAGGTCCTCTATGGTCAAATATTGAACTTTTAAGCTCTCATGTATGTAGTGACGAAGAAAAATCATTGCATTCGCCTTGTCCTACAGGGACTTACCATTTTCTTTTTCAATGGTTTTTTTCAAACCACTGGCTTGGAGGTGCATTTTAGCATCTAGCACCCATAATAGGTAGTTTTTTTTCAGAGATGTCAAGTGCAGAGATTTGCAAGTTTGTCAAAGACATTTTATTCAGAGGACCTTTAGATATGGAAGAATAAAATTAAAATTAGTACATAGAATATTAACCTTATGCAGAATATCAAAAAAAAAAATATTTAGGAGGCATGACCTTCTATATGTCGCATTATAAAATATAAATATCAAAATTAAAGTTCAGGAAGCATTACCTTCTTTAAACAGAATAATAATACTTAAGAAGCTTGACATATATAAAGTAATAACAATTAAGAAGCATAACCTTCCATTCAATTAAGTAATATCAATAATATAAAGCATACAATTAGTACAAGAACTTCTTATTTCAAAACCTGAATTATGACCAGAATGAGCCAAAGTAGCAAAGGGGTTGAATCGAAGATCCCTGATTTACTTTATTGACTATCTAGAATATTTTCAATATTTTATAAGAAATTCGTTATTTAACAGTTCTATAGTAGTAAAGACTTAAAGTAAATTATTATAATTATTTTAGAGGGCATACCCTCTCAAATTGTGCAAGAAGTAAATAATAGGAAATAAATTGCATAATTTAAGGGAGGGTGTGATTTATAACTAAGACGGCAGAGCCAACTGACCAATTATCCCACATAATATTTAAAATTTAAGAGAGTGTAATTTACAACCAAGGCGACAGAGCTGACCGATCGATTATCTCACATAATATTTAAAATCTAAATGAAAGAAAGTAAATAATTCTTACATGTAGTTATCGCGAATCGTGCTGATAACGTGTTGTGAATAATAAAATGAAGAAGCAAAAATTTTGAACTAGAATGCAAAGTGTAAATATAAATAAACAATTTTATAAATATATTAATATTTGTATTTATTTCTCATTTGTACATAAATAAAAGTACTCATCTACATTTACAGAGTGAGAGAATGAGAAAGAAGTGAAATTTTTTTAATGTGAAATTTTAGTGGAGGATACTATTTACGATACCGTTCACTTATATAGTACTGTTTATTTATATGACACTGTTTACTTGCACAATACTATTTACTACTATATTTATAATAATATTTTATATTTTAGGGACTTAGTGCATAATAAAAACAAACGTCGAGATTAAGCTATTAATTTTTTATCAACATACTTCATGACCCCCCCTAAGTTTTATAAAAATCTACATCATTTTTGACACTATTTGTCTAAATCAATAATTAATTGGATTAAGATTAACATTGTAATTGAATAAAATAAAATTAATAAAAGATAAGAATATATATTTTTAGTGTGAAATATAAAAATGACCTCAAAACAAAAAAAAATTATTATCCTTTTTTTTCCTCTCAAATTATGTTGTTCATGATCTTTCTTTAATTTTTATTGTTGAAAGAAACCTTATTTTTAATTTGCTTTCTGATTGAATGAAACTTGGATTTGCTAATTTGTTTTGTAATGGAATAAAACTTGACTTTAATTAGACTTTCATAAAAATTTGAGGGTGCAATAATGTAAGTCAATAAATAATGGGGTGGAGTACATTTTACTCTTTTTTGTTCCCTTGCTACCTTTGCAATGGCTTTTATTGTCTTACGAAAAGGTTATGGTCTCTGTCGAGTCTCGCATCTCAGTAAACGTACTTTTATTTATTTATTTCTATGGAGTTCACGTCTTCCTAATGAACTTTTTACATGTCATAAATTTCAAGTGATTTCTAATTAAATTATTTTACTAGTCTTAATTTTAGGACATCACAAATTAAGTAAATTCGGACGAGGAAAACTCCTAATTCTTCTTAATTTGATCAATTAATTAAGATATATAAAATGTACTAAACGCAAAAGGTTTGTTTTGTCAACAAATTAATTAAGGTGCAATGAATTTATATCAACGTTCTCTTCTAGCTGGCTGGTTCTCCACCTGAGCATTTGTTTTGTTACATTCTTATAAAAGCTTCATTAATTAAAGCAAACTCATTGCAGCAAAAAACTTTATCTCTTTTATTTTATTCCAAAGAATCGATCAAATTCCTCCCAATCCCACCAAGGTTCATTATTAGAAGAACCCATTTCCACCATGTTACTATTTTCTCCGCGCAGAGACGGGCGACCATCGTGGTCTCTAGAGGATGAACTCTCCGGTGATCTTGTTTGCTCTGCAACAACCACTTGAATGTTCTGATGTGATGATGTTGCCACCCGATGACCTTCTCCGCCGTGATGTGGTCGTTGAGTCCTTGGCTCGCTGATTATCACCCCCGGAGGTGGACGCCGGTCAAAGGCTCGCAAGCATTTTGATTTCTTGTAAATCCGGCACAAGCTGAATTCTTGCCTTGCCTGCAAATATTTAATAGTGAACAACATTTTATAATTAGGAATAGAATTGTCCTTTAACAATTCAGTGCTGAGTTGCAGCAAATTAGAGACAAATTTATTGACAGGCAAGTTCAAGTTTGCATGCAAATTATCACCATCTAAATGAAAGGAAGATGACAATATATTTGTGCATAATGAAACTATAAATGCTCCTGACTCCTTGGAGTCAATATCTAATCCTTTATAAACTTCACTAGTCATTAATTTCTAATCCAAAATAGATGGTCAGCAACAGAATATATCAATCTGATATTAACCATTGATTGTATCAGATCCATTAATGGCTGATAGATTTACCCTATTGTACTTAAATTATCTTGCTACTGAAGAATCTAATTAAGAACAAAGCTTATATATGATTTTATATACAGAGAGCACAGAGTTCATACCATTGGAGTTGTACCGGTACTAGATGTAGAGGTTTCCCCTTCAATGGCCTTATATTCATTCATTTTCCACTCAGTTTTTCTTCCATTTGGAGCTCTCCCTCTATAAAAAACCATTGTTCTTTTTTCTCCAACTGGGCCGTTGGATGAGTAAACAAAACCAGGAGAGCCGGTAGCTTTCCAGTACCCAGCAGCCGTGAGCCGATTAGGCCGTCCTCCGCGACCTTCATTCTCTTGTCTTGGAATGAAGAAGAACCATTGCTCAGGATCTCTATGGCATAGCTTTAGCCAACATTCTGGAATAAAAAATCACAATTAGACAATTGTTAACAAGTTAATCAAATAGAAATCTGAGCTTTGATCATTAAACTGCATGCTAGCTTGCACTTATGATGTTGACCAACAATTCTAAGCCCATGTTTTGCTCTTGTTTTTTGATTTTCTTCAACCTTTATATCGCAAGTATGGTATCTATTTATCTCTATTTAGAATGATTAATTCGAGAAATTTTGCATGGGATTGTTTTTTTTCTCCTTCGTAAAATATTTATATCCTTTTCATCTTCACGGCATAATATCAATAGAAGTACTTGATCCATATAATGAAGAATTCTTCCTTGTTAGAGAACTTCAACAGAGAGTAATGGATTCTTCCTTTTCTATAAAAATAATGGAAAGCAAACAAATATCTCTTAGCAGGAGAAAATTTGAGCTCGATGAAATGGAATAGAATTAGTATCACACTCACACCATGACATATACACATTTGATCAGTTCAACCGATCATTTTTTCAAGAACCCAGTTGAGGGCTAGAAGCATCAAGAAACCAAAAAGAAAAAAAGAAAAAAATTTAATATACGATAAAAGAGAGATGAAATTAAGATATTTACGTGGGAGATCCCATGGATTATAGTCGTAAATATTGACGACTGGTATAATCCGGTCCACGAGCCGGTTCAGGTCTTCTCTGTGCCCTTGAAGCTTGTTACGAAGATAAAATGAAACAAGTTCTTCTTCAGTTGGGTAGAAACGAAACCCAGGTGGTTGATTTTCTACCATTATGATCACTCAGCTGATCTCCTGATTGCTTTTCTAAAATAACTACAAATCTTGGCTTCTCTCAGCTCTAAGCTCTTTTATCTCATTAATGGTGGTGAAGTTAACGTATATAAGGTCATTATATATAGAGAGAGATATTTTGTTTATACGAATAAAGATTTGTGAGAGGAGTCGGGATTAAAAAAAGGAAGTTAGGCAAGTAAGCAAAAAAGTGACGATGTGGGATGAGAAAGGGAGACACGGAGAGCTTACTCAGAAACTTCTACGCTCTTGTCAAGAAGTATTGCCATCCTGAAATCCGTGAATCAATGATCAATCGCTTGGAATCAGTCAACCAGGAATTGCAAGTGAATTTGGTTTATTATACTTAAACGTACGTCGGCCATCGCCTAAATTTTAATAACACTTTTTTTTTTTTTAATTACTTGTGTTAACGATTCAATGATAAAAAATTGGAGTATATTTGCTTTCATTTTAACGGAGGTTGCGAGTTTAAATTTTCTCATCATATAAAAAAAAATAAAAAATTATATGACTCTTTGAAACTTTTTAATATTTCATAATATAAAAAACCCCGTGATTTTTATATTACCTAAAAATCTCATAATGTTACATATTAAATCCCATCCTCATGTAAAAAAAAAAAAAAAAAACTATATATGATCCCCTGAAATTCCTTTGATATTTTATATTATCAAAAACCCTTTATATTTTATATTATCTAAAAACCCTCTATGTTTTATATTACCCAAAAATTTATTTAATATTTTATATTACCTAAAACTCCCCCCTAATGTTCAAATCCCCTCCTCATATAAAAGATAATATGAAAAACTATATATGACCCCTTGAAACCCTCTTGATATTTTATATTATCTAAAAGCCCTCTGATCTTTTATATTACCAAAAAACTCTTCTAATGTTTCATATTATCAAAAAAAAATTTCCATGTTCAAATCCCCTCATGTTAAAAAAAAAATTGAAAAACTATATATAACCCCTTGAAAACCCACGTTTCATATTATCCAAAAACCCACTTATATTTCATATTATCCAAAATTCTATATTGTTACAAAAACTTGGTTAAATTCTCTTGATGTTTTATATTACTCAAAATTTCCCTTATGTTTCATATCACCCAAAAACTCCATGCTATTACAAAAATTAGGTTAAATTACTTTGATATTTCATAACCCCTCTAATGTTTCATATTACACCCCCCCTACAAAAATTTCCTAATGTCACATATCACCCAAAACCCCCTATTGTTATAAAAATTCTGTTAGTATTTTAAATTACCTAAAAATCCTCTGCTGTTACCAAAATTTTGTTAAATCTTAATTCTTATTGTCTTTTTACTAATTTACTGTTACATTGATGTAATTCTTTTATTGTTTTTCATAAATTATTATTATCGCATGCTATTACAAAAATTCTGTTAAATCTTAACTTTTATGTTTTTTTAATAATTTATTCCTACATTGATGACATCATTCTTTTACTATATTTTCATAAGTTATTATTGTAATTTTTTAAAAAATAATATTAAAAAAATAAAAATTATAACATATTTATATTATGGTGGAAGGATAAACATTCTAGTTATTTTTTATTTTATTCTATATTTTATAATATTTTTTAAACATTAATATTTAATGCTCATTAAAAAGAATAAATACGTTATTGATGTTTACTATGTTTTAAACAAGATATTAAATATTAATAAAATTTTAAAAAATATAGTAAAATAACTTCAATGTTAATCCTGCAATTCATATTACAGTTTTGTTATTTTAATATCATTTTTTAAAAAAATATTATTAATATTTTACAAAAAATAAAATAAAAGGATGATGACAATAATGATGTTATTATTGTAAGGAAAAATTAGTAAAAAGATAATAAAAATTAAGATTAAACAGAATTTTTTACTAGTAGAGAATTGTTTTAAGTAATATACGATGAAGTTTAAATATAATAAATTTTATTATAGTCAACTTTGTTTTAGAATTGTTTGGCAAAAGAGACATTTTTTCAGAATTGTTTCAAGGGAAATTTTTACAAGTTGTCAGAAATTTGGATCATTTAACTAATTTAACTATCAATGAAATTTTTTAATTTTTTTAGCTAAGGACTTAATGAATGGACAATAATATCCCTTTATTATTTTAATAGTACTCACTACAGTAAACACTACTTCTACAATGACCAGTATAGCTACAGTAACATTTTTTAATTTAATTTAATTTTGTTTTGTATTGTTTTATAACTAATTTATTTTATTTTATTATGCATTTATTATAATTAATTTATATAATCTATTTAAAATTATATATAATAAATAAAATAAATATAATTTTAATAAATAATATAAATTAATTATACTATACATAATAATATATATTAAAACTTAAATAAATTTTTTATTTATTTAATTATAAATAAAATAAATAAATAATTATAATATATTAAAATATCACCCACTTCGAGAGCACAATAGAAAATATTGCATCAACATTAAGGATGCTATAAAATATATTGCACCCACATTGATGATGCGATAAAATAATATTGTGCCATTATAAAAAAATATAACGTCCACTTTGAAGGTGTGATAAAATAATATCGCTCTCACTTTAAGGACATGATTAATTTATATTATTCATTTAAAATTAAATATATTTGTTTAAATTTTGGATTTATTTTATTTAATTATCAATAAATAGAATACAAATATAATTTTAATAAACAAATACAAATTAAGTTTGTATTTATTTATGAAAATTATTTTTAATTACTTTTTAATTTATGTTATTTATTTAATTTAATTTAACTATATTAAATAATTAATATTTATTTAAATTATTTAATAGTATGATTAACTAACAAATAATTTAAATAAATAAAATAAACAAATAAAAATTTAATTTGGAATAAACAAAGGCACCGTGAGGTCACTGTTTACTGTAGCAGACACTGTTTACTATAATAGATACTAATGAAATAGTGAAAGGGCATTTTTGTCCAAATTTATTATGTTTGACTAAATAGGTTAGATATTTTAATATATGGCTCAATTAGTTAAGTGGCCAAAATTTTTATCTATTTGTGAAAATTTCCCTATATTTTAGAGATGTATCAATGTTATGCCACTTGCATATCACCCTTATTATATTAACGAGAAATGTAAAAAAATAGCCACTTTTTTAAAAATAAAAATCTATTTTAGCCTCTTAACATATTTATGAATTTTATTAGTCAAACACTTAATTTTTGAACCATTTTACTCCTGAGGCATTTTTTTATCTCTCTCCCATAAGCCATTTGCTTGAAATTTTAATTTAAAACACACTTTAAAATGAGTTAAAATAAGTAAATTAGAGCAGTATAGAATGAAAATTGATAAATTTGATTCAAAATGGTTGAAAAACAGTGAAAATTGAGTAACATTCAGCAAAAAAGCCAAAAAATGAAGACCGAGATCCTGTCCCAGCGACAACGTCGTATGCCCTGCCGCGCGGTGTGCGGAGGGCATGAGGCCCCAACTTGCGCTATTCCATGTGTACGAGGTGTGACGGGTGATGAGACACCCCTCGCCTCGTCTCGCATGTGAAGTGTGAGAAATTTTAGTACGATGTTACTATTTTTGTTCTCAATTTCATTATTTTTCATCATTTTCATACTTTTTTTTGTAGATTGACTCACAAAATTACTTGTTCTCAATCCGAAGTATTTTATTAAATCTATTTAGACAATAAAAATATCTTTTTGTGATTTAAATTAAAAGTTTTTTTTAGTTATATTATTCACAAGAACAATTTCGTTCGTTCATTATTTTTTGACTAATAAAGATTAGGCAAATAATTGTTTTACTATAAAAGTTTATAACATTTTAAAAGGGGCTATTTTTGGACATTTTCCTCTTATATTTATGCTCAGTGTCTATTTTACCCTTTCCATTGAATTTTACTTTCAATTGAAAAAAAGAAAAGTAGAAAAAGACTGATATAGCAAATGAAAGGAATGTTTTGCATAATTTTTTTTTATGATTATTTATAAGTTTCTTAGGGTTTATAACTTTAGAGCCTAAATCAAACATGTTGGTTATGCCTCAGTGAGCATCAGATTATTTTTCTTTGGGGGTATCACCAACAATAGTTCTAAGCCTTTTCTTGTCCAATGAATGTGGCTTTTCTACAAAGATTTCAAACCTTTGGTTGCTTTTATTTGGACTTCAACTCAAATTCAAGGATGTGATGTTCACGGTGTTTGAAAAATTATGTTTGTTATAAGTGCAATTTTTGGCTTTGAACATCTCCATTTTTGGGAATGTGAATCAGCATTTAAAATAAAGCTAAAATGTTAGACTCCAAAGGATTAGGAAGCCGAATCCTAGATACCTGACAACAAGGCACGTGGAAGGGGGAGGGACTTGTTCAAAGGGAGCTAATTAACAAGTCTTTTGGGCATTAATGTGAGTTCGAAAAGCTTGCTAACTGAGTTGTTGGTTGGCCTCAATTAGCACTTATGGGCATGTTCCTTGGGGGATTGTGTGAGGACATTATAAATGAGGTGAGAATGAAAAGGCCACAAATATTGAGAGATGCGATTGTGCTAGCCTGAATGAAGGATGAGCAGATTGCTAGAAGGTGATGCCAAAATAAAAAGGGAACTTGGAAAGAACGTATTGCCCATTCCACGCCTCTTGGCTTTTACAACCACAACAAACCCCGTTAATCCAAGGCAACTAGGGGGGCCATCTATCAAAAAGATGTCATGGAAAGAAATGCAACGAAGACGAGAAAAAAGATTGTGTCTTAACTGTAATGAACGATTCACGCTAGGACACTGGTGCTGAACTCTGCAAAATTTTGTAATAGAGAAATACGAGAAGGGGGGGATGAAGTCCAATAATTCCAACAACTTAGACGCCCCCACCATAGAATGAGAGCAAGAAGCCACGACAGATGAAGCAGAGGTAACCATCACGGTTTTGATCGACAACGGATCTAGCCATAATTTCATTAGCAATCGTATTGCTAACCACCTTCATTTACCTGTTGTTTCTACTGACAAGTTTAATGTAAAAATTACAGATGAATGATTGCTTTCATGCTAGGAGAAATATGAGAAAGTACAAATTGACATCTAAGGGATCTCTATTGATGTTACCTTGTTTTCTTTACCTCTTTAAGGAATGGACGTAGTCCTAAGAATTCAATGGCTAGCAGAATTGGGGCCGATTTTATATGATTGGCAAAATTTGACGATGAAGTTTAAATGGCATCGGAAACCTCAAGTGCTGCATGGTATCAAGGATTTCACTTATACTGAAATTACTATACAGCCACTCGACAAGGAAGTGGTGAATAGAGGGACTCTATTTGCTATATTTGTTAAAGAATCAAACAAAAAAAAGGAAACAGAAGAAGGAAAGCAGGAGATAGACTCTCTTATTGCTGAAGTTTCCTCACTATTTGAAGAACCCAAAACGCTACCTCATATCTGAGAAATTAATCATAGGATTTCACTTAAGGAAGGGATGCATGCTGTTAACGTTAGTCCATATAGATACGCTTACTTTCAAAAAAATGAAATTGAGCGGCAAGTTAACAAGATGCTATAGAACGAGGTAGTTCGGGTAAGCCATAATCCATTTTCTTCTCCGATTTTGTTAGTCAAGAAGAAAGATGGGTCTTGGAAGTTTTGCACCAACTATCGAGCTTTGAATAAAGCTACCATAAAAAACCGTATTCCAATTCCTACGATCGACGACATGATAGATGATTTGCATGGGGCTAAGTAATTCACAAAGCTTGACCTTCACGCTGGCTACCATCAAATTTGAGTTCATCCGGGTGATATACATAAAACAGCATTTAGGATGCACAGTGGGCATTATGAGTATTCAGTCATGCCTTTCGGGTTATGCAATGCATCATCAACATTCTAAGCTACCATGAACATGATTTTTAAACCGTTCTTACGTAAGTTTGTCCTTGTATTTTTTGAAAATATTTTAATTTATAGTCAGTCATGAGAGGCATATATGGAGCATGTTCGAATTATTTCTAATGTTCTATAGCAGTAACAAATTTTTTTATAAAGAAATTCAAGTTTATATTCGGCTAGCTCAAGGTAGAATCTTTGGGCCATATCATGTCCAGTGAAGGAGTTCGGGTGGATGACAACAAGATAAAGGCTATGAAAAATTGGCCGAAATCGAAGAATGTGACTGAATTGAGGGGATTTTTGGGGCTGATCGGATATTATCAAAAATTCGTTCACAACTACGGCACAATTGTAGCACCCTTTACACAATTATTGAAGAAATTCCAATTTTGCTGGGATGAGAAAGCTGATGAGGTATTCCAAGCCCTTAAAAACTCCATGAGCACAACTCTGGTATTAGCACTTCCTAATTTTAATGAAACCTTTGTTATTGAAATTGATGCCTCTGATGCAGGTATAAGTGCTATATTATAACAACAAGGGCATTCCATAGCTTATTTGAGTCATGCCTTGGGTCCCAATAAAAGATCTTGGCCTATATACTATAAGGAAATATTGGCTATTATAGAAGTAGTGAGATGTTGGAGGCCATATCTAACGGGACAAAAAATTTAGATCCTTACTAATCAGCGTAGCCTATGTTATTTTTTAGAATAAAAGGTGATTACTTTAGAACAACCAAAATGGCTTACCAAATTGCTCGGATAGAAATATAAGATCAAGTATAGACTGGGAAGAGAGAACAAGGCAGTTGATTCACTCTCATGTGAAGAAGGGACTCCAATTTTGATGGCCATTTCCACACTTGAATTTAAAATCTCGAAGGAATTAAGAAAGGCCATAACTAGCAGTTAATGAGTCCAGGAAATAAAAAAATATGTAAAGGGGGAAGAAGCAGATGGGTATTAGTGGAAAGATGGGTTATTATGGTTTAAAGATAGAGTTGTAGTACCACCTGAATTCTCCTTAAGAACATGCCTAATACAAGAATTCCACTAAGCCAAAACAAGTGGACATTCTGGAGTTTTGAGAACTTAGAAATGTCTTGCACAAAATTTTTATTGGGATTCAGAAGTTGGTAGCAGCCTGTGATGTCTGTCAACGAAATAAAGTCGATTGACCCACGCCGATAGGACTTTTACAGCCACTTTCGATTCCTTCTCAGGTATGGCAAGATGTTTTCATGGAATTTATTAAGGGTTTGCCAAATTCTTATGGTAAAGATGCCATCTTAGTAGTAGTAGACCGATTGACTAAATATGCTCACTTTATTGGCATAAGTCACCCATTTACGGTAAAGAAAATTGTTGATGTGTATGTGGATAGAGTAGTTAGACTACATGGCATCCCGCGTTCAATTGTTAGTGATGGAGATGCTGCATTCACTAGTAATTTCTGGCAAGAACTCTTTAAGCTGCAAAGAACGCAATTCAAGATGTCCTCAGCCTATCATCCTGAAATCGATAAACAAACGGAGGTGGTTAATCGTAGCCTTTTGCAATATCTTAGATGTATGACAAGTTAGGCACCAAAGCAGTTGAGTTGCCATCTTTCATGGACAGAGTATTGGTATAATACAACTTTCCATAACAGCATTGCTATGACTCCATTTCAAACCTTATATGCGAGGTTACCGCCTAACATTACTCGATATTTATCAGGCGGTGTAGTGGTGTAAGAAGTTGACAAGGAATTGATCTGTAGAGATTAGTTGCTTAAGTTACTCCAGCAAAATTTAGAGATGGCCAGGAATATAATAAAGGAACAAGTTGATGGGCATCGCCAGGATATGAGTTTTGAAAAAGGAGATTGGGTCTATTTGAAGCTTCAACTCTTTAAGTAGCAAACTGTGTTCAGATGAGCCAATTAAAAATTGGCCAGCAAATATTTTGGGTCCTATCGTGTTGTTGAGAAGTTTGGGGCTGTGGCATACAAGTTAGAGTTACCTAAAGAATCCAGGGTACATAAAGTATTCCAAATATCTTGTTTAAAGAAAATGATAGGGGATGGTGAGATTTCACTTAATACGGTGCTGCCAATTGACGAGAATGGAACATGGGTGTTTGAACGTGTCACAGTTGTTGATTGTAGGTGGGTCAGAATATCGATATCAATAAGAAAACCTTTAAGCTTGTTATCCAGGAACTTGTTTAGAAATACTGTAATGAAAGGAATATAGGAGTTTGTCGCTAGATATTTGACCAAATAGAAGTGTCTGATTCCTATAGAACCTATCACTAAAATACCCTTAGAAGGGGATAAGGCTAGTCGGAGCGAAAAAGGTTTTCCATGAGATGGGAAATGAAAAATATTAGCCCCATAACCAATAGTTTCAAGAAGAGGTGTTGATCCTATAAAAAAAACTTACCAAAGAAAGAAGGTACTTGGAGACTTGCTAGCAAGATTAAGAGCCAATTTTCAAATTTTTACCTTGAGGACAAGGCTCAAGTTTGGGGGGAGGGGGAAGATGTTAGACCTCAAAGGATTAGGAAGCCAAATCCTAGATACCTGACAACAATGCACGTGGAAGGGGGAGGGTCCTATTCAAAGAGAACTGATTAACAAGTTTTTTATAGACCTAGTCTTTTAGAGAAAGTAGCAAGATATCAGGGATTGCTTGAGAGATTATAAAATTAGCTGTTGCTTTTTTTTTTATGGTTATTTGTAATGCTTTAAATAAGTCATCTGGAGCTGAAAAGATGTAGCTAAAAAATTAAGTGTACTTGTGGCAATTTTCTCCTTCCCGAATTGGTGAGCAACCTTGCAAATAAAATATTTTCTTTCAAACTATCCGTCTCGTGTCTTAACTTGCAGGGTACCAATATAGAGTTGCCTTTTAAAGTTTAGGTAAGCATGGCTACGAGCAATATTGATTTGGAGGTCGAAGTTCAACCTAAGAAAAGTTTACTAGATGCTATTAATTCTCAAAAACCTTTTGGTGTGACCAAACTCAGATAAACAGGTTGTGGGATAGGCATAATTGTTCCAAAACTTTTTATGATTATGCCAAAATTTGGTCTGCCAGGTCAAAGATTCATTATTCTTTATTGATTAATGGTCATTTGTTAAAGAATCTATTAGAAAATTCTCGTCATCTAGTTAATTTTTACCAATCTCTTTTCACAAAGACTAATGTCAGTTGTAATTTTAAGGTTTGCATCATTATTCCAAAGTTGGTGTTCAAGGCGGATAACATTTTTTTTCATTGCCATTTCAGATTTTGCTAAGTTTAGATCAACAGTTTTTAGTTTAGATCTCTCTAATGCTCTAGGTAATAAGTTGGTTGCTGAAAAATATCTGTTCTTCCATTAAATTGTAATCGGATTAATGTACAAGAGCTAGAGAGATTATTCTAAATCTTAGAGTTCCTTTCTATACATTATATGCTTCATATTCTATTTTATATTACAAAGGAAAAAAAAATCAAAATATTAACATATATTAAAGTCCATGACCAATTATTGCTAGAATCTTGTATATCTTCCTTAATACTCCCCCTTAAGTTGGAATAGATGCTAATCACTCCTAACTTGCTGAGTAAATTTGAAAATTATAGAAAACCCAATGACTTGGTGAAGATGTCAGTTAGATGTTTTGATATAGTTATATAGTATGTTTTGATTTCTCCATTTTGAATCTTTTCACACAAGATAACAATCTATCTTTGTGTGCTTGGTACGCTTATGAAACACCAAATTGCAATGTGAAGTGCTACTTGATTGTCATAGTATAGCTTAACTTGTTATGAATGGTTTAACTTTGAGATCATTCAAAACATACTGTAGCCAAGTGATCTCACAACAAACTGATGCCATGGAGTGATATTTCACTTCTGCACTTGATCGTGAAACTGTGGTTTATTTTTTTTATTTTTCTAGAGATTAGTAAGTGCCCAAGGAAAATGAAATATCCTGTCGTTGACCATCGTGTGTCCTAACATCTAGCCCAATATGCATCACAAATAGCATTTAATTACATTCGGCTATCTGCAGAAAGAAAGATCCTTTGACTTGAGTTTGCGTGATATATTGTAATACTTCGATGAGCCACTTCTAGATGTTGAGTGTGAGGCTTATCCATATATTAGCTGAGGTTATGGATTGCATATATTAATTCCGGCTGTGTGATGGTAAGATATACTAGCCTCTCAATAATTTTATGATGGAAGGAAGGATCCTTGATATATTGGCCTTCATCTCTGCTAAGTGACAAGTTCTGCTCCATTGATGAATTATCGAGTTTTGCTCCCAAATGTCCCACGTCGTCTAGAACTTCAAGTGTATATTTTCATTGTGAGAGGGTAATTCCTTTCTTAGACAGAGTTGTTGTTATTCCGAAAATGTATTTTAACTATCTAAAGTTCTTTAACTTGTGTTGTTGCATGAGATGAATGTTTATGTCCTCAATATCCTGCATATTATTTTTAGACTAAATGATATCATCCACATAAACTAAGAGGGCAGTAAAATAGTCACGAGTTCGAACGAATAAAGAGTGATTAGATTTAGACTGATGAAAGCCATCTTGTTTTAGAGCTGTAAATAACTTAATGAACTATTAACAAAAAGCTTGCTAAAGACCATACAAAGACTTGTGTAGCTTGCATACTCGTGTCTCCCTATTTTTTCTGAAACCAAGAGGTAAAGACATATAGACATCCTCATCTAGGTCACCATAGAAGAAGCATTGTTGATATCGAGTTGACATAAATGCCATTTTTAAAAGGCTGCCACAACAAAGAGGAGGCAGACGGTGACAAGCTTGGCAACGAGAGTGAAGGTTTCACAATAATCAAAACCTTCAACTTAAATGTAGCTTTTTGCTACTAAACGAGGTTTATGGTAATCAAATTGCAAGTGTCTTGTGTGTAGAATGAATGTGTGCATTTTAATTTTTTAATTTACACGTCTCACATACAAAATAAATGCAACAAAAATAAAATACACACATCTAAATATAAATCTCATTACACTAATAAGATTAGAAATTATTCTTGAAGACAATTTGGGTAATTTCTATTTTCAAAATTCACCCTAAAATGATCCTGCAAGCAATTTTAGTCCATAACACCGGTGGGATTACGAAGTTAGAATAGTAGCTTAGTTAATTTCAACAAGAATGGTTAAGCAATTTTTGCTTCTAAATACTCTCGGCCTAATATTATATTAACTATTAGTGCATATTATAACTTTTGCTAAACTTATACCCCACAAATTTTTACTCAAACATTGCCCCATTTATATAGTGTCGTTTGCCACCAAATGTAACCAATAAAAAGCATTTAAGTGGTCAAATTCTTTTTAGCATGACAAAGCTAACATTAGCAACTTCATGCTTGCTTAATGAATTAGGTGGCTTAAAGCAATTGATTTGGCCAAATTCATAAATAAGTGTTGGCATATTTTTGCTTGTGACTTTCGACTAATGAACAAGTGTCCATTAACTAAGATATGGTGGCAACGCATGCTATTTGTTCACAAAGTGATGTAATCACTTTTGTGCATAATGCAACTCTTGCATTTTCTTTTGCTAGATGGCCAAATGCTACACAAGGTCAATTAAATGTAAAAAATAATTTTTTGCATTTAAAATACATTTGTTTTATTTAACAATCCATTTATTTATGTCAAATGATGCCAAGTGGCCACTTATGGCCAATCACATTGTGCCATGTGGCCACTTAAGGCCTTATGATTAGTCACTTAATGTTAATTAATACATTTGTTAATTAAACATCCCTAAACTTAACATTTAAGCTCATGTACTTCTATTTTATATTTTGTATATATAATACTTTTAACGTAAGTGCAAGTTTTTGCAATAAGTAATGTATGATGAAAAAGTGTCAATCCCACGAGGAATTATTATTACTATTTGCTAAGTACTAAATTTGTGTCCTCTTACTCTTATTCAAACTATTGACAATTCAACAAATTGATATCCAACTTAACAAAATAATTAAATTAATGATAAAGACAACAAGGAAATGATCTTAAACACTCTAATTATCAAATATCTAGGATTACAATTATCGCTCAATACTACACTTGAATTCACTTGTTACTCTTAATCTATCAATACGAATTGTTAATCGAAATCTCAAATGTATTCACAAACCTTTTCTGATGGTCAAGTGATTATACCTCAATCAATAAATTATCTATATGCCTATGATAATTATATTAAATTGAGATTTATTAGAAGTAGGTTTCACAAATGGTTATATATGTCATATGAGTATATTCCTATCTTATATAGAACTCATATTTTTACACAATGATCATACATCAATCTATTAATGTCCAACAAAAAATTTATTTTTCCAAGTTCATTAGGGTTCCCAAATCAATCTAATACATTGTCATGTAATTAGAAGCATTAAACACTCAATAGTTTGAATAATTCAATATTGACATAATGAAGGATAAACAATGAATCCAAGCTACATATTAAGTTCAAATCATAATCCTAATTATATGAAATTAATCCATGATAATAAAAAGAGTTCTGGAACCAAAATTAATCAACAAATCGAAGGAAATCATCATACAATAAAAAACAAAGACAAAGAAAAGAAAGTTTCCTGTTTTATTGCTTTGTTTTGATCATTGTTGTTGAATCCTCTATTTTTTTATGTTTAATTCAATCCAAGACTTGTTTATTAGTTTTTTGATATCTCTCAATGTTGCTCTCTCTTGTTTTGCCTCAATTGTCACCATTTTATAGGCTTAGGGCATCGAAATAGGATAAACTTTGCCATTCAAAAGTTAGCGATTGTTACAATAGTTTTAAAAAATTTGTATTCTGGATGAATAGTAACGCATGGTGACTATTTATAATGTTGTTTAAATGTACTCTTCATAGTCATTATTCATAAACACTATGCTATCGGTATTATTCGTATATACTATTTTGCATTGTTTATCAAAATTTGAAAATTTTAAGAATATGCGCTGTAACACTGGATTCTAATGCCACGATGCTTAGACCAAGGTTTCAGGATGAACAATACCCAAAATACTGTACATATGTATTGTACATGGGCACTATTTATAATAATTATTAATATTTTAAGCATTTTGGTCCCTTTTTAGATTTTTATCCTAAATAATTCAGTTCGCATCTAATTTTTAGTATTCTCGTGCTGATAGTTTTAAACATATAAAACAACATTAACATGCATAAATAGCCAAATTATTAGAATAATTTGAGCCAACATTAAGTTTAGGATGATAAAATATTTTATATAATTACACCTTATCAGCTTTCCGAGAGATCTTGAAGCAATTTTTGCTTACCAAAATATTCTCAGATTGAACTATTGGACACGGTACACTACTATAGTGCTCAATGAGTACACTTCACATTGTGAGACTCCTTAGGTTCACACTCATTTGTCTTATGGAACTCTTTTATAAGTCCATAAACGATGCCTCATATATATGTTACGAAAATTACAGAAGGCGTATTGAACCATACAAGCTGAGGTTAATACATATTTGTATAATCCCTTCGTCATAAATATCTTGGAAGAGCAGAGACATAGATTATCACCGTCAAGTCTCTATATGCTCAATCTTAAACCTATCTCTAGATTCGTGTTTCAATAAACAATATCTGTAAACACTTTTGCGATATTGTTTATCTTATAGGAAATTCTTTCTCGGATATATTGCTTATGGCCATAAGACTTTATAAAATACAATCTTAGAGTATTTAATAGATTCTATATCTACACACACTGGACTCCATGAGCATCAAATCATACCCAATGACACCTAGCAGTTAGATTATGAAAGGTCTCTGATATGTGTAGAACTTAAGTATGATGGATCACTCACAAGCTCAAAGTGGTGCTTAGGTCAAGAGACCACGAATACTACTTAACTAAAAAAGATCCTCTATTCATGACTTTATGGGATGTTGATTGAAGGTCCTAATTGAGTATGTTAAGTACCCAGTCCTCACTGAATACTCGTATGTCTATACGAGCTTTCACTAAACTCATAAGTCTGCGAAGATTAACCATTTGGACCATCCAAATATAGGCATACACTGATCCATATTAACTAATATTTTCACGTATAGAGCCGCATCTATTAAAATAGATCAAAATCATAAAATTTGAGAAAATACTATTTCCTAGCACTAATTGCAACCTTTTGCAACTACATCATTACTAATATACTCTTGGGTCTTTGTTATATTTTAGACAAGATTCTAACATTTTAGATTTCGTTGACATTTATAACTTGCTAACTTTTAGCATTTATAACTCTCAGCATTGCTAACTTTTAGCACTGGTCAAAACTTTTTTGAACCAAATATAAACTCCTTCAAATCATGCAGTTTCTGAAATGTTACAAGCATCTAACTATATATATAAATTAATATTAACGATTTTATTCGAAATATTTGTTGTATAAATATTAAACAATTAATATTTATACAATATTGGAATGGCACTTAAGCATCATTTCTAACACAATTGTACCGTCAAGATTGAACTTATTTTTGGTAAACCCAATTGCAACTAACGAGATTCTTGTTTGGTGGAAGAGGCTGAAGAGACCAAGTATTGTTGACTTTGAGAGCATTGCGTTCTTGTTCTATTACATGTTGTATTTTAGGTCTTGGGCAGCTTTTGCATAAGAGGTGGATTCTTTTATAGCTGAAATAGAGGTGGCAAATGCTCAATGTATAGGTAAGAGTCTACCATAAGTAATAGCATGGGATAAAGGATGAGAAATACCTTTGTTATCAATCAACACCGAGTGAGATAAAGGAAGAGATTGAAACATCAATGACACTTCAACATGATATTGTTAGAGATAGTTGGGTACATGGGTGGTTCTTTAAAGTCATGTTTGGAGTGAAAGTATAGGGTGGAGATGCATTGAGGGAGGAGTTGGTGAATTATGGAAAGTGAGGATTCATCAAGCTTGGTTTCAATATTAGTTAATTGAGGTATTGGAGATTTGGGTAGAACATCATTCAGAGGATAAGTCTGGGGCTCTTGATCCTGTTGTATTAGATGCTCAAAACTAGTCCATATATCATCGTAATTAACGGATGGTGTCAGAGAAAGCATGGGTGGAATGGTGTGAGGGGAAGTGAGAGAGGAAAAAATGTGCTCATGAAAAAGTACATTATGAGAGATGACAATTTTTTCTGTCTCTAAGTCATAGACCTGATATCCTTTGGTGCTATATAGATAGCCAAAGAATAGACAACAAATAGAACAAGCATTAAATTTACAGGGCTAAGATGATGTGTGGAGGTGGAGGCAAAACATAAGCATTCAAAAACTCCAATGCTTATAAGTAGGTGGTTTATGAAAAAGTACTTCATATGGTATTTTACCTTTAAGCACCGGGGTGGTTGTGCAATTAATGAGGTAAATGGCTATGAAAATAGTATCTTTCTAAAATTATTTTAAAAGATTAGCTTGAAAAAGTAAGGCTCGGGCTATATTAAGGAGATAACAATGTTTGCGGTTGATGACCCCATTTTGTTGTAGGGGGTAGAAACACAACTAGTATGGCGAAATATTTTTTTATTTGAAAAAACTTACACAATATCAAATTCCAGTCTATTATCATTGCGGGATCGACTTATTCTAATCTAGGATTCTTGGGGTAACTAAAACTAAGTTCATTCAATATGCTCTTGCCTATGCAGGATCAAGCAATTCATTGCTTTAACTTTTTTACTCGGCCTGGAACTAAGGGCTCTAGGTCAAATGCAATTGGTCTTTCAATCTTTGTTTCAACTGGTAAGCGAAGGAGGCAAAGACAAAGAAAATGAGAGAACGACTTTTAGGGACTGATCTTCTTATCACCGAGGAGGAGATGGCTCATTGCTTTTAATCTTGAACAATAAAAGATAAATCTTGTTCACCGGGGGTAAAGGCTCAATGAGCAAGATTTGTCTGTGGTTTGTCATATAGGCTTCATCAAGTCCCATGAGAAACTTTATGGTTTGCTGCATTTATTGATACTTCTGTAACTTCATTGTTGTGTCACCATCGCAAGGTAGAAGAGGATATAATGCATCCCGTTTATATTGAGCATAATAGAGCATAAATGGAACACTTTTATTAATACAACAAACTCAAAACTTACAATACAAATTTTAGAAACTCTCACTCTTTCTCACTTACAACACAACACTCACATCGCAACACTCACACATTCTTTGTTGACCTTATTATTTGCTCAACTCTCTAACACTCTAAACTCTCAACAATTGATCAAATACTTGACCAATTCTTTATTCTTAACTTGCTTGCTTGCAAAACCAAATTGGGGGGTTGGGTGTATTTATACTTAGTTCAATAAACCAAAACCACATAAATAAATATATTGTAAAAATTTATTAATCACATAAGTTTATAATACTTATCTCTTTAATTATTAATTTCAAAATATCTTACATAATTTAGAAACTTTAAGAATTAGACTTGTAAATATTTGGGTTTAATCTTGAGCATGGTATTGTAATTAACTTCATTTGGTGTTGTAATTTTAACACTCCCCCTCAACACCAACTTCTGTTCTTCTAACCACATTGAGTTGTCTTCAAAACTTTTCGAACTTATCAACACCTAAGCTTTTTGTAAACAAATCAGCCACTTGATCTTTGGTCTTAACATACAGCAACTCAATTTCTTATTGCAGAACTTTCTATAAAGTGATAATACACATCCGCATGCTTTGTTCTTGCATGAAAAACTTAATTTTCTGCCAAATAGATTGTTGACCGATTATCACAATATATTGACACTTTATAATCTGTTGGCTAATGTAAATCCTCCATCAACTGCATCAACTATGTACTTTCGTGAGCTGACATGGCTGCTGCTCTGTACTCAGCTTCAGTAGTTGATAATAATGCAGTCAGTTAACTTTTACTGCACCAAGAGACTGTTCTTGAACCAATCTTGAAAACATACCTAATGGTCGAATGTCGTCTGTCATGATTTCCATCATAGTCAGCATCACAATAGCCAATTATTTTACAATCTTAATCTTTCTTATAAGAAAGACCATAGTCAATTGTGCCTCTCACATATCTCAATATCCATCGAACTGCTTTTAAGTGAGGTTTATTTGAATTTTGCATATATCGACTTATTACTCCAACTGCATAAAAAATATCTGGTCGAGTCAATGTCAAATAGATGAGACTTCATACTAGTTATCGATACATAATTATATCTTCTAAATCCTTTTCGTCATAACCGCACAACTTGGCATTGACTTATAGCGCTGTTGAGATAAGCTTGTATTCTAGTATCCCAAACTTCTGCAATAAATCTTTGGCATATTTTTGTTGTCCTAGGAAAATCCCTTCTACTGTCCGAGTGACTTCGAGCTTAAGAAAATGCTTAAGTTGTCCAAGCTCTTGAATTTAGAAGCAAACCACCAAATTCTCTCTTGTTCGATGAATCTCTTCTTCATCATCTCCAGTGATAATTAAGTCATCCATATATACCAGCACAATTGCAAGTTTCTTTTCATTAGCTTTGACGAACAGGCTAGAATCAGTTGGTGCTACAGAGTAACCACCATGCGTTAGAAATTCTCCAATTTTACCATACTACGCCCTCGGAGCTTGCTTTAATCCATACAATTCCTTTCTTAATTTACACATATAATTAGGATGAAATTTACTTTCAAATCCCATTGGTTGGATCATGTAGATCTCCCAATCTAACTCTTAGTGTAGAAAAGCATTTTTTACGTCCATTTGTCATAATATCCAACCTTTGCTAGCTGCCAATGTAAGTAGAACTCGTACTGTAGTGATATTGGCTATTGGACTAAACGTTTCATCATAGTCTAGTCTATACTGTTGAGAAAATCCTCGAGCTACCAACCGAGCTTTATATCTCTCTACCGATCTATCAGGACATCTTTTGATCTTATACACTCACTTATAAAATATAGGTTTCACATCGTTTGACTTTGGCACTAAATCTTAAGTTTGATTTTGCTCCAACACTATGATTTCTTCTTCCATAGATTTAATCCATTCAGAGATATGTGATGCTTCTTCAAAAGTCTCAGGCTCCTTAACATTTTTCTTTTTTTACCACAACTATATTAGTATATTTGAGATTAGGTTTTCGTATTCTTATTGACCTTTGAGGATGAGATTGAAGGGTTACAGGTCCTGCTCCTTCATATTTGGCCTCCGTTGTTGGTTGTTGATAGATGCCAGTTTGCCAAGGACTTTGAGTTGTCTCTTGTTCGGTGTTATCATCATTGCTTCCATCATCAAGTTCTTCTTGGCTTGGTCGAATTTTAGCAATTTGCTCATTTATCTTTTGTTGTAGTCGTTCTTCTATTTCTTTTGAATCTAGAAGCTCCTCTTTTGTGGCGACCACCATAAAGATGCTTCATCAAACATCACATTCCTTGGTGTGTAGCATCGCCCATTAGTAGGGTCACAACATTTCCATCATTTGAGCTGATTATCATATCCAACAAAGATACACATGATTGCCTTTTTGTCGAATTTGTTTCTCAGGTGACTTGGCACAAACACATAGCATATACAACCAAATACTCGAAAATAACTCACTGTAGGTTTCATATCCCACAACTTCTTAAAGGGTGATATGAACTCTAACCGTCTCATTGTTACTCCTAACAACGTTTCCACTAGCACCACAGTAACAGTGCCTACGTATTTGTTTATGTGAATTGTACACTAGAAAAGTTTTCAGGAAAGACTGGAGGGGTCATAATGGTCCCACTTAAAATTCAGACTCCTTAGGCAATATTAGCCCTTTTGATAGAACTTTTCTAAACATTCACCATTCATACAACTACACTAGGCTCTGATATTGGTACTGTATATTTGAACAATAATCGTATGAACAGTACTTTGACTACTATTCTACGCCCCGAATAACTTGGCTTTGATACCAATTGTTGAGTATAATGGAGTACAAATAGAACACTTTTATTAATACAACAAACTCAAAACTTGCAATACAAATTTTAGAAACTCTCACTCTTTCTCACCTACAACACAACACTCACAATTCAACACTCATACACTCTTTGTTGAGCTTATTATTTGCTCAACTCTCTAACACTCTAAACTCTCAACAATTGATCAAATACTTGATCAATTCTTTATTCTTAACTTGCTTGCTTGCAAAACCAAATGAGGGAGGGGAGTATTTATACTTAATTCAATAAACCAAAATCACACAAATAAAATATTGTAAAAATTTATTAACCAATTATTAACTCTAAAATATCTAACCTAATTTAGAAACTTCAAGTTAGGCTTGTAAATATTTGAGCTTAATCTTGAGTTTGGTGTTATAATTAACTTTATTTAGTGTTGTAATTTTAACAATTTATTCCATAAACTCTTCAATTTGGTAATATACTCGCAGATGCTCCTACCTTCATGTATACAATTTTGAATCTCTTGATCAACATGGAAGAGATGTACACTGTTGGTCTCTCAATTCATTCCAAAGTGCAAAAGAACTATCATTTTAAATTACGTTTTGTGCAATATTAGATGAGATGGTATTGAGAATCCATCCCTTGACAAGAAAGTTGCAACGAGTCCATTGTTTGATCTCCTCTACTAATTCAGAGAGCGGTTTTCTAATAGTACCATCGATGAAGCCATCTTTGTTTTTGGCAGTGAGTGCCATGAGCATGGCTTGACTCCAGACGGGATAGTTTTCTTGCGTCAATAATTGAGTTATAAGGACCAAACTTGGTTGGTCCAAATGATGGAGGTAGAGGGGGTTGCTTAGATCTTCATACTTGTTTGCTTAAAGTTTGGACTCCCCATAATTTTCTGGTGCTTTCTCGTCGTCTCTCGCCATGGAATCTGATGGTGAAAGGTATGACGGCTAGGTTTTAGTTGTTGTGTAGGATATGTCTTACTACTCTGATACCATAATAAGTTGGTTGTTAAAAAATATGTGTTCTTCCATTAAGTTGTAATAGAATTTATATACAAGAGAGAGATCATTCCAAATCTTAGAGTTCCTTTCTATTCTGTATCATATTACAAAGGAAAGAATCAAAATATTAACGTATATAAAAGTCAATGATTAATTATTCCTAGAATTTTGTATATCCTCCTTAACACTGGGTTTAAATGAATTTCCTAGGTCTTTGTATCATTCTTTTTAGGAAATTATTGGTGCAGATGTCTGTTATGGGCTAGGGTAGTTTTTTCAACATAATTATAGTTTGCCAAATCTAAACTCTAATTTTGTAGGTTTGATACTCAAAGTTACAGGGGCTGATAGCATTACTTAGTTAGACCTATTGCCTTGGCTAATCGCTTTTTAAAATTATTACGAAGGTCTTAGCAGCAGATCGGTTTAGTCACATTTCACCTCATATTATCTCTCCAACAGGCGGCTTTCATTGGGGGTGATAAAATCATAGTTGCATTACCTTGGCTCGGAGGGGATTAATATGTTTGATAAGAAGATAAGTTGGGGTTAATATTGGCCTTGAGCTTGATATAGTTAAGGCCTTTGACACTTTAAATTGGGATTTCTTGATGCATGTTCTTCGTGCTTATAGTTTTCATGAAATCCTTATGGATTGGATTTTATCGATTCTTTGATCAGCCGAGCCTTCCATAGTGATCAATGGGACTTTGCATGAATTTTTCTCTTATAGTAAAGGCGTTCTTCAAGGCGGCCTATTGTCACCTTTTTTATTTTGTATGTTGAGGAGGTTCTTAGTAGGGGTTTTGTTGATTTACATGCTCTTCATTTGATTAAGCCGATTTCTTCTCAAAGAGGCTGTGCTCCTATTTCACACTTACTCTATGCAGAGGATGTTCTTTTGTTTTGCCGAGTGAATGCGGCTTCCATTGCTAATCTGATGGCTTTCATTGATTCTTATGGGGCAGGTTTAGGGCAACTTCTGGATGAGGAAAAGAGTTCTATTTTTCTAGGGAAATATATGCTCTTATTAATAGAGATAGAATTTTTCGGAGTTTGAGTTTCATGGAGGGTTAAATGCCTTTCAGCTACTCGGGGGTTCCTATGTAAGGATGTCTTGGCATCGATCAATCATCTTCTAAGCTACATGGGTGGACGGGGTTACAAATTCCCAAAATCTTTTAAGGTTCGTTTAGTAGAGTTGCTTCTATTGTGCTTTGAAAGTACAACGGTAAAAATTTTTGGTAAACACAATTTTTATTTTATAATTAATTAAATATTTATCAAGTATTTTACTTTCGCTTTATCATAATTATAACTTTAAAATAAGCAGCGACTCAAGTCCTAGGCAACTTAGGCAATCGCTAAGACCTTACCTAAAAGTAAGACTTCATCTTGATTCTATTAAAATTCTGTCACCTTAGAATTAAGGTCTTATCTTCAATTATTACCCTATTATAATTTTATTATATGTTAAAAATCAAATATCTCTTATTTGTAATATTAACTTAAATTAAATATTTATTAAGATTTATCTAATTATTCATTCCATTTTGATTCTGTTAAATTCTATCACCCTCGAATTAAGCCCTTGTCTTTAATTATTATCCTATTATAATTTTATTACATGCTAAAATTCAAATATCTTTTATTTGTAATAGTAACTAACTTAAATTAAATATTTATTAAGATTGAGCTAATTATTCATTACATTATTTAAAAATCAAAATTTTGTATTGATAACTTTACTTTGTAACATCTTCTATGTTTTTTCACCTTGAAGGTCATTTCTTTCTTTCAATCAAGTTATCTCTTAAGCATAATTTTCAAATTTTATTAAAACAATAAAGAAAGCATTAATTTGGAAAGAAAAAATTCAAAAAATTTTGTGTAGTTCAAATTTTACATAAAATTAATAAGAGTGGTGCTACACATACATAATTGAAATTAAAGTTTGTATCTCAAATAATGTGTTGGTGTCGATTACTTATTAGGTAGTTATTGACTTATTATTATTTTTATTAATATAATAATTATATAATACCAATCAATAATTGATACATCAGTTGCCACATCACTTTAAATATAAACTTTATATTTCAACTATATATATAACATTATTCAATTAATAATATTATAAATTAAAAAATATATATTTAAAGGAAGTTTAAATACACAAATCAAATTAACATTTTGCATCTAAGAAAAAGACTAATTTTAACGTAAAATATTAATCATGAAATTTTAATTAAGTTTTTAAAAAAAGTTTTAAAAAATTAATTTTTAACTTCATTTAAAGTCTTTAATTGTTTAGTGTCAGGATTATTTAAAACTATAACATTATCACCTTCATATCAAACCGGTGCCTCCATATCAAACAGATTCTAAATCTTTTGAAATTTTCCTCCAAAGAAATCAAATGTTCTCGGAAACACTGAATGCGTTTATGCATATACTATTCCATGATGAAGTGCATTGTGATATACTGTTCCCGAGTCTATTATAACAGGATAAATTTGAGTTAAAATTAGAGTTCTTAATATGATACTATAAGTAAATATATGTATTTTTAAAGCATATTCCATCTTGACATATATGAGCATTTGATAGTTTGTATTTGATGTTTAATCTAATTCTTGATGCTCCATGAAATTTTTAGAGGTCTTTTCATAGTATTATGTAGGGATTAAACCTTCTTGAATACAATTATGATTGGCTCCTGAGTCTATTAAAACTATTGTTTGAATTTTAAAATTATTATCAACAACTAAAGTTATCAAACAAAACCATGTTCGAAATTCTATTTTTGTTATCGAATTTATACAGTTGTTGCCTTGTGTTTGAGGTGTAGAAGGGTGAGGAGTATGTTGATATATAGTTTGAATATTTAACATATCTGTTTTAAGCATTATGTTTTTTTTATTAAAGTTGTTCTATATGAACTTGAATATTTCTTATTTTTTCTTGTAAATTTTAAATTGTCACTATTTTTAGAGTTTTTTTTCAAAAATGTTCTTCAAGAAAGTACTTAATCGCCATCCATGAGATAATCACAATGCACTTCGTCATGGAACAGTATATACCTAAAAACATTCGGTGTTTTCGGGAACTTTCAAAGGATTTAGAATTTGTTTGATATGGAGGCACCCGTTTGATATGAAGGTGCTAATGCTATAGTTTGAATAATTCCGAGTCTAAACAATTAAAGACTTTAAATGAAGTTAAAATGAAGTTTGTTTTTTTTTTTTACCTTTTTAAAAAATTAATTAAAATTTCACGATAAATATTTTACATTAAAGTTAGTCTTTTTCTTATACGTAAAATGTAAATTTGTTTTGTATATTTAAATTTGTTTAAATATATATAATAATTTGTAATATTATTAATTAAGTAATGTTATATATATAGTTAGAATATAAAATGTATATTTAAAGTAATGTGGCAACTAATGTGTAACTGGTATTATATAATTATTATATTAATAAAAAAATAAAAAGTCAATAATTACCTTATAAATGGTCATCACCAATACATCATTTGAAATATGTAGCTCACAATATAATGTTGTTGTGTGTGTGTAAAATAATATTTAAGGTTTTTAATAAAGTACTCCTAATTTGTAAAATAATATTGAAATATTATTGAGTTTTGAATTCAAGTAAACCCTCCCCTACTTAAGCGGAAGTTTTATTATAACACAACCCATCTTCATGGACGAGACATCCTCTCTCCTGTTGTAATAATGTAACCCATATTAGATAACAGTTTTAATTGTTCTTGTATCTTCATTTATTGATTATTGTAAATAAACGAGATTGTAATATAGTCATGCACATAATATAACTTATTTATATCTTCTATATATACATATAAGATTATTAAACGTAATACAATATATTATTGGATACAACATAATACAATATATAATACAAAATACTAGAAATAATACAGTTAACATAATTATATAAGATAGAAAAATTATCACTATCAATCTAATTTTGCTTTATATATATAACTCTTTTTCTTTGAGTTTTTTTATTTTATAAATTACCCATTATCTCTTTATGGAATTTTAAATAAGAAAATGATACTAAAACATTATCAATTACCCTTTAAAAGTATGTAATGAAAAATTTTAAAATATAAAATTGTATATATATTTAAATATAAACTTAGATTATAATAGGGTTTTCCCTACATAACACACTGCACCAAACTTGTCCTAAGTGAATAGTATGAATAACGTTCATGCAATATGACGATTTGGTATCAAGTATCTTGTGTAATTAGGGAACTGATCAATTTTGTAATAGAACTTCATAAACAAGTTGAAACTATTATCTGGGGGAAACAAACACCCGGCTTTTAATTATCAACAAAATCGTGCAGTTTACTCATAACAGCTAAACAAATTATTTGTACAAAATTTTTATATAAATTATCTTATATAACCAATTTCATCTCGGTTTTTATTTTAATTTATCCATTAAATCTTTTAATTTTTTAAAATATTTAATTAAATTCTTTTAAGATGTATATGATCATTTTTAGAAGTGAAAATAGAAACAAAACTGACGTAATTGAATTTTTTCTATAAAAAAAATCAGATATCTAATGAGTTAATCAAGATAAAAATATGGACTAACTTGATAATTTATATATATAAACTGATGTGGTATATAAATATAGATTCACATAATTTATTTATTAATTTTTATGTTGCACTCAACAAATGTTTATATATCACATTAATTTATATAAAAAATTTAAAAAAATATATATATAGAATTATTTTAAAAGAATAATATTATACTTTTAAAATATTATTTTAAAAATTTTATATTTTAATATGTCAAATAATTATTGAGTGATAAAATAATATATTAAATAATTTAAATTTTATATTATTTTTATTATTATTTAATAATATTTAATACATTAATTTAAAATAATAAATTTAAAAAGTGTCGTAGTATTTTTTCAAAAATAATCTCGCAATTCCTTGCTTTCTTTTCTTTGGAATCGTAGGAAAAGGTTAGAAAAATGAAGTCAAAATAAGAAAACAAATACTCGAGTCCCTCTCCCTCGCTTTGATCATGATGATGCAAAGATAAAAGGCATTATTTTGGACGTGGACCTGATGCAATATTCCACGCGTTGTTAGAAAATAACAAACAGTTAAGAATACGTGTTACCCATAATTGACGGTAGGCCTGCAATGACCAAGAATTCAATTTATGGAAACTGGTTCGGTTTCCATAATTTCCACGTATTATCTTCCAAGTTCACACTTCATATTCTTATAATTAATATTCAAAGATTATACAATGGTATTTTTAAACAATAAATTTTGATGTATTTGTGTTAATAGTTTAATAATAAAAAATTAACAATATATTTGTCTTATTTTAAATTTAAATTCCCTCCCATGTTAAAAAAAGAACAACTTTTGACAATTGATATGTAACAAAATATTAATAATGCCCAGTATTAATGATAATGATTATTAAATTAACATTCAATGTTCAGAATATGATATTAATGTGGAATTTTTTTATATTAATTATGAGTTTATATTAATTGAATTTTTTGTTTTATAAAAAAAAAGGTTAATAGGTAGTTCATTAATTAATCAATACAATATATTTAATAATCACTCTTAAATTGCGCCGTTACATTTTTTTGTGTAAAAACTCAGTTGAGTGATAATTGTAGACTTTTGAATTTTATTGAAGTTCGTTATGAAAAAATTCAATGTAAAATTTTAATTTTGTGTATAAAAATTAGATACCCTTTTTAACTTAGACTCAATTTTTAAAAATAATACGTTCTTTTCTATCAAGAGTCATTAATTATCAATCTAAATCACAAAAAAAAAAAATTAATTTTCAATCTAAATCACAAAAAAAAAATTAATTTTTAATCTATTGTTGCAATCAATCAATCAACATTAACAAATTAAATAGGTACATTTTTTATAATTTATTTTTTAATTATCTTGTCTTTTTATTTATATATAATGTTAATTTATAATTATTAAATTTTATAATATTATAAATATTGATTGAATTAAATATCCAACAATTAAACCCTAAAAATTTCACATTAAAAATATAATGTCATTTTGAATAATATTATTTTTCTTTTTTGGGCCTACCGATATATTTGTCGCTAAAAGATGGAGTCATTGAGAATGACACCTTCGTGTAAGGGAAAAAAAGTCTTCATTGTATTATAATAATAATTATTATTATTATCAACAGAAGAAAAGAGATTGTTCTCTTTATAAATATTGATTGAATTAAATATCCAACAATTAAACCCTAAAAATTTCACATTAAAAATATAATGTCATTTTGAATAATATTATTTTTCTTTTTTGGGCCTACCGATATATTTGTCGCTAAAAGATAGAGTCATTGAGAATGACACCTTCGTGTAAGGGAAAAAAAGTCTTCATTGTATTATAATAATAATTATTATTATTATCAACAGAAGAAAAGAGATTGTTCTCTTTATAAATATTGATTGAATTAAATATCCAACAATTAAACCCTAAAAATTTCACATTAAAAATATAATGTCATTTTGAATAATATTATTTTTCTTTTTTGGGCCTACCGATATATTTGTCGCTAAAAGATGGAGTCATTGAGAATGACACCTTCGTGTAAGGGAAAAAAAGTCTTCATTGTATTATAATAATAATTATTATTATTATCAACAGAAGAAAAGAGATTGCCTATTGACTTACTAAAAAGATACATCGATGTGTTTGCATGGGTCAGTTAAATAGCCACACTGCATCTTCCATCCATACCTATAATAGAAAATCAAAGTAGAAGTTAAGACGCTCACAGCTGTTGAATTTCTAAAGCCAATCAAACATCCACTTGATTGGTCGATAAAGAAGAATAGTAGTCAGATCCACGTATGCATTAAATTTCGGTACAAGTATTAGATTGACTTGAATTTTGAATAAGTTGTAAGCAGTTAATTTTTAGAAATTTTTGAGGTTGATTATTAATTTAATATAATTTTTTTTTGGTCAAAATTAAATATTTTAAAATTTATCAATTAAATATATGTTGTGTTGACTATTTTATTTTTATTATAATTTTCATTATTTTTTATTTTTTTATAAATTAATTAAGAATATAACATTTTAAATAATTAATTTTTAATTAATTATAAAAAATTATTTATAATAATAACAATAATAATTTTAAAAAAATAATAATTTAAATTATAAAAAAAACTTGCTTGGCGCGCCTAACAAGCACTTAGGTTGATTTTTTTTAATAAATAAATTTAAAAAACAAAATTATTATTTAAAATAAAATAAAATAAATATTTATATATTAATTAAATATTATTTATAAATAAATTAAATATAAATTAAAAAATTAAAAATAATTTTTTTAAAAAAAAAAAATGCAAAGTCTTGAGCACATGCGTTGGGCGCACGCCTAAAGCATGCGCCCAGCAACGCTTTGCTTTAGGCGCATGCATTAAGCATAGGCTTAACGCATGCATTCAAAGCAAATTTTTTATTTTTTATATTTAAATATATAAACCAAACCAAATAAATATTTTCTCTTATTTTACCTCTCACAATATCATCATCCTCTCATTTTATTCTTAAACGAACTTCTAAGAAAAATCTTAGATCTGTTGTCAATTTTGAAGATATTTTTTAATACAATGATTTAAAGATTTAGAAAAATAACTGAAGTTGAAAACTAGTAAGTTTTTATTTGTTTTAATTAATTTAATTAATAGTTGAAACCCAGCAAACTCACAACGTCCTCTTGTTTTATTGCTGGGCCATGGCTACACATGCAGTTGTTGTTGGCTACCACATTGTGCGTACACCAGTTGCAACAAGGCGCTCATATGCCATGTTGCGCTCATGCGCAACAGGCATGAGCACCGGTCGTAACAAGGCGCTCATGCGCACCACCACCAAATTTAATTAGTTTATATATATATATATATAAATAGTTATATATTTAGTTTTATTTTTAATTTAGTTGTATATAATTAAATTAAAATTACATTGTATTTTTTTAGGTGCTGTTAATCAAATTTTAACCATTATATATTTTGGGGAAAGATGAGAGAGCTGTAGCGATGATTTTGAAAGATACATTGGATATCAAAATATGCACATGGTTGTTTCGAAAAATATTAGATACAAAGCGTTGTTGAGAAGAATTTTTCATTTTGTAGGAGTTGATCAGGTGCATTATAAAGTAACTCTGAAATTTGAGGTTCCTTCAAGTACCATAAAGTTGAGACCCATTCCACTTGAAAATGACAATGATATAATATTGTGGTTGAGCTTATAGAATAATATAGCTGCACCTCTTTGTGTAACAGTAGATGCTTGAGGACTGAATATAATGCAGAAGCACCGATGGAGCAAAAAGAAGGTTATGCTAAGTAATTCACATCGGCAACTCCTGTGTATATTCTAAATTCTCCAAAAGATTATCATTATTCTTTTCGATGTTCAAAGAATAACGAGGCTACACATATTATAATAGTCAGATATATAGAGATGTTGGCGTTGATTTTGGCTATGATATTGGTAAAGATGTTGGATATAATGTAAGTAATAAGGAAAAAAATGAGGAACGTTATGAGAATGATAATCATGGTTGAAATGATGATGATTATGAAGAGAATAAGGATGTAAATGATGATGCCGGTGATGATGATGAGGTGATAATGATGATGATGATAATAATGATTATGGTAGAAAAGAAAGGGTTAAGGTAGAAAATCCATTTCAGTTTCAACCTAAAATACCACCATTTGACTTAAATGTATCAGAAAAAATATCTTGTACTGGGATTGGTGATGTATTTGTAGAAAAATTGTATAACAACAAAGATGAAATTCATGAAGCTATAAGTATGGTTGCACTGAAGGGAAAATGGAGCTTTCGAGTTTACAAATCCACCAAAGATCATTTCGAGCTTTCGAGTTTACAAATCCACCAAAGATCATTTCGAGCTTTCGAGTTTACAAATCTACCAAAGATCATTTCGAGTTGAAATGCAATGATGATAACTGCAAGTAAAGATTACGAGCAGTGTCGACAGAAGAGAGACATTTTTTTTATTGTTAGGTGAGTAGATACAGAGCACACTTTTGTTTTAAGTCAATTATGAGATGGTCACGGGTAAGCTAAGAGCCGAATTATTGCTAAAGTAATAAAAAATAAGTTTACATCGATCAATAGAAACTATAGGCCGAAAGACATTCAAGCAGACATATGCGAAGAATTCGGTGTTCAGATAACGTATACTACATCTTGGTGCAGTAGGGAGCGTGCATTAAGATTGATAAGAAGTGCTCAAGAGGATTCGTTCAGATTGCTTCCTGTATACGGCTATGTGTTACAACAAAATAACCCGGGTACTGTTACTCATTTGGAAACTGACGTGGATAATCATTTCAAGTATTTCTTTATGACGTTAGGACCCTGCATCAGACTTTTTAATTCATCAATCTGACCGGTGATTGTAATGAATAGAACATTTTTGAAAGGTTCCTATCTTGGTACAATGTTTGTGGCTGTTTGTAACGATGGAAACAATCAAAATTTTCCATTGGCTTGGGGAATTGTTGACTCAGGAAATGATACTTCTTGGGAGTGGTTTATAGTTAATTTGCGAGGAGTTATTGCAGATCATCAGAATCTTGTCTCCATATCTGATCGACATGCCAATATTGAGAGGGCTATATGGGGTGTGTTTCCTCATGCATATCATAGGTTCTGCATCTATCATTTGAAAGGAAATTTGATGACAAAATACAAGTTACCATCAGATAAGTCTAAAAAAGGGATATACTTATTTGCCTACTTCACTACTGCTAAGGTTTATCGTGTCCCTAATTTTTAATACAATTAAATAAGGTGTGACAAATGAGATATGATGTAACAAAGTATTTGAAGGAAGATATTGGTACGGTGAGATGGGCACGATCATCTGGTGCTTTCAAAAGGTATGACATTATGATTACTAATATCCTGAGAGCATTAATGTAGTTGCAAAAGAAACAAGAAAGCTTCCGGTGACTAATTTGGTGAAGTGGATACGGGAGCTAACGCAATTATGATTTTACCATAAATGATTAGCAGCATAAAATATAATGAATATCTTGACGAACTGCGCACATCATAAAGTCATGGAACATAACGATGACTTAAGTTGAATAACAATTTCTCCTGTTGATGATTTACGATTTGTAGTTATGGATAGTGGAGAAAACTGAATAGTAGACATTGGCGAAAGAATATGCAGCTGTCAAAAGTTTGATTATCCACAACTGCCTTATTCTCATGCACTCGCCATATGCAGATACATTAGATTATCGAATGAGAGTCTTTGTTTGACTTATTACACATCTGAGACTTTATTTCGTGCCTATAGCAAGCCAGTACTTTCGATTGGTCAAGTCAGATTGGATAGTCCAAGAGTATTTGAAAAGTATGGACATTCAGTCTCCGATAGCATATCGTCAGTCAGGCAGACGTCGGATGAATCAGATTCTATCTCAAGGAGAAGAACCATAAAAAAATATATATAGTCATTGAAGATAACATAGACATAACTGACAAATATATCGAAACCCTGTACCTTTACAGAGCAGGTAATGTATATTCGTTTATAAAATCTACCTTATTGATATTTAATTATGTATAATATAAGGCTAATATTTAAAATTTTTTTTTGTTTCAGACAGATCTTAAAAATTATGGGAAAAAGCTATACCATGAGACTTAATTATGTGTAAGAGTTGAGTTTCGTCACTTCTGTACACTTATTTTATAATGCACTTGTTTTATAATGCACTTGTACTTATACTTTGCATTACATACTTACTTATTTTGTCATGCACTTGTACTTTATGTTATATACTTACTTATTTTATTTTAATGCATTTGTCTTTAGTATTAATGTTAATAATTTTTACGAAATTTCAGAAGAATCTCTTCTATAATATGGACGATTCCAAACCTGTCATATTGAATAAACACGCTTCTATCAAACTACAAAATTACTTTCGCACATATACACCCAAATCAACGGCCATAATTAATTATAGTATATTAATTATACACCCAAAACAATGCATGTAAAAATATTATAATAGTAAATATCTATGAAGCAACGGTCCACAAATTAACGGCCATCTTCTGTCTATAAAAGGTACTAATGTCAGGAAATGAGTCAAATGACCGACCTAACATAAGATATTCAATATACATACAGATGAAGACGCTACAGTCCCTACTCTCGACCTCTTGTTGCGGTACATTTTCCCAGATACGAGTCACCGACCAAAGGAACAAATTTGAGCTTTGTATGCCCCTCAAACTATAAAATCTACATCTCTGAAGGTACAAAGGCATTGCAACACGTAGAGGCTCTATAAATTTCATGATGGACTCATCTGAATGACCGTTCACGCTGGAATCATAAAGAACGATTGCAAATCGAACAAGGTCGAGTTGCACTGTAATTAAATGTTTTTGATTGATATTCAGAGAGATATATACCTACAAAAATAATTATGATATTATTTTTAACTTAATGTTGTTACATGCACAGTAAAAAGTCATTATTGTTCTTAAAAAATACCTCATTAACCAATGCCCACGGTTTAGCACCAAATAACTCGGTCTTTGTTTCGAGTGCATAGGCCAACAACATTTCGAGCCATTCATCATTGTCTGGAGGATTGACAGTGAAGGATGTTTACCATATTTGTCGAATGTACTCTTAAACACAAATAAAAGATACTCATTAAACTCGATAGTAGTTAATATATACAATGGTATGATAATGTTATATGCACAATAAACAAGTAATATATAGCTCACGTAAAAATATGCATTTACAGTTTTGTAATCTTATAAGTACATGTCAGAAAATATTTTTTAACGCAAATGCAAAATCTTTAAATATTCATTTATGTGCTGCAAAATAAAGAATATATAAAAGTTTTGATACTATTAGACAACTCACAAAACAAAAAAATTAAAAACAAGTCCTCACGGAATCTTCAAGCTAGTTTTGTAGTAGCTCATTAAACCATGTGTAGTTCGGATCGAGTCCGTCAAAACGAACCTGTTGTGTTGGGTCATTATTTTTTATCCAATCCAGAAGCTCAGCACATTTAACTTGATCAATAGGAATCAACTACTCATTTACGTCAATTATAGGTGCTACTTGTAATTCTATAAGTTTCTTCTTTACGAAATTTTTTAACGGATTAGTATATAGACTGACTTGGACTGCTGCTTTCTTGTGAAGGCGCCTATACCTACTTATATTTTTACCCAATGGAATAGATATAATTTTTATGCTTGCAAGGCTATTAGCTACAAGAGCAATTAGCTGATGGTGAGACTTGCTGGCAGGAGCAAATGTCTGAAAGTCAACAACCATGAATTCGGTACCCTATAAAATCAAACAATACTAGTTAATGTATTGACTTTTTAAACTTTGTACCTAATATAATTTAGGTTTAAAGCGTACCATACTCTGCCCTGCATCCTCAGAGATCTTGGCTGGCTTAAACTGTTGCACCAAGTGAGATATCTGATGCAAGATATTTTCTTCAGCCTTATCAATCTTACCCGAAAGCTCTGAGTTAGCCTTATCAATCCTGATAAATATCTTTTTTTTTTTAAGATCATCCATCCTCTTCTTTAGGATATGATACTGTGATGTTGACGTGCCAGACTAAAACTATACATAAGTTATTATAATCAATTTTCACAAGTTAATACTAATCAGCAACATAAGTAATTATAATTCAAGGAAAAAAATAAATTATTATACTATTGATTCAGTCGCTGGCGAGGCTTCAAATTCATGGTCAAGTTACAGATCATCGGTGAATTGAGTGTTCGGGATATCAACTGTCTCCAATTTAAGACTCTATCCCCATTTTTTTTGATGGAATGAGAAATTTTACTGCCGCGCAATAGTCTGCAGTCTTCTTATGTTTGAGGGGTACCAACTTCCTATAAACCTCCAAAGCCTTTATAATATTTTAGATTTATTAATCATTATTAGAAAATATAAAACAAATTATAAGAAAATTATATCTATTTTTTGTTGAACATAAAAGCATACCCCAACACCATCGAAGAGGACATCTACGACGTTTTGGTATAATAAGGTGCTCGTATCAGACCAATTTAGAATACGAGAAAAATAGTCTCCATTCCTATCGGCAAACAGTTCCCCACACCACGGGATTATCTTGTAGATCCACACCTGATGTGATAATAAATTTAAAAATTATAATGTCAACAAAAGAAAATTTTCTCTATCCTAATATGATAATGAATCAAAAAAATAGAATTACTCACTAAGAATACGTGATTAAATGAGTATAAGTTGTATAATTCCTTATCCCCAACGTTCAATTTTTTGACATTCACTAACTTTTTAATTAGAGCCGTGCATAAACTATTGTACAGAACAGTTCATGCAATCATGCTTCAAGGATAAATATTAAACTCATCTAAATTATCTACGAGACAAAGTACAAAATATTGTATGATTCTATTCCGATCATGTGGCATTAACAATTATGAAATACATAAAAAGACATATTTTTATTACATCTACATTATCGTCAAATGTAACGCTCATGAATCACGGATCCAGATCATTGTAAGTCAACTCATTTCTACCCAAAAAATATTTATGGCATAGTCTATCACCTAACTCACTTATTACAGGATAATCCCTCATCCTCAAATCAGTAATTAAATAAAATTCTTGACGAGAGAATCTAATACGTCTTTTGCCTATATAGAACCATAATTCTTCATATAAAATTTTGGTATGTACACGTCTTAATAACATCCTATATGCTAAAATACTTGAGAATGGAATATCTGATACATCAAAAAAACCATAAAACCATGTGGTTCTAAATATTTCTACTTGCCTCGAAGTCAATTTATTTTTTATATTTCGTATAACCCATAACTTCAAGTAAGTATGTACGTTCGCTCGGTAGAAATATTTTTCGACAATTACGTATTATTTTGAGACATTTTCCTTCTTGAAAAAATTAAAAAAATTATTAATATTGACAAAATAATAGTTAACATATAACTAGCTATTAAATCAAATTTTTTAATTACAACTAATAATCTAATATTGACAAAATAAATTTTTATTTATATAATTATTAAATAATTTAAATTATTAAATTAAATAATTATAAATAAACATAAACATTAATTAATTTTAAAAAACATTGGCCTAAATTAATTTTTAAAAAAATTGGCCATGTGGCAGATGGCGATCGGCCGTTTGGCATGCACTTAACATAGTTGGCGCGGGCCAAGCTATCTGACATGCGCCTGATGGCGTAGAATGCGCCAACAGCATTAGGTGCGCACCAAGCGGCATACGCCTAACTCAATGGCGCGTGCGTCTACTCACCCACTGCCAGCAGCGCGTAGACGTACGTGTCGGCATGTCTCAGGCAAAAAAATGTTGGAATCTACCATTTTAGGCCATTTTAATTTCACACACATGTTCAACTTATTTTTTATACTACATCTACACATTTATAAACATTTCTAACAATTAAATATAAAAATACTCAAAATCATAAAAATTAAATTTTAAAAATATACTTATCAATTTTCTCCCATTTTTTCTAACTCTACACTAATCAAATATATCTTCAATCTTTAAAATATTTTGAGTTCAAATTTATGAGTGAAACCGTGAGATAGATTTTGTGTGTGTTAACTGTGAGAGGGAGAGAGGGAGAGAGAGAGAAGTAGTTAGTGTGATTTGAGAAAATTTTGTTTATTTTATTTTAATTTAGAATAAGGGTAATATAATAAAAAAAATATTTAGTTAGTATTATTTAAGTTTTTTTGACTCGGCCAAATAACTTAAACAATTTCAAATTGGGTCAACTTAAAAAATTTCTCATTATTTTTCAACCATTCCAACATTGTCCAATATTTTTATCATTAAGTTTATGTGCACGAAGAATTTGTTTTTCAACCATTCCCACATTGTCCAATATTTTGATCATTAAGTTTATGTGCATGAAGAATTTGTATATAAGAGGTGTAATGCTACACTTTTTTTAATAATATTTTAAATTAATATGTTAAGTAATTATTCAATAGTAAAATAGTATAATTTTAAAATTGTCTATTACACTTTTTCACTACTCAATAATTATTTAACATATCATTAAAATGTAAAATTTTAAAAATACTATTTAAAAAGTGTAGCATTATTCATATAAGATAATGCAAGTTTATTGTTTGGTTATTACAAAGTTTCAGGAGAGTTGAATTTATACTAGCCTTGTAAGGGGAAAAATTATAAAACCTAATATTACACCAAACAAAAAACAATCTAAAATTCTGTCCTAACCTATTCCATCAAAATATAACAATTTAGTATATACAACATTCCAAACACAATCCTACATGTTTTTTTTTATACAAAACCCCTACATTATTCTTAGTTCATATGACTGACTGATGACACATTAAGTATCAAATGCTGAATTTCATAACTAAAATTACAGTGAAAATTTGTCAATAAAGAGAACCAAAGAAAATGAAAAAAAGTATATTTCATTGCTCAATTAACAATAAAGAGAACCAAATAATAAAAAAAAAGCCTCTGGGGCTTTGCTTATTCCTTCATTGTGCCAATATACTCAATTTCTCAAATTCATAATCTTCAGTTTCAATTCAACGTGTGAAATTCAATTCTTTAACAAAAGTACAAAAATTGAGATTAAAAAAAAAAAGAGCCAACAAACTGAGATTCACCAAATAAGTTCATAATTGACTATCAACCACTTTACACCCTCTTTTTTTTTATAAAAAAAATAAAGAGTTTGTATAAATTAGTTTAAAACGGAGGGATAATTCTAAATAATAAAACATTCAAAAATACTTGGCACTTTGCCAAATTAAATAGTGTTAAAATTTAAGCTTAAAGTAAAGTGTGTCAATTTATACGCTATTTAATTGTTGGATCGATTAGAGTAACTAAAGTGGCAAAAATAAAAGGATGAAAATAATGTTACAATGTCACGAAACACTTTACACCCTCTTAATTGGTTAAAAATAAGATTGCACGTGAATTTCAAGTTGATCTACAGTCAAACGACGATCGAACAGGAAAAACTTATCAACTAAGGGTAAAAGAACAAAGAGATAGAGAGAATGGAGAAAACATGAGAATTTGATGGGGAAGCAAATGGGACTTATTTTGAAATTTTAGCAATTCAATAAAGGTATTTTAGGAATGGCATAAATTTCATTAAAAATTATAATGCTATCTGCAAAAGCACTACATATACTTATAGAGAAAAGCATATGCCTGGGAGCTTTAGTTATAAAGCTCGTCTAGTGCTTTTAAATGATAAAAGTATTTTTTTTAATTTTTTGCCAAACGCAGAAAAAAATTAGCTTTATTTATGAGAAAGTACTTTTCTTACAAAATAAGTACTAACACACCCTTAAACTCTCTAAGTTTAAATCAAAGTTATTGGCCATCACCCGTTCCCTTTTCTTCCTTTTTTATTTTTTTTTTCTCCGAAGCAAAATGGAGACTAGCTAATCCTATAAAGTCATAATTATAATTGCAAGATTATAACTATAGGGACATAATATTATTAGTTAATTTATAAGGGTTAAAATTATAATAAAGACCCAAATCAAATTCTAACGAACAGTGTTGATCAGATGTGGAAGATCTGATGGTGCCAGGCTTGCTGGAGCTAACGACGACGAATGGAACTCAATGGTATGATCGAAAAAGAAAGGGAAGCGAACATAAGCATTTTATTTTTCAGCAAATTAAAGTACAATGAATTAATTAACATGAGCTCTCTAACTGATGAGTTTATGCATTATTATAGTACTCCATTATTAAAGCAAGCTACTTGCAGCATGCAGCAGTGCCATTGCCATCCCTCTTTTACTGTATTTTCTCGAGGAATCGATCCAATTCCTCCCAATCCCACCAAGATTCAGTATTAGAAGCCATTGCCAAGTAACTATTTTGACTATTTTGAGTTGGCTGGCAGTTGTGCTCTCCAGAAGATGAATTCTCCGGCGAGCTTGTTCTCACTATGGCAGCCATTTGAACGTTCTCATGAGATGACTTTGTTGCCAGCAGATGATTATCACCACAGTGATGAGCTTGTTGAGCCCTTCGCTCGCTGATTGTCACTCCCGGTGCTGGACGCCGATCAAAGGCTCGCAAGCATTTTGATTTCTTGTAAATCCTGCACAAACTAAATTCTTGCCGTACCTGCAAATACATAATAATGGACATTTTATGATTAGGAATAGAACTATATATGAACTCGAACCTATCATTTAAGAATATTCGCTGTCGAATGAAGCAAATTAGCGACTGATTAAGAATTAAGAGGCAAAGTTCAAATTTGCATGCGAACGCCCGTAATATAGAAAAATCAGAACCATCTAAATGAAGGAATGGCAACAAATTGATATATGGTTTATAATATTTTCGTGGATTTTGTTTAAGAGTAAGGATTTTGAAAAGACAGATCTCTGACTACATTTAATGTATGGAAAATTAGACTGAGAAACTTGTGTGCAGAATTAATTCAGTCAAATTTGATCAAATTCTTGACATTTTAAGGAGTTCTAAAATTCAAGATATATATTTTTTAACGTGTTTAGCTTCAAGACAATCGTTTATTAACATGATCATGTATCAACTCCTAAACATTTTTGTGCTCTTAACTTAACCGAACATGACTCCATATTCAAAGTAGAAGTAATTAGAAAAAAAAAATTACCAATTTAGTTTTTGAAATTTAGTCGAGTTATTTAATTCTTATAAATTTTTTAAATAATTTGGTTAGTACGTACATGCTATTGAAAAAAAAAAAAAAGTGCATTTTTTAATGGTAATAAGAAAATTTTGATCAAATATAAAATTATTTACCATTATTAAACAATGCTATCCTTTACTGCCCTCAAAATGTATTTTTTTTGGACGTTATTTTTTCAATTGCAAAGACTAATCGTGATATTTAACAAAACATAAGAACTGATTGAATAATTCAAAAACAAAAAAAAAACTTTAAGAACTAAATAAAGTCAGGACAATTTTTTTTTTCTTAAAAAGACCCATAAAAATTAGGCTTATTCAAAGAAACTAAAACAATACTCATTTATCATCCCATCGGTTTTGAAATAAGTATAATTGGATCATTTTAAAATAAATGCCCACATAGAAGAATTTTATTGAATGGGTACATGACTGACATGGCATGTTGGTCCTACCTAAGTCCTAATGTTATATTTCAACCTTTAAATTAATTTAATTTCTTTTTTTTTTTAAAAAACCCTTGAATTAATTTGTCTCATGAAACAATAAATGGTCCTGGCTCTTTGGAGTTCTTAATATCTAAATTTAAACTTCACTAGTGTTTAATATCTACACTAAATTCGTAGAGAAGTACGGCAACAGAATAGATTAATATGATATTATACCCCTGATTGTATCAGATCTATTCATGGACAATTTATTTAGCTCTAATTTACTAAAATTAATGGCTACTGAAGAATCTAGTTAAGATTTAAGATCAAAGCTTATGATGATGATATATACCGAAAAATGTTCATACCACTGGAGTTGCACCACTAGATGTAGAGGCTCCTCCTTCAATGACTTTGTATTCATTCATTATCCACTCAGTTCTTCGTCCATTTGGAGCTCTTCCTCTATAAAAAACCATTGTTCTTTTTACTCCAACATAGCGATTTGATGAGAAAACAAAGCCAGGAGAGCCGGTAGCTTTCCAGTATCCAGCAGTCGTGGTCCGACTAGGTCTCCCTCCACGGGGTTCATTCTCTTGCCTTGGAATGAAGAAGAACCATTGTTCCGAGTCCCTATGGCACAGGTGTTCTGAAAATCCTGAAACCAAATAATATTTGCACAATTATTAGCAGCATGAAATGCTATGAGCGTAATTTGATCATAAAAAGTGCACGTATACGAGCTAGCCCTTATGGTGATTTTAATTAAACCCAATCGTTTACTCTTCCTGTTTGTATTGTTCCCTTTATTATAAGTCTGGTTTCTAGCTACCTGGATTTAGGTTATGATTAGGATTTTTTCGATGGATTTTTTGATTCCATTCATCTTCATGACTTAATATCAGGAGAAGTATAACTGTATTTATATTCTGAGAATTGATCCTCCTCGATGAAATCTATGGTTCTAAGAATCAAAGGCTTTCTTCAGAAAGGAAATTAAATCATAAAAATCGAGAGAACTTGAAAATATAGTAATCGATTCTTCCTCTATTTCGTGTGAGTATATATCAATATATATATATATATATATATATATATATAGAACGAAAGGAAGAATGTACGAAAGCAAACAAGTATCTTTAAGCCGAAAGTAAAATTGAGGTCGATGCACTTCCTGACATGTACGCATTTGATCAGTTCAGCCCCATTTTTTCAAGAACCCAGATGAGCTAAAAGCATCAAGAACCAATAATAATTAAAAACAAAAACATAAATACGAGATAAAGAGATGAAATTAAGATATTTACGTGGGAGATCCCATGGATTGTAGTCGTAAATATTAACGACTGGTATAATACGGTCCATGAGCCGGTTCAGGTCCTCTCTGTCACCTCCAAGTTTGTTACGCAGATAAAATGAAACAAGCTCTTCCTCTGTTGGGTAAAAACGAAACCCAGGTGGCTGAGCTTCTACCATTATTAATATCACGCTGATCTCTTAATTTCTATTTTAAAACAACCATAAATCTTGGCGTTTCTGTTCTAAGTTTTTTCTTTTATCTCATTAATGGTGGTGTATTTATATATACAGTGAGAGATGTGTTTAAATCTAGGAAGATATACAAGTGATATTAAAAAGTTAGACGAGTAGAGAAAAGAAGCGGAAAAAAAAGGCACAGAATGGGGAAATGAGAAAGAGAGACACACATGAGCTTACTTGGAAATTTCCACACGCTTGTGAAGAAGAAGAATCGGCATCCTCAATCGGGTTATTTATCCACTTGGAATCAGTCAATATGGCATTGCATCCTATTTTAATGACTAAAGGTTGCAATTTGATGTAATGAAACTTTATAAAATTTGATGTGGAGAGAATATCCCATCCTAACTAACCACAGATTTTAAGAAAAATATATAAATGATAACGAATTAAAGATTGGATTTTGTTATAAAAAAATTCTTTAAAAATGCAGATGCTGAAATTTGTATATCAGAAATATTATTATTTTAAAGTAATATTGAAGTTTTATATTCTAATGATATATCACTGTCATGCCATTTGAACATCACCCATTTTTTATGTCAAGTCTTTGTTCTACCGTTTCCATTCAATGTCCTTACGAAATTAAAAAAAAAATGGCTGTTCTTCTAAAGTTTTATTTTTTTTCTTAATTTTTTATTAAATATTAATATTTTTTAAAAATAATTGGTTACTTTTAAGAGAAAAATAATAACAAAAAAATATTAAGATTTATTTAAAAATCAAAATGAAAAATAATAAAATTACAAATAAACCACAGGGGCAATTTCCTTCTTTCTAAAAAAAAAACTTTAGTGTTCATAACAAACTTTGAAAAATTGCAGATTTTCAAACTAACTATAAATCAAGCCTTATGATAATACAGAAGGAACCTTTCTTTAAAAAAAAAAGAAAAGAATAAACATACTAAAAAATGGAAAAAGAAATTTACAAAAGAGGGTATCAATGCCTAAAACAAGATGTTACAAAAATGGCATACCTCACGAATCTTCAAATAAAGCCCTCTGTAGAGCTATTGAAGGGTTATTGATGCAGCACATGTTTTCCAAGTCTATCTTCGCTATAACTATATCTAGATGACTATAATTTTATAATTTTTTTAAAATCTTATTCCAGATTATATTATTAGTATTGCAATTATGTTTATTAGTTATATTTTAGATAGGATTAAGATACTTATTTTATTTAAGATTTTATCTTTTTGTAGACTATAAATACCGAAAGTTCTTGTAAATTGATCATTCAGAACTAATAAAAAAAAATTAGTAAAAAAATTTTCTCTTATTTTCTATGTTTTTGGTATTATTTAAAGAATCAACAAGCTTTTACCCTTTTGTTTTATAGGAGATTTTTGTTCTCGTTGAACCCATCTTAGGATAATTACGTTATCTTCTAATAGATGTGCCGCACCAACCAAACTCCCTACTTGACAATGTCTTTCGCCTGGATCAATCTGCCGAGACATGCCTTGAGTCCAAAAAGAGGAGCAGTGCCCTACCTCTACTTCGTGAAATAAGTAAAATAATGTTAAAAGTAGTGGTATTTCACTTTCGCCTTTTGGCTCTCATTTATTGTGATAACTATAGTTCTATGATTTATTTTTTAAAATCTTATTATAGATTACATTATCAGTATTGTGATTATGTTTATCAGTTAAATTTTATATAGGATTAAGATACTTATTTTATCTAGGACTTTATCCTTTTGTAGACTATAAATACTGCAAAGTTTTTGTAAATTGATCATTTAGAACTAATAAAAAAAAAATTTAATAGAGAAATTTTTCTCTTATTTTTTAAGTTATTGGTATTCTTTAAAGAATCAACGAATTTTTGAAGCATATGTTTTGATATTTCGAGTGAATTAGCAGATAATAAAAGATTCATTCTAGGATTGTTGTGCCAGTTATTCTACCAAGTAAATGAAAAACATGATCACCCAAAATAACAAAGTGAGCCGCTGTGGTATTTCCTTCTTCAAAATTCTAAGAATAATGAAAGGTTCCTTGTTCAAAAATAATAAACATTTTTGTTAAAATGTAAATGTTCAATATCAATCATCGTATTAATTTAATAAATATAAAAATATCATTAATTATAGCATAATATAAATTTACTGCTTTATACAGTACTATTTAACTATTTGAAACTATATTATACAGTGTTAATTTACTGTTTATACAGTGTATTTTACTATTTAATACTGTACAAACACAATTATTAGCTTTTTAAATAAAAAATTGTTATATCATTTTTAAAGTTAATTTATACTATTATAATTGTAATAGTATGGAGTTTTTGAACATTATTAGATAATAGATAATTTTTTGTAGTTAAAAAATCTATTAGGGGAATAAATGATAAAGTTTCTAAATTTTATTTTCAAAATAATGATAACAAACTAAGCCAAAACTTAGGCATAAAATTGAGTTGTGCTAATAATAAGATAAATATAAATATGTTCAAGTAGACATTTGAGTTAAGTGTCAATAATATTCCAAAAGACAAGAACAAAAAAAAAAAATACACATAGTGAGGACTATTGGAGAAAAAGTTTTGAAAACTTTCTAATAGTTGGTAAGTTATAACTATTAATATAGTTTTAATATTGTAGGTTACATATTATAAATTAATATTATCATATCATTTTTATATAGTGATTATAAAATTTAAATTAGTTATTAAACATGATTATAATATTTGGGAATTACAAAATGTATTTATAATATTGTGATTATTATGTGAGTATGATATTATTATTTGAGAGTTTTATTTATTAAGTTATTCTATGAGTTACAATATATTAATTTTTTTTTTAAATATTAGAATTAATTATAAGAGTTATAAAATATTTAAAATTATAATTAATATTGATATCAATACATTAACATTTATCTACCACTATAAAAAGGGTGCCCATCCTTTTTTAGAGAGTGTGTGAAAATAAAAAATAAAAAGAGGAGAAAATTGACTTTGGTGGTGTGTGTGAGAGTGAAGAAGGAGAAAGAAATTAAGAAGTATTTTATGTGTAAAATATAAACTAAGTATTTTTTATATTATATGTTGAACAATTATGACTATAGGGATTTGATGTTTTCTCTTGATGATTGTTCTGATCGAAGAATATCAATTGTATATGTCTTGGAGCCATATAGATTCATTATTACTAGTAAAAAGAAATAATTATTTAATTTTAAAATTATGTTTTCTAGCACGACTCTATTATGTTCAATGTCAATTTTTTTTACTCTCTGTTTATATTTAATTTTATATTTTATTTATTAATAATTTATGTCTCACAAATATGTGATAATATATGTTTTAACATATGACTAAAATAATATGTAAAATAAATTTATCCAACAAAGGCCTCTATAGTTATCTTAATTTGAAAATACCAAGTTTCAATAGGTTTAAGATTTTTCTTGCCTTTTTTTTTTACTTGTTTTTTTTTTCTTTTTTTTTTCGTGGTCTTTTTGTCTTTGATTTCTAAACACTATGGTGGCCAGTTTGATATTATTCTTTAGGTTTGCAATCACAATAGAATTCCCATTATATTTCTGCTCTCCCTTCGCTTATCTCTGCACCCATCTATATCCTTATTCACGAATTATGTGACTGTATTTTCTCTTCAACCTATTAAATCTTCATTAACTTGCAGTGAAAATATGGGTAAAATTAACTCAAATTAAAACTGAGAATTACTGTGATCATATATGACTGAGGTCGCTAGATCTTGAGAGAAAAGGCAGTTCTTTGTTGTAATTTTTCAGAAGACCTTTCAATGTACTTGAAACAACTGAAGACTAGGAAATTACTCAATAGTTTCTCGACTTCCCAAGTTATCAATATGTCGGCATAAAAAAGAAAAAGGAGTCTAGTAGTTATAAAAAATAAAAAATATGTATATCATAATACTATCGATAGATAGGTATATATAATAATAGATTTGATCTCAGTATCAATATCCACACGGTAATAAATTATAAATTATAAATTATTTTGTATGCTGTTGGTGGACCAATTTTTCAGTTATTTATTTTAAATTTTTAGTTACCTATTTTATCATATATATTATATTTTTTATTGAAAATAAAATATTTTATTATCCAATTAAAATATAATGTGCTTTTTGACCAAGTCATCGTGTTTGAAATTAAGACGTTTTTTTTTAAAAAATTCAGTACTTGCGCAGACTAATTGATACAATCGAAGAAACAAGACAAGAAATGTGGTCTGGAGTAGATCCCAATCATACAAAATCTGAATTACAAGACAAAACAAAATGAGCCACCTTATTGAAGGCCCTAAAGACATAAAAAAAAAAAACCCTTAAAATAGCGAAAAAAATTGAGCAAATATCTAATATATTGTATTCTAGAATATTTAAATTGTCTAGTGAAAAATTTAAATATAATAAAATTATGATAAATTGAAAGAAGTCTTACCATAAAATAACTTCACAATAAAATGACTCGACGTTTATACAGATCTTTTGAGAAAGCTAAACTAGAAATCAAAAATTCGTTAAATTTCCTGGAATTTATCTCCAAATAGATAGATGTTCCTTGACCACAGAAATATGCTCTCTTATTCGAGCTGATCACATACTTAATTCATAAAGTACTTCCTTTTTCACGTGATAGGAGAGACATTTTTTAATCATACATGGACCCATCTTAATAAATTTTAATATTAATATTCTTCATGAATTAATATATAACCAATTTCTCTCTCTTAATAAATTTTCTCAAGGAAAAAACGGAAAGACATATATATATATATATAAGACAAATTTCTAATTCTTGCTAGGTGGGCTTGCAAGCGTAAGACTTAGGTGGGGATCACCAAAGGCTGTTATGCAGTTCTCAAAGCCGCAATTTCAATAGGAATGGAGTAAAGTTTGCACTGAGAGAAATAAGAACCACAGATGGATTTTACAAAAGCAATCAAAACAACATCGAATTCATACAGCGCCAACACCAAAATGATTAACATCACAAATAACTGCTGCAATCACAATTAACATGCAATTGACTCGTAACAGCTGAAAAAAATGAAGTCTGGCAATTCCTGCCTTTTTTTTAATAGAAATCGTATGAAGTGGTTGGAAGAATGAAGTCAAAACAAGTCAATAATTACTTGACTCTGACTATCAACTATCATCGGCACATCATGCTCATGCAAATAACATTTTGGACGTAGTGCAATTTTCCACGCCTTGTGAGATAAGAACAAACAACAAACAATCAAGAATCCGTGTCCATTACGCTGGGCATGGAATGTGTAACACCCGTGTCATAGGGGGAGAGAGAGTTAGTGGTAATTTTAAGTAATAAAATAATAAAAGTTAGTGAATAAATTATTGATGAAGAGATGATAACACGTGGAGGTGGTGACACTTTTTAATTGGATTTATGGGCGGCCAAATTTATTTTATTTGAGAACTTGCTTCATTTTGTTTAAGGGAGCCGAGAAAAGAAATGAAAGACAATGGGAAGAGAGAAGAAGAAAAGAAAGGAAGAAAAAGAAACCGAGAAGAAGAAAAAGAGAAAGAGAAAGAGAAGGAGGAAAAAGAAAAAAAAGAGCAGTTGAGAGAAAAAATAAATAAATAAAATTTTTTAGGAAATTAATTAGATAGTTAAATTTATACTCAGTGTTTCAGTAGATAATAATAATTTTATAATATTAAAATATTTATATTTTAATATTTATAATACATATCGATATTAATGATATATTTTTATATCTTATGATATAGGAGGTAGATCGATAATGAGTAGATTTCAAAATCTAAACCCAATTCAATATTAGCGTACTTTTGTGAGTGGATAACTATATATATTTTATATATTTTTAATACAGCCGTTTATGATTAAATTACATGTTATCAAATTTAGTCATGATTTATTTTAGATAGATAAATATTTATACTATTTAGTATATTCAAAAATATTTTAAAATTTATTATAGTAAAATTTATGATTACGTTCAGTACAAAAATATCTATTTTAGAACAATTATGCTTTCATAATATTATATAGTAATAGTTTTTGAACCACCACATGCGTACCCTCTCATTTAGTATAGTTGCTCTGTGCATGTGTTATACTAGTTTAGTTTGCTCTAACCGAGCGATATAACATTCCGCTGGATTAAACCAACTCAAATCCCCCCGCTCTGCCTGTGCATCAGTTACTCTGTCAGGTTAGACTAGTTTTTTCTCCGGGTACAAGTTTGGTGTGGTTTTTAATGTATATGTAGTATATATTTCCAGAGCTATATTACATATATTCAGCTTGATAATAGATTTTATGATAATGTATGCTTCCAGATTTTCAGATCTTCAGTATTATGTTATGATTTTAGTTTTAGCATAAATATTTATGACAATTTATATTTTAGTATAAATTTATTGACTACTCAGTATACAGTTTCATAATTATTTTATCTTACAGATTTATACGTGTACAATACATATAAATTATATAATATTTTCAGATTATGTTCACTCATTGAGCCACAGGCTCACTCTTTTTCTTATTTTTTTTTATTTTTCCTAAGTTGTTACAAGAATTCGTGCAATGTGTTATAGTCATTACATTTTGAGGTTGACCCATGACATACATAACTGCTGCATAAGTGTTTCAGTCTGTGTATTTGTATATATTTTTGTATATTGGAATACACGTGTACACCTTTTGTTGAGACAGGTAGCCTCACTATATCATATGTATGAGTAAAGAATATATTAGTCCTACGTCATCACAGGATCCGTCTTGATTCTCAAGGATGGCTGGGGTCGGGTCCTGTCAGTTTGGTATCAAAGCATGATTTTTGATTCTATAAAGTAGTACATGATACATGCATGTTAGAGATGTCATTAATGAATTGTTGCATTTTATAGATTTTCATCATGCGTCCACATGACTGACCTCGCACGAAACTTGTGGCTGAACTGGAAGCTCCCTTAGTACAAGATAAAAGGAAGGAATCTATTAGAGAAGAAGTAGCTGAGTCAGTTCCTCTTGTATTCAGACCTCAAACTCAACTTAATCCTATTGTAGAGGAGATACACCCTTAACCAGTGCCACAACCTGTGATATAGCCTACACAGCGACAGCCTGATAGACATGCCTTAGAGCAATCTATAAATAGATTGGCTCAGTTAGTTACAATTACAGTGGAGAGACAAACACAGAGACAACTCAGGAGAGAGAACACAATAGAGCGTGTTCATAGTTTAGGGGCAGAGAATTTTTCAAACATTACAGAGCCAGCTGATACAGAGTCATGGCTAACCAGACTAAAATGGATATTTGATGTTATGAGATATACTGATGATGAGAGGGTTTTCTTTGCTATATTTTTACTTGAAGGTGAGGCATACCACTGGTGGAGATCAGTATCACGTAGATATGGAGGGGTGATTAGTTAGGCTAATTTTTGTAAAGAATTTAATGTTAAATTCTTTCTTATGGTTTACCAAGACATCCAGGCTAGTAAGCTCTTTAAACTAGAATAGGAATTGATGACAGTGGAGGAGTACGAGAACCGTTTTATAAAGTTATCAAGGTTTGCTTCATATCCATCTCATATGCAATGAGATGGATAAATGTAAAAGATTTGAACAGGGCCTTAAAGGCAATATCAGGACAACAATTACAGATATGGGGCACAATGATTTCAATGAGTTAGTAAGAGTTGCAATGAAAGTTTAGAGAAGTCTAGTAGAGGCACGTAGAGCCCAGTCATTCAAGCAGAGACCAGGCCATGGTCGGTCAGTTGGTGGATTACGTAGCAGTAAAGTTGTCACGCCCCAGGCCTAAAAGATCTGACACACGACATACCTTACTTTCATTTAATAATGTGTACTCATAAATAATATTGCATAAAATTTAAATTAGCCATTAAACATAATTTTAATATTTGAGAATTACAAAATTTATTTATAATATGGTGATTATTGTGTGAGTATAATATTATTATTTGAGGGTTTTATATATTAAGTTATTGTATGAGTTACGATATATTAAATTATGATTTTTAAATATTAGAATTAATTATAAGAGTAATAAAATATTTAAAATTAATATTAATATTAATACATTAACATTTATCTACCACTATAAAAAGGGTGCCAATCCTTGCTTAGAGAGTGTGCATAAAAATAAAAAAATAAAAAGGAGGAGAAAAGTGACTTTGGTGGTATGTGTGAGAGTAAAGATGGAGAAAGAAATTGAGAAGTATTTTATGTGTAAAATATAAACTAAGTATTTTCTATATTATGTGTTGAACAACTATAATTATGGGGATTTGGTGTTTTCTTTTGGTGATTGTTTTCATTAAAGAATATCAATTGTATATATCCCAGAGCCATATAGATTCATCATTATTCACACGAAGGAATAACTATTTGGTTTTAAAACTATGTTTTCTAGCACGACTCTATTATGTTCAATGTCAATATTTTTTACACCCTTTTTATATTTAATTTGTTAATAATTTATGTTTCATAAATATGTGACAATATATGTTTTAACATACGATTAAAATCATATGTAAAATAAATTTACCCAACAAGGGCCTCTATAATTATCTAAATTTGAAAATACCAAGTTTCAATAAGTTTAAGATTTTTCTTGCCTTTTTTTTACTTGTTTTTTTTCTTTTTTTTTTCGTGGTCTTTTTGTCTTTGATTTCTAAAAACTATAGTCGCCAGTTTGATACTTTACTTATTTTTGACTAATTGACTGTTAATATAAATAGTTTTTGTCATGCAACAAGAGTCTTTATAGTCTTTTTAAAACTTTGATAAATTTTAAGGGTTTATATATTATTTATCCTTTTTAATATAATAATAAAATATTATTTTAGAAGTCAAAACAATACCAAATTACCACAAAATAGCTCAAATATAAGTCTTACTTTATTCTTGCATCTACATAAGAAGAAATAACATTAAAAAGTTACATGTTGAATTAGCAAATTATTCGCCTCTTGTTTTATTATTTATTGGTGGGAATATTCACCTCTTGATTTCATTAAGAATTAGATTTGTGGAAGGGTAAATGCAATTTATTTTTCTATTAGAATAGTTGATTATGAAAAACTCCCATAATATTTGATAATATTCAAAAGTCTCTTGTCGTTATAACTATAATAGTATAGATTAATTTTGGAGGAGTGTAATAATCTTTTTATTTAAAATGTCAACAATTGTATCTATACATTATTAAACAGTAAAAATGTATTATGTAAATAATAAAATTAGTATACTTTTACTACCAAATATTAAATAAGAATAACACAAGACTTCATTTTATTTTGAATTATTATTTAATATAAATGTCAACATTTTTATTAAAATAAAAATATTCAATATCAATAATCATATTTATCTAATAAATAGAGAAAAGTCCTTAATTGCAGCACAATATAAAAATACTATTTATGCAATACTATTTAATTGTTTAGAACTATGATATACAGTGTTAATATTATTATTTATATAGTGCATTATTACTATTTGGTATTGTATAAACGTAATTATTAACTTTAAAAAAAAAATTATTATACTCCAAAGTTAATTTATACTTTTAAAATTATAATGATACGAGAGTTTTTAAATATTATTAAACACTAAGAGAGTTTCTGATACTTAAAAAATCTATTAGGAGGGTAAATGATAAATTCCCTTTATATTAGCATTTTTAAGCACTTGTTTTCTTAATTCTTTCTCGCTTTCTTCTCAATAACTTCATATAACTGCTGAGAGAGTTGTATTCTTTGTCTACCCATCCCTCTATCTGTATACTTTTATTTCATTTTATTAGAAATTTTCTCGTTAAGGTTCCATTAAAATAATAACAAAAGAGAAAAATCAAATTTACATCTTTTTAAAAGTGAACTTTGTAAATGACATTAAGATTTCAAGAAATTCTAAGAGCATGCGCATTCTAAGAGGAACAATATTAGTGTAAATTGTGATTATATCAGTAGATACTTCTAAATTAATTATATCATTTTAATATTTTATATTCATCATAATTCTAATAATGCAATATAAATAAAATAGCAAAAATAAATACATGGGTTAATTAATATTCTCTTCTAGCTAGCTAGCTAGCTTGCTAGCTAGTTCTGTAACAGATGTGTCCAAACATCCTTAACGATTAATTAAGGTATAATTAATAAAGGAAACTAGTTGTAGCAAGCAACAGCTCCATCTCTCATTTATCTTAACTCGAAGAATCGTTCCAATTCCTCCCAATCCCACAAGGTTCATTATTAGAAACAATTTCCAAGATGTTACAATTGTCGCCATTATGAGATAGCTGGCAGTTTCGCTTCCCGGAAGATGAACTAGCGGACGAGCTTGTTCTCCCTACAGCAGCCGTTTGAACGTTCTGTCGAGATGATGTTGTTGCCAGCAGATGATCACCACCGCCGTGATGAGCTAGGTGAGCCCTTCGCTTCCTGATTATCACTCCTGGTGCTGGACGCCGATCAAAGGCTCGCAAGCATTTTGATTTCTTGTAAATCCGGCACAAACTGTAATCTTGTCTTACCTGTAAATATTTAATAATGAAAACCTTTTTATGAATAGGGATAGAACTCATTATGCATGAACTTGAACTTCTCCTTTTACTATTCAATGTTCAATGGAGAAAATTAGCGACTGATTATGACTAAGGCGCAAAGATCAGGTTTGCATACGAACGCCTCCTCCAATATAGAAAATTAATGACTGATATTTGATATATAGTTTACAAATTTTTCATGGATCTTGTCTGACGTAAAGAATTTTGAAAAAACAGACCACTTATTACATTTAATGGTGCAGGGAAATGGTTAGTTTTGTAAGTTGTCTTTGAAGTTTTGTTAAGGAAAATTGTAACTTAGATTCTGGATTTTTTTTGAATTACTTATTTAATTTTTAAATTTTTTTAAATATTCAAATTAGTCCATGTCATTAAAAAAAAAAACTAACGTTTAAGCTGCACTTTTTTAAAACAGTAAGGTAAATTTCTTCCTATAGGTTCCTTGGTACCATCCAATCACATTTACCATGATTAGACATCAATTTATTTTATTGGCCTCTAAAAGTGCCTTTTAAACATAGGGACTAAATGAGATGATTTAAAAACTTGGAGATTAATTGAGTAATTCAACAAAATTTTAATTATTAAACTGACAATTTTTTTTTGGTTAAATTACTTAATTAATTTTTATATTTTTTTTAAAATATTTTAGTCAGTTCTGCTATTGGAAAAATAATATTTGAATATCACTTTTTGATGACAACAAAGTAAATTGATGTGTCAATTTATGGTAACAGTTATATATTTAATCAAATTTATCTTATTACCATCAAAAAGTATATTTTAATTTTTTTTTATAATAGAGACTAACTAAAATATTAAAAAATATATAAAAAATTAAATGAATAATTTAATTAAATTTTAGAAACTAAGTTGTTAATTTTCTTTTATTATAACTCTAACAAGACCTGAGTTATTTTACTTTGTTCATAAACTTAATTAATTTTTGTTTTGTCCTTCAATCAAACATGGGCAAGCATGTAAGATGATTATCAGATACTTAAAACTCTATTGTAGATTATAGCCTAGAAATCACACAAATAAGGGAATTAACATTGCAGACTTTCTCTTATGCAGATTGGGGATCAGATCCAAATGACAAAATTTATTGGTGGCTATTGTGTTTATTTGGCTTGGAATCTTATTTCTTAGTCATCCAAGAAGTAAAATATGGTTGCAAGGTCTTCAGCAGAAGTTAAATATCGAGCTTTAACCTCAGTCTATTTAAAAATCCTGTGAATTAAGTCTTTGTTGTCAGAATTACACATTCAACCAAAGAACACTCTAATTATTTGATGTGATAATTAAAGTGCTTAGACTCTAACACTTAATCTTGTATTTCATGCTCAAACTAAGCATATAGAGTTGGATATACACTTCATTACAGATAAAGTAGCTACTAGGGAAGTAGAGATACGATTTGTTCCCACCATTGATCAGACAATAGATATATTTACCAAACCTTTATCCCTTAATTGATTTCTTTATTTGAGAAACAAGCTTCAAGTCTTCCCCCGACCTGTAGCTTGAGGAGGGATATTAGAGTAATATGAGAATTATGATGTTGGATGATGATCAGAATTATAATGCTACCAAGTTTTATGATGGTGGTCAAATTCTTATGATATAAGGAAAGGGAACTACTTCAGTTGCATTGAAGAATCAATTTGTTCCAAACGTGTGAATTGAGCTCTGCTGAGTCAGCATTTGATGAGTCAGTATAATAATATAAGGAAAAGTTGTTATGAAAGCTGCTACAGAGAGAGTTGGTTATGCAAGCGGATGGGTTTCCCGCCAATATTTGTAACAGAATTTGTTAGCATTGTTGTAATTTTATTTTGTTATTTATCTTGCTTATAGATACTTAGAAGCTAAGCTGATCCATTGGAGAATTGAGTACGAGTGAGAAAAGCCTTGTAGTGTGTATTCTTTCCTCTGTTCTTTAAAAGATTCTTTCATTTTCTCTTGCATTTTTTTTTTCATACTTTCTTTGTCTCCAAACACCAACACAGAACTTTCATATCTACCATTATTAATATCACTCTGATCTCTGAATTTCTATTTTAAAACAACAATAAATCTTGACGCTTTTTCTTTTATCTCATTAATGGTGCTGGATTTTAACATAACTTCACTATATATATATATATATATATATATATATAGAGAGAGAGAGAGAGAGAGAGAAATGTGTTTAAATCTAGGAAGAGATGCAAGTGGTCTTAAAAAGTTAGACGAGCAAAAAAACCACAAAATGGGGAAATGAGAAAGAGAGACAAACATGAGCTTACTTAGAAATTTCCACGCGCTTGTGAAGAAGAATTGGCATCCTCAGTCGGGCTATTTATCCACTTGGAATCAAGCAATTTGGCGTAGCATATTATTTTAATGACTAAAGGTAGTAATTAAATTTTATAAAATTTGATGCGGTGAGAATATCCCATCTTAAATAACCACATCTTTTAAGAAAAATAAATAAATGATAAAGAATTAAATATTGATTTTTGTTATAAAAAAATTCTTTAAAAATGTAAATGCTGGAATTTAAATATCAGAAATATGATTATTTTCAAGGTATTAGAAGTTTTATATTCAAATGATAAATCACTGTCATGCCACTTGCACATCACTCATTATTTATGCCAAGTCTTTGTTCTACCGAAACTCTATAAAAAAATATACGCAGAACAAAAAGTCTCTCGCCTCTCTGTAACTTTTACTAGAAAAAACCTAGTCGCCTTATTGTCCGCCAAAGAAGGGACCTTATGTCTTTCAGGACACCTACCTTTTATTTATTTCTTCTTTGAGCTTTTATTACTCTTTCCTTTTACTGTTAACTTTTTTTTACAGTTCTTAGTTTTCTTTACTTTTCTCAGACTACTTTTGCATCCGGTGAATTCCTCCACCAGTCCTTGCAATCTCACTGACCTCTTATGGTCTCGTTAGCTAACTTGTCTATGTTCACCATAAGAGACAGAGAAGACAGCGCCTCCTCTGCCTTGCCCAAATTTGCGATGTGCTTGTTGGATCTCATCGAAATGCCATTGATCCTTTGCTGATCACTTGTCGAAAATCGCCGCTTGCGTCTGCGGACTATTTTTTCGAGATCTGACCTTCGCCATCAATACCTAGATGCGCTTGTAAACTATTTTTTCTGAGATGCACTCGGCCGTATCTCAAGTACACTGTCTCCGTACCACTAAGCTTCGCCGCCGGTCGTATTTCAAATCCAAATTTTATATACTGCGATGGTGGTTTTGATTGTTGGTGTTGTGGTAGTCTGAGGTGTAGGTGTAATTTGTCTGTAATTTTGTGTTGGAACTTTTGTAATCTATTAGTTTTTTATGTAATAATTCTTATACGTGAGATAATTTTCTTCTTTTGTGAGATAGTTTTTGTTCTTGTGAGGTTAAATTTCTTTTACGCGAGAGTTGAATCTCCATTCGTAATAAAAATAGATATTTTTTTTTAAAATAAATTCTGTTTAAGATTTTGTTGTATCTTTGTTGTTGAAGTAATAGGTTTAAGCAAGCCTCAAAAATCCTATCTTATTATCATTGTGAAACATCTTAATAATTGATTGATGTATATCGGTAAATTTATCATATAATATTATAAAATTTATATATTTTTACATTTAAATTTCAAAAAAAGGTCTTTGCTCTATCATTTTCATTCAATGAAATTTTTTTTTAAAAAAAATCATATGTCAAATGGAACAAAAATGGTCTATTCTTCTAAAGTTTTGTAGATTTATAATTTTTATTAAATATTAATATTTTTTTAAAAAGTAATTGATTGCTTTTAAGAAAAAAAGAAAAACAAAAAAATATTAATATTTATTTAAAAATCAGAATGAAAAATTAAAAAACTACAAAAAAAAACCACATAGGGGCAATTTCCCTTTTTTTAAATGTTTTTAGTGTACATAACAAACTTTGAAAAAGTGCGGATTTTTAGACTAATTATATATCAAGTCTTATGGTGATATAGAAGGAACCTTTTTTTAAGAAAGAAAAAAAAGAATAAACATATTAATAAACGAAAAAAATTTACAAAAAGAGGGCCTCAAAGCCTAAAAACAAGAAGTTACAAAAATGGCATACCTCATGAATCTTCAAATAAAGCCCTTAATATAGCTATTGAAGGGTTAATCTACCAAGTACATGAAAAACATGATCACCTCAAATTAGCAAAGCGATCCGCTGTGGTATTTCCTTCTTAAAAAATGTGAGAATAATGAAAGCAAATGCTGCGAATTATGCTTAATAAAATTACTACAACAGGAATATTTGAAGGTTGCTATATATATACGTACACTAAATATGTTAACTAATGGCCGCTAATCAATTGTTAGTTGTGAGAGCGGATTCTTGTCTACCCAGCCTAGAGTATAAATTTTAGGGTAATTACCTCATATTGGTTAATTATAAAAAATTCCCCTAAGTATTTGATAATATTAAAAAATTTCACTGTTATTATAACTATAATAGTATAAATTAATTTTGAATGAGTATATCAATATTTTTATTTAAAAAGTTAATAATTATATCTGTATAATATCAAGTAATAAAAATACACTGTGTAATTAATAAAACTAATATACTTGCACTATTAAATAATTAATAAAAATAACACGAGACTTTATTATCTTGTGAATTATTATTTAATACGAATGTCTGCAATTTTGTTAAAATGTAGTATTTAATATTAATTATCATATTAATCTAATAAAAAAGAGAAAAGTTATTAATTGTAACACAATATCAATTTACTGTTTATGTAATACTATTTAACTATTTAAAATTATGTTACATAGTGCTAATTTTATTATTTATATAGTGTATTACTATCGTTTGATACTATATGTATATAATTGTTAATTTTTTAAATAAAAAAACTGTTATATCCCTTCAAAACTAATTTATACTATTATAGTTATAACAATAAAATTTTATCTCGACAAAAATTATAACAAAGTACACCAAAAATTGGAGTTGCGCTAATAATAAAATTAATATAAATACGTTCCGATAGACATTTGATTTGAGTGTCAATATTCCAATAGACAAGGCAAAGGAAAAAAAAATACACATTGTGAGGGCCTCCGTAGGTGTCTTAATTTGAAAATACCAAGTTTCAATAGGTTTAAGGTTTTTCTTTATTTTTTTACTTTTTCTTTTTCTTTTTCGTGGTCTTTTTGTCTTTGATTTATAAGAAGTATGGTGGCCAGTTTGATATTATTTTTTTGGTTTGCAATTCACGATAGAATTCCCATTATATTTCTGCTCTCCCTTCGCTCATCCTTTCGCCCATCTGTATCTTTATTTTCTCTTCAATCTATTAAATCTTCATTAACTTGCAGTGAAAATATGATTAAAATTAACTCAAATTAATATTTTATACATTAGACCAACTTCATAATAAAATGACTCGACGTTTATACAGATCTTTTGAGAAAGCTAGCCTAGGATTCAAACGTTCATTAAATTTCCAGGAATTTATCTCCAAATAGATAGAATGTTCCTGGATGTTCCTTGACCCCACAAATATGTTCTCCGATGAGCTGATCACATAATTCATAAAATCAACTTCGATTTTGACGTGGTAGGTGGGACATTTTTTAATCATACATGGACCTGCCTTAATTTAATATTCTTCATGAATTGCCTATAAAAGCACATATTTAGTAATTTTTCTCTCTTAATAAATTTTCTCAAGGAAATAATTATAAAAGACAAATTTCTAATTCTAACTGGGTGGGAATGTATTGAAGCGGAAGTAAACACACAAACTAAATAATTCACTCAAGTAATATAATAATACAGAATAAATTATTAAGAAATAAAAGAGAGAAATGATAGAAGAAGAACACACAAAGAATTACGTAGTTTGACAACTTGCCTACGTCCACGGTGGATCAAGATTACACTCTTCTCTTATTATGGATCACAAGGGAACCACAAAGTATGCCTATTACAAGAAATATCACAAAGAAAATTCTCTCTTACTCTCTAGAGATTTTCTCTCACAAAAAACCACAAAGAATAATCACTAAGATTATTGTTGATCACCAAGATCTCTCTAAAATCACAAAGATCTCACTAACTTGATCACAAAGATTGTCAAGATGATGTTTACAAGCCAATTGATAGCCTTTTTATAGGCCTTTTGAGACGTCCTAGGTATTTCCTATACGTGTGGGAGTCGTATTAGGGAGTCCTAGAGTAAGTGGGAGACGAAATTAGGAAGTTACCTAATTTCGGGATACTGTTCCCACGTCCAGCGCTGCAGCGCTGGGATCTCGTCGCTCTAGCGCTGGCGTGCTTCTGCTGAGCGCTGCGGCGCTGGCTTCCTGGCGCTGCGGCTCTGAGTGTTCTGTTCTGGCGCCGCGGCGCTGGTCGCATGGTGAGCCTTCTTGTTTTTCGTTTTCTTTCGCGTCCGTCTTCGATCCGTGTGCACCCTACACACTTAACTTGATCCCCAAATCATATTCCAATGATTTGTAATCAATATTCTCACAAATCCCCTCCTTGATTCAAAATCATTCACAAAGTAAATCGATCTCTCATTTCCGCATCTTCGATCACCCTCACAAAGTAGTGACTCCGGTTAAGTCCTTGCATAGGACGAACTTAACCGAGGGTAGTGGCTTAGTCAACATATCAGCAGAGTTTTTGGATGACGCTATCTTTGTCAAACTAACTTCACCACTTTGAACAATCTCACGAATGTAATGGAGCCTCACATCAATGTATTTCGACCTCTTATGGAACACTTGATGCTTGCTTAGGTGTATGGTACTCTGGCTATCACAATATACACCGGTGTTTACATCTTTATGAGCCAATATCTCTGCGCATATGCCTTTTAACCACACGGCCTCCTTTATAGCTTCACCAACAGCTATGTACTCTGCCTCTGTGGTAGAAAGTGCAACCACATGTTGTAGAACTGATCTCCAACACACACTACACCCAAACACTGTGAATACGTAGCCCGTCAACAATCTTCTCTTATCAAGATCACCTGCATGATTTGAGTCTACGTACCCTCTTACCATTTCATTGCTGTCCTCGTCCCTCTTATACATCAACCCGTGATTCGACGTTCCCTTGAGATATCTCAGAATCCACTTTATTGCAAGCCGGTGATCTTTACCCGGATTCGCCATGTATCTACTCACCACACTCACAGCTTGTGCTATGTCTGGTCTTGTGCAAACCATTGCATACATGATGCTCCCCACAGCGCTTACATATGGTACTTTGCTCATCTGCAGTTTCTCATCCTCGAATGTCGGCGACTGTGCTGCTGACAGTCTGAAATGCATGGCCAAAGGAGTAGAGACAGCCTTCGCGTTTGACATACCGAACTTCTCCATAATTTTGACTATATATCGCTGTTGGGACAAAAAGATAACATCTCTTCTTTCCCTCACAATGTCCATACCCAAAATTCTCTTCGCTGCTCCCAAATCCTTCATTTCAAATTCGCCACTTAACTGCTTCTTGAGCTTTTGTATTTCTTGATCAACATATCATCAACGTATAGAAGTAAATACATCATCCCACAACTCATGTTCTTGAAGTACACGCATCCATCATACTTGCTCCTACTAAAGCCACAAGCCATCATAAACTCATCAAATCTCCTATACCACTGTCTAGGTGATTGCTTTAACCCGTATAATGACTTCTTTAGCAAACAAGCATGATCTTCTTTACCGGGCTCCTCGAACCCTTGCGGCTGTGCCATGTATATTGTTTCTTCAAGATCTCCATGTAGAAAAGCTGTCTTTACATCCATCTGCTCTAGATATAAATCAAGGTTTGCACATATAGCTAATAAAATCCTAATAGATGTGTACTTGACAACTGGAGAGAATATCTCATAAAAATCGACTCTTTCTCTCTGAGTAAAACCTTGTGCTACTAACTTAGCCTTAAATCTCATAGGCTCAATCCCCGGTATCCCCTCCTTCACCTTATACACCCACTTGCACCCGACTAGCTTCTTTTGAGGTCTCTCCACCAACTTCCAGGTATTATTCTTCCTAAGAGAACAAATTTCTTCTTCCATGGCCTGCTGCCATTCTTTTTTGTTTTCACTCTTCATAGCCTCACCATATGTCCTAGGCTCATTATACTCAAGAGTGTAAGCAGAATTAAAAGCATGAGCAACTAAGTCTGCTTGTGCATACCTGGCTGGTGGGTTAATCGTTCTCCTTAGCCTGTCTCTAGCAAGCTGGTACTCTTCAAGTTCCAACTCAGGAGTTCTAGTCTTCTTTTGGGTGGACTTGGAGGAACACACCGGTGTTCTTGGTTCATCTTCAAGGATTTCCTTGTTGAAGTGTTGATCTGGGGGCATATCATATTCGTTTTCAGGCGCTACTTCAACTTCTATTGACTTGGGTGCTGAGTTTTCCTTGGTTACAGGTTCTTCTTTCTCATCTACTTGGGAGGTTTTCAACATCGTCATCTCATCGAACGTCACATCACGGCTTATGATACTCCTTGGTGGTGTTAAGTCTTTACACCACACCTTGTATCCTTTTACTCATTCGGGATATCCTATGAATACCCCTTTGATAGCTCTAGGTTCCAACTTCCCCTCCTTAACATGTACAAAGGCAGGGCAACCAAATATTCTAAGATGGTCATACTTTGGAGGATTGCCAGACCATTTCTCTTCTGGCGTGTTGAAGTAAATTGATGAGGAGGGACTTCTGTTTATCAAGTAAGCAACAATCACTACAGCTTCTCCCCAGAATGTCTTGGACATCTTCGCATTGGTAAGCATGCATCTAACCCTTTCAAGTAAGGTCCTGTTCATCCTCTCAGCTACCCCATTCTGCTGCGGTGTTGATCTTACTGTTCTATGCCTTGCAATCCCATGCTTGGCACAAAACCCATTAAATTCTCTGTTGCAAAACTCGAGGCCGTTGTTAATTCTTAACCTCTTTACCCTTTTACCAGTTTGATTCTCAACAAGAGCCTTCCAAGTCTTGAACACATCAAATACTTGATCCTTGCTCTTTAACACATAGACTCACAGCTTCCTCGAATAGTCATCAATCAAGCTGAGAAAATATCTAGCACCACCACAAGTAGCTATCTGAGCTAGTCCCCAAAGATCCGAGTGTATGTAATCAAGAGTCCCCTTAGTCTTATGCTCGCCGGTACTGAACCTCACTCTATGTGCTTTCCCTAGCACACAATGCTCACAAAACTCCAAGGGCTGGAACTTATCCTCACCAAACGCCTTTTGACTATATAACTCCTTTAGGTTTCTCTTGCCTAAGTGTGCCAGTCTAAGATGCCATAACTTAGTTTGCATACTCTCATCATCTACAAAGAATAGTGCAGAACCACTTACGACTTCACCCTTAAGCACATAAACACCTTTGTGTTTCTCTACTCTCATCACTACCATGGAACCTCTCAAAACTCTTAAAATCCCTCCGTCGATCCTGATGGAACACCCATTCTGGTCTAAAGTCCCTAGTGAGATCAAGTTTCTCTTCAAGTCAGGAACATACCTAACATCTGTCAACTTTCTCACTCGCCCATCATGCAGCCTAAGGTTAACACTACCAATTCCCATCATCTGACATGCAACGTCATTACCCATTAAAACCTTACCATCACTAATAGGCTGGAAATTTGTAAACCAAGACTTGTGCGGGCATATGTGAAAAGTACAACCAGAATCTAAAACCCATTGTTCAGAGTTTATACCATCAGTAGCGACGAGTGTCTCTGCGCTGCCATAGCTATCATCATAGGCAAGCACAGTATCCGCTTTCTTCTTGTCCTGTGCTTTCTTCTCAGGACAGTCCTTTATGAAGTGCCACTCTTTCTTACAGCAATAGCACTTCCTAGGAGTCCTAAACTTTGACCTTGAGCCTTTTTTTTTCCCATCTTTATATGAGGGCCTTCCTCTTACAGATAAACTTTCTGCATTGCCCTCAGCCTGCTTTCCTAATAACTTTGAGTTTAATGATGATTTCACATCACTCATCGTTAAACTCTCTCTGCCGTAGAGTAGCGTATCAACAAAACTCTCATAGCTCTTGGGGAGTGAACTCAGCAGGATAATTGCTCTATCTTCATCTTCTATCTTGATGTTGATAGACTCAAGATCAAGGATGATCTTATTGAAGGCGTCTATATGATCTTTCATCGGCGTCCCCTCTGACATGGACAGTTGATACAGCTTCTTCTTTATATGTAATCTGTTGGCCAACGATATTCTCATATAAAGAGCGTCAAGCTTCTTCCAAAGATCTATTGCCGCCGTCTCACCTGCTACTTCCCTTAGTACTTCATCGCTCAATGACAGAACGATTGTGCTATGAGCTCTTTCTTGAATGTCCCTTTTTTCTGCTTCTACTCTAGATGACTCTGACGTCTTATCTTCATCACTAGATGGAGCTGCAGTTTCCTCTAATGTCGAACCAAGTCTTTCGCTCACCAACAACGCCTTAACCTTCATCTTCCACAGATTGAAGTCATTCGTACCGTTGAATTTCTCTACCTCATACTTGGGTGTGGCCATGTTTGCTTAGAACTAAAGCTCTGATACCAGTTTGTTGTCGCGGAAGCACACAAACAAGCTAAGCAATTCACCCAAGTAATATAATAATGCAGAACAAGTTATTAAGAAATAAAAAAGAGAAATGGTAGAAGAAGAACACACAAAGAATTACGTGGTTCGGCAACTTGCCTACGTCCACGGTGGATCAAGATCACATTTTTCTCTTATTATGAATCACAAGGCAACCACAAAGTATGCCTATTACAATAAAGATCACAAAGAAAATTCTCTCTTACTCTCTAGAGATTTTTTCTTACAAATAACCACTAAGAATAATCACTAAGATTATTGTTGATCACCAAGATCTCTCTAAAATCACAAAAATCTCACTAACTTGATCACAAAGATTGTCAAGATGATGTTTACAAGCCAATTGATAGTTTTTATATAGGCCTTGAGATGTCCTAGGTATTTCCTATACGTGTGGGAGTCGTATTAGGAAGTTTCCTAAGTTCAGGATACTGTTCCCGCGTCCAGTGCTGCAGCGCTGGGATCTCGTCGCTCCAGCGCTGGCATGCTTTTGCTGAGCGCTGCGGCGCTGGCTTCTTGGTGCTGCGACGTTGAGTGTTCTATTCTGGCGCTGCGGCGCCTACTCCTAGTCACCGCGGCGCTGATCGCATGGTGCGCCTTCTCATTTTTTATCTTCTTTCACGTCTGTCTTCAATCCGTGTACACCCTATACACTTGACTTGATTCCCAAATCATATTTCAATAATTTTTAATCAATATTCTCACATAATGCAAACATATGACTTAGGTGGAGATCGACCAATCTAAAGTATATATATAGCCGTAAAAGTCTTGCCTGCTAAAAGGGGCGAGGGATTTCAAGAGAAAGGGATACTTCTGAAAGTTTCATGCTATGTACTTCTGTCAAATAAAGGAAGCTTCATTAATTAATTCTGAATAAAGTGTATCTTAAAAAAAAACCTAATTTAACTTCAAAATTGTAACTCTATAACTGATAATATTAACTTATTAAGGTATAAATATTTGTTTAGTTTATTTTTTATTGCAAAGCATATAATCAAATCTTTCTCTAATTACTCTGATCAGGATTTGGACTCAAAACTTTTTTTATTCTAATTTAAAAATTTTTGTCAATTGAATCGATGGACATCAATTATTTTGTATTGAAATACTAATAAGGTAATATAACATACAACACTAAATAAGAGAAAAATTATTATCAATATAATACTATGATAATACAATATGGGTGACTAAATCAATCCACATATATTGAGATTGAATCTCAATTCTCTTTTTCCATCCTCTTTTATTCTTCACTTTTAAGCATTTAATGGCATGTGACATGAATGAGATTGTATTGCACATACAACAACATTACATAATGCTAAAAATATTATACTATGGGACCAAATATTAAATCATCCTAAGAACATCATTGTACCATTCCAACTCACTGTATTTTTTAACATGCTTTTTCATATATTTATTTATGAACATATAGTTATATTGTGTTTATTATAATAAATTCATTTGCCGTTTGTTTTACTGAAAAGGAGATAGTAACTAGTATTCTTTATTGATAAAAATTCAAGAAAATATTCACAAAATAATAATAATAATAATCCCAGGGAATAAAGACTTAGAAAGTAAATTGGCCCGCTGATTTTAAGAATGTGTAATTGTTCGTCCTTCTCCAACCTTTACTGTTCAACTTGAAAGTGAACAACTAATACATTTCACTTATTAAATAGGATTTTATGATCGATCCACAACACCTTTTAAGATTTTAAAAAGAGTTACTCTTTGAAAAGTACAATACGATAAAAGTTATAAGCTTTAATTATTTCATCTAACAAAAACATGCAATTGACTCTTAACAGCTGAAAAGAATGAAGTCTGGCAATTCCTGCCTTTTATATATATATATATATAGAAATCGTATGAAGTGGTTGGAAGAATGAAGTTAAAACAAGTCAACAAATACTTGACTGTCTGACTACCAACTGTCGTCGACGCATCATGCTCATGCAAATAACATTTTGGACGTCGGGCAATTTTCCACGCCTAGTGAGATAAGAACAAACAACAAACAATCAAGAATCTGTGTACATTACGCGGGGCATGGAATGACCAAATTCATGTTATGGAAGTTCAAATTTAGGTTCCACATTTTCCACATGTTATCTTCCCAAGTTCGCACTTCATATTCTCATAATTAATATTATTATAGCATGGGACCTTTAAAACAACAACTTTTGATTTTTTCTTTTCCGATTTATTTGTATTACATTTATCGTTAATGTTATAATTAATGAAGTTTCCAAATATGAACTTCATTGTGAATTTTTGAGAATAACCTTCTGCTCCTTGCTTATCGACCTTCTTCAAATTAAAAATTGAACTCCTTTCATTTGCTACAAATATTCTAATACTTAAATCAAAGATTGATCCATTTGTAGAAGAAAGAGCTTAAAAAAAGAAATATTTCTTGTTTTCAGAAGGGATTGTGATTATGTGATTTGTGAAAAAAATTTAAAAAATATTTTGAATATGTATTTTTTTTTCTTGAATTTCATCGAAATGAGAAAAATGTTCCTTTTTATAAGTGAAATTTGGAGGGACAACAACGATCTCCTTCCAAATTCTCCTGATCCGTACGATCAAAATGGGAATTTCTTAGCCGATGGATCTCCCACGTCAACAATCCAGCTAGCATTCTTTACTTGTGGACCTAGTCAACTTATGTTGATTGTGGGTAGAACGATCACTTATGATTAGTTTTATAGTAGTCCTCTTTATATTTAAAAGAATGACCGATCCTTTGTGATGTCAATTTCTATTTTTTGTTCGTAATGGGAGGAGTTAGTGCAGTTCAGGTATCTTCCACAAATGAGATTCTTGATATATCATTTTCCTTTGAATGATGATGCGGATGAGTTTAATGTTACGGTCTCTTTATCTAATGCAAGTACTTGTTGATTTAGTGATGAAATTTTACAATTTAAAAAATTGTTTATTATTATTTATAATAATTTGATTGGTGCTAATGATTTAAGATATATTTGTATTACGTTATATTATATTGATAATGGGCAATTCTATTTTTAATTATTTATTTTTTATTTTATTTTATTTTATTTTAAAATATAAATTAATTATATAATGACATGTGTTACATATAAATCAATTACATGAATATTTTAGTACTCCACTTGTTATTGGCTATTTCACCGTTAACATAAATGGTTTTCATCATCTAACAAAAGTTTTTATGATCCTTTTACAATTTTGAAAGTTTTTCAGTTCCTTTCACAAAATTTTAAAAGTTTATATATCATTTACGCTTTTTAATATAATAATATAATATTATTTTATAAGTTAGAAAAATACCAAAATTATCACAAAATAGCTCAAATATAGGTTTTACATTATTCTCACATTTTCATAAGAAGAAATTGTCAGTGCAATCGGATCTTAGACACGTGTGTGTATGCATGTACAATTGTGTATGTACAATTGTGTCTATTACCTAACGCAGCGAAAATATAAATTTTACAATAAATAAATATATTAATCACATTAATATATTTATAAAGTTAGAGAACTCACCAAATGTGTAACGTTATACACGTATTTTTCTTGGAGTTCGCATGGAGACCAACTCGTGTGCAGTTCTAGTCACCAACTCGGTGGGCTTGGTGAGCTAGCAGCAGCTCTGTATTCAGCCTAGGATTAACTCTTAATCTCCAAAATAACTGGGAGTGAATTTACATCCTTTTCTCCAAAAGGATAAAAAATAAAGAGTTTGAAGCATTTCATAATTGCTTTAATAAGAAGCATAGAAAAAAATGAAACAATTTCAATTTTCCTCTTCTCCTTTTTTTTTTCTCTTCTTCTTTCTTTTTTTTCTCTTCTTTCTCTTTTCTTTCTTCTCCATTTCTCTTTTCTCCCTCTTGGCCGAATGGCCAAATCTTGCTTCTCTTCTCTCTTTCTTTCTTTATATATATATATATATATAATATAAAAATAAAGATATTTGATTATTTAATAATTAAATTGAGAAACGATCATTTTGTCCCTCATAAATAGTTACTAAATTCACCCCTTAATGGGTCCCACTAAATTCCACACTTGAGAAAACTCAACTGAGGGTCTACAATACGCTACATGTCCTAATACAATTAGTAAATAATAATTATTAACTAATTATTGTATTTAACACTTAAATACAAACATGCACACATTCCTGGTGTAATGCTAAATATTGCTGGATTAAACAATTTAATCCGGCACGCTGCCCCAGTGCACAACGAGTACACTCCATATTGCGGGACTCCCTAGATCCTACACCTGATTCATCAAATGAAACTATTCTATGAGTCCGTGAGCAATGCCCCACGCGCACGTCACGGATATACAAATCAACGCTTTGAACCATGCAAGCTGAGGTTACAACGCATACATATAGTCCTTCCGTCATGATATCTTAGATGTGCGGGGATATAGATTATCACCGTCAAATCCTCTTGTGCTCATCCATATCTTATCTTCAAACCTGTATCTCACTAAATAATATGCGCAAACTCCTTTACCATATTATTCTACCATGACAGAACTCTTTCTTGGGATTGATACTTGTGGCTACAAGATTTTCTGAGATACAGTCTCGAAGCATCTGGATATCAAACTCCCTATAAGAGCTTACGGATGCTGTATTTGTACGCACCAAACTCCATAAGCATCGGACCATACCCAGCGACACCCAGCGGTCACACCATGAAAAGTCTGTGACATGCGTGGAACCAAAGTATGGTGGATCACTTACAAGCCTACCGTGGCACTCAGGTCAAAGGACCACGTATACTACTTAACTCGAGAGGACCTTCCGTTGACGGCTTATATAGGATGTCTATCGGAGGCCCTAGTGAGTCTGTCTCATATCCAGTCCTAACTGGATACCTATATGTCAATATAAGCTCCAAGCTCACAGTCGGTCAGAAATGACCATTTATATCCGATAGATACGATATATGCTAATCTATATATATAATAGTATCCACCGACAGACCCGCATCGGCAGAAATAGATCAGGGACAATTATTCAAGAACATACTTACGCAACTTGCATTTTCTGGCACTCGATTGTAACTCTTGCAACTATGCAGTTACTAGTATACTCCTAGGTTTATGTCCCATTACAGACAAGGCTCCTATTCTTAAATTTACTGAGTATTATAATCAGCTAACACTTAATTGTGCTAACATTTAGTATTTATATCTCTCAAGCATAACTAACTATGAACCCTTATCTAAATCCTTTAGATCTGATCCGAACTCCTTCAGATCTACAATATCTGTAATGTTACATGCACAATACCATATAAATTAGTATTAGCGATTTTATGAGAATGTACACTTGTATAAATACATAAATATATATACATTTAAAAATGACACGTAAATACTGACCCTAACAAAAATAACATTAAAAAGTTACATGTTAAATTAACAAATCATCATAACTTGTTTTATTATTTAGAGGTGGAAATTTTCACCTCTTGATTTAATTAAGAATTATATTGTAAATGCAATTTATTCCCCCACTAGATTAATTAATTACTAAAAATCCTTCTAATATTTAATAATACCAAAACAATCCCTGCCTATTTGGAACTATAAAAGCGTAAATGCAATTTATTCCCCTACTAGAGTAGTTAATGTCTTTTTTAAAAAATTAAAAAAAAAATTATTAATTGTATCACAATATAAATTTATTATTTACACAATATTATTTAATTATTTAAAATTATGTTACACAATTTAAAAAAAAAATTGTTATAATATTTTAAAGTTAATTTATACTATTAAAATTATAATGATAAGAGAGTTTTTAGATATTATCAAACAGAGAGTTTCTAATAGTTAAAGAATTTATTAAGAGGGTAAATGATAAATTTTCTTTATACAAGCATTCTTAAAACCCCTGTTTTCTTAGTTCTTTATCGCTTTCTTGTCAATGACTTCGTATGGCTGCTGAGAGGGTCATGCTCTCCGTCTACCCGTCGCTCTATTTGTATACTCATATTACAACTTATGAGAAATTTTCCCATTGAGGTTCCATTAAAAAAAAGAACAAAAAAAATCAAATTCACATCTTCTTAAAAGTGAACTTTATAAATGACATTAAGATTTCAAGAGAATATTAGCGTCAATTGTGATTATATCAGTCGGTACTTCTAAATTATTTATATCTTTTTATTTTAATATTTGATGTTTACCATAATTATATTAATGCACTATAAATAAAAAACAAAAATAAATACCTAGTTAGCCAGTTAGTTCTGTAACAGATGAGTCCAAACATCCTTAACGATTAATTAAGGTATAATTAATAAAAGGAAACTAGTTGTAGCAAGCAACAGCTCCATCTCTCATTTATCTTATCTCGAAGAATCGTTCCAATTCCTCCCAATCCCACCAAGGTTCATTAATAGAAGCAATTTCCAACATGTTACCATTGTCGCCATTATGCGATGACTGGCAGTTTCGCTCCCCGGCAGATGAACTAGCGGACGAGCTTGTTCTCACTACAGCAGCCGTTTGAACGTTCTGTCGAGATGACGTTGTTGCCAGCAGATGCTCATCACCGCCGTGATGAGCTAGGTGAGCCCTTCGCTCCCCGATTATCACTCCCGGTGCTGGACGCCGATCAAAGGCTCGCAAGCATTTTGATTTCTTGTAAATCCGGCACAAACTGAATTCTTGTCTTACCTGCAAAGATTTAATAATGAAAACCTTTTTATGATTAGGGATAGAACACTTTATGAACTTGACTTCTCCTTTTACTATTCAGTATTCAATGGATAAAATTAGCGTCTGATTATGACTAAGAGGCAAAGAACAAGTTTGCATACGAACGCCGCCTGCAATGTAGAAAATTAATGACTGATATTTGGTATATAGTTTACAAAATTTTCATGGATCTTGTCTGAGGGAAAGAATTTTGAGACAGACTACTTATTACATTTAATAGTGCAGGGAAATGGTTAGTTTTGTAAGTTGGTAATTTTCTTTAATAGAACTAAATTATTTAAAATATATAAATTTTCAATTTTAATTAACAAATCCCAGTGGTAATTTAAAAAAAAATAGTATTTTTTTAAAAAAAAAAGCTTCAATATATTGCAACGTTTGTCTCTCTGCATTTTACCTACCCCAACACATGGCAAGTGATCTTCTTGCTTCTTAGACATATAACATGATGTTACTTTACATGCCAACAGCTTCCCTTTTACAAATAGCTTCATGTACTTGCAATTTATATGATGTACAATTTGAACTAAAGGAAGATCTTGGCTCTCTTATTTGTTCTATCTTGCTTGCAGTTATTTTAATTTATTAACAACACGTTATCCAATAAGAGAACTTAATTTCAAGAAGTAACTTTTTTATCTCTATACTCCTATATTTAATATAGTCACCCGTATGAGTATGTTTTGAGATTACCATTAAATTAGATTTTTCGCATCAGAAAATAAGAGTTAAGTTTATATGATTTATTATTTTGTACTGATCCGCATTTTAAAAACAGAGAATTTAAGAATTTCAAGAATTACTCAAAAGAAATTGAAGATTACATAAAAATACTCATTTATCATCTCCATTTATCTATTGTTTAAAGTTATTTTTCAACCTTTGGATTAATTACAGTTTAAGACCTTGAATTAATTAGCCTCATGAAACAATAAATGCTCCTGGCTCCTTGGAGTTCATAGTATCTAACCTTAAACTTCTTTACCAAAAAGAGATGACAGCAACATAATAGATCAATCTCATATTAACCCCTGGTTTGCAGCAGATCTATTACTGGTTAATTTATTAGCTCTAATTTACTAAAATTAGTGGCTACTGGAGAATCTAATTAAGAACAAAGCATATGATGATAATATATAGCATAAACTTCATACCGTTGGAGTTGCACCACTAGATGTAGAGGCTTCTCTTTCAATGGCTTTGTATTCATTCATTTTCCACTCAGTTTTTCTTCCATTTGGAGCTCTTCCTCTATAAAAAACCATTGTTCTTTTTTCTCCAATTGGGCCACTGGATGAGTAAACAAAACCAGGAGAGCCCGTAGCTTTCCAGTATCCAGCAGTCGTGAGCCGGTTAGGTCTCCCTCCACGGGCTTCGTTCTTTTGCCTTGGAATGAAGAAGAACCATTGTTCGGGGTCCCTATGGCACAGGTGTTCTGAAAATCCTGAGACAAATCATAATCGGACAATTATCAACAACAAATAAAAATAGGAATGTCATGAGCTTGATTTGATCAGAAAAGTGCATCTTGATTAGCGAGACTAATTAATGGGGTATTGATCTATACCCATCTTTTGTTCTTGTTGTTTGATTTTTGGTTCCCCTTATTATAAGTTTGGTATCCAGCTATCTGGCCTTAGTTTTTGAATAGAAATTTTCCAAGGGATGACTTTTAGTTTCTGGATAAGTTCTTTTATCCTCTTCATCTTCATGACATAATATCAAGAGAGGTGTTTCAACTATATATATTGATGAATTCGTTTTCCTAGCTGAAATCGATCGTTCTAAGGCTCAAAAAGCTTCTTTTTTGTTTTCAAAAAACAAAATCATCTTCACAAAAAATAGAGAGAACTAGAAAATTTAGCGATGGGTTCTTCCTTTTTCTTGGGAAAAGAAATAGAAAATGAAACCAACCAAATATCTGTTAGTTGAAATAATTATTTGACTTGGATGTACTTCCATCCATGGCCATGGAAAGGAAGTATTATCTCACTTACATCAAAGATATAGACACTTTATCAGTTCACCCCATTTTTTCAAGAAGCCAGTTGAACTGAAAGATCAAGGACAATTTTTTTTTTTCTCTAAATAAAAGTAAAAGATATAAAGAGAGATGAAGTTAAGAGGTTTACGTGGGAGATCCCATGGATTGTAGTCGTAAATATTAACGGCTGGTATAATCCGATCCACGAGCCGGTTCAGGTCCTCTCTCTGGCCTTCGAGCTTGTTACGAAGATAACATGATACAAGCTCTTCTTCAGTTGGATAAAAACGAAACCCAGGTGGCTGATCTTCTACCATTATCACCCTGATATATCTTTCTTTTCTAAACCAACTAGTTCATTAATGGATGTGAATTTTTTAACCTAAGTTCATTATATATATATATATATATATAAAGAGAGAGAGAAGTCTTTTGTTTATGTGAAGAAATTAGAGATTTGAGAAGGGTCAGTAAGGGAAAAAAAAATAAAATTTTTTAAAAGTTAGGCAGGTAAGAAAAAGAGAGAAACGATGTGAAAAAGAGAGAAACGATGTGAAAAAGAGAATAGAAGAGCTTTCTTGAAACCTCCGCGCGCTTGCGAAGAATTGGCATTGGGCACCGTTATCCGTACATCAATGAATTGGAATCAGTCAAAATGCCATTTTTGTAATTTTGATTAAATTTATATAAACGCGGACCATCTGTTAAATCACGTTTGTGATGGATAACTATTTAGATTTAATCATATAATTTATTTAAGTCTAAAAAAATGTTATTGTATTACATAAGACTAGATTAGTAAAAAAAACTACACATAACTAACATAATACATAAGATTAGATTAAAAAATATCTTAATTCTTTAATTGAACATAGTTAGACCCTATAAAAGTGAAATTAAGAGAAACGATGAGATTAGATTAGAAGAAAATGGTAATTCTTTAATTGAATATAGTTAGACCCCATGAAAGTAAAATTATTAAGAGAATATTCAATCCTTTAAAAATCTTTCAAAAAGAGGCTATAAATGAAAAAATTAGTAAAGAATCTGTAATAAGGAAAACCCTATTAAGTAGACAAAAAAAAAAGGAAAAACAAAAACAAAACAAAACAAAATAAAAACAAAAGTCATTGCAAAAGTGACCAGTTTTGTGTGCGGTGAAATATAACTACTCTATTAGAAATGTATTATCATTTTCTATTTTGTTTCAAGTGGTGAATGTTATGCCATTTGCATGACCCATTTTTTATTTATGCTAAGTTTGCGTTTCATTTTATCCTTTCCGCTGAACGAGCTCTCTTTGAATAAACACGTTCGATCTGTTCTGTGTTTTTAAATTTCTTATGATTCATAATGAAACTTAATTTATGAGTTCCTAAAATACAAACACATGTTTCATATTTAACATAACTTGAAAAGCTAAGCAAACATGTTGATTATAAAAATATATATATGCAAATTTGAAAATATATCTTAACATGGAAGTCAAGTTTAAATAGGTTTTGGGTTTTGTCTTGATCACTTCTTTACTTAGGTTTTATTGCGTGGTCTTTTTGTCCGCCAGATTCATATCATTTTAAAATGTTTGAAACGACTATAGAATTCGATGACTAGCTAGTCTGCTCTCTCATTCATGCACCCATCTGTGCCCTTATTCATGAACATAGAATTTTCGTGACAATACGTATATATGACTTAGAGCTTGCTCGTTCTGATTAAAGTATCCTTGTAATAGCAGTTGCTGTAATTTCGCAGAAGCCATTTTAATGTACTTGAAATAACTAAAGCTGCCCAAGGAAATTTAATTTGCAGTACTGGTTTTGGAAATGATCAGGCAGTTTCTTAAATTTCCAAATAAGAGTTAGTATTAGTTGAAACAAACTAAAGCATTATTGATAAGTGACACGACAATCATATTAAATTCATTACATGACTTGGTTTGCTTCTTCGGCCATTTTTCAAATTCACAGTTTGACCTGAATGTCTCTCATTAATATGACCGACCAAAACAATGTAGTTAGTCAAGTCGATAAAAGTTCTTCTTTGAAAACAAAAAAAAAGGAAAATTTTAAAAATAATCCCTATTTTTTAAACCCAAAATTCTCAGTTACAAAAAAGGTGTTTACATTTGTGGTCAAAATAAAATATTACTTAAAAATATGGGCCACATATTATGTGTGGTTGAGTAAGGATTTGTGAGAACCATAAGAACTTTTCATAAAGCTAGGGAATCCAAAGTTCTTTAAATTTCCTAGAATTTCGCTCGGAAGAAATCAAATGTTCCTGGAAATGGATCTCAATATACACCAAAACACTGTTCCATGACAGAGAAATATGTTCTCTCATACATCCTGATCAGATACTTTTCTAAAACATAGAATTCATTTTCAAGTGGTAGGTAGGAAGTTGTTTAATCATGGACCTACATTTTTTTTTTTTGATAATACAAGTTACAGAGTTACGAATTAGAATTATACCCAATTTATATAATATTAGATCATTTTCCCTTTTTGTTTTAGTAAATTTCCTTCAAAAAATGACAAATTAAGTTCTAGCTATAGCTTGGCATGACATGAAGAAAACTGCGGAAAGTTTCATGCTACTTCTGTCAAAAAGAAGGAAGCTTCAAGCAATATTCTAAAACAAATCAATTAAGTGAAAATACTCAATGAGTATATACTTTCTGTAAACTAATTTTATGTGTTGATGCTGATTCATCTTTTATTTGTAATTCAAGTAAACCCTCCACTAGTCATGCAAAAGTTTTATTATATAAAAAAGCAATATTTTTATGTTTTGACGTTGACTCAATCATACTGTTTTCACTTATTTTCCTTCCTGCATGAGGCATCCTACTTTTCTTGACATACCAGGCAAGATTGTAACCCATATAAGGCAACTGTTGTAATTGTTCTTTTACTAGAAACAATATTATTGTAACTCAATTAATAATCTGATTACTAATAATAATAATTTTTCCTTAACAATTGCTGAAAGTATTCCTTTATAATATACGATTCTTCTTTATTTGCTTATTAACTTTTGTATATGATTGATATAAGGATTGTCATTGTATCGTATTATTTAATATAGAACTAAATAGTACGACATATATTAAATAGTCCTAAAATATTATTGTATTAATTAATATACAACTGAATCACATATACTAACTAGTCTTAAAAAAAATTATGTGAAGTTTAATTAACTATTTTATTTATACTTGTGTAATTTATTTTCTAACTAGTGAAAGAAAATTGTCCTAGTCTGTTTTGTATTAGTAAAATAATAATATTTTAATCAATTTTCTACTAATAAAAGATAATAAACTAATTCATTTTTTATTATGCATAGAATTTTACAACAGCGTTTATATGCCTATAAAATATTGGTGTGAGAGCAAGTATTATATTTTTCATAAGTCAACAATGACAGTGGATGTAGCTTAAGTTAAGGGTGAACCACTATAAATTTTATGTATGTTTTTCTTTTGTTGCTCTTGTTTATAAGCAGATTAGGGTGTAACTCGCAACAATTGTTATAGAGCCCAAGGTTCACGCAAAGAGCAATGGCTAAAAAAGATAAAATTAGAATTATGTCTAGGCATGAAATTAATAAATTTGATGATTTAGATTTTACATTCTAGATAATGTAAATTGAAGGTTGCCTTTATAATTAAAAAACTGCATGAACCTTTCTCTGAAGAAAGACTAGCAATTATGTCAAAAGCCACTTAGAAACTCTTTGATAGATAAATATTAGATTTATTCGGTTAACACTATTAAATAAAAAAATTGCTTATAACGTGACGAAGGAGAAGAAAACAACATGATTTATGGAAGTACTATCTAACATATATAAGAAGCCCATCGCAAATAACAGTGCAACTCATGAAAGAAAAATTTAATTTGAAGATGGCTTAATGCGCTTCAATATAAATCATTTGAATGAATTTATATCATTATTAATTAACTGACAACAGTTAAAATTAATCTTTACAATGAAATTCAATGGCAAGTCAACATCGATCACAGTCAGTCAACTTCAGTAAGTGGTCAAATAATGTCATGTGTCTTTTTTATGAATAAAATATTATATTACCCTTATTATTATGTAAATAAACAAAACAATTTAACAAATGATGTATTTTTTTGGATATTTTGAAAATAGTGTGACTAAATTATTATTTTAGCCAAATTTTGAAAGTGAATTTTGTTAGATTTTATTATTTTCTTTATATAGGCTCACATATTAATAATAATTATATATTATAGGCTATCTTAAATAAAGGCTAATTTAAGTGATCTAGTTAGGCTATATTTTATTGGGTTCTGGGACGATCTAATTTAATATGAGTTTGTTATATGTAGAAACTCAATACTAATTGGATTATAAGTAATGAAATCATAATTTAACCTAATATATAAAGACATTTTTTATGTTTGTGGTTTCTAAGTCAAATCAATTCACGTATAGCTTTTTTTTTTCTCTTTTTTATCACAGAGTGAAAAACTCATTGATACTACATAAAATTGATTGTGGAAGGCCATTGTACTCTTAATTATTATTTAAACTTGCTAATCTTCAAGTTCTAATCATCATGAATTCTCCAAATATATTTTTTTCAACATTTATTCTAATAATTTGATATGATAGATCTTGAGTTATATTTATATGGATATGAATTCAATGTATGGTTATGTCTAACACATTTGTCCTTTATTCTTTTCTTTTTTTTGTTTATAGGCAAATTAGGATTTGAATTTGCAATAAATCAGTGTACATAATTAAATAGGAATCATTGGACCCTTTTTTATACTTATTATGATTTTATTTTAATAAAATCATAGCCCTTTTTTTTCTTTTAGAATTGATAATAATAGAAGATAATAAAATAATGTTATCACTTAATTGAATATAAGAAATATTGAAAGGAGAAAAAAATATGTAATCTTGTCAACATAATTATTTGAAATAATAATTTTTTTGTATTTGATGCAACAAAAATATATTTTTTTTTTCATAGAAAAGATTTTGTATAGTGCAATATGATCATGCAGCTAACATAATATAACTTATTTTTACCTTGTACCCAATATTTATTCAATGTCACACCAAACACATTATACTATTTCATATATTTATATGATAGAATACATACAATACATATATTCTGATATAATACAACTAACATAAATTATATAATACAATCCACCAAACTATGGTCCGAGTGAATATTAATATTGATAAATTGAGTTCAAGCAATAAATATAACAATTTCAGGCCCAATAACGTAGTAATTACATACAAAAATTAGTTTTAAAAAAAAAAGACAAAAAAAGACTTAGAGAAAGAAAAAAAAAAAAAGCCTCCGAATTTCCCGTGGCCGTGGGTTCCTTTAATTTGCAAGTTGCATTGCAACCGTACGAAAAGGTTAGAAAAATCAAGTCAAAGGAAGTCAACAAAATCTTGACTCTCTCACTGTCAACTGTCATCAAAATTTCCACGCGTTGTTAGATAATATGAACGAACGACAAACAAATCAAGAATACGTGTGCGACTGGAATGACCCGAGAATTCAAGTTTCAGAAAGTAAAATTCAGTTCCCTTATTTTCTACGTGTTATCTTCCAAGTTCACACTTCAGCTTCTCATTATTAACGTTGATACACACAGTTCATGGCACTTCTAAACAACTTTTGATTAATAATTTACTATGTAACGTAATATTAATAATGCCCAAAATTAAGGACAATGATTAACATCGAATGTTGAGAATATCATGAGATCAAACATTACAAAATATTTGCAATTGGGTGCTTGCCTCGTTGAGAAGTACTTTCTTAGCGCCTTTTTGTTACAAGTATTGTGCAGGGAGGTTTTGATAATTTTAATAGTATAGTTTAAATAAGATGTGTATTAAAATTATATGTGAGAATTATTTAATTTATTATGAGATGTATTTAAAATTATATATATGTGTATATTATTTTCAATGATCGGAGTAATGTAATTTGGGTGAAATGTGTATCAAAATTATATATAAATTTTTTTTAGTTTGAATGAGATGTATTTAAAATTGTAGGTATTATTTTTTATGATTCTAGTAGTGTAATTAGAGTAGAATGTTCCTTAAAACTTTTTGAAATTGGATGAGATGTACTTAAGATTGTACGCGTTACTTTCGAAGATCTTAATAGTACAGTTTAAGTAGGATGTGCATCAAAATTACACGTAGATTTTTTTGTCTAAGTGTGACGTATTTAAAATTATATATATTACTCCAAATAATTTTAATCAAATCTGTACATGTTACGTATCACTAAAAAACATAAACTAATAAATAACAATTGAATGGTAATATTAAAAATAATTGTTAATACACAAAACACATGAAATTGCAATTGTATTTGTACATATCTAAGGTAGGGGGATCTGGGCACAAAATTTATGAGAATTGAAGTGATTCTAGGTATTGAAGGTGAATGATACCAATACAAACATTCTATGCCTATAATCAAGATAAAATTAGCCAACTTATTATCAATTTGGGTAAAATATGTCTCAAAATTATATTTGTTACTCTAAATAATACTAATAATATAGTTTGATTGTAATATAAATAATATAATTTGATATAATATCAACGTCATAATATCATGTAATTTAAAAAAAAATCATTACAAAATATTTCACTTCAATAATGGCATTAATTCGGACAAAATGTTAAGAATAATAAAGATTGACATCTGCTTACTGGGATCTAACCAGAAATTTGTTTTTTTGGATTGAACTAATTTTTTTTAATATTATATCGGTATAAAATAATTTTATGCTTTATACGAGGTGATGTAATGAATCTTATAATATAAATATGTAAATAAATAAAAAATAATTTTAAAAAATAAAATGCAATATATAATATATTATTGAAATTTATTAAAAAATTGGTGATTCAACAATTTTGGTTGGGCAATAATTGAGATGTATACTAAAGTGGAGAGTCACAAGAAGTCTAGAATGTGTAGGACACGTATGGAGAAGTTTAGGACGTGTGAGATACGAAGGAAGAAGTGAAACGGGACTTGAAGACGCGAAGGAAAGGAAGAAATCGCGGGAGAAGTTGCCAGCGCCGCAGCGCCCAAGGCTAAGCGCCTCGGCGCCCAGACGAGTCAGGATGTCCATTTTAGTTTGGGATTTCAAGTTTTGAAAAGTTTTGGACTTCTAAAACAAGTGAACTCTTACTCCAACAAAGAATAAGGTTAGTAGGCACGAAAGTTTTAGATAGTGTTTTTTCTTTAGGTTCTTTGAGTGAATAAAAGAGAAACACCATAGATCTTTTTGGCTTAGATGCTCGGGCTATTTTTGTGTTTCTTGTAAAAATCTCTTATGAGAAGATACTAAGAAATTTTGGGGAGTCATGGTAATCAATGGTAGATACTTAGAGGTCTCTATGAGAGATACTAAGGGGTCTTGTAGGATTATTGATGATGTAAAAAGATACTTAGTAATTTATGTCAATAATAAGAAGTTGGATCATGATCCTCCGAACATAGGCAATTTTTGGCCGAACCACGTATATCTTGTGTCTTGTTGATTAGTTTGTTTTCTTTATCTTTATTGGTGTGTTAATCTTATGTGTTTTTTCTTATGGTGTGAGTTATGATTTTTTGTTGCGCATAGAGTAAAATGGATATCAATGTTGTAATTTAATTGATGCTATACGGGTGTCAAATTGAAGTACATGACTTTATATCCGCAACAAAATTATATGTTAGTAATTTCTCAAATATATAATTCCTTTATTATTAATTTTGAATCAATAAAACTAATTAAATTTACTACTAAAACTAAATTCAATTTAGAAAAAAGAGTAAAAACTTAAGTGTTACTAAATTAAAATTATGTAGAGTTTATGAAATATATGATTAAATAACTCTTTAGTTCTTTGAAGTAATATTTTAAAAAAAAAGTATTTTGAAATATAAATAAATTTATTGTTAAAAAATTAAATATAAATTAATTTTATCTAATTAAAGTAAGAAATATAAATTAATACTTAACTATAGTTGAAAATAAGATTTGCCTCTGATGTGTAATTGCTAGTGGAACCACTATTCTAACATTTATTATTAAATTTAGGTAAAATAATAATTGGACTCTCAATTTTTTTAAAAGATACTTATAGTTTTAAAAGGGATAAAAACAGTCCCATATCAAGCGTTATACAAATTTTATTGTACGCAAACGCATGAATTTATGAGAATATATAAAAGTGAGCTTGGTCAAATTTATGGATTGTTTAAATTTAAGAAAGACTAATCTAATTTTAAATATAACTCTAATCTTGTTTGAAGAAAGATAATTTGATGGAAATAAAATAAAATTAATTGAAAATAAAGAAATTAAAGTAAACAATTAAAAGTTTTTAAAATTTTAAGGGTTTTAGAATTCTTTTATTTATCAATTAATTCTCAAATTAGAGTGACACTTTAAAATCAATCAATTGTCATCTTATTAATATAATATTCGATATAAATTAATTAATCTTAATTATATTCTTTTTTGTTACACTTAATTATGTACCTAAATATTTTATATATCAATTCAAAGAAAATCAAGTAAGAATTAAAAGAAATCATATTAATCCTTAAAGCCTGAGTATAGAATAATTAAACAAGTTTCTAACTATTAAAAATATTTGATATTAAAGATAAAAAATATTTTAATTCAATTATTCTTAAGAAGCAAAAACTATAGACATTAAAGAACAAATAAAGGAATTAATTTAATAAAAAAAATTATTTTATTAAATAGTGCCTCATACTCAACCTCAATAAAATTAAAAAAAATAATTAAATTGTGAGCAATAAAAAAGATAAAACCAACTATAGGAAAGATGATATTAAAAATTTAGTGATTTAACAATTTTATTTAGACATAGATTGAGATGAATATTAAAGAAAAGAGTCATAAGAAGTTTAGAATATATAAAACACGTATGAAAAAGTTTAGGACATGTGAGATACGAAATGAGAAGCGAAAAGGGATTCGAAGACGCGAAGAAAATGAAAAAAAGCACGAAGCTAAAAACAGGGGCCAGTGCTGTAGCGCCCAAATTAGTATTCTAACGCTGCAATATTGGACACGTCAAGGCTCAGCGCCATTGTGCCAGTACCTCAAGCATCACAGCGCCAGAGCAAGGGAAAGTTCATTTTTAATCCAAATTTTGAGTAATTGAAAAGTTTAAGACTTCTAAAACAAGTAAACTCTTACTTCAATAAATAATAGGATTAGTAAGCATGAAATAACCCTTATATAAATATTTGTAAACCCTTTACTTGAAATTAAGTATTAAGAGAAACTATAAGAAAAGGAAAGAATTGAATAGACACTAAATGCTTGTGTGTATTAGGTGAAACAGTCGTTTAAGTGTTCATTATTTATAGTAGAATAAAGATACACTAAACATTAGGTATTTTTTAGAATTCTTCATTAAATGTTTCTTGTAAAATTCTTAAGAAATTAATAAAAAAGATTAGAATCATTGAATTTATTGTAAACATAAACAATTAACTGAATCACGTAAATAATTATATTATACTTTTTACTACTTACTTTAAATTTTTATTATTTTATTTAATACAAAAATTATTTTACTACATAAAAAAATTAAAATATAAAATTAAACTTCATTAAATTTTTTCACTTTAATATAATCACTTTATTATAATCTCACACGAAGAAATGTGATAAACCAAAAATGAAAAATGTGAAAACTTCCGAGCTGTCTCCGGAACCGTGTCTTTTTCTTTCTTTTCATTTTGTTTCCACGTGCTGCCCAATTCTTTCTTCTCTACCTCTTTCTTTTCTTTCGGCTGTCTTTCAATTATTTCTTTTTGGCCCTCCCATCTTCCAATTGATGCAGCCCCTTCTATATGATATTCCAATTCACAATTTCCTTTTTCCAATTTGGAGAGGAAAATTACTCATGCCATCATTCTTTTCTTTTTTCAGTTTTTTTTTTCTTTAAGGTCCCAATATAAATAGAAAAATAAGATTGCTAATTTTATGACACTTTCTTTATTTATGGTATTTTTTAAAATAAATTATAATTATTTATTCACTTTACTTGTCTTTAAATTTTTTCCTTTACACTCTTATTTATTTTTCTGTTTAAAAAAATTCTAATAAAAATAAAATAAAAAAAATAAACAACTAACAATTATAAATTTAAGAGTTATATATATAATAAAAATAAACACATCATCAAGCAACTGATACCATAAACGTTCACAGATGTAAAAAGTATTTGAGTACCCCTATTTAAATAAATTTAATAACACGTGCCATTTCATTATTGATTTTCTAAATAAATTGTAGTAACAAAAATTTTAGTAAATTAAAGAAATTTTTTAAAAAAAAACTGAAAAAATTACTATAAATTTTTACACATATATATTAAAATATGTAAGTCTTTGAAAGAAACTTATAAAATAAACAGAAACAGAAATTACTATAAATTCATGAATTACAATATTTCCAACAACTTCAAAGAAGAATGCAAAAAAATTCATATCTTCTTTAGATAATTTAGAATAAATTTATTAAGTACATAGCTTTTAAAAATTGAGTTGGAAAAATGAAAATTATTTTAAATTCTAAATTAAAGTACATACATGTTTGAAAGTATTGTTTTGCCCTCATTTTGCCACATATATATTAAAATATGTAGGACTAAGTTAATATATATCTATAAATCAAGGATTAGAATGTCATTTTTCTTTTTATCTTACAGCAAATTAAAGTACAATAAATCAATTAACATTCTCTTCTAGCTAGCTAGCTCTCTATTGACGAGTTCATGCATTATTATAGTACTCCATTATTAAAGCAAGCTAACTGCAGCATGCAGCAATGCCGTTGCCATGCCTCTTTTACTGTATTGTCTCGAGGAATCGATCCAATTCCTCCAAATCCCACCAAGGTTCAGTATTAGAAGCCATTGCCAAGTAACTATTTTGCCTATTTTGAGATGACTGGCAGTTGTGCTCTCCGGAAGATGAATTCTCTGGCGAGCTTGTTCTCGCTACGGCAGCCATTTGAACGTTCTGATGAGATGATGTTGTTGCCACCAGATGATCATCACCGTCGTGATGAGCATGTTGAGCCCTTCGCTCGCTGATTGTCACTCCCCATGCTGGACGCCGATCAAAGGCTCGCAAGCATTTTGATTTTTTGTAAATTCTGCACAAACTTAATTCTTGCCTTACCTGCAAATACATAATAATGGACATTTTATTATTAGGAATAGAACTATAAATGAATTCAAACTTATCATTTAAGAATAGTCGCTGTCGAATGAAGCAAATTAGCGACAAATTAGCAATTAAGAGGCAAAGTTCAAATTTGCATGCGAACGCCCGTAATATAGAAAAATCAAACCATCTAAATGAAGGAATGACAACAAAGTGATATATAGTTAATCTTTTCATGGATTTTGTTTAAGAGTAAGGTTTTTGAAAAGACAGATCCGTGACTACATTTAATGTATGGAAAATTAGACTGAGACACTTGTGTGAAGAATTAATTCAGTCAAATATAATCAAATTCTTGTAATTTTTTATGCTTTTAACTTAACCGAACATGATTGCATATTCAAAGTAGAAGTAAAGAGAAATAAAAAATAAAAAAATTATCAATTTATTTTTTAAAATTTAGTTGAGTTACTTAATTCTTATAAATTTGATGAAATATAAGATTATATACCATTATTAAACAATACTATCTTTTACTGCCATCAAATTAATTTTTTGGACCTTATTTTTCAATTGTAAGGACTAATCAAGATACTTAACAAAATATAAGAACCAATTGAATAATTCAAAAAAAAAACTTCAGGAACTAAAGAAAGTCAGGACAATTTTATATATAAAAAAAAAAAGACCACAAAATTAGGCTTATTCAAAGTAAATAAAACAATACTCATATTTCATCCCATTGATTTGAAGTAAGTGTTTAATATTAAAGAAGAATTTAGGTGGAATGATCTCAATGGAAAATCTCATTAAATTGAAACAGAATAGATCAATATGATATTATGCTCCTAATTGTATCAGATCTATTAATGGCTAATTTATTTAACCCTAATTTACTAAAATTAGTGGCTACTGAAGAATCTAATTAAGATTTAAGATCAAATTAGTGGCTACTTATGATGATGATATATACAGCAAAATGTTCATACCACTGGAGTTGCACCACTAGATGTAGAGGCTCCCCCTTCAATGGCTTTGTATTCATTCATTATCCACTCAGTTTTTCGTCCATTTGGAGCTCTTCCTCTATAAAAAACCATTGTTCGTTTTTCTCCAATGTTGCGATTTGATGAGAAAACAAAGCCAGGAGAACCGGTAGCTTTCCAGTATCCAGCAGTCGTGGTCCGACTAGGTCTCCCTCCACGGGCTTCATTCTCTTGCCTTGGAATGAAGAAGAACCATTGTTCCGAGTCCCTATGGCACTGGTGTTCTGAAAATCCTAAAACCAAATAATAATTGCACAATTATTAGCAGCATGAAATGCTATGAGCTTAATTTGATCATAAAAAGTGCACGTAGACGAGCTAGCGCTAATGGTGATTTTAATTAAACCCAATCGTTTACTCTTGCTGTTTGTATTGTTCCCTTTATTATAAGTCTGGTTTCTAGCTACCTGGATTTAGGTTATGATTAGGATTTTTTCGATGGATTTTTTGATTTCATTCATCTTCATGACTTAATATCAGGAGAAGTATAACTGTATTTAAATTCTGAGAATTGATCTTCCTCGATGAAATCTATCGTTCTAAGAATCAAAGGCTTTCTTCGGAAAGGAAATTAAACCATAAAAATCGAGAGAACTTGAAAATATAGTAATCGATTCTTCCTTTATTTCGTGTGAGTATATATATATATAGAACGAAAGGAAGAATGTACGAAAGCAAACAAGTATCTTTAAGCAGAAAGTAAAATTGAGGTCGATGCACTTCCTGACATGTATGCATTTGATCAGTTCAGCCCCATTTTTTCAAGAACCCAGTTAAGCTAAAAGCATCAAGAACCAATAATAATTAAAAACAAAAACGTAAATACGAGATAAACAGATGAAATTAAGATATTTACGTGGGAGATCCCATGGATTGTAGTCGTAAATATTAACGACTGGTATAATACGGTCCATGAGCCGGTTCAGGTCCTCTCTGTCACCTCCAAGTTTGTTACGCAGATAAAATGAAACAAGCTCTTCCTCTGTTGGGTAAAAACGAAACCCAGGTGGCTGAGCTTCTACCATTATTAATATCACGCTGATCTCTTAATTTCTATTTTAAAACAACCATAAACCTTGGCGTTTCTGTTCTAAGTTTTTTCTTTTATCTCATTAATGGTGGTGTATTTATATATACAGTGAGAGATGTGTTTAAATCTAGGAAGATATACAAGTGATATTAAAAAGTTAGACGAGTAGAGAAAAGAAGCGGAAAAAAAGGCACAGAATGGGGAAATGAGAAAGAGAGACACACATGAGCTTACTTGGAAATTTCCACGCGCTTGTGAAGAAGAAGAATTGGCATCCTCAATCGGGTTATTTATCCACTTGGAATCAGTCAATATGTCATTGCATCCTATTTTAATGACGGGGAAAATCCACAAATAACCTCATTATTTTTTTATTATAATATTTTAATCAACTTAAAATTAAATATATTTTATTAACCAAACATAAATATTTTGGACACATTTGTCTATTTTTTTTATTAACTTTTCACTCATCCGAAAATCAATCAAAAATTATCAAAATTCGTTAGATCGAAAAATTTGAAGTTATCACTGCATAGATCGAAGCTTTTATAACAGATTTCTCACTTCAAACAAAGAAAATGGCCAATTTTTGGTGAGTTTTATTTAAGTTTTAAAAAATTTAAATTTGTTTATAACATTATTAGAATTTATATTTAAAGCTAGCAATAGATGAAATTATTGAATTCTATGTGAAAAATGGGTTTGAATGGTGTAAGAAACGTTGAAAATAGGCAAAAAATCGTGATTTTTGGGTCATATTCGCGATGCAGACGGCGGCCGGAGCGACGGCGGCCACCGTTGCCAATCTCGGGCCCGAGATGGCCCCGCGATGCGCGTTAAGGGCGCACTGTGGGCGCGCAACGCGGACCCGAGACGGCCCCGCGATGCACGTTTAACAGGCGCATCGCGGGGCCTTCTCGGGTCCGCGATGCGCGCCCGTGATGCGCCCTTAACGCGCATCGCGGGCGCACAACGTGGACCCGAGACGACCCCGTGATGCGCGTTCAACAGGGGCATCGCGGGGCCATCTCGGGCCCGCGATGCCGCAAAATTCGCGCCACGTGGCGCGAATTTTTTTGAATTAGGTTTTTTTTAAATTAAATTTAATTATATTTAAATTAATTTAATATATTTATAAAATTATATTAATAATTTAGATAAATGTAATTTTATTTAATTTAAATAAAAGATTTCATAAATTCTATTTCGAAGGAATTGATCTAATAGATGGAAAAATTTGCTTAAATGACTCATTAATTTTGGTTTGTAACATTTTTTTATTATTATTGTGAGTACCTTATGTAATTATAATTATATATGATTATTTTGATTTTAATATATAATTAATGTTGATTAATATTAATATGTTAGTAAATTAATTATTAAGTTTGGTTTGATTTTATTATTATAATATGTTGATTAATATGTTAGTAATTAATTATTTTAATGTATTATGTATGTTAAATTAATTGTTTCTGTAAATAATCTTTCTCTGATTATTATTTTTCTTAATATTAATGTATTTTATTTATTTTTTTTTATTGTTACAGGAAAGAGAACGTATCGAAAGAATATAGAATTCCAGAGCATATGTTTTTTTGTGCATCAGTGACGGCTTATGCTAAGATGTGGGGTCTAAATTGCATTAAAGATAAACTGACAACAAGTCAGAAAATATTATTTAGGCAGACGTGTATGGGGTATTTCTTAGATATGTCAGAGTTGACATTCTCTGGTATTTTGGTGCACGAGTTATTGTTGCGTGAGGTGCATACCTCTAATGTAGATGATGAGATGTGGTTTTACATAGGGAGGAAACGCATCCGTTTTAGCCAGCAGGAGTTTGTACTAATCACTGGACTACAAATGCGAGATTACCCTCCCGCCCAGCAGTTGCATAGGAAATTGGGCACTCGATTATGGGATACATATTTTTCTGGGGTAAAGAAATTATCTTACATATTTCTTGATCAATGGTACGCACGTCTAAATTTGGAGAAAATGGACGATGCAGATGCAGTAAAGTTGAGTTTATTTTATTTTGTGCATCGTGTTTTGATTCTACGTGACGAGCGTAGTGGAATTCAAAATTTTGTTTTATGTTTAGTGGATGACCTTGATGAGTTTAATAAGTATCCATGGGGCAATATTGCATGGACCGTACTTCATAACTCACTTAAGAAGGCTGCATTTCAAAAACTTGAGAAAATAAAAAGGAAAGGGTTTGCACAGAAGAAGTTTGAGAGTTACAACGTATATGGCTTTTCGCACGCATTTCTAGTACGCCATATGTACTTAATTTTTTTATCTTAATTATATATTTTATTTGTATACGTCAAACTTATATTTTAAATATAATTATATTAGGTATGGATTTTCGAGGCAATTCCAGTGTGCGGAGAGATTTTTGGTTATCATAATGGTGATCGCTTCCCTCATATTTTGAATTGGACGACTCGAGGGACTCCATTGTTCGATAAGGTTCAGGATACAATGTTAGCAAAGGATTTGGTATGTGTTGATATGAATGAAAAATATATATATTGGTTTATAACTTTTATTTTGTTTTAAGCGTAACTTAATATGGTTGGTTGATTTATAGGTTCTTTCGGTACATCGTAAATTAGTACCAAAAGACCATGAGAAGAGAGAGGCAATTGTGCGCCTGGCTAGACGTGTAGGCATTCCAAGCGGAAGTTATGCTGGGGACTTACCAAATATGTCTGATTTCAGCGAGAGCAAGCGCCCCAGGACTTATGCCCATTTTAGCGACCCTAACGATGATGTTATGGATGTGGAGGGGGTGGATATGAATAGACAAACCCACAAATGTCAGCACCAGTGGCAGGAGCAACGGTATATTACTTATTTACGTGATTAACTAAAGAGAAATTTTAATATATTTCTAATATTTCTAAATAAGTCATTAACTATGATTATGTTTCTTGTAGTCTGAACACAGTGCATCTGCAGACTATGGCGTAACACATCAGATTGAGCAGCTGCGGGAGGAGATGATTAAGAGAATTGAGCATACTGAAGCTGCACTTCTACAAAGAATGGACAAGGATAAAGATGAAATTTTAACAAGTGTTAATCAACTCCGGGCCGATCTTACACAGCAGATGTAGCAAATGATGATGTGGTTTAGGCAGTCATGCTCATTCCAACAGAACGAAAGCCATAATATGGTAAGCAAAATAAATTTTAAACACAATTACCTTAATTGCAGTTTTATTTATTTTAATATATACATATATTGTAGTATGGAGAGAACACACCGGCAGGCTGTCAATATGATTTTCAGACCCCAGCTACTGGTCATGATATATTGCCCCAGCCATTGATTGACAGTCTTGCAAGTGTTGAGATCTTGTCTGCCCCGCATAAGGGAGTAAGTCAATTTGGGAGACAGTATAGGCCTGAATGGTATTTGCACACCCCATATACAAATCAATTTCCACAAATGATACACGAAAAGAAGAAATTTGAAATTGAAGTGCAACCTCAAGCAGACATGAATCCGTTGCAGCCGATAGACTCGACTATCATGGTTCAGTTTCAGGCTTGGATGGACAAGGATGAGGGTGTAGTCAGCTTACCTGGGCTAGAAGCTAACCCGACATGGTTTCGGGAATTGCTACACAGTTGGCTGGATGACTTTGTAAGTAAATTATTGAATAATTATCCCCTTGCAGTTTTTTTATAAATTTATAGAATCACTTGACGGTTATTGTTTCTAAATGCAGCATATTAATGAGTATTTGAAGGTGATTCGGCTTAGGCAATACGGTTGCACTAATGCATTGTCTCAATTGTCCACTTCTGTGGATTCGTACTTCTTTGTGAGTGATGAATTAAATTATTTATATTTTGTTATTTCAATTTTATTGATTATTCGATGGCCCTGCATTTGTAGGAGTCTTTTAGACTCCTTTATGAGCAGCACAAAAATGACATTACTGGCATTGTATGGAGTGATGAAGTGATGGCATATGCTCAAGGCGCTAAAGAAGATTTACTCGGTGCACGTATGTGGATTGAGGTTGATAAGGTAAATGTTGTTATTTTTGTTTATAACTTGTAGTACTATTTTGTGTGAATGTTGTTATTTTTGTTTATAACTTGTAGTACTATTTCTAAGACTTATTTGAATTTTATGTAGGTTTATATTCCTGTCAACTACAATCAACAGCATTGGGTAATGGCTGAGGTGGACATCTTGCATCGGCAAATATTAATCTACGATTCTAGCATCAAGGGATTTGCCGATGGCGTGATTGAGAATCATGTCCTACCATTAGCTATGTTGTTACCCCGTTACTTAGATGCTTGTAGATTATATGAGCAACGACGAATTACACCTGACTTAACCCCTTTTCATGTAATTAGATTAAAGGATGGAGTGCCACAACAGACAATGAATAGTGGAGATTGTGGGGTTTATGTTTGTATGTTTATAGAGTTTTTGATGTGTTGTTATCCCCTAGATTTTGGTCCTGAGCATGAGTCATTTTTTAGGACTAAAATGGCGATCGACTTATGGAAATGTGCAAAAAAGTAGTGAAATGATGTTGATTGATTTGTATGTTTTTATGTATGTTTATAAAGATTGTAAAATGATGTTGATTGATTTGGGTAGGGATGGGAGGTTCCCTTTACAGCTAAGAGATGTGAGAAATATTTGAAGTGTATTTTCTGCAGGTTTATGAAATATAGATTTTAGGAAAAAATAGGAAAAACTCTGTCCGTTTTAATCCAGAAATTTTAGAAAATAAAATAAAATTTCCATGTTTATAAGAGTACAAATAAAGTCAATAACTACATGACTTTAAAATACAAATACAATTATAACTCATAAAGAACACATCAACTACCATGTAATGGAATTGGGTTTCGACAAGTTTGTCGATTATGTCCATGTTGCTTACATCGACTGCATACATTCTTCGTGGGAGCCTCACCTTGAGATAGAATTCTATTCTTCCGACGTCTTCCTGATTGCCGACGTACTATAAGAGGCTGGATGTCAGCAGCTCTCAACTCCTCTGGAACAATCCAATCTAACGGATGACCAACCGGATTTACTGGTTCACTGTATGCACGCAACAAACACTCAGTCGTGTAATATTGCGAACAAAGAGTCTGGTACTGGAATCTGACCTGCCTGCATATTGCAAGTGCATGAGGACACGGTAGTTGCCGCATATCAAACTTTTGACAACTACATGACTTTTCCGGGATGTCCACTATTCCATTTCCTTTTCCGTCCTTAACAACAAAACGAGATCGATCTATTGCATGCACCGTCATGCGAGCGGAATCATCATTGTGCTTCCAAATCTTGTTATGGGCCCAAGTGGTCAAGAAGTTTGACATATTTTCTGCAGTCTCACGTCTCTCAACAAACCATTTTTGCATTAACTCTCGGATCCACTCAATTAAGGCAGTCACCGTCATGGCACGTGCATCCTTCGCAACAGCGTTAATGCTCTCTGCAATGTTGGTGGTCATGATGTCATATCTTCTGAATGCTCCCACTGATCGAGCCCATTTTGAAAAACCAACCTCTTCCTCCAAGTATCTCGTTGCCTCCGGTTTCATTTCTCGCATCTTATATATTTCCCTTTGAAAGTCAGCTATGCGATACGCCTTGGCAGCAACAAAATAGGAGGCCAAGTATCCCCCTCCTTTTGTTGTATGCGATGGTATCTTATATCGTGCTACCAAATTACCCTTCAAGTGATGGATGCATACACCATGATATACATTAGGAAATACCTCTTTAATGGCCTTCTCGATACTAGCATGTCGATCAGATATAAATACAAGGTTCGCAAGATCGCCAATAACTCCTCGGAGTTTTTCCATAAACCACTTCCATGAAGCATCATTTTCAGAGTCAGCAATACCCCATGCAAGTGGAAAAATCTGGTTGTTTCCATCCTTGCAAACAGCCACAAACATTGTTCCCAAGTATGCATTTTTTAAAAATGTACCATCAACTGCAATAACCGATCGGATGAAAGACTGGAACCCTCTAATACATGGTCCAAGAGCCATGAAGAAATATTTAAAGTGCTTGCAATCGTCAATCTCCAAATGTGTTACTGTACCAGGGTTCTGTTGTTCCAATATATGACAGTATGCAGGAAGTAATTTATATGAACCCTCTGGAGTACTACGTATCAACACCAAGGCATGCTCCTTAGACCGCCAAGCAGTAGGGTAAGTTAAGTCCACACCAAACTCCTTACGTATGTTTGGTTGGATTTCCTTCGATCTATAAAGTCGACTCGCAGATGCAAACTTATTTTTTATAAATTTGCCAATAATCCGAGACTTTGCTTGTCGATGACCATCGCGCAATCGATCTAATTGGCACACGTGACTTGAATCAATTCTGCGCACAATAAAATGTTTCCTTGCATCTGTCAACACTGCACGTAATCGCCATCGACATCTATCATCATCACATTTGATCTCAAAACGATCTTTTGTCGACTTTGACACTTTAAAGCTCCAATTACCTTTAAGTGCTACCATACTAATAGCCTGGTGAAGTTCGTCTTTGCTATCAAACAACTTTCCTACAAACACATCGTCAATTCCACTACTCGATATCTTATCTGAAATGACCAAGTCTGATGGTGGTATTGGAGGCATAAACGCAAAGGGATTTTCCGCTTCACAAAAATCTATTCTTCTAGCTTCAACATTTAGGGAGCTTGTCGAAACATAACAACGTCCGCCTTCTGCTAAATCATCCCCTTCTAAATTATCAACATTTCTAACATCATCATAGTCCCCTTCCACATCCCCAACATTTTCAATGTCATCACAAGCGTAATGTGTATAGACTGGGTCTTCATTAAAGGGTATAGGAGAAATATTGTGATACTCGTTCGTTGTGTTTGCAGGAACCACTGCTGGAACTGATAGAGATGTATGGCTCACTTGGTTGCTACCGCTAGCTGACATAAAATGACCATGAATTGATGGTGGATTGGGGGGCTGTACATTATCTTCATAAATAGGAGCTCTAGGATCCACTGTTACACATAAAGGACAGTACGATCTTCTATTGGCGCTTAAAAAAAGTTGAACATCATTGTCATTTCTAATCTCAATAGGCTTTAGGTTATACCTCGTTGCATCAATTTTGATTTTCAAAGTCACCTTACACTTCACATTGTCGACTCCCAAGGTATAACATACTGCATTTAAAAGATCTTCAAAATTAATATCTTTCGGAACCGAAATTCTAAAATTATTATAATCAACATAACTTTCTTCCCCGTCACTAGAACTCTCCCACTTTCCTCCAAAATAAATAACTATCGCATCACACTCCATATGACCTGAAAAAACAAAAAAGATTAGGAAAAGTTCACAAATGGAAAATTTAGTAAAATTTTTTAAAACGATAAAATATTTAAAAATAAAAAAAATGCGCATCGCGGGGGCACATCTCGGAGCGCATCGCGGGGTCACATCTCGGGCCCGAGACGGCCTCACGGCGCGCACTATGTGCGCATCGCGAGGGCACGTCTCGAACCCGAGATGCACACAATGTGGGCACCGCGGGGCCATCTCGGGCCCGAGATGTATCCCGCGATGACTAAATTGACGGCCGCCGCAGCGACCGCCGTCTGGTTTTCGCCAAACACACTCCAAAACTTATTTTTGACCGGATTTCAACGCCGTTTATACCATTCTAACTCATTTAGTTGGTTAATAACAACTACTTTTAACTTCAAATGTAAATTTATCTAATTTCTAACAAGTTTAGAAAATTTACCCGAGCTATTTCTTTGATTTGATTCGAAGCGATCCTCAGCAAGCCTTTGAGTTTTAGAATAATAACTTCAAAAATATTCGGTAAGCTATTTCTTTAAAGTTTCTTTAAAAAAATACGAAGTTATAAATTTGATATAAGGATAAATTTGTCCAAAATTAAATTATTTGACTAATAAAGTATAACCATTTTATATTTGGTTAAAATAAAATAATAAAATAATTTAAAGGCTATTTGTGAACTTTTCCCTTTAATGACTAAAGGTTGCAATTTGATGTAATGAAACTTTATAAAATTTAGTTATGTTGGATATTATATAATAAAGTGGGCTTATATATATTAATTAATTATATATTATTGATTATTTATTTTTATTATTTATTAAAAGTGATCAAATAAAATTTATTTATTATTGACTTTTTAGGCATCACGTATGACATGGGCTTTAATGTGTAGAGATCCAATTATTTTATTTTATGATGGACCAAAATAAAATAAAATACTATAAATAATAGGTTGAGGTTTTTAGTCTAAACCTTAATATATTATTCATTCACCTCCCATCAGTGAGTGACGGCAGGTTTTCTCTTATAAAGAAAGAGTTTAGACGTGGAAGACATCAACTCTAATTTTTTTTGCGTTTCCATAGATTCAAGTACGCTTCTGATTTTGTTTTTCTTGATGATTTATTGTGAAATCTTGATTACGGTGATTTTTCACTAATTAAAAATTTTTAAGAACCACTTCATATTAAATTATTAAAAAATAAAATTTTAAAATTATTATTTTATTTGATTAAAAATCTATCAGGTATCGACATGTTTTATGAAACCATTATGCGGAATTATTAAAAAACAAAAAAACGCTTCCAACGAAGGAAATAAAAGTGATATCATTGATGTTTATATATATGCCGAATTGCTTTAATGCATTGAATTGACAATTTCCTCCGGAGTTGCTTTTGTATATATATATATATATATGTATATATTACACATATTTGCTTTATACATAATCAGGAAGTTATTATTGCATGCCGTAAGGATCAATATTTTTTTTTTTGTTAATTGAATTGTTCACTGGAATTTTTGACATGATTTTGAATTGTGTTATTGTTTTGATGGTTATGAATTCAATTGCATGTAATATGTTGACATAATCATTACCGCAATTCAATTCAATTCTGGAAAATTTTCTTTTCAATGCGTTATTATTAATTTTTTTTTCCATATTTAACTTATAAGAAAAAAGAAAAATCAAGTTAGATTTTATTTAAATTCAAATTGATAATACTTAATTTAATGGGATTTCTTCTTAATTATAGTGCACGTTAGATAGTTAGTGTCCACAAATTTTAGAAGTTTATTAAGTCAAATTTATATGGTCCATAAAGATTTTACCGGACCTAAATTTTTTTTTTATACCCAACATACTTACTAAAACAAGTGAGTTAGGATGGACCTGAACCCAATTTGGGTTTAGGTAATTGGATAAAGTTTAGGGTTTTAATAATTAGGAAATGTTAGGTTTGACCTGACCCAACCACTTCGGTCCTTACTCATTCCAGTCCCATTCTAATTTTGATATGATTTGACTTTTAACCGTTGACTTTGACTTTGACATTGACCATTTTTTTTTCTTTTCGTACAAACTAATATCCAGTATTTTAAAAAATAAATTAAATTGAATTAAAATGTCACCAAAGTGACATCTTTTATGCATATTTATTTATTTTGAAATATGTAGGTATTATTAAAAAAAATAAATAATTGTGTTTAAATTTATGCAAAAAATGATCGGCCCAAAGGAAGATTATTTTTTGGCCAAATAATAAACACATATGACAGTAAATATGTGATAAACTTTGATATTTTCTATGCATATAATATGTCAGTTCAAAGAAAGACGTATTATTGGCAGGATCTATTATCAATGTTTATTGTCTAAGTTTCTTTTTAGATTACCGTTTACAAATTATTATTTCTGTTCAAATACTAAATAACAATGTTGTGTTTGGTATTTTATAATGGTCTAATTTATTATATCTTATGTCATGTCTTTATATGAATGCATGATTAAATGACATAGTTATTGATTGCGAGTTTTTTATTTGTTCTAGACAGTAAATGCTTCTTCTATATCTGCCAACTTGAACAACATTCCAGTGCTTAACGGCACTAACTTTAGGAAATGGAAGAAGCACATTACCATTGTGCTTGGGTGTATGGATCTAGACTATGCAATCCGGATGGAAGAACCTCCCGCCCTTACTGATAGCAGTACTGCTGAACAAATGGTACACTATGAAAAATTGGAGCGTTCTAACCGCATGAGTCTAATGATCATGAAGCATTCTATTCCAGATACCATCAGGGGCGCAATGCCTGAGGAAAAAAATGCTAAAAATTTTCTGAGCCAAATAGTAGACCAATTCGCTGGTAATGAAAAGGTCGAAACAAGCACCATTTTGTCTAAACTTGTTTCAATGCGGTATAAAGGCAAAGAAAATATAAGGGAGTACATTATGAAAATGTCTAATCTTGTTACAAGATTAAGGGCACTAAAGTTAGAGATGTCTGATGACAATCTCGTGCACCTAGTCTTGATCTATCTTCCTGTACCATACAGTCCTTTTAAGATCAGTTACAATACTCAAAAAGAGAAATGGACTCTTAATGAGCTCATTGCTCAATGTGTGCAAGAGGAAGAGAGATTGAAACAATAATAGATATAGAGTGCTCATTTAATAATTTCTTCCAATGACAATGCTGCCAACAAGAAAAGGAAGTGGAATAATAAAAGAAAAAGAGTTGCAGACATTGGAACTTCACAGCCTAAGGTGCAAAAGAAACAGAATACTGAAATCTTTTGTTATTTTTGCAAGAAAGTTGGACATGTGAAAAAGGATTGTTCCAAGTATGCAAAATGGCTTGACAAAAAGGGTAAACTTCTCAACTTTGTTTGTTCAAAAGTTAATTTGGCTTTAGTACCAAGTCACACTTGGTGGATAGATACAGGTGCAACTACTCACATAAGTGTGACTATGCAGGGTTGTCTAAGGAGCCGACCGCCAACTGATGCTGAAAGATTCATCTATATGGGTAATGGCAACAAGGCTCCTGTTGAGGCAATTAAATTATTTAGATTACTATTAGAATCTGGTTATTATTTGGATTTACATGAGACATTTTATATACCGTCATTTAGATGGAATTTAGTTTCTATTTCTTATTTGGACAAATTCAGTTACTCTTGTTCTTTTGGAAATGGAAAGTTTAGTCTCTTTCGGAATTCAAATATTATTGGTACCGGTTCTTTAGTTGATAATTTATATCAATTGGATTTTCATGCCTCACAAATTAATGAAACCTTGCATGTAAGCAATTATGGTATAAAGCGCAAATTAATTAATGAGAATTTTTATATGTGTATGGCATAAGTGTTTAGGACACATTTCTAAACAAAGAATTTAAAGGCTTGTGTCAGAAAGAATTCTAAATTCCCTTGATTTTTCAGATTTTAAAATATGTATTGAATGCATTAAGGGAAAACAAACAAATATTAGAAAAGTTGGTGCCAATAGGAGTTCAAACGTCTTGGAATTAATTCATACTGATATTTGTGGTCCATTCCCTACGGCTTCCTAGAATGGTCAACAATATTTTATTACTTTCATAGACGATTGTTCTCGTTATGAGTATCTATACTTGATTCAGGAGAAGTCGCAGTCATTGGATGTTTTTAAAGCCTATAAAGCTGAAGTTGAAAATCAACTTCGCAAGAAAATTAAAGCCATCAAATCTGACTGTGGTAGTGAGTTTTATGACAGATATGACGGATCAGGTGAACAACGTCCAGGCCCTTTTGAGAGGTATTTGCAAGAATGTTGCATTGTTCTTCAATACACCATGTCAGGGACTTCAAGTCAAAATGGTGTAGTTGAGAGACGAAATCGGATCCTAAAGGATATGGTTAGAAGTATGATAAATCATTCTTCTTTACTAGAATCTCTTTGGGGTGAAGCCTTAAAGATTGCAGTATATATCTTTAATCGAGTTCTAAGTAAAGTAGTAGCTAAAACCCCATATGAGTTATGGACTGGAAAGAAGCCTAGTATTAGGCATTTGCATGTCTAGGGTTGTCCAGCTGAGGCTAGGCCATACAGGCATAATGAAAGAAAGTTGAACTCAAGGACAGTAAGTTGCTACTTTGTTGGATATTCGGAAAGATCGAGGGGCTTCAACTTTTATGATCCCTCAAGCAGATCCTTTTTCGAGACAGGGAATGCTAAGTTCATTGAGGATGTTGAATATAGTGGGAGTGCTAAACTCAGGAATATTATTTTTGAAGAGGAATATGTAATTATTCATAATATTGCAATTGATAATGACCAGGTAATTGCACCTGTCATTATGCTGGATGCAAATACAGATAATCAAGACGTTCCTGAGATACCTTTCACTAATGTTGAAGAACCCACTCTTACTCATGTAGAGGGGCAACAACAACAGCCTCAATTGGAAGTGTCATTAAGGAGATCCACCAGGGAGAGGCGATTTTGAATGATTATGTCATGTATCTCCAAGAACATGAATTTGATATAGGACTGGAAGATGATCCAATAACTTTCAGTCAAGTCAAACAAAGTGTGAACTCCCAAAAATGGATAGATGCCATTAAAGATGAGATGAAATCAATGCAAGACAATAACGTTTGGGATCTTGTCAAATTGCTTAAAGGAGCGAAACCAATTGGTTATAAATGGATTTTTAAAACCAAACGAGATTCGAAAGGCAATGTCGAAAGATATAAGGCACGTCTAATCGCAAAAGGTTTCACTCAAAAGGAAGGCATTGATTATAAAGAGACTTTCTCTCTGGTTTCATCGAAAGACTCTTTTAGAATTATTATGGTACTTGTAGCTCATTATAATTTAGAGCTACATCAGATAGACGTAAAGACTGCGTTTTTCAATGGCGACATTGAAGAAACTATATACATGTTGCAACCAGAAAACTTTGAATCTAAAGATTCAAAACATTTGGTGTGCAAATTAAAGAAGTCCATCTATGGTTTAAAACAAGCATCCCGTCAATGGTATAAAAAATTTGATCAAGTGATTACCTTTTTTGGTTTTAAGGAAAACACTGTTGATCAATGCATTTATCACAAGATCAGTGGGAGCAAATTTATTCTTCTTGTCTTATATGTGGATGATATTCTACTAGCAAGCAGCGATATAGGTTTGTTGCATGAAACCAAGATATTTCTTTCAAATAAATTTGAAATGAAAGATCTTGGGAATACCTTTTTTGTGTTGGGCATACAGATTCACCGAGATCGTTCTTGTGGGATACTTGGCTTATCACAAAAGGCATATATCGATAAGGTGCTTAGTAGATTTGACATAAAGAATTGTGCATCATGAGACACACCCATTGCTAAAGGTGATAAATTTAGTCTGCTTCAATGCCCAAGAAATGAGATTGAGAAGAAAGAGATGGAGAATATCCCTTATGCGTCGGCAGTAGGGAGTCTTATGTATGCTCAAGTTTGTACGCGTCCGGATATTGCGTATGTAGTTGGCATGCTTGACAGATATCTAAGTAATCCAGGAATGGATCATTGGAGAGCTGTTAAAAGGGTTATGCGGTATCTACAGGAGAACAAAAGATTACATGCTCACATATCGGAGGTCAGATCATTTAGAGATCATTGGGTATTCAGACTCTAATTTTGCTGGTTGTCTCGATAGTAGAAGATCCACTTCAGGTTATGTCTTCCTATTGGCTGGGGGAGCTGTGTCATGAAAGAGTGTCAAGCAGATACTCGTAACTTCATCTACCATGGAAGCATAATTTGTAGCTTGCTATGAGGCATCAAATCAAGCATTATGGCTGCAAAATTTTATCATTGGGCTATAAATTGTCGATGGTATTGAGAATAAATTGTGATAATAAAGTCGCTGAGTTATATTCTAAGAACAATAGAAGCTCATCAAAATTGTAGCACATCGACATCAAGTTTCTTGTTGTTAAAGAAAGAGTTCAGAGTCTTCAGGTGTCTATTGAACATATCAGTACACACTTAATGATTACGGATCCGCTTACTAAGGGTGTACCACCTAAGGTGTTTCATGAGCATGTGGCTCGTATGGGTGTAGTTTATCCTGATGATATGCTTCTATAGTAGGAGTTTGTTTCTTGATGTTCAATTATAATTGACATATTTTCTGATCAGACTAAAGTATTACATTTTTTGTTTATTTATTGAAAACTCTGAAATAAAGTTATATTCTTTCAATTGTAGTTTTGCATAAAGTTTTGAAAGTATATTGTTGAACTCTTATGAGTTGTAAAGTAGGACCAGTTGAAAATAGGCATGTTGAAGGATCACGTTGCATGAAATTTTCATGCTACACATCTATGCTTGATCTATGTCATTGATTATATTGATGTACGTGACCATTGATAGGTCTAGTTACAAGAAAGATAACGAAGACCGCTTTGATCCTATATTAGTATAGTTAATAAACCAGATTGTTAAAGATGTCTTTGATTAAGATAGCAAATATTGAGTTCATAAAGTTATTCGGTAATGTACAATTGTAAAGTGACATATGTGGCCCAAGTGAGAGATTGTTGAGTATTATATAATAAGGTGGGCCTACATATATCAAGTAATTGTATATTATTGACTATCTATTTTTTTTGCCCATTAAAAGTGATTAAATAAATTTTATTTATTATTAGACTTTTAGGGCATCACGTATGGCATGAGCTTTAATGTGTAGAGACTCAGTTATTTTATTTTATTTTATGATGGGTCAAAATAAAATAAAATACTATAAATAATAAGTTGAGGTCCCCAGTCTAAACCCTAACGTATTATTCATTCACATCTCATCAGTGAGTGACGGTAATTTTTTTCTCATAAAAAAAGAGTTTAGACGTGAAAGGCATCAACTCTAATTTTTTTACGTCTCCATAAATTCAGGTACGCTTTTAATTTTATTCTTCTTGATAATTTAATGTGAAATCCTGACTATAATAATTTTTTCACCAATTAAAAATTTTTATTCAACAAACTAACCACAGATTTTAAGAAAAATATATAAATGATAACGAATTAAAGATTGGATTTTGTTATAAAAAAATTCTTTAAAAATGCAGATGCTGAAATTTGTATATCAGAAATATTATTATTTTCAAGTAGTATTGAAGTTTTATATTCAAATGATATATCACTGTCATGCTAAGTAGTAGTATCACCCATTTTTCAAGTAGTAGTATCACCCATTTTTTATGCCAAGTCTTTGTTCTACCGTTTCCATTCAATGTCCTTATGAAATTAAAAAAAAAATGGCTGTTCTTCTAAAGTTTTATAGTTTTATTTTTTTTCTTAATTTTTTATTAAATATTAATATTTTTTTAAAAAAATAATTGGTTACTTTTAAGAAAAAAAAGAATAATAAAAAATATTAAGATTTATTTAAAAATCAGCATGAAAAATAATAAAATTACAAATAAACCATAGAGAGGCAATTTTCTTCTTTCTAAAAAAAACTTTAGTGTTCATAACAAACTTTCAAAAACTGCAGATTTTCAAACTAACTATAAATCAAGCCTTATGATGATACGGAAGGAACCTTTTTTAAAGAAAAAAAAAGAATAAACATACTAAAAGATGGAAAAAAAAATTAGATAAGAGGGTATCAATGCCTAAAACAAGAAGTTTCAGAAATGGCATACCTCACGAATCTTCAAATAAAGCCCTCTGTAGAGCTATTGAAGGGTTATTGATGCAGCACATATTTTCCAAGTCTATCTTCGCTATAACTATATTTGAATGACTATAATTTTATGATTTGTTTTTTAAATCTTATTCCAAATTATATTATTAGTATTGCAATTATGTTTATTAGTTATATTTTAGATAGGATTAAGATACTTATTTTATCTAGGATTTTATCTTTTTGTAGAATATAAATACCGAAAGTTCTTATAAATTGATCATTCAGAACTAATAAAAAAAAATTTAGTAAAAAAAGTTTTCTCTTATTTTTTATGTTTTTGATATTCTTTAAAGAATCAACAAGCTTTTACCCTTTTGTTCTATAGGAGATTTTTGTTCTCGATGAGCTCATCTTAGGACAATAGCATTATTTTTTAATAGATGTGCCGCCCCAATCAAACTCCCTACTTGACAATGTCTTTTACCTGTATCGATCCACCGAGATAGGCCTTGGGTTCAAAAAGAGGCACAAGCCCTGCCTCCACTTCATAAAATAAGTAAAATAATGTTAAAAGTAGTGGTATTTCACTTTCGCCTTTTTGGCTCTCATTTTTTGACATAACTATAGTTCTATGATTTATTTTTTAAAATCTTATTATAGATTACATTATCAGTATTGTGATTATATTTATTAGTTATATTTTATATAGAATTAAGATACTTATTTTATCTAGGACTTTATCCCTTTGTAGACTATAAATACTGCAAAGTTCTTATAAATTAATCATTGAGAACTAATAAAAAAAATTCAATTGAGAAAGTTTTATCGTATTTTTTAAGTTTTCAGTATTCTTTAAAGAATCAACAAATCTTTTAAGCATATTTTCTGGTATCCTGAGTAAATCAACAGATAATAAAAGGTTTGTTCTAAGACTGTTGTGCTAGTTATTCTACCAAGTAAATGAAAAATATGATCACCCCAAAATAACGAAGTGAGCCGTTGTGGTATTTCCTACTTTAACATTTTAAGAATAATGAAAGGTTCCTTCTTCAAAAATAACAAATATTTTTGTTAAAATATAAATATTCAATATCAGTCATGATATTAATTTAATAAATATAAAAATATCATTAATTACAGCATAATGTAAATTTATTGTTTTATGTAGTACTATTTAACTATTTAAAACTATATTATACAGTGTTAATGATCTGTTTACACAGTGCATTGTTACTATTTAATATCGTACAAACGCAATTATTAACTTTTTAAATAAAAAATTGTTATACCATCTCCAAAGTTAATTTATACTATTACAATTATAACAGTATAGAGTTTTTGAACATTATCAAATAATAGAAATTTTTGGTAGTTAAAAAATCTATTTGGAGAATAAATGGTAAATTTTCTAAATTTTATTTCCAAAAAAATGATAACAAACTAAGTCAAAAATTAGGCATAAAATTGAGTTGCGCTAATAATAAGATAAATATAAATATTAGACATTTGAGTTAAGTGTCAATAATATTCCAAAAGACAAGGACAACAAAAAAATACACTATTGGAGAAAAAGTTTTGAAAACTTTATAATAGTTAGTAAGTTATAACTATTAATATAATTTTAATATTGTAGGTTACATATTATAAATTAATATTATCATATCATTATTATATAGTGATTATAAAATTTAAATTAACCATTAAACATGATTTTAATATTTGATAATTACAAAATTTATTTATAATATTGTGATATTATGTGAGTATGATATTATTATTTGAGGGTTTTATATATTAAGTTATTGTATGAGTTACAATATATTAAATATTTTTTTTTAAATATTAAAATTAATTATAAGAGTTTTAAAATATTTAAAATTATAATTAATATTGATATTAATACATTAATATTTATCTACCACTATAAAAAAAGGTGCCAATCCTTGTTTAGAGAGTGTATGTAAAAATAAAAAATAAAAAAGAGGAGAAAAGTGACTTTGGTGGTGTGTGTGAGAGCGAAGAAGGAGAAAGAAATTGAGAAGTATTTTATGTGTAAAATATAAACTAAGTATTTTTTATATTATGTGTTGAACAACTATGATTATGGGGATTTGGTGTTTTCTCCTAATGATTATTCTCATCGAAAAATATCAGTTGTATATATTTTAGAGTCATATAAATTCATCATTATTCGCACGAAAAATTAATTATTTAATTTTAAAATTATATTTTCTAGCATGACTCTATTATGTTCAATGTCAAATTTTCTTATACTCTTTTTATATTTAATTTTATATTTAATTTATTAATAATTTATGTCTCACAAATATGTGACAATATATGTTTTAACATATGATTAAAATAATATGTAAAATAAATTTACCCAAGGGTCTCTATAGTTATCTTAATTTGAAAATACCAAGTTTCAATAGGATTAAGATTTTTATTGCCTTTTTTTTGTTTGTTTTTTTTTTCTTTTTTTGTTTCGTGGTCTTTTTGTCTTTGATTTCTAAAAACTATGGTGGCCAGTTTGCTATTATTCTTTAGGTTTGCAATCACGATAGAATTTCCATTATATTTCTGCTCTCCCTTCGCTTATCTCTGCACCCATCTGTATTCTTATTCACCAATTATGTGATTGTATTTTCTCTTCAACCTAATAAATCTTCATTAACTTGCTGTGAAAATATGGGTAAAATTAACTTAAATTAAAACTGAGAATTACTGTGATCATATATGACTGAGGCAGCAGTTCTTTGTTGTAATTTTTCAGAAGACCTTACAATGTATTTGAAACAATTGAAGACTGGGAAATTACTCAATAGTTTCTCGACTCCCCAAGTTATCAATATGTCGGCATAAAAAGAAAAAGGAGTCTATTGTACATTATAGTTATCAAGCTATCTGATTAATAAATTTAATAAAATTCTATCATACAAAAAAAAATTACTAAAATGGCTAGTAATTATAAAAATAAAAAATATGTATATCATAATACTATCGATAGATAGGTATATTTAATAATAGATTTGATCTCAGTATCAATATACACACGGTAATAAATTATAAATTATTTTGTATGCTGTTGGTGGACCAATTTTTCAGTTGTTTATTTTAAATTTTTAGTTACCTATTTTATCATATATATTGTATTTTTTATTGAAATTGTTTTTTATTATCCAATTAAAATATAATGTGCTTTTTGACCAAGTCATCGTGTATGCAATTAAGACTTTTTTTTTAAAAAAAAACAATGACTATGTGGTATTCTAGAATATTTAAATTGTCTAGTGAAAAATTTAAATATAATAAAATTATGATAAATTGAAAGAAGTCTTACCATAAAATGACTTCACAATAAAATGACTCGACGTTTATACAGATCTTTTGAGAAAGCTAAACTAGAAATCAAAAATTCGTTAAATTTCCTGGAATTTATCTCCAAATAGATAGATGTTCCTTGACCACAGAAATATGCTCTCTTATTCGAGCTGATCACATACTTAATTCATAAAGTACTTCCTTTTTCACGTGATAGGAGAGACATTTTTTAATCATACATGGACCCATCTTAATAAATTTTAATATTAATATTCTTCATGAATTAATATATAACCAATTTCTCTCTCTTAATAAATTTTCTCAAGGAAAAAACGGAAAGACATATATATATATATATATATATATATATATATATATATAAGACAAATTTCTAATTCTTGCTAGGTGGGCTTGCAAGCGTAAGACTTAGGTGGGGATCACCAAAGGCTGTTATGCAGTTCTCAAAGCCGCAATTTCAATAGGAATGGAGTAAAGTTTGCACTGAGAGAAATAAGAACCACAGATGGATTTTACAAAAGCAATCAAAACAACATCGAATTCATACAGCGCCAACACCAAAATGATTAACATCACAAATAACTGCTGCAATCACAATTAACATGCAGTTGACTCGTAACAGCTGAAAAAAATGAAGTCTGGCAATTCCTGCCTTTTTTTTAATAGAAATCGTATGAAGTGGTTGGAAGAATGAAGTCAAAACAAGTCAATAATTACTTGACTCTGACTATCAACTATCATCGGCACATCGTGCTCATGCAAATAACATTTTGGACGTAGTGCAATTTTCCACGCCTTGTGAGATAAGAACAAACAACAAACAATCAAGAATCCGTGTCCATTACGCTGGGCATGGAATGTGTAACACCCGTGTCATAGGGGGAGAGAGAGTTAGTGGTAATTTTAAGTAATAAAATAATAAAAGTTACTGAATAAATTATTGATGAAGAGATGATAACACGTGGAGGTGGTGACACTTTTTAATTGGATTTATGGGCGGCCAAATTTATTTTATTTGAGAACTTGCTTCATTTTGTTTAAGGGAGCCGAGAAAAGAAATGAAAGACAATGGGAAGAGAGAAGAAGAAAAGAAAGGAAGAAAAAGAAACCGAGAAGAAGAAAAAGAGAAAGAGAAAAAGAAAGAGAAAGAGGAGGAAAAAGAAAAAAAATAGATGATTTTATTTTATATTATTTTAAAATATAAATTAATTATATAATAACACATGTTACATATAAATCAATTAAATAGATGATTTGGTACTTTACCTATTTTTAACTAATTAATTGTTAATATAAATAATTTTTGTCATGTAACATGAGTTTTTATGATTTTTTTAAAATTTTGATAAATTTAAACAGTAAAAATGTATTATGTAAATAATAAAATTAATATATTTGTACTACCAAATTTTAAATAAGAATAACACAAGACTTCATTATATTTTGAATTATTATTTAATATGAATGTCAACATTTTTATTAAAATAGAAATATTCAATATCAATTATCATATTTATCTAATAAATAGAGAAAAGTTATTAATTGTAGCATAATATAAAAATACTAATTACGCAATATTATTTAACCATTTAAAACTATGTTATACACTGTTAATATTATTATTTATATAATGTATTATTATTATTTAATATTGTATAGACATAATTATTTACTTTTTAAACAAATCGATTATTATATTCCAAAGTTAATTTATACTTTTAAAGTTATAATGATATGAGAGTTTTTAAATATTATAAAACACTAAAAGAGTTTTTGATACTTAGAGAATCTATTAGGAGGGTAAATAATAAATTCCCTTTATATTAGCATTCTTAAGCACCTGTTTTCTTAGTTCTTTCTCGCTTTCTTCTCAATATGGCTGCTGAGAGGGTTGTGCTCTTTGTCTACCCGTCCCTCTATCTGTATACTTTTAGTTCATTTTATGAGAAATTTTCTCGTTAAGGTTCCATTAAAATAATTACAAAAGAGAAAAATCAAATTCACATCTTTTTAAAAGTGAACTTTGTAAATGACATTAAGATTTCAAGAAATTCTAAGAGCATGGGTATTCTAAGAGGAGCAATATCAGTGTGAACTGTGATTATATCAGTCGGTACTTCTAAATTAATTATATCATTTTACTATTTTATATTCACCATAATTCTATTAATGCAATATAAATAAAAAAGTAAATATAAATACATGGGTTAATTAATATTCTCTTCTAGCTAGCTAGTTCTGTAACAGATGTGTCCAAACATCCTTAACGATTAATTAAGGTATAATTAATAAAGGATTAAACAGCTCCATCTCTCATTTATCTTATCTCGAAGAATCGTTCCAATTCCTCCCAATCCCACCAAGGTTCATTATTAGAAGCAATTTCCAACATGTTACTATTGTCGCCATTATGCGGTGACTGTCGAGATGATGTTGTTACCAGCAGATGATCATCATCGCCGTGATGAGCTAGGTGATCCCTTCGCTCCCCGATTATCACTCCCGGTGCTGGACGCCGATCAAAGGCTCGTAAGCATTTTGATTTCTTGTAAATCCGGCACAAACTGAATTCTTGTCTTACCTGCAAATATTTAATAATGAAAACCTTTTTATGATTAGGGATATAAGAACTCTTTATGAACTTGACTTCTCCTTTTACTATTCAATATGCAATGGAGAAAATTAGCGTCTGATTATGACCAAGAGGCAAAGAACAGCTTAGCATACGAACGCGGCCTGCAATATAGAAAATTAATGACTGATATTTGGTATATAGTTTACAAAATTTTCATGGATCTTGTCTGAGGTAAAGAATTTTGAGACAGATCACTGATTACAATTAATAGTGCAGGGAAATGGTTAGTTTTGTAAGTTTTCTTTGAAGTTTTGTTAAGGAAAATTGTCAGCTTAGATTCTGGATTCTTTTGAATTACTTATTAAATTTTTAATTTTTTTTAAAATATTCAAATTAGTTCATCTTTTAAAAAAAAAATTAACGTTTAAACTGCACCTTTTTAAAACAGTAAGGCAAATTTAATTAAATATGGGACCTTTCTTCCTATAGGCTCCATGGTACCATCCAATCTCATTTAACATGATTAGACATCAATTTATTTTATTAGCCTCTAAAAGTGCCTTTTTAAACATAGGGATTAAATGAGATAATTTAAAAAAGTTTAGAGATTAAATGAGTAATTTAACAAAATTTCAATTATTAAACTGACAATGTTTTGGTTGAATTACTTAATTAATTTCTATATTTTGTTTTTAAAGATATCTTAGTCAGTTCTGCTATTGGAAAAATACTATCTGAATATCACTTTTTGATGACAACAAAGTAAATTGATGTGTCAATCTATGGTAACAGTTATATATTTAATTAAATTTATCTTATTACCATCAAAAAGTATATTTCAATTTTTTTTTTAATAATAGAGACTAACTAAAATATTAAAATATATATAAAAAATTAAATGAATAATTTAATAAAATTTCAGAAACTAAGTTGGTAATTTTCTTTTATTATATTAAAAATTATATTGAGACATCTATGAATGGAATGCAGTCAATTTTGATCAAATTCTTGTGATTTACTGGACTTCAACTATCAAGAATCTTTTGTTTTAACCTGTGACCTTAAGACATCACTGTTTAACATGACCATATATTAATCTCAAATCATTTTTGTAGTCTTGACATTTTGTTTGAAAGGATATGTTCTCGACTTAATGGAACATGAATGCATATTCAAATTACAATTCAAGGTAAAATAGAAAGTGACCATTTATGAGGCCTATCCAAGGTAAACCAAAAAAAATACTCATTTATCATCTCCATTTATCTATTGTTTAATGTTATATCTCAACCTTCGGATTAATTACATTTAAAAAAAAAAAGACGTTGAATTAATCAGTCTCATGAAACAATTAATGCTCCTGACTCCTTGGAGTTCATAAAATCTCACCTTAAACATCACTAGTGTTTAATATCTATACCAAAAAGAGATGACAGCAACAGAATAGATCAATCTGATATTAACCCCTGGTTTGTGGCGGATCTATTACTGATTATTTTATTAAAGGTCTATAATTCCTAAAATAGAGTGTTGCCAAAAGGTGTTGGTGTCCCAACCCGAAAGCCCCTTTAATGGGGTCTCTAATTTACTAAAATTAGTAGCTACTGGAGAATCTAATTAAGAACAAAGCTTATGATGACAATATATAGCATAAACTTCATACCATTGGAGTTGCACCACCAGATGTAGAGGCTTCTCTTTCAATGGCTTTGTATTCATTCATTTTCCATTCAGTTTTTCTTCCCTTTGGAGCCCTTCCTCTATAAAAAACCATTGTTCTTTTTTCTCCAACTGCGCCATTGGATGAGTAAACGAAACCAGGAGAGCCGGTAGCTTTCCAGTATCCAGCAGTCGTGAGCCGGTTAGGTCTCCCTCCACGGGCTTCGTTCTCTTGCCTTGGAATGAAGAAGAACCATTGTTCGGGGTCCCTATGGCACAGGTGTTCTGAAAATCCTGAGACAAATCATAATCGGACAAATATGAGGAACTAGTAAAAATAGGAATGTCATGAGCTTGATTCGATCAGAAAAGTGCATCTTGATTAGCTAGACCTAATTAATGGGGTATTGATCTATACCCATCTTTTGTTCTTGTTGTTTGATTTTTTTCCCCCCTTTATTATAAGTTTGGTATCCAGCTGTCTGGCCCTAGTTTTTGATTAGAAATTTTCCAAGGGATGACTTCTAGTTTCTGGATAAGTTCTTTTATCCTCCTCATCTTCATGACATATTATCAGGAGAGTTTTCAACTATAAATACGATGAACTCGTTTTCCTAGCTGAAATCGATCGTTTTAAGGCTTAAAAAGCTATTTTTAAATATATATATATATATTCATCTTCTTAAAAAATTAGAGAGAACTAGAAAATTTAGTGACGGGTTCTTCCTTTTTCTTGGGAAAAGAAATAGAAAATCAAACTAAACAGGTATCTGTTAGCTGAAAGAATTATTTGACTCGGATGTACTTCCATCCAGGGCCACGAAGAGGAAGTATTATCTCACTTACATCAAACATATAGACATTTGATCAGTTCAACCGATTTTTTTCAAGAAGCCAGTTGAACTAAAAGATCAAGGATAATTTTTTTTCTTTCTAAATAAAGGTAAAAGATATGAAGAGAGATGAGGTTAAGAGGTTTACGTGGGAGATCCCATGGATTGTAGTTGTAAATATTAACGGCTGGTATAATCCGATCCACGAGCCGGTTCAGGTCCTCTCTCTGGCCTTCGAGCTTGTTACGAAGATAAAATGAAACAAGCTCTTCTTCTGTTGGGTAAAAGCGGAACCCAGGTGGCTGATCTTCTACCATTATCACCCTGATATATCTTTCTTTTCTAAATCTTGGCTTCTCTTAGTTCATTAATGGCTGTGAATTTTTTAACCTAAGTTCATTACATATATAGATATATATAGAGAGAGAGATCTTTTGTTTATATGAAGAAATTAGAGATGTGAGAAGGGTCTGTAAGGGAAAAAAATAAAAATTTTGGAAAAGTTAGGCAGGTAAGAAAAAGAGAGAAACGATGTGAAAAAGAGATACAGTAGAGCTTTCTTGAAACTTCCACGCGCTTGTGAAGAATTGGCATTTGGCACCGTTATCCGTACATCAATGACTTGGAATCAGTCAAAATGCCATCGCATGTAATTTTGATTAAATTTATATAAACACGGACCATCCGTTAAATCAAGTTTGTGATTGATAATTAATTAGATTGATCATATTATTTTTTTTCAGTAAATTAATTAGGGATCAAATTCTCTTTTAATCTCATCTTTTATCTTTGCTTATTAATACAAGGTTGGTAATTAATTAAAAAATAAAATAATTATAATATAAAATTTCACCACACATAACTAATATAATACGTAAGATTGGATTAAAAAATATCTTAATTCTTTAATTGAATATAGTTATACCCTATGATTTAAGAGAATATTCAATCCTTTAAAAATCTTTTAAAAAAGAGTCAATAAATGAAAAGATTAATAAAGAGTAAGTTTTCTACGAAAAATGTTGAGGAAATTTATTTAGAAAATAAAATTTAAGAAAATAAAAATTAACGCAATACAAAAGTTTACAGGAAAGGCTTAGCTTCCTAAATTTAAAAAAAAAATCAAGTGTAAGTTTTTGGAACGAAAATAAATAAACTTTGAGAATCTGCAAGGAAATCCTCTATTGAGAAGACAAATAAAAAAAAAGGTCATTGTAAAAGTGACCAGTTATGTTGATGAAATTTAATTATTCTATTAGAATTATGTTATGCCATTTTTTTATTAATGCTAAGTTTGCGTTATACCCTTTCCATTAAACAAGATCTCTTTGAATAAAAATCAGTTCTGTCTTTAATTTTCTTAGGGTTTATAGTGAAACTGTTGAGGGAGGAAATCTTTCTTTTGAAGTTATATTAAAGTTAAGAATTCAAAATTCAACCTAGAACTTTAATTTATTTGCGCAGTGAAATAATTTGTCAATAAAGTAAAATATAATAAAAATTCAAAGCAGAAAACAAAAGAGCACAACACAATCTTATGTGATTCGGTTAATTATCTACGTCCACGGTGGATCCAAGGATCTTAGCCTCTCTTATTATAACTCCCTAGAGATTTTACAAGGAACATCCAATGAAGAACCCTCAAAAGGACTTAAATGTTTAATGAACCCTTACTCTACCACGAATAATAATCATCCAAACAACGGTTCTACCCTAGCGCACACAAGCACTTAGTGTCTACTCAATTCTTTCCCTCTTTTAAAGTCTCTCTCAATGCTTAATCTGAAATCAAGGGTTTACAAGTGTTTATATAGGGTGTATTTCGTGCCTACTAACCCTATTTTTTATTGGAGTAAGAGTCCACTTGTTTTGAAAGTCCAAAACTTTCCAAAACTAGAAATCCCGAACCAAAACACATTTTTCCACCCATTCTGGCGCTGCGGCGCTCGTCCCTGGGTGCTACAGCGTTAGACAAAATCGCGCCAAGCGCTGAGGACCCAGCGTTGGGTTACTGTCCTGGGCGTCGCGGCGCTCAGCCATGGGCGCCGCGACACTGAGTCTATATACCTATCCGCGTTTTCTTACTTCCTTCACGTCTTTGAGTCCCATTTCGCTTCTCTTCTCGTGTCCCACATGTCTTAAACTTCTCCATACGTATTCCACACGTTCTAGACTTCTTGTAACTCTTCACTTTGATATTCATCTCAATTCTTGGCTAACCAAGATTGTTGAATCACTAATTTTTCAACAAACCCTTCCTTAATTCAAAATCTTCCAAATAAGAAGGCTTCGGGATCTGATCCACACTAATACTCTATCACCTAGAGTTGAGTCTAGTTAATTCTCTACCAAGACTTAACTTTCCCCGGGCTAGTGACTTCGACCTCCAAAGGCATTCGTGCACCTTGTATAGGGTATGGATGCGTTGCACTCCTTTTCGGCCCTCATCACCTCGGTGAGCATGGTTTGGATGTCGCCTAATGGTCTGCATTGCCCCAACACCCCGCGTTGGGCCACTCATGGCCATCCCAGTAAGCACATAGAGCCCCCCATTGTGCTTCTCACCCTCAAACCCTATAGGTCCTTTCTCTACCCTTTGTTTTCCTTTTTCCGCTCTAACCGAATAGCCTTCCTTATCAAACTTGCCTAGGGATATCAAGTTCTTCCTCAATTTAGGAACATGCCTTACACCATGTAATTCTCTAGTTTCTCCACCTTGCATCCTCAGCCTTATGTCACCAACTCCCATGATCTCACAAGCCATGTCATTCCTCATTAGAGCTTTACCTCTCTTGGCTTTATAGTTGGTAAACATTGATCTGTCGGTACACATATGGACGCTACACCCCGAATCTAGTATCCATTTGCTAGCGTACTTTCCCCTTGAGGCTACCAATGTGTCTACAACTTCGATATCTTTCTCAGTACCAATTGCAGCCCACTCTCCTTGGCCTTTTAATTTTGGACAATACTTCACAAGTGCCATTTCTTATTATAAAAGAAACACCTCTTGGATCTCCTCCTTGATTGGTTGCTCTTCTTTCCTTGTGCAAGCAAAGCTGCTCAACTCTCGGACTCAGATCTCTTTGTCAATTCTTTTGAGTTTAATGATGCATTGATGTCATTCATCGTTAAAGACTCCTTTCTATACAGCAGCGTATCCACAAAGCTCTCATAGCTCATTGGCAACGAACTTAACAGGATAATGGCATTGTCTTCATCCTCAGTCTTGATGCCCAGTTGCTCAAGATTTATGATGATCTTGTTGAACTCGTCAATGTGAGCTCTCAATGAAATTTCCTCGTGCATTGTCAGCTGATGTAGTTTCTTTTTCACAAGAAGTCTATTTGCAAGAGACTTCTTTATATACAATGCCTCGAGTCTTTTCCATAGCCCAAAAACGATTTCTTCATCACCAATTTCCCTTAATACTTCGTTGTTCAACGTTAGGAATAAGGTGTTGTGAGCCTTTTTCTGAATCGTATCCCAATCTTTCTACTCGGACTTTGAGGTTGTCGCTTTATCGCTAGTTGAGTAGCTAGCCTCCTCCAAAGCTGAGTCTAGCCGTTCCTTCACTAGTAGAGCCTTAACCTTCTTCCTCCAAAGATTGAAGTCATTCATCCCATTGAACTTCTCTATTTCTTACTTGATTGTAACCATGGTTTAAATACCCCAGTGTGTATTATTGAACCTCTAGCTCTGATACCAATTTATTGAGGGAGGAAACACCCTTCTCCCTCTCGAGGTTATGTTAAAGCGAAGAACCCAAGATTCAGCCTAGAACCCTAACCTCCTTGCGTAGCGGAATAACCTGTCAATCAAGCAAAACACAACAAGAATCCAAAGTAGAAAACAAAAGAGCACAACACAATCTTACGTGGTTCGCCTAATTGCCTACATCCACGGTAGATTCAAGGATCCTGGCCTCTCTTATTATAACTCCCTAGAGATTTTACAAGGAAAACCCAACGAAGAACCCTTAAAAGGATCTAAACGTTTAGTGAATCCTTACTCTACCACGAACAATGATCACCCAAACAATGGTTCCACCCTAGCGTACACAAGCACTTAGTGTCTACCCAGTTCTTCCCCTCTCTTGGAGTTTCTTTCAATGCTTAATCTGAAATCAAGGGTTTACAAGTGTTTATATAGGGTGTATTTCGTGCCTACTAACCCTATTCCTTGTTAGAGTAAGAGTCCACTTGTTTTGGAAGTCCAAAACTTCTCAAAACTAGAAATCTCGAACCAAAACGGACTTTTTCACGCATTCTGGCACTGCGGCGCTCGTCCTTGGGCGCTGCAGTGCTAGACAAAATCGCCCCCAGCGCTGGGTTACTGTCCTGGGCACTGCGGCGCTCAGCCATGGGCGCCGCAACGCTGAGTCTGTATACCTATCTACATTTTCTTGCTTCCTTCATGTCTTTGAGTCCCGTTTCGCTTTCCTTTTCGTGTCCCACATGTCATAGACTTCTCCATACGTATCTCACACATTCTAAACTTCTTGTAACTCTTCACTTTGATATTCATCTTAATTCTTGATCAACTAAAATTGTTGAATCATTAATTTTCCAATAAAAACTTAATTTATGTGTTCCTAAAATACAAACCCATGTTTCGTAACATAACTTGAAAATCTAAGCAAACATGTCGGTTATAATATATACATACATACATATATATATATATATATATATATATGCATATTTGAAAATGTATATTGACGTGGAAGTCAAGTTTAAATAGGTTTTGGGTTTTGTCTTGATCACTTCCTTATTTAGGTTTTATTGTGTGGTCTTTTTGTCCGCCAGATTCATATCATTTTAGATGTTTGCAACGACTATAGAATTCGATGACTAGCTAGTCTGCTCTCTCATTCATGCACCCATCTGTGCCCTTATTCATGAACTTAGAATTTTAATGACAATACATATATATGACTTAGAGCTTGCTCGTTCTGAGCAAAGTATCCTTGTAATAGCAGTTGCTGTAATTTCGCAGAAGCCATTTTAATGTACTTGAAATAACTAAAGTTGCCCAAGGAAATTTAATTTACAGTACTGGTTTTGGAAATGACCCGGCAGTTTCTTGAATTTCCAAATAAAAGTTATTACAAGTAGCAACAAATCCCCTATTATTACAAAAATTCTACTTAAATTCATAAGTGACACGACAATCATATTAAATTTATTATGTGACTTGGTTAGTTTATTCTTGAGCACCTTCTTTATTTATGGCCATTTCTGAAATGTACATTGTTTTACCTGAATGTCCCTTATTAATAGAGAAACTATAAATTATCCCTCTAATATTTCAAGCATTGCCTATTTATTCCCTTCATATTTTGTATTACCCAAAAAAAAAATTTATTATTATAAAAATTTTATTTAACACTAATTATTTATTGTGCTTTTACTAATTTACCCTCACATGACTATTTTTCATAAATTATTAATGTAATAATTTTTAAAATAATACTAAATAATTAAAATTATAACTTTTTTATATTATCATGGAAGGATAAATAGTCTTTGTTATGTTATTTTTATTTTTTTTGTATATTATATTTTTATTAATATTAACATTTTTTAATTCATTAATAGTTAATACATTTTGAGAAAGAATAAATATCTTATAGTTTTTTATTTTTTTAAAAACACAATTGCAAAAACAATAATAAAAATAATAAAACCATAACGTATTTATTTTTTCTAAAACATTATTTGATACTACTGTCATTAAGAAAGTCATTAATGAAATTCAATATTTTAAAAAAATTAATTTTTAAATAAATTAGTATTTTGTTTTTAGAAAGAATAAATATATTACGATTTTATATTTTCATTACTTTTAAGTTATTATTCTTAAAAGAACAAAACAAAAATATAAGAATTAAAAAATATTAATATTAATAAAAATATAATATATAACACACAATAAAAATAAAAATAAAATAACCAAAGTATTCATAGATAATTATAATTTTAATTATTTTAATATTATTTTAATAAATTACATTAATTATTTATGAAAAATAGTAATGTAATGATAGATTAGTAAAAGTGTAATAAATAGTTAGTATTAAATAGAATTTTTGTAATAGTATAAAATTTTTTTTAGTAATATGAAATATGAGGGAGTAAGCGGGTAATGTTTGAAACACTGGGGGCAATTTATAATTTTCTTATTAATTTGACCAACCAAAATAACATAGTTAATCGAGTCGATAAAAGTTCTTTATTGAAAACAAACAAAATGGAAACTTTTCAAAAATTCCTAATTTTAAGCAAAATTTTTTAACTAGAAATGAATAGACTAAACTTTTGTAATAAAAAAATAGACAATACCTTTGACTTATATTTTTTCTCTCCATCAAAAAATTCTAACTCTCTCTAAACATATTCAAAAATTAGATTGTGAAAATGATTACACTGTGAGTAAAATAAATAAAAGATGGATAGATTGTATTATTGTAAAATTATGGAAAAAAAATAAAAAATAGGAGTAAAAATCCGAAAACAATATGAGAAATCTAAAAAAAATTGGAAACTTATTTAAAATAATTCACGTGCTAGAAAGGGCGCATAATGAAAGGGCCATTCACTTGCAAACGGTCATTTCCTTATGTTTTTTAATAAAATATTTATATTACTTTAATTTAAGACGTAAATAAATATTATTAAATAAAAAAAATAACTTTTTAAAGAATTATTAAATTAATAAAATTAATTTTTATCATTTGTTAAATAATTATTAATTGAATATATTATTTATTATTAATTAATTACTTTTAATTTATTTTAATAAAAAATATAAATAAATTAATTAAATATTAATTTATTAAATAAATAATAATTTTGTGCTTCTTAGCGCATGTGTGCGATTGAGGCACGCAAATTGATTCATCTGCCTTAATTGTGCATGTGCAACGAGGCATGCAAAAAGTTTAAAATTTTTAATTTGTGATTTTTTTCTCCCTAATGCATCTTATTTCTCCCTTTTTTTAGTCTTAGTTATTCCTTTATTTTTCCCATTTTGATCATCTTTGTTTATTGTGCAATTCGTGTATTTATTGTCTTGGTTCAAGACCAATATTTTAGATATGGTGGTTTGAACCCACCAAATTGAAGAGAGCCTTGTGCGGTTGAGAGTCTGAGGTTTTGTAGGCTAGAAGGGTGGTCGCCCAAGAATGGGAGAAGGTAAATAAGATGGGCGCCCATATAGTGGAGCTGGAGACCAGTCGGGCCAAGGCGAAGAGTAAGATCTTCAAAATTAGAGTGTGAGAAAAGGCTGGCTGACATGAGATGGCCAACTCTTTAGTAGAAAAAAGCCAAGCCATTGAGCTGATGAACCAGAATTACGAGTTTGAGAGGCAGATCGCCGTGGCTCGAAGGGAGAGGGAATTAGTAGAGCAAACTAGGAAAATTTTGATGGCACAACTAGAAAATTAGAGGAGTTCCTAGTCTACTGGTCATGATGAAGGTTTCCGCCAAAGGGCAATGGAGGGCTTCCGGAGGTCAATTGCCTTCTTCGAGGAAAACTACTAAAGATTGACCTCTAGTGAATGTAGAACCTTGCCACTAGGAGTCACTCCATAAAGGGGAGACCTTTGGGGCTCAGGATGTTGCTGAGGTGGCCGAGCCTGCTATTGGTGATGCTACTGCTGCTGAAGCTACCCCTGTTGTTGTTGTCCTTAGTGCTAGGGCTAATGCTGCCCTAGCTGCTAAAGCTCATAATGCCCATACTGTTACTGCTTCTGTTCAGTCCGTAGGAATTACTAATGCTGCCTCAATCGATCTTTCTACTCCGGTCAACACTCCTCGCCCAGTTGATCCTCCTCCTATCGACGTCAATCTTATGGGGGTATTGTAGTAGATTTAGAGGTAACTAACACGATTTTAGTAGCATGAGCTGATGTCTGTTTTGCACTTTTTTCTTTTTCTTCTAAACTTGTGTAATTTCTTCTATTAATGAATACAAGTAGTTTTTTTTCTTCATATCCTTATGTTGAAATATCTTTGCGAACCTGCTCTTTTATATTTACCTTGATGATCATTGAAGTAAACTTGTTCTTTTATAATAATTTAAAACATAGGGTAATATCGTGTTCGGCATAAAAATGTAATGTAGGCGAGCAGCTGGTAATAATGTTCGACACTTAAGAGAATTGCATTAGTCAAGATCAAATAATAATCTCTTTATGTTAAGTCGATTTATCAAATCTGAACAGAGTAGGATGGTTTATAAATCAAGAATAAAATCGGAGTTAATGAATTTTAACGAGCGTTAACATAAAATTGTACCAACGAGATTATCATTGAGTTGATCAACAGATACCTTTTTTCAATACTTGGTTGTTTTCTAAGATTGTTATAGGTACTTGGTCATTTTATGGTAATCAGTTCCTTTCTAGGTACTGTACGTCCATAGGGTACACCTCATAAAACCTTACTTTGTCCAGTGGTCTGTGGGTAACTTCATGAATACCGTCTCCTATAGTGTGTATTCAATGTCTTCAAAGTTATTTACTCATAAAGCACACCTCATAGAGCCTTACCTTGTCCGATGGTTTATAGGTAATCTTATTAGTACCGTCCCTCTACGAATTATACGCTACACGTCCAGAAGGTACACCTCACTGAACCTTACCCCATCCAGTGGTCTATGGGTAATCTTGTGAGTGCTACCCCTCTATGGCATGTGTTTTCAATATCTTCAAAGCTGTATATTCATAGGGTACACCTTATAGAGCCTTACCCTATCTAGTGGTTTATAGGTAATCTCATAAATGCTGCACCTCTCATTTATGAACTATACATTGCACGTCTATAGGGTACACTTTACTGAGCTTTACCTTGTCCGGTGGTCTGTAGGTAATCTCGTGAGTGTCGTCCCCCTATGGCGTGTGTCTTTAATGTCTTCAAAGTTGTATATTTGTAAGGTATACCTCATAGAGCCTTACCCTGTTCGGTGGGCTGTAGGTAATCTTATGAGCACCATCCCCCTACGAACTATATATAGCACATTAATAGGGTACACCTCACTGAGCCTTACCTTGTCTAGTGGTCTATAGGTAATCTCATATGTGCCGCCTCCCTATAGTGTGTATATTCAACGTATTTAAAGTTATATATTCGTAAGGTACACCTTATAGAACTTTACCCTGTCCTATGGCCTTTTTAGGTAATCTTATGAGTATCACCCCATAAGAACTATATGCTGCACATTCATAGGGTAAGCCTCATTAAGCTTTACCTTATCCATGGTCTGTAGGTAATTTCTCGAGTGTTATGTGTCTTCAATGTCTTCAAAGCTGTATATTCGTAAGGTATACCTTATAGAGCCTTACCATATCCATTTTTCTGTAGGTAATCTCATAAGTGCCACTCCCTTACGAACTATACACTTCACATCCATAGGGTATACCTCACTGAGCTTTACCCTGTCCGATTGTAGTAACCAATATCCACAACCGGTAAGAATAAGTATATATATACATATTTTATTTATATGTGGGTGATACTTGTTATTAGTAGTGTTTGTATAGGTTAAGGACATACTATTAGTATTGGGTTTATTTGTAACACTTTAGATTTATTTTAGGGACCAAATTGTAATACTTTAAAAGTTTTGAGGGCAATATTATAAATACTATAAATTAGCCTCTTAGTATAAAAATACACTTTTGAAACCCTAATTCACTCATTTTGGTCGAGCTACCTCTTTTAGAGTGAGAAAAGAGAGAAATAAAGCGAGAGAAAGAGAAGAAGAAGAAGAAAAAGAAGAAGAAAGTTGGAATCTAAGCTTTAAGAGGTATATTATAATCCTTTCTTAGTTTCTTGGTGTTAAATTAGTTAAATCCTTTAAGTTTTAATTTATGCAAATATGTACAATTGAGTATTTGAGGTGTATTTCATAAGATATTGTGAGAATTGATGATGATCTATGTAGATAGCTTGATAAATCATGATGAATTGCAAAATTTCTACTTGATAGTCTCTTGATCCAGGAATTTTATAAATTTTTATGATTCGATTCTGATTTTAAATTTTGAGTATATTAAATTATACATGTTTAGAATCATTTGAGACTTTAAATCTATTAAAAATTTTAGAAATTGAATTTGTAGTAAATTTACCAAAATGATCCTGAAATTGTAAAAATTTCCTGTGTTAACATTATGATACAGTGACAAATAATTTTAGGTCTACTTAATGATCTTCAAAATTACAAATTTATAGAATATGATAATTTTATATGTCTAATATGATATACTAAGAATTGCGAATTTAGATCAATATGGTTAAATTGTTATGAATTTCTAAAAAGTGTCAGCTCATTGCAGTATTTGATTAATAGATTTTTAAAAATATAGAATAAAATAGTTTTAAAATACTTTTAACAGGGATTTTGAAGTGAAATATTTATCATGGATTGAAATATGTGTCAAGAGTAATTCTGTGATAGTTTTGTAATTTTTGAGTTAGTATCTAATTTTATAAAATTACAAGACTGAATACTGTTCAGTAAATATCTTGATCCTGCCTGAATAATAGTTTGGATTTGATGGTGTTATGAAATGGAATGTGTATGAATTATGATATAATATTCATATATAAGAACGATATATGAGTGAAAAAATATATATTCTGATTTTGGAGTAATTGGACATCATTTGATGTATAAGAAATATTTTTTAAGTGTAAGTGGTCAGAATGACAAATTTTGAGAAATCAAGTAATTAGACCAAATCGATATGATAAGTGCAATATGTGTAATTTTGTAAGCTATTTAAAGTATTTTGTGTGAATGTTGAGACTTATGAAAGGTTTAATCTCTATTGATAGGTTAAGGAGAATTAAGCCTTGTAGCCAAAAGTGCTAAGAGGTAAGTGTACTAGACTTTTACTAAAATCACAATAAGCATAGTAATTGTCTATGTATGATTTTGTAAATGTGTTTAGAAATATGTTTATGTTATGCCAAAGAAATATGTTTATGAATGTGAGCATTGACATTGAGTATAGACATATATGTGTTTATGAAAGTGAGCTTTCAAAATAAAATGTGTTTAACAAAGCTTTTGAAGTGGAAAATGTCCATGAGATATGTTTTGTGTTTTGAGGATGCTTGAACTCACTATTTACTTAGTAGGCACCTTATGTGATTGATGGAGCCTTTATGTGTGGCCTTTCCTTTGGGATTAGTATATGTTATGTGTTTCGTATGTAGAGAGGATCTTATTGGTACCTAAAGGAAGATTGAGTCATCACATTCATGTGGTGGCGTATTACTGCATATGAGAGGACTCACCAATGATCAGGGTAAGGGTTTGGCTCTTACCTTCGGGTATGAGCATTATATATGTATAATTTAAACCTCACTTGTACTATTCATCTTATACGATATGTCACCTACGAGTGACATTTGGCTCATTATATGATATATGATATGAAAGTCCTACTAAGTAGTAGTTGAGTGATAGTATTCCTATTATATATTTTGAAAGAATGTGTAAGTGCTTACCTGATATGTGATTTGATAAGATTATGATTTTGATTTATCACAGCATATCATACACATGCATTGTGTACATATATGTATTTGTATTTTGATATATGAAAAACTAGTATGCTTACAGAGTTTTATACTCATTATAGTTTACGGTGATTTCAGGTAAATAAGGTACATGTGTACTTAACAGATTTGACAAGGCTCCTGCTGTCCCTTGAGTTTCCTAAGTTTTTAGGTTGCTAAGTGTTTCATTTGTGCACATATAGTTTAAGATATTTGATTTGTCCCTATTGAATAAATACTTATATATTATTTTATTGTGTGTGGTTGTATTTGATTTAAGTTTCACCAAGTGTGGTTATGGGTTGATTTTAAGTAAGAATTTGTAATGAATATATTATAGGCTTCTGGTAACAAAGTTGCTACTGGCGACGTAGTAGAGTGTTAATTTCTGAGAAAACTTTACGTATCTCCGATTTATTAATTGCCTCAGTCATAATTCAATTGTTATAATTCTGAAAATAAAATTGAAATGAATGTTTAAATATTATTGAATAAGTGTAAGTTATGTCATGTGTCAGATCTTTTGGGTTTGGGGCGTGACACCGATGGTCTATGGGAAATCTTATGAGTATGCCCCCCTATGGCATGTATCTTTAATGTCTTCAAAAATGTATATTCGTAGGGTATACCTCATAGAGTCTTACCCTGTCCGATGGTCTGTGGGTAATCTCATGAGTGCCACCCCTTACAAACTATATGATGTACGTCCTTAAGGTACACCTCACTAAGCCTCACCTTGTCTGGTGGTCTATGGGTAATCTTATAAGTGTCGCCCCTTATGACGCGTGTCTTCAATGTCTTCAAAGCTATATATTCGTAGGGTACACCTCATAAAGCCTTATCCTATCCAATGATCTGTAGGTAATCTCATAAGTACTACCCCCTACAAACTATATACGGCACGTCTATAGGGTACACTACACTCAGTCTTACCCTATTTGATAGTCTGTGGGTAATCTTGTAAGTACCGTCCCCCTATGACGTATATCTTTAATATCTTCAAAGTTGTGTACTCATAAGGTACACCTCATATAACCTTACCCTGTCTAGTGGTTTGTGGGTAATATTATGAGTGCCACCCCCCTACGAACTATACGCTACACGTTCATAGTGTACACCTCACTGATCCTTACCTTGTTTGGTAGTCTATAGGTAATCTTGTGAATGCCACCCCCTTATGGCATGTGTCTTCAATATCTTCAAAGTTATATATTTATAGAGTACACCTCATAGAGTCTTACCCTGTCCAGTGATCTATAGGTAAACTTATGAGTGTCACCCCTTACAAACTATACGTTATACATCTATAAGGTACACCTCACTGAGCTTTACCTTATCTAGTGGTTTGTAGGTAATCTCGTGAGTTCACCCCTTTAATGCGTGTAATTTGTAGATGTTTGTGATTATTTGGTCCCGGATTCTGAGCAATCATTCACAAGAGGTACATATAAGGAAATAGCAATTTTATTAGAAATGATGTCCTTACAGAACAAATAAGTAATGTACAAAAGATAAGATGTTAAGAATAATATTTCTTTTGTAGCTCGACATTCCACAGTCTTTTCATGACCCATTCATATGCTCTTTTGAGTTCATAGGCTCCTCTGATGCATTTGATGACCTTGTGTAAGCCTTCCCAGGTCGGTTTGAGGACTCCATCTGCCAGGTTCTTCATATTCATCACAACTATTCTTAGTACCAAGTCGTATTTCTTGAATTCTCTTGCCTTGACTCTCTTATTTTAGTATTTGGTGACCTTTTACTAGTAAACGGCTACTTGAATCTAGGCTTTCTTTCTTAGCTATTTGATTGAGTCTAGTTGCCCCATGATCACTCAAATTTGGTTGTTTTATAATAATGAAGTACTCTATGTGTCGAAATTTCGATTTCAGAGAGAATTACTGTTTCACATTCGAAAGCCAGTGAAAATAGTGTTTCATTAGTTGCAGTCTGGTTAGTTGTCTGCAATGCCCAGAGCACCTCTAGAAGCTATTTTTCTTATCCTCTGTTTCTTTTGATCAACTTCTTCTTGATTATTTTGTAGGAGGATTCTACTTGTCCATTTGTCTTGGGATGAGCTAGTTATGAGAATAACAGTTGTACTCCTAACTGCTTACAGAAGTTCTTGAAGTTGTTATTATCAAAATATTTTCCATGATCAATAATGATGGTGTGGGGAATTCCATACCGACATATTACATTTCCTTAGATGAAATCCCTCACGCTCTTTTCGGTTATCTTTGAGACTGGCTCAACTTCAATCCATTTAGTAAAGTAGTCTATTATTACGACTACATACTTGTAGGATCTCTTTCCTCAGGATAAAGACCCCGTCAAATCAAGACTCCATTGAGCGAATGTCCACGGTCTTTAATCTTGTCAGCAAATATTTGGCAAGCATCGCAGTGTCTGACCAAGTTCCTATTATCTTGAAGGGCAGTTGGTTAATAGTAGTCGATTTTAAAGACCTTATGAGCCAAAGCTTCTGTCCCCGAGTGGTTGTCACAAATCCCTTCGTAAATATATCTAAGAACCTGATCTACCTCTTGTAGTCATAAGCATCTCATGTAAAGGTGTGAGAAGTCTCGCCTATATAATACTCTTTCTATCACCGAGTATCTGACTACTCAGTATTTAATCCCGCGAGCTTTTTTTTCATTAGTAAGGATTATCCCGTTCTAAATTGATCTTCTTCTTATATGCTAGGCTCGACAATAATCTCAATAGGGATTGTTCGAGCCAACCGAACTTCTTCGTTTGAAGCCATCCATACTATAACATCTGATTGGTGGTTCTCGCTTCTTGGGATTCACTCCCCTTTCACCTTATTAAATAGGTCGATCCTGTTTCTAACTTTACCTAAGCGATCATTTTTTCTTTTTTAGCTTTAAAACTGCCACTCACCTTGTTCACTATCAACTATGAGTCACTTCTTACCAGTACTTCCTTTGCTGCTAGTGCCAGAGCCATTCTCAATCTAGCCAGTAGAGCTTCATATTCTACTTCATTGTTAGAAGCTTTAAACTAGAAGCGAATAGTATAACCGACTTCATCTCCCTCTGGGCTAACAAGAACAATCTTTACTTTACTTCCTCAAAGGTTAGATGCCCCGTCCAGATAGAGCAACCATGATATTTCTTTGTCTGGAGTTTACTAGTCTAGAGCCTATAGATCTGGTTCTTTAATTTTTATAGAACCATGGGTACATTTCGCTACAAAATTAGTTAAGGCCTACCCTTTAATGGCTGTTCGAGACTTATACTTCACATTAAACTCACTTTGTTCTATAGTCCACTTAACCAACCGACTAGATAAATCTGGTTTTTGTAAAATTTGCCTTAATGGCTGATTGGTTAAGACGATTATTATATAGGCTTGGAAGTAAGGTGGTAGCTGTACTGATATAGATGGCAGATACTAGCTCTCCGGATTGATGAAATCTTTGCTGACGTAGTATACTAGTCGTTGAATCCCTCATTCTTCTTTAACTAATATTGAGCTCATTACTCGGTCTGAAACTCCCAAGTAAAGTATTAGCTTATCACTCTGGGCTGGGACGGCAAGATGGACCGATTTAAAAATGTAGGCCTTCAACTATTGGAAGGCCAACTTACATTCTTCTGTCCACCGGTTCGTATATTTCCTATTTGTTATTTAGAAGAACTCAAAGTATTTATATAGCTTGAGAGATGAATTTGTTCAAGGCCGCAACTTTTTCTATGAGTCATTGAATCTTTTTTACTGTGGTTAGAGACTTCATTTCTAAAATGGCTCAGACTTTGTCTGGGTTAGCCTCTATTCCTCTCTTATTGACCATAAAACCCAAACATTGTCTTAATTTTACCATGAAAGCATACTTTTTTGGGTTCAACTTTTCTCTATTCTTCCTCAATATTTCAAAGATTTCTCTTAAGTCTTACCTGTAATCCTCAAATTTCATAGACTTGGCTATCATGTCATCAATATACATTTCTATATTTTTGTCGATTAGGTTCTTAAAGAGTTTGTTTACCAACTTTTAATAAGTAGCCTATACATTTTTTAAATCGAACGGTATTATTTTGTTACAGTACGTCCCTTGATGGGTGATGAAAGATGTTTTCTCCTAGTTTGGAGGAAACATTAGGATCTAGTTATAACTAAAGAAAGTATCTATGAAGTTGAGCAGCTCATGCCCAGCTGTGGCATCCATAAACTGGTTAATCTTTGGAAGCTAGAAGCTATCCTTTGGGCATGCTTTATTTAGGTCGATGAAATTCACATACAACCTCCACTTTCCAATAGCCTTCTTCACTATTACTACATTTACTAGCCAATCAAGATAATGAACTTCTCTAATAAAACTTGTTGTTAACAATTTTTTCACATCTACTGCTACAGTCTCATTCTATTATTGGTTGAATAATCTTCTTTTCTATTTAATCAGGCAAAATGTAGGATTAATGGCTAACTTATAAGAAGTTAGGGTAGGATCTATTCTGGGCATATCTTTATAAGACCAGGTAAAGATATCTGAAAATTCCTGAACCAATTTGATTAGTCCATGTCTAACCCCTGGTTCTTATTGAGACCCAATTTTAACCTTTTTTTGGGTTTCCCATTTTGAAGCTGTACTGCCTGCAGTTCTTCCACTAAATTTGGCAATCTGATTCCTTCTTTCCTCGGGCTAACAATGGAGATACAAAAAGCCTTCTTTACAAACATTGTATAAGAGCTTCTATCCATCTTTTGATCTCCTGACATTACCCTTATACCTTCTCTAGCTGAGAACTTGAGTTTCAAATAATAGATGAACATAGTCGCATTCGTATTTCTTATAAAGAGTGGCCCAATAAGAACTTTGTATGGGAAGGGCTGGTTGACCACCACGAACTTAGTCATCATAGTTATATCATACGGTTTATACCCTATGGTCAGAGGAAGGGCTAACCCAATTAGCACTACACAACTTTCTCTGAACCTCTGCAGTGGTGTCTGGGTCTTTTCTATGTGTAGGTTCTTACTTTTTAACTCATCTAGAGTCTCTTTGAAAATAATATTGATCGCGCTACTCAGGTCGATGAATACTCAATTTATTCTCTTGCCAATTACCTATACTTCTATCAAAAGTGAATCATCATGAGGATAACTAACTCCTTATTCATCCTCATTGGTAAATATGTTAGCACTTCCTGCTGCAATCTTAGTTTTTTAGCCCGCAGAATGTTACACATAACCTGATGCGCCACTATTGAGTACTTAGATTAATTCTTCTTCTGCTTATTAGAATCTCCTACTAGCATGAATCTACTAGATATAATCATGGCAGGATTAAGATTCAACCCACAGGGTCAGTTAGCAGGCGGATCATATTGCCTATCAGATCAAAACTCTCCCAGATAACCATTCCTCATCAGAGCATCCATTTGCTTTTTTAGTTCCAAACACTCTCTTATGGCATGCCATGCATTTCTATGTAGATTACATCAGTCCTTTGGTGCTGCTCTACCTCTTTTCCTTTGAAATTTCTAACCCTTAATTTTAATGGCTTTGTAAACATCCTCTAGCGGTACTGTTAAAGGGAGAAAAAATTTCACCCAAGCTTCCCTTCTTTCTTTGACAAATTGATCACTGAGATTTCTGGGGCTTTTAGGCCGCTAAGGGTAATTGTATGGGAGAGACTTATTCGCCTCATTATTCTCCAATTGTTGGGCATATGCACCGATTTGAGAAGTTTCCCCTTTGTTGAGGTTGATATTCATTGTTCATCATCTAGTATTTGTTTTTAAGAAGGGATGAAGGTCTCTCTTTTCTTTCATACCTTTTATTCTTCCTTAGCCTGACCTATACCCTAAGAGGATTGACAATGGCTCTCTATGCTTCTTTTTCTTCTTCTATAATAATATACTTTGATGCCATATTGTATACTGTTGCGTAGTTTAGAATATTGCTCTCGGACAGGTAATACAAAAACCTATTTAGTTTTAGCCTTGATTTAAGAGCATCCAAGGCAATGGACTGGTCAAAAGCGCCCAGTGATATCACATTTTTGTGAAACCTTCAAATAAAATCCTTGAGGCTTTTATTCGAACCCTATTTAACTTGCTTCAACTGCTTTGATCCTTAACCACCTCACAAGAGCCTCGAAAGTGTTAGGAGAACTTTTTGGTCAGCTCGTGGTAAGAAGAGATGCGATGCTACTTCAGACTCTTATACCAAAAGAGAACTGGTCTATCACAATTTATGTGAAATAGCATACACATCTGATCATGCCTCAACCCTTCAATTGATAGCAAGTTGGTAACTTAGTCTATATGATGGTTAGGGTTAATGACTCCTCAATAGATTGTGAGGCTCGAAAGTTGAAACCTGCTTGGGAGCTCCATGTCCCTCAGCTCGTCTGTCAATGAAGATCCCCTTTCTATTTCTATCTTTTTTGGAGGAGATTGTTTTTTCTTCTCTTTCTCTTTTAAAAATATTTTTGGTAACTCATTTCTCATTATTTGATCGGACTCTCCAATCTGTGATGCCTCTCTCTTAAGAGGTGCTTAATTCTGTCTGGTCACCCGGACTAGGTCACGCGAGGTTTTTAATCTGTCCTTTTGCTCCAACCACTCCTGAATTTAGACTTATAAAGCTTAAGATTCTCTTCTACCACCATTCCTTGATTCTTCTTCTCCTCTTCCTTTGTTTTTGATCAATTCAACCATGAGTTGTCTTAATTCTTCTCTCTGTTCCTTTAGCGTTCTTAATTCTTGCTGAATTTCTGTCGATAATGAGCTCTCTAGTTGATGTATGGGCCAGCTTCCAAGGCCTTTATTCTTGTCCAGGTTAAATGCTCGCACTTCTACAATTGGATTCCGACTAGTAGATGATTGTTCTACCATGTTGATTGTGTTTAGGTGATAAAATTTCTTTTGAACAAAGCTTTTCGTCCTAATCCCTACAGTCGACGCCAAAAACTATTGACTGAAAAAAAATATTTTTATGGGCCAATAAACTTTAAAATTATATTGTTGAGAGAATCAACGCGTTGGGCTTCGTCTTACTGGGCTTAAAAGCTAAAATTTGAGTATTTTTCCTTTGCTAATGATGGCAGAACACCTACAAACTCTTGAAACTGTCATTAAGACCTCATCGGGATAGGTTTCAATAAAGACACTCCGGTGCTTAAGTTAGAAAAAAGTTATTTTTTGTGAGGTTTGGGAGAGCAATAAAATAGGTCAAAAAAGATATTTTCTGCAGAAAAGTGTTGAAGTTAGAATTAAGAATTTAGTGCTATAAAAACTCCTTAACCTCATTTCTTTTGTGATTTTCTCACATATTTATAGCATCAGTCTTCAGGGAATATTCTTTGTGCTTATCTTCATTAGTGTTGTGGTTAAATTGGGTAAGTCTTACTAATTTAGAGTTATCTTGATTTTTTAGCGTGATTTTAGGGATTCTTTCCTAAAAATATGTCTCTTCCTATAACTCTATTTCCTTTATAACACTAGTTTGTTCTTTAAACTCATTTATGTAATAAGCTTGATTACTTCTTTGTTTAACTCGATAGTGGTCTGGCTTATACTTTTGCTATTACAGCGGTTTGACATTACTTACCGAGCTAGTCTCCTTAAAACATACTTCATCCTTGCTAGTCCATCTTGTTTCTGTTCCCATGGTAGTACCTGATCATAATGTATAAACTGTTTGTTGCACGGTTGACCTAGTACTTATACTAAGCCGATTTCCTTGTTCTAGTCCTCTTGGTCATGTGAAGGGTTTTTGATCCTGGTTAGCTTGGTCAAGAGTATGTAAGGGTGATATGGACACTTCTTTGGTTGAACCTGGTTTGAACGACTAAGCAGGTTCCTCATTAAGAGTATGTCCTTAGGCTTGATTCTGACATTTTTTTGGTGGCCCCTACTATCTTGGACTTGGGCCTTCAAGGTTGGCCTATAAAGGACTTCCTTGAAGGGCTAAACTTCTTGGGCCTATAAGAATTAGGCCTTGTGGTAATTTTATAGGGGGAACAGAACTAAATACAATAATACATATATTAAATAGTTCTAAGAAATTATTATACATAAATCAAAAAAGGTTTATTGTACTTTATATTTACTTATTATGATTTTATTTTAATAAATTCATAGCCCACATTTTTTTGGTATTGATCATAATGGAAGATAAAAATATATACATATTTAAAAAAATATTTGGACAAGAATTAGATTCTTTAAATCTGATATATGACCAAAATGCTCAAAATATAAATAGTGATTATAAATAGTGCTCAGTATACAGTACGCATGAACAATACTTTTGGGTACTGTTCATCCAGAAACTTAGATCCCAACATTGCGGCATCAAAATTCAGTGCCACGATACTTATTTCTAAAAAATTTCTAGTTTTATGAATAGTGAATATAAACAGTGCCGATAAATTGTATTTGTGAATACTGACTATGGACATTGCATTAAACAATATTATGAACAATATTCGTGTGTCACTGTTCATCTAGAATGCATATCTTTGAAAGGCAAAAAATGCTGACTTTTTAAGGGCAAAATTGGACTTATTTTTGTGGCCTTAAGCCTATAAAACATCCACTATTCAGCCATTTCAGGGGAGAACAGCTTGAAGACAAGATTAACACTTCATTTCAGAGTTTAGATCAAGATTCAAGACCTTGAAAGAATGATTTTTGCACCAAACAAGAACATAACTATAGAACAAAGGATTTCTTCATTTTGCTATTTTTATAGTTTATTCATATGTTTTGCTTCATCATACTTATTCTTTATGTCATTATTGAGTTGTTCAATCTATTGTATGCTTAATGCTTCTAAGTACATAAAAATGTATTATATTGATTTAGGAACTTTAATAAACTAGAAAACAAAATTGTGTTAACCATGAATAGATTGATGTATGATCATTGTGTAAAAGTATGAGTTTTATATGAGATATGAATATACTTATATAGCATATATAACTATTTATGAAACCTACTTTTAAAGAATCTCAATTCAGTATAATTATCATAGGAATATAGATAATTGATTGATTGAGGTATACTCATTTGACCATCGGAAAAGACTTATGAATATATTAGAGTTTCCAGTTAACAATTCATATTGATATATTAAGGGTAAAAATTGAATTCTATTGTAGTATATTGAAGGATAATTATAATCCTATATATTTGATAATTTGGAGTGTTTCCCTTACTATCTCTATCATTAGTTTAATTATTTAGTTTATTTAATTATCAACACATTGAATTGTCACTAGTTTGAATAAGAGTAGAATAACACAATTTTAGTATTTAGCAAGTAGTAATAACAATTCTTCGTGAGAACGATATTCTACTCATCATATATTACTTGTTGCGATAATGTATACTTGTATTAATTTATGTTGTACAAAATATACAACAAATGTTTGCCCACGATGTCAGAAAATTATTTATTATTCTTATTGAAACTAATACTAATCTATCTTATTCTTAGTTAAAATATTTATTTTTTGTTATTGTACAATTGCATTTCATTTGTTTCATTTCTATTTGTTAGTATTTTTAGATTGATTTATGACGACTGGAACACAAGGATATTAAGAGATTTTACAGTACCAAAAGTAACCGACATCCATTCAAGCATTAGAAAATCGATCATTGATATTGATTACTTTAAAATTCAGCTGGAGATGATACAATTGATAAAAACTTCGGTACAATTTAGTAGTTTGCCAAATGGTGATCCTAATAAGCATATTGAAAACTTTTTAGAAATTTGTGATTTATGCCAATACAATGGAGTCTTGAATGATGCAATATGACATCACTTATTCACATTTTCACTTCAAGAATAAGCAATGATTTGGCTCTGGTCACTACCACTGAGGTTTATAACAATGTGGAATGATTTAGCACAAAGGTTTTTAGCTAAATTCTTTCTACTGGCAAAGACTCCGATGATAAGGAGCGTCATAACTTCATTTGTTTAGAAAGATGTTGAATCATTATATGAAGCATGGGAAATATTTCAACAATTGTTAAGAAAATGTCCACACCATGGCATCCTAAAATGGCTACTTGTACAGTTTTTTACAATGGTATAGTTAGACATTTAAGGATGAAAATTAATGTTGTAGCAAGGGGTGTTTTTATGAATAAGTCCATTGAGGATGCATATGACTTACTAGAAGATAAGGCCTTCAACGATTATCAATGGACAACTAGAGTTATTGCCCCCAAGGGAATTTATTGTGAGAGTTACATATACCACTTGTGATTTTTATGGTGGCAACCATCCAAATGGACAATGCCCAGAGTCTGCACATGATCCTGAAATTTGTTACCAACATCAATACCACCCTACTCTTAATGTCTATTATCTAGAATGAAAAAATCAGGTATCTTGGAATAACAACCAAGAGGAAACTTTAAGGCAAATGAATCCTCTTGTAGTCCCAGCAGAAATTCAGCATCTACATCTTGAAATGGAATCCTCCTTAAAAGATATGTTCCAAAAAAATAAGGAGGACAACTGAGTTATTACATAGCCAATCTACTTCCCTACATATTTTAGAGAAGTATATGGAACAATTTGTAAATGTTGACTATAATCATCCTTAAGATGCATTGTCGAGTAATATTGAAATTTGTCTAATAAAAAATGTTGAACAATGCAAGGCAATCCTTGTGAAGTGTAGGATAGAGCAATATACAACTAGTGAAATAACAAAATCATAAAGGTTTACAAATGGTTGAGGTGTAAATGGAAGAAGCAAAAAAAGTAAGAGAAGAAGAATCACAGCAGCAAATTTTTCTATGCCATTGTACTTTGCCATTTTCATTGTTTAATGAGCTTGAAATGAAGAATCATGATCTACATATGTCCAAGGATTTTTTTCCATTGCTTCAATATTGGTGATTTCAGATGAAGCATAATCACCTCATAAGCTACAAGTAATGGAAGCCATCAAGGATCATGTGCATAAAGAGGTAACGCCGCATAAATTAAATGACAAAAGGTGGCGAAACAAGCTCGTCAAGGAGCAACCAATAAATACGGCCAGCGAGGTTCAATCATCTAGTCAAAGTTTAAAATATTTTCAATAAAGCTTAAAGCAAGATGGTCGGAGTTGTTTCTTAATAAAAATTTCATTAAACTAAGTCGATGAAAAGGAATATCATTACTTATAAGAGTCATAAGTGAGATGCCTCAGATATGTAATTTGATCTACCATAATCCAAAAATGAAGATGTCATGCTGACGACGTTAAATTAGGCACTACTTACTTACGACAACCCATGGTAATTTTTATTTTATTTTATTATATATTTTTTTCATTAAATTTGATGTTTATGTTTGTATTAAAAATAATTGAATAAAAAATAAATAAATAAATAAAGGAAAGAAAGCAAAAACAAATGAATAAAAAAAGAAGAAGGAAAAATTAAAAAAAATAAAATATATATGTAATGGATGGGCGCCTTTGGCACCCACTCCAAAGACCCAGCGTCGTAGCGTTGATGCTTAGGAGTTTCCCAGGCGCAATTTTTTTTTCATTTTTCCCATGTTTTCCATTTTTTCTCATTTACCCCCCATTTTAAAACCTTAAACTCTCTCAACCCTAACTCTTCAATTTACTAAATTTAACCTTCTCAATTCAATTCCACCATTAAAACAATCACTAAAATACATCAAAAATACATTTACATCCACTATTAACTTTAATTATCACCAAAATTTGATAATTTCATCAAAAATTTAAAGGGCACTCCAAATTTGCGATTGGTGGATTTATTATCAAAGGTACATATTTTTATATCCTTACACTTAATTATTGATGAAATACTCATCATGGTAGTATTTGAACTACAGTGTGAAGTAATAGTAATACATTAAGTTGTAGAGTGAATTGTTGGTTGAAGCTAATATTTGCAAATTGATTGGGAAGTATTTAAATTTATTTACACTTGAATTAATGCATTTTGGTTGTTTGAGGAGATTAATTGTTCTATCAAGGTAAGAATTTTTAAAAAAAATATTAGACAATTGAATTTGGTGGAAGGGATATTGTTACATTGAAACATAAATGCAATGAGATGAAGAACAACTCTTGCTACCTCATCAAGCTCTGACAGCAGTTGATGACAATGATTTTAGAGATGATACGGATGTTATGGATGACCTGATTGAGGCCTCAACACATCAGTCAGGGAAGTGTTTTATTTTTCTAATTTTATTGATGTCATGAGGACATGTTATGATTTACTTATTTATTGCAATTGTATTTAGTTTGAATGTTTTTTTTTTTTTTTTTGTGTTTTATGTTCTGTTTTATGTTTAAGATGATTATTAGTCCATGATAAAATGAGTGCGTAAACTACAATTCTTAAGAATCAATAGAAGCTATGGTTGTTCATATGTTTGATCTAAATTATAAGTTTTATTTTATTTGTGATTACTTGAAACACATTGAGCACATAGTTGAATTGTTAAGTTAGTTGCTGACCTAGAGAAATTTTATGCTCAACAAGAACACAAAAGGTTTCAAACACATTCTAGAACTTGTTTGATTATCACTCGAGGCGAAATCCAATGACATACATGATTAAGAAAGTAATTTTAGGCTATATTTAGATCATTTAAGCCTTTCAAGCCTACTAATAGTTTTTAACCCTAATCACTCATTTTTAGCCTAATAACCATCTTTCTTCGTTACTCATAATAATACCCTAAAACAAATACATATTCCATCATTATCATCCCTCACACCATTAGTATAGAGGTTATGGTTGTTGTTTGTTCAAAAAGGTTAAAAAATTCTAAGTTTAGAGGCATAGTGATTTGGAATGCTATGTAAAAAACAAATATGAAACAAAAAAGAGAAAATATATATTTATATATATATATATATATGCTTTAAAAATTGATAATAATGAGCAACAAAGAAAGTTTTAATTTAGGTTTGGGAGTGTTCTTTAGAATGAGATGAAGGGTTTAATGATCAAAAGTATAAATATATGTTTATGGTATGATTTGAACCAAAATATTTATCCATATTATCCTACCTTTACCGTAGCCATGTATTACAAGCTTAGTAAAGTCTTATTTAATCTTTAATTATGTTTGTTCCTATATTAATAGAGAGTGATATGAAAAGTAAGCCTATAGAGTGTATGTTCAATTAAAAAAACAAAATTTTCCATAGAGATCACATATCTTCTTGTAGGCATAAACCATTCCAAGTGCATTTTAACTGACAATAACATCTATACACACACACATCGAGTAATCACTTGTAGGGTAAATAAGCATGATGATTAAGCATATTGGATACATATGGTATTTAAAGATTTTTTAGAGTTATAGACAATACAAACTTTGAGAATAACTAGTAATCATCTGTTGACCCATAAATTTATTTTTGAATTTTATTTTATTTTATTTATCTTATTTTTGCTTGAGAATGAGCAAACTCTTAAGTTTTGGAGGAATTTATAGGGCGTAATTATATAAAATATTTTATCCTCCCAGATTTAACATTTGCTCAATTTATCCCAGTAAATTAGCCATTTTATGCATGTTAATGTTGTTTTATAGGTTTAAGGAAGAACGACGCAAGAATACTAGAAACTAGATGCGAATGGAGCTGTTTGGGTGAAAATCTAAAAATGGACCAAAATGCTCAAAATGTAAATAGTGATTATCAATAGTGCTCAGTGTACGGTACACATGAACAGTATTTTTAGGTATTGTTCATCCAAAAACTTAGGTTCTAGTGCCATGGCATTAGAATCCAATACTGCGGCACCCATTTTTGGAAAATTTCCAGTGTATATAAATAGTGCCGATAAACAGTATTTTTTGAATAGTGACTGTGGATAGTGCATTTAAACAGTATTGTGAACAGTATCTATGGGTTACTGTTCATCCAGAATGCAGGTATTTGAAGCGCAGAAAAATGCTAACTTTTTAATGATAAAATTAGCCCTATTTTTTGTGGCTCTAAACCTATAAAGCATATCATATTTACCCATTTTATGAGAGAGTAGCTTAGGAACAACATTAACACTCAATTTCAGAGTGTTTATGATCATTCTCTTGCTATCTTTATCATTAGCTTAATTATTTGGTTTATTTAATTATCAACACATTGAATTACCACTAGTTTGGATAAAGAGTAGAATGACACAATTTTATTATTTAGCAAGTAGTAATAAAAATTTCTCATGGGAACGATACTCTACTCATCATATATGACTTGTTGCGATAACATATACTTGCGTTAATTTATGTTATTCAAAATACACAGCAGTTGCCAACAGCGGTGGCAGCACGACAGGTTGATGTAGGCAACACTATAGTAGCAGCAGACATAGGCAAGTGCGCAGCCAGCAGCTCAAGCTTAACTTTTTATGACAGCAATTTAGTTGATCACCAGTCAACGGATGGCTAATAAGGGTTAATTAGGTCTAATATTTTTATCTTTTAAAGTTAATATTTTCTTGTTTAAATTAAGATTATTTAGCTATTCTATATATTTATTATTATTTTATATGTTTGGAGTCAATTGAACAAATGGGGATGCAAAACTGAATAAAATTGCTATAGTACCTACTACAGTAACTACTTACAGTATTTTACTATAGTACCAGCGTAGAGGATCCAGCACCGTGCCGTTGCATGAATAGTAACATGATTAATAGTGTGAGTGAATAATGACTTGTGAATAATAATGTTAATTTGACTTATATTTGATATTTTACCTTAATTTGAAAACATAAACTTATAAATGAAAGATTAAAATGTCTAATTAAAACATCAAGAGAATCAAGAAGATGAAAGAGAAAGAGAGAGAGTAGTTTTTTAAGGATCAAGAAAACTAAAAGATTGAAGACTGCAGAAAAATTAGTTTTATCTCTTTAACTCTTTATCTTTCTAGTTTTTTATAATTTTCATGATGTTATTCTTGATAAGCTCTAGAACTCTTTATTTTACAATGACTTATGTTTTTATTTTAGTGTTAGACTTTTGAACCTAATATGTAGTTGAATTTTGTTAATTTTTAGTTTATGAACTTAATATATATAATTGTTCTATCTTGTATTTATTGTTTTTATTATACCTAATCAATATTATGAATGATTGAGGAACCATGATGAACTTGACAAAGGGATTCATGTGTTTATCCTAGGATAGTTCGATGCATAATCATAGGGTAACAACTATGAGTTTTATATTGGATAGATATATATTTAGGTGGCATGTATGGCATAATTTAAACTTGATCTTAATAAATTATATTCCAATTTAATTACTATAGACATACAGTGATTGTTAGAATGCGTAATATAGTCACTTAACTATCTACAAAGGGCCTGTGATGAGATTAGTATTTAAGCCAACAATTGCTATTAAGGGATTAACTAAGTGGTTAATGAATCTAATGAAATATTAAGGGATGAGTCTATACCCTAGAATTCTTATCCTTTGGTGAATCGATTTCTTTGTTATTTGTTAGTTAAGTTAAGAATTATGTTAGTTAATCAGATTTTGATTTTTTAAATAAAAGTTAAGTAAATATAATTTTAGTAATTAATTGATAGAATTAGATTGTATAGTCCCTGTGGGATCGATACTTAGACTCTAAATTTTATATTACTTGATACGATAGCGTGTGCTTGTGCTAGACTATTATAGTACCAATCAATGATAGTAGCTGACGATAAGAGACGAGATGCTAGCGTGGTGGATGGTGTCTGGTGAAAGCGAAGGAGATGGTGGCTGGCGACGTGTGTAAGTGGTGGCGTGAGAAATGTGAAGAACAGAAAAAATGAATTACTATTTTCTTTTTTTAAAAAAATTTTTTTAGCCAAAACAATGTATTTTGGCTAATTTCAATTTGGCTAGGTTAATTTTTGATTTTTAGTTTAGGTTGGACTGAACCGAAAATTAAAAAAAAATCGATTGGTTCACATAAAAAATTTTGGTTCGGTCAATTAACTGGTTAACTTGAACAAGTGCCCAGTCCTACTAAAAATCCAACAATATTATATTATTTAATATACAACCAAATTTCATATACTAGCTAGTATTAAAAAAAATCATATTAGATATTTGTGGAGTCTAATTAATAATCCTACTTATATTTGTTCTAATTTATTTTCTTATTAGTGAAGAAAAATTGTCCTAGTTTATTTCCTACTAGTCAAAGTATAATATTCTAATCAGTTTTTTACTAGTAAAAAGTAGTATTTTAATCGCTTCTTACTAGGCATGGGATTTTATAAAGGTATTTATGTGCTTATAAAAAGTTGGTGTGAGGGCAAGTGTTGTAATTTTCATAATTCTTTCTCATTATAGTGAAAGATTGCAACGACAATGGATGTAGCCCTAAATTAAGAGTGAACCATTATAAATTTTGTGTATTTTTTTTCTTCCATTGCTCTTGTTTATAGGCATATTAGGGTTTAACTCGCAACAATTAGTATCAGAGTACAAGGTTCATATAAAGAGTAATAGTTGGAAAAGATAAAATTAAAACTATGTTTAGGTATAAAATTGATAAATTTGATGATTTAGATTTTGCATTCTAGAGAATGTAAATTGAAGGTTACCTCTATTGTAAGAAACTACAAGATCTCTTTGAAGAAAAACCAATAACCAAGATAGAGAAAAATATTTTAGGAAATCCACAATAGAATGATGTAGCTGAAAGTATCAATAGAACTTTAAATGAGTATACTATAAGTATGAGATGATGTTCAAGCATACCAAAAATATTTTAAGCTAATGTAGTTAATAATACAACATATCTAATCAATAGAGAACCTTCAACACCATAGATTACAGGATACTAAAGGAATTTTGGAGCAGTAAAAAGGTAAAAAAAATTTATGTGCTTTTTGCATTTTTAATGATTCTACTGATAGAAATAAACTTAATCCTATGTTTAAGAATTGCATTTTATTCGCTATTATGATATCGAGTTTTCTTATTTCTAGGATGACTAAAATCGAAAATTATAAGAAGTAAGAATGTTATCTTCAATGAACAACTAATGTACAAAGATAAGTTTGATACAGGTACTACAAGAATATATCTTGAAGTCAAGAAGTGAGAAGTTATTCAATTATAAGAATTCCCAATAAATAAATTGCAAAACAATGATATAGAAGATCAAAAGAATGTAGATCTAGAGAAAGAGCCACATACCTCGTATTTGAACATAGGAGATCTACTATAACTATTAAACCACTATAGAGATATTTACTTTCACTCTATTACATCTTGTTGATTGATTAAAGTGAACCAACAATTTATGAGGAAGCAATACAAGTTGATGATGCAACCAAGTGGGAGTTAGCCATAAATGATGAGATGGATTCTCTATTACCTAATCAGATATAGCAATTGATAAAGTTACCTTAACGAAAGAAGGAATGGCATATAAAATGGGTTTAACAAGTCAAAAAAGAACATGATGGCACCAAGAGATAGAAAGCAAGATTGGTAGTAAAAGATTTTCAATAGAAGGAAGGCATTGACCACATTAAGATTTTCTCTCTATTGGTGAAGATGACTACAATTAGAACTGTACTTGAATTAGTTGTAAAATAAAACTTGCATCTAGAGTAGCTAACGTATAAACAACCCTTCTTTATGGAGATTTGGAAAGAGAAATTTACATGCAACAACTATAATGCTTCCAAGTAAAAGGAAATAAAAGTATGGTATGCAAAATTCAAAAGAATTTGTATAGTCTAAAACAAGCGCTAAAGGAATAGTATCGAAGGTTTGACTAGTTTATATATTGTCATAGCCTATTTAGATACCAAGTAGATTATTGTTGTTATATAAAGAAATTTAACAACTTCTACATCATTTCACTATTGTACATTATGAGATGCTCATTATAAGGGCTTGTATAGAAGAGATCAATAAGTTGAAGAAGAAGAAGTCATCAAAGGAATTTGTATGATAGACTTAAGAGCTATAAAGCAAATTCTTGGGATAAGAATTACGAAAGACGTGGTGAAAGGGATCTTAACATTATCACAAAAAGAGTATATAAAGAAAGTTCTCAATAGATTCAATATGGATAAAGCAAAAGTCGTGAACACTCCTCTAATTTTTTTACTTCAAAATATTCAAGAAGTAATCACTTTCTATAGAGCAAAAGCGAGCACATATAGCCAAGGTACCCTACGCTTCTGTTATTGGCAGTCTTATGTATGCCATAGTGAGCGTAAGAACTCACATGGTATGTGTAATGGGAGTTGTGAGTAAATATATCAGTAACCTAGTGAAGTAACCTTACAGAGCTATAAAGTCAATTTTTAGGTATATAAGAGGAACTATAAACTCAACATTGTGCTTCAAAATATAGACTTGGTTCTACAAGGTTATGTTGATACTGATATAGCAGGTAATATAAATGGTAGGAAAAGTGCTACTAGTTATGTTTTTACATTGGGTTGAACAACAACCAATTAGGTTTCAAAGCTACAAGAGATTATTGTTCTTTCAAATATGAAAGTAGAATATGTTGCAATGACTAAAGCTAGTAAAAAGATGATATCGTCACAGACCTTTATAAGAAAATTGAGTAAAAAGTATGAAAATATTGTGCTGCATTGTGACAATCAGAGTGTTATTCACTCAGCAAAAAATCATGTTTATCATATTACGATAAAACACATTCAAGTTCGATATCATTTCATAAGATTAGCTTTGGAAGAGGGAGTCTTAGCACTTGAGAGATACATGGAAATAAAAATCCAGTCAATATGCTAACAAAGATCGTCATAATCAAGAAACTAAAATTGTGTCCAGCTTCAGTTGGACTTCTCTTTTAGGATATAGGAGTGGATGTCACTATAGATGAGATAATTGAAGATGAATTAGTTTCTAAATATTTGATTGTTAGATATTTTTAGAGTTTAATTAATCATCTCATTTATACTTGACCTAGTCTATTTTATTAGTAAAATGATAATACCATAATTTCTTTCCTATTAATAAAATGTAGTATTTTAATTTGTTTTTTTATTAGGCATAAAATTTTATAAGCCTGTTTACGTGACTATATAAAGGGTATGTGAGGGCAAGTATCGTATCTCTCAAAATTCTTTCTTATCATGATGAAAAACTACAATGACAGTGGATATACTTTTAAGTTAAGGGTGAACCATTATAAATTTTGTGTGAATTTTTCTTTTACGCTTCACTTTTATTTTTTAATTATTTTGAGGGTAAAGTATAAATGAACCTCTGAAGTTTAATTAAAATAATAATTTAATCACTATATTTTAAAATACTTAAAAATACCCCTTCTGTTAAATTTTTCTATTAAGATAGATGGCATTTACTACAATTACTATAATACCTTTTAAAATATAATTTTCTTTGCATTTACCAGTGTTGATTATTGATTGGCATTGACTATTGTTGACCATTAATTTACATTAACCAGTATTGAATGATCATTGATCGGCGATGACTTGTTGTTAATAAATGTTGACAAATATTGCCTGACAATTGACTTGTACTAGACCGATTTATCATAGACACTATTAGATTCTAAATTGACTAATACTAGACCGATTTATGAAAGCATTAAAGGAGTACCAAATTAGTGAGAAAAATAATGGGATTGTTACTTTTATTTTTACTAATTTCAAACTCCTATGATACTCTATTAATAAAACAAATAACTTCATCTTTACATAGATTGTGAAATTTGGAGTCTGACGATATTTATGTTGAGTCTATACGTTATCAATCAATACTAGTTAACGCCAGTCAACATCGGCTAACACTGGCCATAACCAGTTAATAATAAGTCGGCATCAATCATTGATCAATCAACTCTAATATATGGTCAGATAGTAACAAGTGTATTTTTTATGAGTAAAATATAATATTACCCTTATTATTATCTAAACTAACATAAAAATTTAACAAATAGGGTGTTTTAAATTGTTATTTTTAACCAAAATTTGGAGGTTCATTTTTCCTTTATTCTTATTTTTATTATTCTTGTCCATAGGCAAATTAGGGATTTAATTCGCAACAAATCATTGTACATAATTAAATAGGAGTCGTTGGATTCTTTTTTATACTTATTATGATTTTATTTTAATAAATTCATAGTCCATGTTGTTTTTTCTTTTTTTATTGATAATAAAATTATGTTATCACTTAATAGAATATAAGAAATATTGAAAGGAGAAAAAAAATGTATTGTTGTCAACATAACTATTTGAAATAATAATTTTTTGTATAATTTTATGCAACAAAATGTCTTTTTTTTCATATTTAGTTTATAGTATAGTGCAATATGATCACGCAACTAGCATAATATAACTTATTTTTACCTTATACCCAATATTTATTCATGTCACACCAAACATGTACATTATACTATTTCGTATATTTATATGGTAGAATAAGATACAATACATATATTCTGATATAATACAACTAACATAAATTATATAATGCAATCCACCAAACTATGTTCCAATATTAATATTGATATTGATAAATTGAGTTCAAGTAATATATATATATATATAACAATTTCAGACCCAATGTCATAGTAATTACATACAAAAATTTGTTTTAAAAAATAGGAAAAAAAAATAAAAGCCTCCGAATTTCCTGTGGCCGTGGGCTCCTTTAATTTGCAAGTTGCATTGCAACCGTACGAAAAGGTTAGAAAAATCAAGTCAAATGACGTCAACAAAAACTTGACTCAATCACTGTCAACTGTCATCAAATTTTCCACGCGTTGTTAGATAATATGAACAAACGACAAACAAATCAAGAATACGTGTGCGACTGGAATGACCCAAGAATTCAAGTTGCAGAATGTAAATATTCAGTTCCCTTACTTTACTACATGTTGTCTTCCAAGTTCACACTTCTGCTTCTCGTTATTAATAATGCCCAAAATTAAGGATAATGATTAACATCGAATGTTGAGAATATCATGATATCAAACATTACAAAATATTTCACTTCAGTAATGGTATTAATTTGGAAAAAATGTTGGAGTAATAGAGACTTACCTCTACATACAAGAACCTAACCAAAAAAAACTTTTTTTTTCTCCGATTGAACTATTTTGTTTTTTAATATCATATTAATACAAAATAATTTTATACTATTAAAATTTGATAATTTAAAATTAAAAATAAATTTATTTTAAATTAAAAATTAAAGAGGAATTGAGATATGATCAATAACATATTAGATAGATGAGTAAGAGCTAAAAATAAAAATCGTATTCAAAGAAAGACACGAAAGCATAAAAAAGAATTTGGTCATGTATGAACACTATAGCATTGAAAACTCAACGTTATAGCAATAATTTCAAAAAGTAACACTACAACGATATCTTTCAAACATTGCAGCATCAAATTGAAATCGTATTAACACCATACCGATAGATTTTGGCAGTATTGCAGCTTGCTTATTTGAAAAAATATTTTTTTTAGTAGAATTGCATGTTAAAGTCAATTTTGAACTTGTATAATATATAAACTCTTATTCGAACTAAATTTAAGGCTTAGGGTCAATATTAACACTATATAAACTCTTATAATTTTTTATAATTTATTAATCATCAAATCATCAATAAAAGCGATAATAGAGAGTTTATGTTATACTTAAGTATATTGAGTGCACAAGATAGTGATGTATAGATTCTTGAGAGTTTTTAAATATTTTGGTATTCTTTATACTTTTTTGTGAAAATTCTTTATATACAAAAGAACGAAATAAAAAAAATTAAGATCCTAAGATTTATTATAGACGTAGATGGTTATTGCGAATCACATATATTAATTATGTGTGTTTCTTTGGTTTGTGATTGTTATCTCCTTAATTGTATGATCTTCGTTATTCTTAATTACTTATGAGTAAAAGACTTTCACAAGACATCAAGGATTTCTTAGAATGCATGTTAAAAACCCCTAACATAATCCTTATATAAAGAGATGTAATAAACCTTATTATATAAGTATCTAAACAAATAAAAAAATTTCAATAAATATACATTATTAAAAATTGAATGTCAGTAATGTCTCAAATATATAATTCTTCTATTATTAATTTTAAATAGTAAAACTAATTGAAATTACTATTACAACTAAATTCAAATTTTTAAAAAAAGAGTAAAAATATGTGTTACTAAAATAAAATTATTATATAGAGTTTGTGAAATATATGATTAAACAACGCTTTAATTCTTCAAAGTAATATTTAAAAAAAAGTCTTCTAAAATATAAATAAGTTTATTGTTAAAAAATTAAATATAGGTTAATTTTATATAATTAAGTTTAGAAATATAAATCATACTTATGTTATTATAATGTTATTAAATTAAGATATATAAATTCTTAAAGAGAAATTAATTTAACGTATAAGAAGAATTCTGAACTAAATACAAATTTTGGAGTGATTAAATAAATATAAAATAATATATATATATTTAATTAATTTATATTAAATTTCAGTTCCTTCCGCCTACAAAAGATTGGCTTGTGAAACCAAATCGTCATCCGAGTATACGGTTTTTCTGGCCCCTTTTTTTAAATAAATGGAGAAAATTTTTGGTGAGACCATTTTACGACATCATATAATCATAAGTTATCTAATTATGTAATCCGATGTACATATTTATTATTGGTAGTATAAAATATTTCAACCCCAGATTCAATCTAAAAATTACAAACGAAAACATTACAAATTTAGGCTACCTCCTTTGAGCTCCATTAAATTTGGGCTCTCTGCAACTTGTGGCAGTTTTACAGGAGATGGAGTTGATTATGTAGAGGAGGAATTCTTTGGCGGCTCAACTTGAGTAGCAGAGGCATCATTGGTCTATTGGTCATGAAGAAGGCTTTCGCCAAGAAGCGATGGAGGGGATCCAAAGGTTGATCATCCTCTTTGAAGAGCACTACCCAAAAATTGACCTCGAGTGGTTATAGAACCTGGCCACTTGAGGCTCATACCATGAAGGGGAGACCTCTGGAACCTGGGGTACCGAAGAGGCATCAGTGCCTTCTGGTGGTGGTGCTGGTGCTGGTGCTGGTGTTAGTGCTAGTGTTGATGCTGATGGTGCTATTTCTACTATTGCAATTGCTGTTGGTGGTGGTGTTATAGTTATAGGCACCAGCGAGGCTGTTCCGCCTGCCGACTAGGGCCAAACCACTGTTGATGGTGCCACTTAGCCTCTTGGGCCAATTAAAGCTCCAGCTGATCCTATAGTCCCGACCGATCCTCCAGTTGATGCCAACCCTGAAGGGGTTTCTATTGTAGACTTAGAGGTGCCCATCACAACTCCCACAGTATAACCTATCGCCTTTTCTTCCACCTTCTCCTCTTTCTCCTCCACTTTCTCTATTTTGTAAAGTTTAAAATTCTTGTAATCTCTTAAACAACTTTTAATAACTTTTGTCAATGAATGCAAAGTATATTCTTTTCGGTTCTTATGTCAATCTATTCTCCTTATAACTATTTGCAGTGGATCTAGTCTTTTATATGGGTGAGAGCACATTAACATAACCAAACCACTTATAATATTGAATTTTACAATAAGCATTAATATAATTAATCTGCTCATAATAACTGTAAATTGTAATAAGAGCATTTTAGCATAGTCGAGCTGTTAATTTTAACAAAGTTCGTAATAAGAAAAGTTAACCGAACTGTCGAACCACTTCAAATAATAACAGTGGTTCATGAATAACTTGGTAAGCCTTTATTGTAAATGAGCAGTTCCTCCACGACCATAAGGTTTCAATCTCAGTCGTTCGAGTGCCAATGATAGCCATGCAAACTTGATCCTTCCATAATAAATTGAAATAGAGACCCAATTAGCATGCCTTATAGTAATAGCCAAAGTGCCATATAATGACTGGGTTGGCGTAGGGATAAAAACATACATCCAAATCTTTGAGAATAATTAGATAATAGTCAATTCGGTGTGGGAATATGACACTAGTTAGTGAAAATCAAGATAACAACTAGCCCGTAGTTGTGATGAAATATATCCTATAAAAACTTAAAAAATAATGTCTCGCCTGGTAGAGGCGCGACTAAGCAGTCGATAAAAATAAAGCGAGCATAGCGTAATAGCTGGCCCAGCGTGATGACGCTGAATGGGCAGCTTATGGCCAATTAAGAAATCGTTGAAAAAATGATGGTCGATTTAGAGTAATAATGCTAACCGAGCGACTTATAGTAGTTCATAAATCGTTGAAAAACAATAGCTTGGCTCAGGGTGATAATGCTAACTGAACAGCTTGCAGCTATTTTAAGAGATCTGCTTGGCATAATAACATAGAACAATGTGCCATGGGTGTTGTGAAAATGCCATAGTGATACCGTAGAAAAGCCACGGTCAAACCCTCTTTCATGGGCACTATGGAAAAGGCCACGGTGATGCTGTAAAAATGGCCACAGTCTTCGCCTCGCTGAGCCGTCTTGGTTACCTTCGTAAGTGTCAAACCAGTAATGGTGATGTTCTTTGTAGGCGTTGAACCACATATGGTGAAATGCCTTGTAGGTGTTAAACCAGTCACAGTGAAATTGCCCCGTAGGCGTTATAGGCGTAGTGGAAAAAGCCATGGTGATGCTGTAGAAATGCCAAATTCCTTGCCCCGTTGAGCCGTCTTGGTTATCTTCGTAAGCATCGAACTAATATTGGTGATATGTCTAGTAGGCGTCAAACCACGTATGGTGAAATACCCTGTAGGCGTCGAACCATGCATGATGAAATTACCCTGTAGGTGTCGAACCATTGATGGTGAAAATGTCCTGTAGGCGTTGATCCTGTGACAGTGGTATGTCAAACTGTGGGCATCAAACTGATCAAGGTGAAAATAAGGTGAAATGCCACTCATGGTGAAATGCAATGTGGGCGTCGAACCAGTGATGGAGAGTCCGATGATGATGATGACACAATGACATAGTGATAAAGATGACAATATAATGCAATGATGATGTCATGATGATGATGATGTCCCGATCTCTATTGACTCCCGGGTGCATTCAACTACAGAATCAACCAAGACCTATTCTTAATAGCTGTTTGGGGCTTATAGTGAATGTTGAACTCACTCAGCTTTACTACCCATTTAACCAACTAGAAGAACAAGTCTAACTTATGTAGAATCTGCCTTAACGGCAAGTTAGTCTGCACAAGGATAATGTACGCTTGAGAGTAAGGCCACAATTTTCTTTCCGACATGATCAAAGTTAGAGCTTACTTTTCAAGGGGAGGATACCGAGCCTCTAGGCTAGTGAAGGCTTTACTCACGTAATATATTACCGTTATAATCATTCTTCTTCTTTGACCAGTACTAAGCTCACAGCGCATTTCGAGACTCTAAGTACAGCACCAATGCCTCCCCTTGTATTTGGACGACTAAGTGTACTAGCTCGGAAAGGTAAGCTTTCAATTGCTGAAATGCTTGCTCGTATTTTTTCATCCATTTATTCTTTTCCTTATTCTTTATTTCCTAGAAAAATGTGAAGCATCTATTCGTGACCTTAGAAATGAACCTGTTTAGAGCTGTGATCTTTTCTTTGAGTCGCTAGATCTCATTCACTATGCTTAAGGACCTCATTTCCAGAATGGTCTCTATCACCCTCTGACTCACTATAAAGCCCAAACATTTTCCAAACTTCACCCTAAAAGTTTTTTTTTTTGTTCAACTTAATTCCTTCTTTCTCAATATCATAAAAACGCCCTTTAAATCGGCCACATGGTCCTCCGTTTTCATGGACTTAGTTATTATATCATCCACGTAGACCTCTATATTCCTGCCGATCAGGTTTTTGAAAAGCTTATTCACCAATCTCTGGTAAGTAGCTCCAGCATTCTTTAATTCGAACGATATTACTTGATAGCAGTAAGTCCACTGGTGGGTGATAAATGATGTTTTCTCCTGATCAGAGGAAAACATTGGGATTTGATTATAGTTAGAGAAGGCATCCATAAAACTCAACAGCTCGTGCGCAGCTATAGAATCCATAAGCTGGTTGATCTTTAGGAGGGGAAAATTATCCTTTGGACATACCTTATTTAGATCGATGAAGTCTACGCACATCCTCCATTTCTCATTGGCCTTCTTCACTAACGTAGTGATAGACTTCCCTGATGGACGTGCCATCACTACGTTGGCCAACTAGTCAGGGTAATCGACTTCCCTAATAAAACTTATTGTCGATAGTTTCTGCTCCTGGTTAAAGATTCTTCTTTTCTGCTTAGCCGATCAAAACGTGGGGTTGATGGTCAACCTGTGGGAAGCCAATTTTAGGTATGTCTTTGTGGGTCCAAACAATGATGTCTGAGAATTCGCAAACCAGCTGGATTAACTTTTCCTTACCCTTTGTTCTAACTGGGATCTCATTCTAACTACCTTCTTAGGTTCCCCAGTCTTGACTTGCACGTCCTGTAATTTCTCTACAAGCTCTGGTGATCTATTGACCTCTTTCCTTGGGTCAGTAGCAAAAATACAACATGCCCTTTTTGCTGCCACCGCATAGCAACTTCTAGTTGCCTTTTGACCTTTTGACACTACTCAAATTCCCTCTTTTATCTGGAATTTTAACTTTAAATAATGGATAGATATAGTAGCATTTGTACTTACCATAAATGGCCGCCCAAGGAGGATCATATAAGAGAAGGGCTAATCGACTACCACGAATTTGGTAATCACGATTTTCTCATATGACCTCTGTCCTCTAGTGAGAGGCAGAGTCACTACTCTAACTGGCATTACGCAACTATCCCTGAACCCTTTCAGTGGCGTCTGGGTTCCTTCTATGTGCAAGTTTTTAATTTTCAGTTCATCTAAGGTTTCTTTGAAGATTATATAGATCGAGCTACCCAGATCAAAGAATACCCTATTTATATTCTCACCTTCTGTTATAAGTATGCCATCATAGAGGTAATTAACTTCCTGTGCATCCTCCACTGTGAATATGGTTGGCACCTTTTGCTGCAACTTAGGTTTCTTAGCCAAATGAGTGTTGCACATAACTTGGTGCGCCATTATCGAGTGCTTGGAATAATTCTTTCGCTGTTTATTTAAATCTCCTGCTAACGTGGGTCTCCCAAAATAATTATGACAGGGTTAGGGCTTGACCCACCAGGCTAGTCAACAGATGTGAGCTATCTATTAGCTTGGAATTATCCCAAGTACCCATTTCTTATTAGTGCATCTACTTGCTTCCTCAACTCTAAGCATTCTCTCGTAGTATGTCCCAGTCTTCTATACGTGTCACACCACTTTTTTGGATCTGCACGCCGCTCTACTCCATTTCCTTTGAAATTTCTGTTCAGCAAACCCAAATTCTAAATCGCTTTGTAGATATATTTAAGTGGCATAGCAAGAGGAAAATTTTTGATACGAGCTACCATTCTTTCTTCGATTGGGCGTTCATCATGGTTCCTCAGGCTCCAAGACTGTCCAGGAGGATTGCTCAAACAAAACCTGCTTAGCCCATGATCTCTTTGATTTCCAGGCCCATTACTCCGCCAATTATTCCTCCAGCTATTTGGCGTATTGCACCAGTTTATGAAATTTCCCCCTGTAGATGTTGGTATTTGTCGTTTGGCCTTCAGTATTTTTTAGAAAGGGGTGGAGGTCTTTCCCTTCCTCTGTATCTGATATCTTATCTGGGCAGTTGTTGTGTGATTTCTATAACACAAACTAACGCAAGTGCACGTTATCGCAACAAGTAATATATGATAAGTAAAGTGTCGATCCCACGGGGAATTGTTATTACTACTTGCTAAGTACTAAAATTATGTTCTCCTATTCTTATTAAAGCTATTGGCAATTTAATGGTTTTAATATCTAAACTAACTAAAGAAGAAATAATAATAATTACAAGAATTGAGCAAGGAGAACAATTGTGATAGCACAAATACTCAAATGCCGAGGATTACAATAATCTCTCAATACTTCACTTGAATCCAACTACTCCCCTTAGAACTATCAATATGAATGTCAACCAAGAACTCTAATATCCTCACAAGCCTCTTTTGCAGGTCAAGTGAGTATATCTCATTCAATTAACTGTTTATATGTCTATGATAATCAAATTGAAATAAGATTCATTAAGTTCAAATTCTCTAAATGGTCATATATGTCTATGAGCATATGTCTATCTTATATAAAACTCATGCTTTTACACAATGATCATACATCAATTTATCCATGGCCAACACAAAATTCCCTTTGTCAAGTTCATTAAGGTTCCCTAATCAATCTAATACATTATCATGTAATTAGAAGCATTAAGCATAGAACAAATTGAACAATTCCATACCAATATGATAAATAAGGAAAAATAATCAATCCAAGCTACATATTGAGTTCATATTGTAATCCTGGTAATAAAACTTAGTTCATAATTGAAAACATAAGTTTAAAGCATCTAAAAACATCATTATACATGTTGGAATCAACAACAAATACGAATTTGAAGAGAATAAGAAATTTCCCTTAATGCAATGGTGATGTTCTTCCTCCAAAATGCAGAAATTCTTCTTCTTCCTCTTGATTTTTGCCTCCTGTTGTTGACTCTTGCTTCCAAGACCCAAATGAAGTGTTTATTTTCGTGCTCTATACTGCCCCCTCTTTCTCCCCTCTTTCTTGGCTCAACAATGGGTGTTTATATAGGTAGAGTTGCAAAAAGAGGACAAAAATGCCCTTAAAGAATGCCCAGAATTCAGTGCCGTGGCATTCGAGTTCAATGCCGCGGCGCTCACTCTCTGAAAGTGGCGCCCTAGTATTGAATGCCTCGGTGCTGCACTGTTCATGCACCATAGAAATTTCACTGTTCACGTTTTGAGCATTTTAGTCCCTTCTTGGATTTTCATCTCAAATAGCTTCATTTGCATCCGATTTTCAGTATTTTTGCTCCGATAGTGCTTAAACCTATAAAACAACATTAATATGCATAAATAGCCAAATTATTGAGATAAATTGAACAAATATCAAGTTAGGAAGATAAAATGGTTTATACAATTACGCCTTATCAATAGTTCAGCAAGGGATCTCTTGGCCTCTTCTGCTTCTTCTATCAACATATACTTCAGTGCCTTATTATACATTGTTGCATAATTCGCAATGCTGCTTTTCGCCAAGTAATACCAGAATCTATTCAGCCTCAATCCTGACTTGAGGGTATTCAGGGCGATAAATTAGTCAAAAGCTCATAAGACTATTACCTCATTGTGAAATTTCTGGATGAAATTTTCGAGGCTCTCACCTTTACCCTGTCTAACCTACTTTAGTTGCTCCAGGTCTTTAGCTGCCTCACATGAACCTTGAAATATTGGGCGAACTTCTCAATCAACTTATGATAAGAGGTGATACTACGCTGTTTTAAGCCTTTATACCAAAGTAGAGCGAGTCTCTCCAAGTTCATATATAAGAGTCTACACATTTGGTCTTGCCTTAGCCTAGCAATTGATAGCAGGTCGGTAATCTGATTGACGTAGTAGTTGAGGTCAATGACTCATCTGTAAGTGGGCAGGTTTGGAAATTGAAACCCTTTCGAGAGTTCTACGTCTCTCAACTCATCCGTCAGGGGTGATCTTCTCTCATTCTCTATCTTCTTAGTGGAAGGTTGGTATTTCTTCTTCTTCTCTGCCAAGAGGCTCTCCATCTTTCCCTATAAATCACGGGCCTTGTTTTCCAAGGCCGATTCGCCTTATTGGTGTTGCCATTGTTCAGTAGATAACTCTCTCCTTGCCATTCGCTCAAAATCTTCAATCTGTGTTTCCTCTCTTTTAGAGGGTGTCTGACTTGGCCTGATTGCTCTGGACAAATTGTGCAAGGTCCCCAGTATGTTCTCTTGATCTGTCTGCTCATGGATCTCCACTTGAAAATCCCTTTTACCACCGTCCTTCACTTTTCTTCTTTTACTTCTGTTACACTCAACCATGAGTTGTCTCAGTTCTTCTCTTTCTTCTCTCAGGGTCCTTAGCTCTACCTGAATCTCAGGTGGCAATGAGCATTCTATTTAATGAATAGGCCTGTTTTCGTGGCCTCCATTCATGTTTAGGTTTAAGCTTCGCTCTCTAGTGTCGTGGTTTCTACTAGTGGATAATTGTTTTGCCATAGCCACCTATCATTTTCTTGGACAAAGCTTTTTGTTCGAATCTCCACAATCAGCGCCAAAAATTATTGGCGGGAAAATATTATCCTTCAGGCTAACAAGCATTGAATTTGTTTGTTAGCAACAATCAGCACTTGGTCCTCGTCTTAGTTAGGCTCGCTTATAAAAGTATGGGTCTTCTCTTCCTAGTCGATTACGGCAAAACCTGTAAACTACAAACGTAACTATTGTGATAGTCTCGTCAGGGTGGGTTTCGGTGAAGACTCTCTGATGCCTAAGTCAGAAATAGTCTTTTATGATGGAAGGCTGGTGAAAAGGCTAAGTATAAGTGATCAAGAATAAAGGAAAATTAGACTCTTTTCTCTGTCTCATTTTTCTATGTTTTGAGCATTATCCTTTACTTCTGTGTCTTTCTTTTTTTTATAGTACTGATCTTCAGGGGGACTTTTTGGGTATTTTCCTAGCATATCCTTTGACATGCTTCTGACTCCACTTCTGTTGTGTTTCTGTCATATGCCAAATATCCTTCTGATGATCTTCTCCTAACATGCTTCTGCTGCGCTTCTATCACACGCCAAATATCCTTCTACTGACTTTCTCCTAACATGCTTCTGCTACATGCCAGGTACCTTTCTAACATACGCTAAGCATATTCTTTGTGTTTGTCTTCACCGATAGATTTGATTAAGTGTGAGGTTAAGTTTGATCTACTCATGTCGAATTTCTGGTAGTTTTTTCCTGTTCGGCTCGACTGTAGTTTGGGGTCTTCTCAAAAGGACTGGTCTTCTGGTGACTTCACTTGCTGTACCTAATTGGCCTATTCTACAGACAGCCGACCTGGTGTCTATTTTAATCTGATTTCTTCATTGATCAAGTAGGCGCTGAGATAAACTAATCTGCTTCAGATTACCGCTCAGGTCCTTTGAATCCAAATAAATTCTCTGCTGCCTTACAAGAGCTTGGCCCGTTGGACTTGTCTTCGAAGAGTGTTATTTTGTTTTGTAAGAAGTGATGGGCTGGGGGGGGGGGGGGGCGTGTCTATGGCATTTAGGAACAAACTTTTTTTGTAAGGCTAAAGGTGATTTTCGGGCAGAACAATTTTTTTTTTTTGGTTTAAGTCAAAATGAATTTATGTGCACAATTGCATAAAGGATTTTGAGTTCGTGTATTTGTAAGGTTTCAATATTATTGTCAGTATTTTATTGACTTACAGTAAAAATTAAGGTCTATATGAATTTCTTTTCTTAGAGAAAAAACAATTAAAAGTAATTTATTGTAACTCAATTTGTTTTAGAAAATTAGTGCATGTGATTGAATTGACTAATATGTAAAGATAGAAAAATAACTTTTTTCTTTTAAGTCAAATAAATTCATGTGCATAATTAATTCTGTGGAAGGATTTTGAGTTCATGCATTTGTAAGGGTTTAATAATGTTGCCAATGTTTTATTGACTTACAGCAAAAATAAGGCCCATATGAATTTTTTTTATTAAAAAAAAGTTAAAAGTAATTTATTTTAGTTTAACATTATTTTAGCAAATTCATACATACAATGAATTGATTGTTAGACATAACCATAAATTAAATTCATATACATATGAATATAATTCAAAATCCAACATGTTAAATTATCATGATAGATGTAAAAAAAAAAAATATTTGAGGAATTCATAATAAATAGAATTTGAAAATTAGCAGTCTTGAATAAAAATTAAAAGTACAATAACTTTTTATAATTAAATTTATATAAATTTAACGAATTTTTCTCTTTGTGATGAAAAAGAAGAGACAAGATCTGCGTATTAATTTAATTTGAGGACCATAACTTAAAAAAAAAAAGGTTCATTTAAAATAATTCATAATAAAAAATTATTATTATTATGTGAACTTACATAAAAGAAAATAATAAAATCTAACTTAATTTGTGGAAAGATAAATAATAATTTTTTCTTTAAGTCAAATAAACTCATGTGCATAATTAATATCATCGAAGGATTTTAAGTTAATGCATTTGTAAGGTTTTAATAATATTGCCAATGTTTTATTGACTTACAGCAAAAATTAAGGCCCATATGAATTTCGTTTATTAAAAAAAAGTTAAAAGTTATTTATTTTAACTTACCTTTGTTTTAGCAAATTAGTGCATATAATTGAATTGACTAATGTAAAAGATACAAAAATAACATTTTTCTTTTAAGTCAAATAAATTCCTGTGCACAATTAATTGCGTCTTCGATTTTGAGTTCACGCCTTTGTAAGTTGTCAATAATATTGCCAATGTTCTATTGACTTAAAGCAAAAGTTAAGGCCCATATGAATTTCTTTAATTAAAAAAAATGTTAAAAGTTATTTATTTTAACTTAACACTATTTTAGCAAATTAGTGCATATGATTGAATTGACTAATGTAGAGAGATACAAAAATAACTTTTTTCTTTAAGTCAAATAAATTCATGTGCATAATTAATTGCACTGGAGAATTTTGAGTTCCGGCATTTGCAAGGTTTCAATAATATTGCCAATGTTTTATTGACTTACAGCAAAAATTAAGATACATATGAATTTCTTTTACTAAAAAAATGTTAAAAGTCATTTATTTTAATTTAACAATATTTTAGCCAATTAGTGCATATGATTGAATTGACTAATGTGGAGATATACAAACATTACTTTTTTCTTTAAGTCAAATGAATTCACCCGTCCAATTGGATCAAAAGATTTTGAGTTCGTGCATTTGTATGGTTTCAATAATATTCCCAACGTTTTATTGATTTTCGGCAAAACATTAAGGCCCATATGAATTTCTTTTTTTAAAAAAAAGTTAAAAGTTATTTAGTTTATAATTTTAAATTAAATTAATATCTTAAAAAAGAATATTAGAAATATTTATTTCATAATTGAGTTCATGTGGATAATAGCTTCTGAAAGCCTATATCTTCATAATCCTTACTTCAGCCGTTAATAATTACATTAGAATTTTATCCATTAATCATGTTTATACCAACGTCAAAATCTTTCATCACTTTAAGTGTATTTTGTTTTGGTTCTGCACTCATATCTTAGAATTCTTCACAATTTATTTTTTAAAAACGTGAAATACTAATTATTTGCGTTTCATTACTTTATGAAATTCACTATTATCAATTTTTACTTTTACATAAAATAAAAATTAAATATTTAGAAAATAAAAAGGAAATGTGAATGTATAGAACATAGACGTGGGGTTCAAGATCCTAACTCGAATACTATATTAATTTATTACTTAATTTAAAATTTAAAAATTTTAGGTAAAGATTTATTATTAATATTAAAAGTAAATACGTAATGACAACTGAGAAGAAAGCCAATAAAAATAGACCTTTCAACAGATTGGAAGAAATTAGAACTTAAAGCTCTAAGAATATTCTGGAAATCAATTTCCACTTTAAAGGCTAAAAGAGAATGACGATTGAGCAAACAAAGTCCCTCTAAGACAGCAGAACATTTGGCGTTGAAAGAGAAAGAGGTTGTAGATTGTCTTGGTGAAAGCTAGTAAAGCAGTCCCAAACTCGCCTCAGATAACATCAGCAATACTGAAATGAGGAATACCATTTATGAGAGCCCCATCAACATTTATTCTAAGGGTTCCAGAATTTGGAGGCTTCCAGATCTTAGGCGTAAGGGGTATAACAGTAGGTGAAACAGCTAGTTGTTGTTGAAGCTCTTGAAATTTACGTAGAAGAAGTCAAGCATAATAAAAAGAACTTTGGTTGTTGGTTTAAGAGAATGATTAAAAATTCATGAATTACACTCCTTCCAACAACTTTAAAGAAGAATGCAAAAAATTTCCATATCTTCTTTAGATAATTGAGAATAAACATAAAGCAATTTAGCTGACAGCACATTAATAGTATAAATTTATTAAAAACATATATTTTGCTTTTAAAGTTTACAGTACTTTAAATAACATACTTCAACTACTATCTTTTTTTCTTACAAACAATTAATTTTTTTTTAAATTAATAAAAGATTATTTTATAAGTCACAATAATATTAAATTATTTTTTCAGTTTAGTTTTTCTTTCTTGCTATCTAGGTGATGGATTCATGGCTGCTAAAAGGTTATGGTCTCTGTTTGTCCCTCCTAGTATCTGTCCTTTTATTTCTTCTTACTAAATACAATTTTGTTTTTAAGATTTGATTGAAAAGAGCGAGAGATCTTCCCATTGAACTTCATTATGATCGGTTTCAAGTGATTTCTAAGAGTATATGCATATCTAATAAATAACTGTTAATAATTTTATATCATCAAAGATAAGGAATATTCAAACGACGAGAAAATTTTAATTTTTTTTTTTAGAATTTTAACGGCACAAGAAAGGTTTATTAAATAAAAAGAATAATAACACTTAATTTGAAGGAATATAATGAATCTTATACTTTATAATATGAGAAAAGTTAAAACTGCAAATAGAGAGTATATAGAATTAATGTGAAAAAGCAAACAAAGATGCATGTTGAATGCATAGGTATCTAAGCAAGAGATAGCACGGAAAACCTTAGGGACTTCAAATTCTCTGGAGGAGGATACTCCAACCAAATAAAAGAAGCGCAAACCAACATCAAGCTAGCTAAAGCATCTGCAACATAACGAAACACAAATGAAATTTGTTTAATTTATTAACTCAAGATAATATTTTATATACTAAATACAAAATTTAAAAGCTATTACTCTTCTTTACTTACAATATAACACTGAAACTCAATACTCTCACAATTTACTAACACTTTTTTTATTAAGTTTATTATTTTTATTCAACTGATATAGACGTCAAAACTAACTGGAATCAAAGGTATTTATAATAAGAGTTATAAAATTTAAACCACACAATAAAATATTTTAAAATTTTCTTAACCATTCAAAATTTTTCCCATTAATCAACATCTACTCCTTCATTAACCTCATTAAAACACCTCCATCTTACATCCAATGTGTAAATTTCCATGGCTAGAATTTGAGATTAGAATTGTGCATTGCAATAAGTTTTATTTTGGGTTTTTAAGTTGATGTTAGAACTTTTCAGCAAAGGTATATAAATTAAAGCATTAAACATAAAAATCTGTTTCCAGCAAATTAATTTAAGGTAGAATAAGTTAAATATTCACTTTCAGCTATAGCTAGTTCTCCAGCAAATAGTTTCCCACATTCTTACAGCTCCATTAAAGCAAATTCATTGCAGCATGCAGCAACTCCATCTCTCTTTTATTTTATCCCAAAGAACCGATCCAATTCCTCCCAATCCCACCAAGGTTCATTATCAGAAGCCATTTCCATGTTACAATTTGTCCCGTTTTGAGACGGCTGGCTGCTGCGGTCTCCCGATGATGAACTCTCCGCTGAGCATGTTCTCTCTGCGGCAGCCATTTGAACATTTTGATGAGAGGATGTTGGTGCCTGATGATCACCACCGCCGTGATGAGCTTGTTGAGCCCTTGGCTCGCCAATGAGCACTCCCGGTGGGGGACGCCGGTCGAAGGACCGTAAACATTTTGATTTTTTATAAACACGGCATAAACTAAATTCTTGCCTCACCTGCAAGTAATTAATAATGAGAAAACTCTATAATAAGGAATGTAACTATTTATTCTCATTCTTAAGTCCTAATATCTGTACACAGACTTGAATCTTCAGAATTACTCAGAGGCAAATTCAAATACTCATACAATGTCTGAAATTAAGGGAAAATTAGAGCTGTCTAAATGAAGGAAGACGACAATAAATTGCTATATAACTGACAATATTTTCGTGGAATTTTTTCACTTGTTAAAGAAAATTCCGAAAGACAAGGATCTCATATATGAAATATGGATTATGACCACGTCCAATGTATTGAAAATTATATTTTTTTTAATCAAATTCTTATCATTTTTAGGACTTTGTAGTATTATTTTTTTAAAACGTGTGACCTTTAAGATAATACTACATTAATTCCTAAACAATTTTCTGCTCTTAGCTAAATGGAAAATGATGCATATTGAGATCAGAATTCAAGGTAAAACAAAAAAAACCATTTGTGAGGTCTATTGAAGGTAAGCCAAAGAATCATGATTATTTATTATCTCCATTGATCTTGGAGTACTTGTTTAATGTTACATTTCAACCTCTTAGTCTCATGAAACAATAAATGCTCCTGAGTCCTTCAAGTTCACAGTATCAAACCTTAGGCTTCACTAGGTTTTCTTCACCGAAAAAGAGATGAGAATAGAGCAACCGGATATAAAATAATCCTTTTGGTTGTATCAGATCCATGGCCCTAACTTACTTGAATTAACTAGCTTTTGAAGAATCTAATTAAGATCAAAGCTTATGATGATATATAGCATAATTTTATTTTTTTTTTGGACGAATCTTGACTGCAGAAGAAAATTTATTAAATATGGCAAAAAGTTCATACCACCGGAGTTGCGCCACTAGGTGTTGAGGCTTCTCCTTAAATGGATTTATATTCATTCATTTTCCATTCAGTTTTTCTTCCACTTGGAGCTCTTCCTATATAAAAAACCATTGTTCTTTTTTCTCCAACAGGACGATTGGAGGAGTAAACAAAACCAGGAGAACCGGTAGCTTTCCAGTATCCGGAAGTCGTGAGCCGATTAGGTCTCCCTCCTCGAGCTTCATTTTCTAGCCTTGGAATGAAGAAGAACCATTGTTCAGGGTCCCTATGGCACAGGTTTCTTGAAAATCCTGAAATCAGGATGATTATTAACAAAATAAGAACAGAAATCTCATAACTCGTTACCTTAATAATTTTATCATAGAAGTGCATGTTTTACTCACTAGCTAGCCCTAATTTGGTGATTCCATCGACCCATCTTTTATTCATGTTGTTTGATAATTGTTCTTGTATTGAAAGTTTGGTATCTAGCTACCCGGATTTTATTTTAATGTATATTCTAAGATTTTTCCCGAGGATATTTTTTCTGCACAATTCCTTTATCCTCTTCATCTTCCTCACATAATACCAAGAGAAGTTCAACTGACGAAATAATCTTCCTCGCTGATGATGAAATCTGTCTTTCTAACAAAAAAAAAGGGGAAAGTAATCTTCACCTTCATAACGAAATCAAGAGGACTTCAAACTACAATAATGGATTTTTGCTTTTTGTTGGGTGGAAAAAAAAAAAGCGAACAAATATCTTTTAGTGGTAGGAAAATTAGAGCTTCACTGCTCTTCCATTTTTATATTTTCTCACACTCGCATCATAATATATATATATATATATATATAGATAAATAGATAGATAGATAGATAGATAGACACAGACACTTTTAAATTCTTCAAAAACCCAGTTGAGCTGAAAGCGGAAAAACCAAAGATAATAAAAATAAATATGAGATAATAAAGGGATGAAAGATTTATTACGTGAGAGATCCCATGGATTGTAGTCATAAATATTAACGACCGGTATAATCCGGTCCATGAGCCGGTTCAGGTCCTCTCTTCTCCCTTCGAGCTTGTTATGAAGATAAAATGTGACCAACTCTTCTTCTGTTGGGTAAAACCGAAAACCTGGTGGCTGATATTCTACCATTATGATCACTCTGATCTCTTAATCTTTTCTAAAGCAACTCTCTCTCTCTCTCTCTCTCTCTCTCTCTCTCTCTCTCTCTCTATATATATATATATATATATATATATATATATATATATGTGTGTGTGTGTGTGGATCGAGCTTATTAATGGAGGTTAATAACTTTAATGTCCCAAGTTCATTATTTATATATGGAGAAAGGGATGAGAGGGATCTGAAGAAGTTGGGCAAGTAAGCAATAAAAAGAGAGATAATGGGGAAATGAGAAAGGGAGACCCATGAGATTACTTTGAAATTTCCACGGGCATGTGAAGAATTGGCATCCTCAAATCCGTGCATAAGACCTTGCGGAATCAGTCAAAATGGCATTGCATTTGATTTTGAATATTTTGATTTCATATAAAAAGTATTAACCATATCTCAATTTTATGTAAAAATTAAATCTGTGATTGATGATTTATAATTTAATTATATTATTTAGAGATGGCTACAAGTTCTTATTTCATGTAAGTAAACTCTATCAAAGTTGAACTGAGAGAATACCCTAAATTCTTTTAAGAAAATCTTTTGAACGAGGAAATAAATGATAAATTAAATAGTGATTCTTTCTTTTAAAAAAAGTTTCAAAAAATGAATATGATTAGATGTAAATATCATATTGTCAATATTTTTAATAACTCAAGTTTTATGTTTAAATGAACATTGATAACTGCGGTGCCCTTGGAGAACCAAAGCTGTGACATTAGTAACAGTATAAGAATTTAAGAGTGTTTGGTTTGTGAGAAAGTTGTAAGGCAAATTGAACAGAGAGAGAGGAAAGTTTGCTGGAGAAATTTGTATGTATTATCGTGTATGCTGAATTACATTTTGCAGCTTTATATACATGAGTATTAATCATAAACTCAGGATTTACAGATGGCAATAGATCTGAGATTTACGGAAACTCATAACAAACTTGATAACAAACTTTAACATAAGCGGAAGAGGTTGTTACAGCTACATGTATGCTGTCAGCTCTTTTCACCAGAAGCAGCACCACTTGATTTCTTTTATACACAATCAAACCATTCTGCTTACCATTATGCCTTGAGCAGATCATCATTACTCTAACATCCCCCCGCAAGCTGAAGGTTGTGGTAACACCTGAAGCTTGGACCGGTAATATGCAAATTTTGTAAAAGGCAGTGGCTTGGTGAGAACATCTGCTGTTTGGTCAGAACTGGGAACAAATCGTACCTCCAATTGTTTGTTAGCAATGTGATCTCGAATGAAGTGTACGTCCAATTCTATATGCTTGGTGCGAGAGTGAAAAACTGGATTGCTAGCAAGAGCCAAGGCACTTTGATTATCGCACCAGAGAACTGGTACTCTAGAGGAAGGTAAGGAAAGTTCTTGAAGAAGAGAGGATAACTAAATCATTTTTTAGCAAGCAGTAGCTAGAGCTCGATACTCTACTTCTATACTAGACCGGGACACTACATTTTGTTTCTTAGAAGACCAAGAAATCAAGTTATCACCAAGATAGATGCAGAAACCCCCAATGGATTTTTGATCAATTGGATCATTACCCCAATCGGCATCACTGTAACCTGCAAGCAATGGTCTCCTGTGTGCACAAATTCAAGACCATAATGTAGTGTAGCTTGAAGATACCTCAATACCCGTTTGCATGCTGCCCAATGGCTAATTGTGAGAGCGGACAGAAACTGACTAAGTTTGTGAACAGCAAAGGACAGTTCTGGTCTGGTAAGAGTAGCATACTGTAATGCCCCGACAATACTCCTATAAAGTGTGGGATCATCAAATAGTTTTGCATCGGCAGCAAGCAACTTCTAGCCAAGACTACAAGGAGTATCACAACCTTTACAATTAGCCATATTAGCTTTGGTTAGGATGTCCTGAATGTACTTGCCTTGTGATAGATGCAACCCTTTCTTGGTTTGAGTAACTTTGATGCCTAAGAAGTAATTGAAGTATCCCAAATTTTTAATGCAAAAACACTATGTAAGTTTGTAATAAAACTCTCTTGCAGTGAGCTGTCAGGTCCTGTAACCAATATATCATCAACATAGACTAATACGAGAATGAGTTTACCATGCACTGATTTGAGAAAGAGAGATGAATCAGATTTAGAGTTGACAAATCCCCATTGTAACAAAGCCCTTTTAAGAGCATCAAACCAAGCTCTAGGGGCTTGTTTCAAACCGTAAAGAGCTTTATAGAGTTTGCAGACATGTGTAGGGAACTTGGGATCAATAAATCCTTCAGGTTGTCTCATATACACATCTTCTGTTAAATGCCCATTCAAAAAGGCATTATTGACATCTATCTGCCTAATTTGCCAGTGATGCATTACAGCCAAGCTCAGTACAACTCTGATAGTGGTGGCTTTAACCACAGGACTATAGGTTTCTAAGTAATCAATACCAGGAGTTTGAGAAAAACCATTTGCAACTAATCTGGCTTTGCACTTAGAGACTGAGCCATCTGAGTTGTGTTTAACTCGAAATACCCACTTATTATTCACAACTTTAGTGGCTTCACCTGCTGGAACTAAAGACCAGGTGCCATTATTCATCAAAGCTGAATATTCCTCTTTCATGGCTTGGTTCCATTTCTTATCATTCAAGGCTTCCAGAACTGTGTGGGGTTCAGATATTTTTGGTTCTGTGTTACACTATTGATTAAAAAAGACCTTTGGTTTATATATACCAGACTTGGATCTAGTATGCATAGGATGTTGTGAGATGTGAGTTGTACTTTGTGGTAAGGTGTATTGTGATGGGTGGATATTTGATGGAGAAGAATATGGTACCTGAATGTTATGCAAGGAAGACTTATGATTCTCTGCTGCTGCTGGGTGTACACCTGCTGAAGAACTCTTTGACTTGTTTGATGTAAAGAACTGAAAAGGATTACTAACTGAAATTGAGTTGGTGATAGGAAATTCAGAATTGGGATAAGACAGGTTTTCTGAGCCAAAAATTTCTTTATAAGGAAAATTAGTTTCATTGAATGTTACATGTCTAGCAAAAAATATTTTCTCAGATGAATACAAGCATTTATAGCCCTTATATGAAGGACTATAACCTAAGAAGATACATTTCTCGGAATGAAAGTTCAGTTTGTTAGGATAATAAGGTCTCAAGAATAGAAAGCATGCACAGCCAAAGACTTTAAGGAAAGAGTAATCTGGTTTATGACCAAATATCAGTTCATAAGGTGATTTGTTGTTGAGAATTGTAGTTGGTAGTCTGTTAATGAGATAGGAAGCTGTATAGAACGAGTCCCACCAGAACTGTAAAGGCATTGCAGCTTGAGACAGCAATGTGAGTCCCATTTCTAAAATATGTCTATGCTTTCTCTCAACAACTCCATTTTGATGATGTGTATGAGGACAAGAGTGTCTAAGTTGGATGCCTTCTAGATCAACAAATTGTTTGAAGACTCGGAATTCACCACCTAAGTCATTTTGAATGCATTTGATCTTTCTATCAAACTGTCTCTCAACCTGAATTTTGAAAAGTTTGAATGTATCTAAGGTTTCTGATTTTGTTTTAATTGAAAAAGCCAAGTGTATCTGGTATAGTCATCAACTATACTCAAATAATATTTGAAGCCATCTCTAGTTTGTATTGATGATGGTCCCCAGATATCCATATGCAATAGATTCAATGAAGTCTTAGATTTGATCTCAGTACAGGGAAAATGCAGTCTGTGGAGTTTACCAATTTGACAGGAGTCACAAAATGTAAGCTTACAATCTTTATTCTTGTCAAAAGCAAAATTACAAATGTTCATTACATGTTTGAGAGCATGTAGACTTGGATGACCAAGTCTTCTATGCCATAGATTGTAATCTAGTTTGCTCTGACCTTTTGAGGAAAGAAAGCAGGCTATACAAGGGTTTGAAGATGCTGAATTGAAATGACATAGATCAGGTGCACTAAACTGATCTTTATTTATTTTACAAAGTGCATTGGAAGACCATATTGACAACATAGAAGTTGGATGGTTATTTAACAAGGACCTTTTACAGGGGCCAGAAACAAAGTAATGATCAACTGATGAAGACAATGTTGGAATGAGCCTATAGAGTCCTCTCACAGCAGTACCCATTAGCAACACAAGACCTGTTTTCTTGTCCTTAATAAAACAAACATCAGAGAGAAATTCAAGGTAAATGTTATTGTCATGTATAAGTTTTGATACACTTACTAAGTTCTTGGTAATCAAAGGCACATAGAGAAGATCTTTGAGTCTTAGATCATGCTCTGAATTGCATTTAATCCATGCAGTACCAATAAGCTTAATTTTTAAACCAAGGCCATTACCAATCAAAAGTTGTTCTGTACCTGTGTATTCTGCTTTGCTCTCCAAATTAGCTTCATTGTTGGTTAAATGATGAGTTGCTCCTGAGTCTAAATACCAGCCATCATCAGCCACTCCTTCTTGTGGTTGTTGTGAAGCAATATAAGCTTCCTTGACTTGCCTTAAGTTAAAAGCACTACCATTCCCAGGACCTTGATTACTAAAGTTATTACTTGCATTGTTACCATATCCTGTTGATTCTTTAGGCATGTAATCCTTATAAAATCGATAGTAGCATTTTGAGGCAGAATGTCCTTGCCTCTCACATATTTGACAAATTATCTTAGAAAGATTTCCTCTTCCAAAGTATCTTCCTCCTACAAACTGCTGTCTTCCACCTCTTCCATGTTGAGTTCCTCTTCCTTGATTACCAAAATTATTTCTAGCAACATTACCACTCCTGAAGCCTCTGTAGTTATCAAAACCTGAATTCTGATTGCCTTTCTTTTGTTCTTTTTGTGCATAATTGGCAGCAATATTCTAATTACCATATCTATTACCAAAATTTTGCAGGTTCCTGGTTTCTTGAGTTAGGAGCATAGAATATGCTTCATTTACACTCATTGAACCAATCTTACTAACAATCAACACAACAGCAGAGTCATATTCAGATCCTAAGCCTGAGATCAAATATTCAATAAATTCTTCATCTTCTAATGGATAGCCAGCAATTGCTAGTTCATCAGCTAAATTCTTTATCTTTAGGAAATAGTCAGACATGGATGTTGAACCCTTACTCACCATTGACAACTATCGTTTCAGCTGTATTGCTCTTGCCTTTGACTCAGAGCCAAATTGCCTTTCCACAGAGATCCATAACTCCCTTGCTGTAGTACTATCAATTATCAAGCTTAAAATTGAATCGTGAATTGTTGAGAAGAGCCAGCTCAATAGCAACTGGTCTTAACGCATCCACGATTCATAATCTAGATTCTCAATCTCTGTTACTGATCTATTATTATTTGTAACTTTGATGATTTTATCTGGAACTTTCTTGCTTCCATTAATGAAAGCTTCGAGTCTATTGCCTCTAATGACTGTTAACACTTGTGATTTCCATATGACATAATTCGATCATGTAAGCTTAACTGTGGATGGAAATGAGTTAAGTGTTGCTGTGTTATTGTTTAGATTGGTGCTGTTTAGACTTATATTTGCGATGCCGGCGTTAGCCATATCAGCTTTGATACCATATAAGAATTTAAGAGTGTTTGGTTTGTGAGAAAGTTGTAAGAAAAATTGAACAGAGAGAAAGGAAAGTTTGCTGGAGAAATTTGTATGTATTATCGTGTATGCTGAATTACATTTTGCAGCTTTATATACATGAGTATTAATCATAAACTCATGATTTACAGATGGCAATAGATCCGAGATTTACGAAAACTCATAACAAACTTTAACAGAAGCGGGAGAGGTTGTTACAGCTACATGTATGCTGTCAGCTCTTTTCACCAGAAGCAGCACCACTTGATTTCTTTTATACACAATCAAACCATTCTACTTACCATCATGCCTTGAGCAGATCATCATTACTCTAACAAACAGAACGTCACGGAGCCAATACGAGTTTTGAATTTCTTGTTTTACTTGGTTTAAATTTTCTTTTTAGATATAACTCGAATTAGAGTTTGTATATAACGTGAAAGATTATATATAAGCCCTTATGTTGTCTGAAAAAAATATCATAAAAAAAAAATCAATTGTAATCTCAAATAAGAGAATTCTTTTGTAGGAGAATTGCTCTTAATCTTTGTATTAATTGATTCATTAATAAAAAAGGTTAAGATCTTAATCTATTATGAATATAGTTAATTATTGAATTACATATATATTTATGTGCTTTTTGTATGTTCTTATTTGTTTTTGTTTAATATTTTCATATTCCTCATTCTTAACTTGTGATTTTAAGTAATTTCTCCAACAGTTTTATTTCGCGGTGTTCTCGTCTATGAATTTTATGATATCATGCTTGTGTTTGCAATTACGTAAAATTCCTATGACTTTTCTCCTCACTCATCCCTGCACCCATCTTTGTCCCTATTCATGTATCATGTTGGTACTGTATTTTCTCTCCAGTGCATCAAAACCCTTTGAATTATGTGACTATTATTAATAACATTTCCGTAGTCATGACTTAGAGCTTGCTAGTTCTGTTTGAAGTTGGCCCGCAAAAGCAGTCGCTGTCATTGTAATTTCTCAGAAACCCTATCAATGTACTTAAAACTACTAAAGCTGCGCCAAGGAAATTTTATTTGCAGTGGCTTGGAAATGACTCAGCGGGTTCTGACCTCTCCAAAATTAACAGTACTATATATCCAGTAACAAATGGGAATAAATTATACATTTATGTGTATTAGAGGACCCGTTTACATAACTTTAATCATGAGTTCTTGGGATCAACTAAAGGTTTCTTAATTAATAAGTGGCACAACATTCATTTAAATTCACTACGGGACCTGCATAGCTTCTTTGTTCTGCTACTTCTCGGGTTCGGACTATTTTTCAAAGCTACGGGTTATCCGAATGTAACCAATCAATATAATTGCTAAAAAATATTTGTAGTAGAGTTGATCGAAGGTGTTTATTTAAAAAAGAAAAAAAAGGAAATTCGGACACGTGTATTATTAAGTCTATTATAGTCCAATCTAAATAATAAGTCTTATACAAACAGAGTTGATGCATAGTTACTCAAACATAATGTATCCATATCCCTTGAACTTATCAGAAAGGTATGGAGTCCAAAGTTCTTTAAATTTCTTGGAATTTTTCGCCCCAAAGAGATCAAAGTTCCTGCGAACGCATCTCAATATAAATCAAAATCCTGTTCCATGATGGAGAAATATGAGCTCTCATGCATGCATATCAAATACTTTTTAAAGTGCATCATTTTTTATGTGGTATTTTGAAAATTATTTAAGAGAAAATATATATGATTCTTATTATTTTGAGCGTCATCCACTTACCCTCAAATGTTTCATATTATCAAAAGTTCTTCTGTTGTTAAATTTTTTTTGTTAATTTATAACTCTTATTATCTTTTTACTAATTTATTTTTACATTAATGACATCATTCTTTTATTATTTTTTTATAAATTATTATTTTAATTTTTAAAAAATATTACTAAAATAATAAATTCCATAACATATTTATGTTTTGATGAAATGATAAATATTTTAGTTATTTTATTCATTAATTATTATTTTAAATACATTAATATTTAATACTTTTAAAAAAGAATAAATATATTACAGTTTGATTATTTTTAATAATTTTGTTAAAAAATATTAAACAACTATAACGTATTTATTCTTTCTAATGAGTATAAATATTAATAAAATAAAAAATAAATAATTTGAATGTTCATCCTTCCACCATAACATAAATATGTTATAATTTTTATTATTATAATATTTTAGTTATTTGTTTAGTAATAACTAAAATATAATACTAAATAAATAACTAAAATATTATAATAATAAAAATCATAACATATTTATTATTTCTAATGAGCATTAAATACTAATGTATTAAAAATATATTAATTAAATTTTAAAATACAAAATAAAATAACAGAATAACTAGAATGTTAATCCTTCCATTTATGTTATAGTTTTGTTATTTTACTTTATATTTTAAAATTTTATTAATATTTAAAAATTTTTAATACATTAATATTTAATGCTCATTAAAAATAATAAATATGTTATGGTTTTATTATTATTAAAAAGAATACTAAAAAAATAACTAAAATATTATAATAATAAAAATCATAAATAAAATTATAACATAAATATTTATGTTATAGTTTTGTTATTTTAATATTATTTTTAAAATATATTATTAATTTCTAAAAAAACATAAAAGGATAATGACAACAATGATGTCATCAAGGTAAAGAAAAATTAATAAAAAAATTATAAAAATTAAGATTTAATAAAAAAATTATAAAAACAGAAAAAAAATTTAAATAATATAAAATATTAGTGAGGTAAATGGTTAATGGGGGTAATTATCACCACTATTGTACAACAATTTCAAAAAACTCTTATATGTATATATGTATATTTGTTTAGAAAACCCTAGGGCAACTTTTCTCTCAAACAAAAGGAAGGTGCCCAACCCACCTTCCCAACGTTTTTACCGGAGAGAAGCCTATTTTACGACCTTTCTTCGGTGGACCTTCTCCCCCCCCCCCCCCCCCCCCCCCCCCCCCCCCCTCCAATCTTTTCCACTATCCCCGCAGATCCTCTCATCTTCTCGATTTGGCTTCGTGATGTATCTCCTCATCGCCGTCGAGCGTCCTTACCTCCGCAAAGTCATTTTGAGTTTTAGCACGCTTCCTCATCCTCCAACGAATTGCTTCAAACACCGACAGAGCCACTATGAACTCTCTAGTGCTTCCCTGGTCTTCCATTGCTCTGGTCTGCCACGACAACCTTTATGGCACCCATCGTCAGACCTTTGCCACCCTCTGCGTTGTTGCCCTCAACTTTGCTTAGCACGGGTAGGACTGAAGTGGCAACTAGAGTTGGTTCGACCACCAACCCTCTTGAACCGTTCCCCAACCACGTCGTACCGCTTGGGTCCCCAGCTTTCCTCAGCTCTGTTCCATTGCTCCTCAACATGCCAAGCCGCTTGGACCGCATCGCCGACGACTTCAGAACGGGTTGGTGCACTCCGTGGTTTCGATCCCTGCCAACCGCCGGATTCTTGTTCCTCCAATGATCCTTGCCACTTCACGGGTACCAGGAAAATTATGGCCATTTGTTTGGTTTGATTATAAGATCTGTGATTCGGCAAATTTTGTTGATCCTTGCCGAACATCCACCGGCCGCTGTCGCCTTTTTCCTTCTATAATCTCGGGACCCTCCACTACCACCGGCAATGTCGCCTTTGCGTGGTAACTGTTTAGGTATAATAGTGGGGTTTTATTTAATTTTTATGTTTAGAACAAATCCTAATAATTTCTCTCTTAAACTTGTTTAAGAGATCTGGATGTTTTCTCTTGACGAGGTTTGTTATTTTTTCGTTTTTGAAAAAATCTGTTATTTTTCGTTTTTTGAAAAGTCTCAATATGTACTCATTTTTTTGTATCCTAGTAATTCTTTGGTTGTAGTATCAAAGATTCTTTAATGTATTTTTTTTATTATTATTAATAATATATATCATATAACTTTTTTAAAAAAAATTAATCACCACTATTATTTATTCATACATGGACCACAATTTTTCAATAAGACAAAGTTACAAAGAGTTACGTATTAGAATTATGCTTATTTATAATCTAGTATTTTCTATTTTTTATTTTAGTAAATTTCTTTTAAAAGGAGAAACAAATAAAGAAAATTTTAGTTTTGGTTAATTTCCTTTAAAAGAAAAAAATTAAAAACAAATTAAGTTTCTTCTAGCTATATAGGCATGCATATAAACTTCGGAAGGCGTAATGCTACTTTTTTTTTTCCAAACCGAAAGAAGCTTCATACAATATTCTCAAACAATCAATTGAAAATATTCAATTAGTATACGTTTAGAAAAACTAATTTGACTTCAAATCTTTTAAGTCTTTTACGCACTGTACTACTTGTAATTAATTCAAGTTTCCCTCTATTAGTCAAAAAAAAAAAAAAAAAAACTGTTCATTCTTCGAAGTTTAGTCAAGATTTGCATGGAGTGGTTTTACGATTAAATCATTTTTTTTATTAAACATTTTAAATAAGTATAAAATGTTACCCTAAAAAAAATTTAAAAGTTATAACAATTTTACAATTTTCTCTACAAAACAAACTATAATATTTTTATTGTTGAAGCGAAAGCATACAAACAAGTAAAATTATTTAAGCAATATATGTAGAATAAATTATTAAAAAAATAAAAAAAGAAAGAGTGAAAGAAGAACACACAAAGAATTATGTAGTTCAACAACTTACTTACGTTCACAGTGGATTAAGATCACACTCTTCTCTTATTATGAATCACAAGGCACTAACAAAGTATGTCTTTTATAAAAAAGATCACAAAGAAAACACTCGGAATACTGTTCACGCGTCCAGCGCCGCGACACTAGTGCACCCGTCTGAAAGCCGCAGCACTCGTCGCATGGCGCTGCAGCGCTCACGTTCTGGACTGGACGCCACAGCGTCCAGCCTTAATCGCTGCAATGCCCACGACTGGTCATTGCTCCATTCGTCTTTCGCCTCCTTTCGCGTTTGTTTTTTATCCTTGTGCACCCTACGTACTTGGCTTGCTCTTCAAATCATATACCGATGATTTTTAATCAATATTCTTACAAATTCCCTCTTTGATTCAAAATCATCCACAAAGCAACTTGATCTCTCATTTTTGCATCTTTGGTCACCCTCACAAAGTAATGACTTTGGTTAAGTCCTTACATAGGACGAACTTAACTGAAGGCAGTGGCTTAATTAACATATCAGCAAGGTTTTTAGACGACGCTATCTTTGTTAGACTAACTTCAGCACTTTGGACAATCTCTCGAATGTAATGAAGCCTCACATCAATGTGTTTCGACCTTTCGTGAAACACTTGATGCTTGCTTAGATATATGACACTCTGGTTGTCACAATATACACTGGTGTTCACATCTTAACTAGCCAATACCTGCGCACATATGCATTTTAACCACACGACCTCTGTGATAGCTTCACCAACAGCTATGTACTCCGCCTATTTGGTAGAAAGTGCAACCACATATTATAGAACTAATCTCCAACACACACTACACCTAAACATTGTGAATACGTAGCCCGTCAACGATCTTCTCTTGTCTAGATTACCTACATAATCTGAGTCTTCGTACTCTCTTACCATTTCATTGTTGTCCTTATCCCTCTTATACATCAACCAGTGATTTGACGTTCCCTTGAGATATCTCAGAATCTACTTCACTACAAGTCAGTGATCCTTTTTCGGATTTATTATGTATCCACTCACCACACTCATAGCCTGTGCTATTCTGGTCTTGTGCAAACCATTGCACACATGATGCTCCTCACAGCGCTTGCATATAGTACTTTACTCATCTGTAGTTTCTCTTCTTCAGATGTCGGTGATTGTGCTGCTGAAAGTTTGAAATGCATAGCTAAAGGAGTAGAGATAGCTTTTGAGTTCGACATACAAAACTTCTCTAGAATTTTAACTATATATCGCTGTTAGGATAAGAAGATAACATCTCTTCTTTCTCTCACAATATCCAAATCCAAAATTCTCTTCGTTGCTCTCAAATCCTTCATTTCAAATTCACCACTTAACTGCTTCTTGTGCTTCTGTATTTTTTTCATATTCTTGCATGCTATTAACATATCATCGACGTATAGAAGCAAATACATCATCCCACAACTTATGTTCTTAAAGTACATGCATCCGTCATACTTGCTCTTACTAAAGCCACAAGCCATCATAAAATCATCAAATCTCTTATACTACTGTCTAGGTGATTACTTTAACCCGTATAATGACTTCTTTAACAGACAAGTATGATCTTCTTTTTTGGGCTCCTCAAACCCTTGCGACTGTGCCATGTATATCATCTCTTCAAGCTCTCTATGCAGAAAAACTGTCTTTACATCCATATGCTCTAAATGTAAATCAAGGTTTGCACACATTGCTAACAAAATCCTAATAGATGTGTGCTTAATGACTGGAGAGAATATCTCATGAAAATCAACTACCTCTCTCTGATTAAAACCTTGTGCTATTAACCTAGCCTTGAATCTTGTAGGCTCTATCCCCGGTATTCCCTCCTTCATCTTGTACACCCACTTACACCCGACTAGCTTCTTTTGAGGTTTCTCCATCAACTTTTAGTTATTGTTCTTCCTAAGAGAACTAATCTCTTCTTCCATTGCCTGCTGCCATTCTTTCTTGTTTTCACTCTTCACAGCCTCACCATATATCTTAGGCTCATCATACTCAAGAGTATAAGCAGAATTAAAAGCATAAGCAACTAGATCTGCTTGTGCATACCTGACTGGCGGGTTAATCATTCTTTTTAGCCTGTCTCTGGCTAGCTGGTACTCTTCAAGTTTCATCTCAAGAGTCCTAGTCTTTCTTTGGGTGGACTTGGAGAAACTCGCCGGTGTTCTTGGTTCATCTTCAAGGATCTTCTCGTTGAAGTGTTGATCTAGGGGCATATCAAATATACTTTCAAGCTCTACTTCAACTTCTATTGACTCAGGTGCTGAGTCTTTCTTGGGCACAGGTTCCTCTTTCTCATCTTCTTGGGAAGTTTTCAATATCGTTATCTCATCGAACCTCACGTCACGTCACACTTATGATACTCCTTGGCGGTGTCAAGTCTTTACACTACACCTTGTATCCTTTCACTCCTTCGGGATATCCTATGAATACCCCTTTAATAGCTTTAGGTTCCAACTTTTCCTCCTTAACATGTACAAAGGCAGGGCAACCAAATATTCTGAGGTGGTCATACTTCGAAGGATTGCTAGACCATTTCTCTTCTGGCGTTTTGAAGTTAATTGCTAAGGAGAGACTTTTATTAATCAAGTAAGCTGCAGTCACTACAGCTTCTCCCTAAAATATCTTGGACATCTTTGTATTGGTAAGCATGCATCTAACCCTTTCAAGTAGGGTCCTATTCATCCTCTCAGCTACGACATTCTGCTGTGGTGTTGATCTTATCATTCTATGCCTCGTAATCCTATGCTTGGCACAAAACCCATCAAACTCTCTATTGCAATATTCGAGGTCGTTGTCAATTCTCAACCTCTTCACTCTTTTGCCAGTCTAATTCTCAATAAGAGCCTTCTAAGCCTTGAACACTTCAAACGCTTGATCCTTGCTCTTTAACACATAGACCCACAGCTTCCTTGAATAGTCATCAATTAAACTAAGAAAATATTCGGCACCACCACGAGTAGCTGTCTGAGCTGGTCCCCAAAGATTCGAGTGTATGTAGTCAAGAGTCTCCTTATTCTTGTATACGACGGTACTAAACCTCACCCCATATGCTTTCCCAAGCACACAATGCTTACAAAACTCTAAGGGCTGGAACTTATCCTCACCAAACGCCTTTTGACTAAATAACTCCTTTATGTTTCTCTCACATAGATATGCCAGTCTAAAATGTCACAACTTGATTTTCATACTCTCATCATCTACAGAGAGTAGTACAGAACCACTCACGACTTCACCCTTAAGCACATAAACATCTTTGTGCTTCTCTCCTCTCATCACCACCATAGAACCCTTCAAAACTCTTAAAATTCCTCCGTTGATCCTAATAGAACACTCATTCTGGTCTAGAGTCCCTAATGAGATTAAGTTCCTCTTTAAGTCAAGAACATACCTAACATCGTCAACTCTCTCACTTGTCCATCATGTAGCCTAAGCTTAACAATACTAATTTTCATCATCTGACATGCAACGTCATTATCCATTAAGACTTTACCACCACTAATGGGCTGGAAATTTGTAAACCAAGACTTTTGCGGGCACATGTGAAAAGTACAACCAGAATCAAGAACCCATTGTTCAGAGTTCTTACCATCAATAGCAACGAGTATCTCTGCGCTGTCATAGCTATCATCATAGGCAAGCGCAATATCCGCTTTCTTCTTATCTTGTGCTCTCTTCTTAGGACATTTCTCTATGAAGTACCCCTCTTTCTTGCAGCAATAGCACTTTCTAGGAGTCCTAAACTTTGATCTTGAGCCTTTTTTCTTCCCATCTCTATATAAGGGCCTTCTTCTTACAGATAATCTTTCTGCATTGCCCTCAATCTGCTTTCCTAATAACTTTAAGTTTAATAATGATTTCACATCACTCATCGTTAAACTTTCTCTGCTGTAGAGTAGCGTATCAACAAAGCTCTCATAACTCTTGGGGAGTGAACTCAGCAGGTGATGAACACATGAAAATACATGTTGTTAAGAGATTCAATCACCATTTAATGTCACTAATTTTAATGTTTTCTGTATTTTTAGCTTGAAATAAAGTGTTCTCCTTAAATTGTGATTAATGAATGTTATTTGGATAGGTTTAGGTAAACTAGACATAACTCTCAATGTAGAAATCAAAATGAAGAAATTCTTGAACCTGGTGCAACATGACTCAATCTTACACAAATTTTAAGAATAGTGAAAAAGCCAAATCCAACATGTTATGGGCCAAAAATTGAGATACAACAGAATCGGACTACAACTCTTACCCAGCTTGACCCAATTCATGTATTTGGACCGTATCTCACAAAATACGTACTCAATTGGTATAATTCTTGAAGCTGTGAATTGCTGACTTTACTATCAACAACTCGTATGTTTATGGTAAAGTCCAAATCAGCCGTTATCATGGACCAAATCGCATTGCAAGTGGGTAAAATGGTTGTTGGCCGAATTCTGATGTATCTTTGGAATTTTGCTCATATCTCATTGGATACTCATCCAATTTGCATGAAATCAGTGCCTATGGAAAGAAGAGTCAAAATTCTACAACTTTCATGTCGGTTGCAGAAGCTGAATTGATCATTTACATTATCAAAAATATGCTGTAAGGGGATACACAAGTTATTGGCTTAAAATTATTGAAGATTGATGTCATCCATGACATATGTCCATTCATTGCCTATATAAGGAGACCCTTAGGACGTTTTTAAGAGATAATTTCTCTCTTCTTTTATTCTCATTAACATGTATTGTAATTTAGGCTAGAGTTCCTAGCAAGGCTAAGAGATGAACTTTTATGTGTAGTAAATCTACTTCTATGCTTTGATTCGGTGTCAAGAGCTATAAATGTTGTAAGTTTGGTTTTGATTAAACTCTTATCTATTTTATTTTCTATAATCCAGAGGTTATAATTCTCATGTCTCATATATGTTCAGTCATGCTTTTCTTATGTGATTCATGTTGATTTATAATTGTTACTGGTTATATTGTTTTATATGTTAATCTTTTACTGCAGTATTGTCAATTTGATATATTGTCGATCTTGGATAACATGTAAGGGCAATAAATGTTTGATATTCAAGTTAATCTTTTACTGCAATATTGTCAAAATGATATATTGTCGATCTTAGATAACTTGTATAAATAACATGATGTGTGTTAATGCTTGCAAAGAGTTTAACTAAATCAAATACATGTGTTATCAAATGTGCTATATATTACATACCTTCCGATTGATTGTTTGGGATGTGAAACTTTCAGTTGAGTTATAAATATCGAATCAAAGTATAGAGTAGATTTATAAAGCATAATTGTGATTCTTAAAGCCTTGCTTAAATCATCATAAGACATTTTCCTCAATTCATAGACAATTCTATCTCATCCGTTTAAATCAATTAACCCTTTGCTACTGTTTTAATATTTTACTTCACTAACCTATTTTGCCAAGAGCTTCCTCGTGGGATCGACACCTCAATCTATACTGTGATAGCCGCGTTATATTTTGAGCGTAAACAGCAGGATAATTGCTCTATCTTCATCTTCTATCTTGATGTTAATAGACTCAAGATCAAGGATGATCTTATTGAAGGCGTCTATATGATCTTTCATCGGCATCTCCTCTGACATGGACAGCTGATACAGCTTCTTCTTTATATACAATCTGTTGGCCAATAATTTTCTCATATAAAGAGAGTCAATCTTCTTAAAAAGACCTATTGTCGTCGTCTCACCTGCTACTTCCCTTAGTACTTAATCGCTCAATGATAGAACGATTATGCTATGAGCTCTTTCTTGAATGTCCCTTCTTTTTGCTTCAATTTTAGATGATTTTAGCATCTTCTCTTCATCACTAGATGGAGCTGCAGTCTCCTTTAATGCCGAACCAACCCTTTGGCTCACCAACAACGCCTTAACCTTCATCTTTCATAGATTGAAGTCATTCGTACCATTGAATTTCTCTACCTCATACTTAGGTGTGGCCATATCTGCTGTAGTAACCACTTATCCACAACCGGTAAGAATAAGTATTTATATATATATATATATATATATAAATATACATAGTTTATTTGTATGTGAGTGATACTTGAATTATGTATTGTTATTAGTAGTGTTTGTATAGATTAAGGACCTACTATTAGTATTGGGTTTATTTGCAAGACTTTAGATTTATTTTAGTGACCAAATTATAATACTTTAAAAGTTTTAGGGGCTAATTTATAAATACTAAAAATTAGACTCTTAGTATAAAAATACATATTTGAAACCCTAACTCACTTACTTTGGTCGAGCCACCTCTTTTAGAGTGAGAAAAGAAAGAAAGAAAGGGGAGAGAAAGAGAAGAAAAAGAAGAAAAAGAAGAAGAGTTTGAATTTAAGCTTTAAGAGGTATATTATAACTCTTTCTTAGTTTCTTAGTGTTAATTTAGTTAATTCCTTTAAGTTTTGATTTCTAAAAATATGTACAATTGAGGATTTAATATGAATTTTGTAAGATATTGTGAGAATTGATGATGATTTATGTAGATAGCTTGATAAATCATGATGAATTACAGAATTTCTACTTGATAGTCTCTTGATCCGAAAATTTTATAAATTGTTGTACTTCGATTCTGGTTTTTTATTTTAAGTATATGAAATTAGACATGTCTAGAATCATTTGACTTTGAATCGATTGTAAATTCCAGAAATTGAATTTGTAGTGAATTTACCAAGATGACCCTGAAATTCTAGAAATTTTGTGTTAATAGTATGATACAGTGACAAATAATTTTTATCTGCTGAATGATCTTCACAAATTATGAATTTATGGAATATGATAAGTTCATATGTCTAATATGATATACTCAAAATTTAGAATCTAGATCAATGTGATTAAATTGTTATGATTTTCTAAAGAGTGTCAGCTCATTGCAGTAGTTGATTAACAGATTTTTAAAGCTATAGAATAAAATACTTTTAAAATACTTTTTGGCAGTGATTTTGAGGTAAAATATTTATCATAAATTGAGATGTTTGTTAAGAGTAATTCTGTTGAGTTTTATAATATTTGAGTTAGTATATGATTTTATAAAATTGAGAGATTGAATACTATTCAGTAAATATCTTGATCATGTTAGGATAATAGTTTGGATTTGATGGTGTTTATGGAATGGATTGTGTAGGAATTTTGATATAATATTCATACATAAGAAGGATATATAAGTAAAAAATGATATATTCTGATTTTGGAGTAATTGGACATCATTTGATGTATAAGAAAATTTTGTTAAATGTAAGTGGTCAGAATGATAGGTTTTGAGAAACAAGTAATTAGACCAATTCGATGTGATAAATGCAATATGTGTAATTTTGTAAGCTATTTAATTATTTTGTATGAATGTTGTGGCTCACAAAAGGATTAATCTTCATTGATAAGTTAAGGAGATTTAAGCTTTGTAGTTAAAAGTGCTAAGAGGTAAGTATACTAGACGTTTATTGAAATCACAATAAATATAGTAATTATTATGTATGGTTTTGTAAATGTGGTTAGGAATATATTTATGTTATGTCAAAGTATATTTTGATATACAATGTGAAGACATGTGTTTATGAATGTGAGCATGGACATATATGACATATATGTGTTTTTAAAAGTGAGCTTTCAAAATGAAATGTGTTTAACAAAGAGAGCTTTTGAAGTGTAATATGTCCATGAGAAACATTTTGCGTTTTGGGGATGCTTAAACTCACTGTTGACTTAGTAGGCATTTTATGTGATTTGTGGAGCCTTTATGTGTGGTCTTTCCTTCGGGATTGGTGTATGTTATATGTTTCGTATGTATGGAGGATCCTATTGGTACCTAAAGGAAGAGTGAGTCATCACGTTCGTGTGGTGGCGTATTGGTGCATATGAGAGGACTCACCGATGATCAGGGTGAGGGTTTGGCTTTTACCTTCGGGCATGAGCATTATATATGTGTAATTTAAAACTTTATTTATACTGTTCCTCTCATACGGTATGTCACCTACAAGTGACATTTGGCTCATTATGTGATATGTGATTTAGAAGTCCTGCTAAGTAGTAGTTGAGTGATGGTATTCCTATTATATGTTTTGAAAGAATGTGTAAGTGCTTACATGACATATAATTTGATAAGATTATGATTTTGATTTATCACAGCATATCATTCACATGCATTGTATACATATATGTATTTGTATTTGATATATGAAAAACTAGTATGCTTACTGAGTTTTATACTCATTATAGTTTATAGTGATTTCAGGTAAATAAGATGCATGTATGCTTAGCAGATTTGGTAAGGCTTCTGTTGTCCCTTGGGTTCCCTAAGTTGCTAGGTTGCTGAGTGTTTCATTTGGGGACACGTGGTTTAAGATATTTGATTTGTCCTTATTGAATAAAACTTATATATTATTTTATTGAGTGTGGTTAGGTTGCTTTTAAGTAAGAATTTGCAATAAATATATTCTGAGTTTCTGGTAACAAAGTTGCTATTAGTGACGTAGTAGAGTGTTAATCTCTGAGAAAACTCTGCGTATCTCCAGTTTACTAATTGCCCCAGTCATAATTCAATTGTTATAATTCTGAAAAATTGAAATGAATGTTTAAATATTGTCAATAAATGTTTATGTTTATATTTTAGGTTATGGGTTGATTTTAGTGTTGAACTTACTAGCAACTTGTTAAGGATTCTTATGTTAAATTAAAGTTTGAAATTTTATGCAATCTTATTTATGAGTGCACATTATTAAATGAATGTAAGTTATGTCGTGTGTCAGATCTTTTGGGTCTGGAGCGTTACATCTATTTAGAACCTGGCTCTAATACTAGTTTGTTGAAGCGGAAGCACACAAACAAGTAAAATCACCCAAGCAATATATGTAGAACAAGTTATTAAAAAAATAAAGAGTGAAAGGGTAGAAGAAGAACACACAAGAATTACGTGGTTTGACAACTTGCCTACGTCCATGGTGGATCAAGATCACACTCTTCTCTTATTATGAATTACAAGGCACTCACAAAGTATATCTTCTACAAGAAAGATGACAAAGAAAACTCTTTCTTGCACTCTAGGAATTTTCTCTAAGAAAGAACTACAAAGATTTCTCAACCTATCACAAAGATTGTTAATGATCACTAAAAATTTTTTTACAAGCCAATTGAGAGCCTTTATATGGGCTTTGGGACGTCCTAAGTTTACCCTAATGTGTGGGAGTCATTTTAAGAAGTTCTGAAGCAATTGGGAGACGAAATAAGGAAGTTTTCTTATTTTGAGATATTGTTCACGTGTCCAGCACCGCGACACTTAGCTCTCACTGCCGCGGCACTGGTGCACCCATTTGAGTGTTGCAGCGCTCACGTTCTGGACTGAACGCCACGACGCCCACAACTGGTCACTGCTCTATTCTTCTTTTGCCTTCATTCGCATTCGCCTTTAATCTTTGCACACCTTATACACCTAACTTATTCTCCAAATTATATACTAATAATTTTTTATCAATAATCTCATATTTAATTAATTTTTTCATGCATGATGCGCCCTCTTCCCTTGCAAGCTAGGCAAGAATAGGCACATTTTGCAATTGTTATTTCAATACAAACAATGTTGTTCGAACTTTACTATTGATCAAGTTCTATGCAGATCATAAATGTCTTAAAATTATTTTTAAAAAAACATACGTCAAATAGCTTCTTTACTCTGAGAACAAGATCAAAGATCAGGCATAAACCTGTTGCCTTAACGGCCTCCTTGCCTCGGCGGGACTTACGGCGGTTCTGGCCTAATCTAGCCTTTTCATACAGAAATAGAGGTGATTCTGGCCTCTTACAAGGATTAGAGACCCCCTCCCTTATCGGATCTTTGCTATGCCATTTTTTCCTTTTAGGGTTAGGGTTGTTAAGAGAATTCTAAAAAGGGACTTTTAGAAAAACATATTTTTTATTTCTAATCTTAAGTTCTCACTTAAGTTCTAAGTTTTTTAAGCTCTGAGTACAGACTGATCTTAGAGGCCCTTATATAGACTTTCGGACCTTGACACTTTGGCACTAATGGCCGACATACATTTATGACTTGAGGACTTTTCTAGACATAAGGCCAAATTATTACAAAGACTTTTGTGGCCGACTGACATAAAGATGAAAATGACATAAAGATAAAGCTTGTTTGACACACTTGTCAATAAAGCTTATCTGGCACACTTGACATAAAGCACACTAATAATGTTTACTTAAAGCAGTGCTATAGTAGGGAGCCTTTTTTTTTCTTTATCTTTACTCATTATGGAAGAACGAGTAGCTTGAGTTGTCGCTGTCATAACCCTGGGTAAATTCATTAAACTGGGCCCAAAAGCTTCTCGTGTCTAGTGATGCGGGTTCCATTGAACTTGTGCTTGCTATCATAGCTGCTTCCTGTTGGATTTCACTGTCAGTTGGATAAGGCTGGGCATCCTGGAATAGTGATAAAGTCAAGTTGGGTTGTTGTGAGGTGTCATCCACTTGTATGTGGTCACATGGCACGCTTGGTTGTGGGAAACTGTCTGGGTTTGGAGGTTCGTTTGGAGTGTAGTGATGATGTCTGGCATGATCAGTCTGGAGTTTGTTTCTTCGAAAAATGGAGTCTGCATTATTCATTCTTTCTGAGAAGTCTGGCGACACATTCTCCCAAAGTGCATGGTCTTCAGGAGAAATCCATATTGATGGAGGAATTATTTGGTTTTCTTCTGCCAGGACTCTTTCTAGAGTTCTTATTTCTATTTTATGGTGTTCTTGGAACAACTGCAGAGAGTAGGGGCAGTGTAAAATAGTCCTTAACGGTGGGGTAATAGTGTATCTCATGGTCTGAGACTATTATTCCCTTTCGTTAGAGAAGAAGGACTGTCCATAGGTGTCTTGGTTGGACTGCACTGTTGAGGTGTTTATACAGCAGGTGTTGTAGTTTGTTTATCCACCAAGATTTTGGGTAGAATCACTGGAGAAAAATACAAACTGGGTCATCGTCTTCATGTTGCTGTATCCATTCAAGGGTTATCTGTAGTGAAAAATTCATAGCGATGGTGTACAGGTCTAGTAAATACCAAAGTAGGTACAGGACATTTTTGGACCATTTGTGGAAGGGAGTGGCTCGGTGGAGATGGACAAATGGATAATCGATATTGAAAAGAGGACTTCCAATAACAGAGTATCCATGTTCTTGGACAGCTTGTATGGTATAGTTGGATATCAGTTCTTTGGCTGTAGAGTGGAGGGTTCTGGTTCGAATAAGTTTTGGTAATTCAAGTGGAACGAAGGGTACAAGAGGTTTGACTGTAAAGTTGTTCATCATGAAGATGGTGAGCTGTGTTTTCTTTGTTGTTGTGGGGTTCAGGCTTTTTATAGGATTTCGTGAAAGAAAGTCTGCGATAGTGTTGTTTTTTCCTTTCACGTGGATGACGTCAAAGGAGTAATTGGAGAACCATCTCTGCCATCTCAATAATTGTACTGGAGAAATCTTTTTCTGCTTAAAATTGAGCATGTTGGGAAAAGCTGACATGTCAATTTTAATTTAGAAATGATGACCAATCAAGTGAAACTCGAATCTCTCAATACCATGCTTTACAGTTAATATTTCTTTGTATGTGCTGTGATAGTAGATTTCTGAGTCAGTAAACCTGTCACTTTTGTATTCACATATCTTTCTTTTTTCCATCGAATTCTTTAAGGAGAGGTGGGGTGTTGGTTGGTGGTATGAACTTTCATTTGTTAAATCTTCTCCTATGATTGTTACTTAAGCTCGTTGACGTTATGAAGGAACCTTTTGGATTGAAAGCGGTTAAGATTAAAGGGAGTAACTTTTGAAAAGTGAGATTATGTTATTAGATGTTTTAAAAGTCGAGAATAATCAAGGATAGAAAAAATTAAGAATGGCTCTCTGGAAACTTTAAGCATGTTGTAATTGGAAATATGCAATAAAAACTCATTTTCTCCTAAAAAAAACACAAGTCTCGAAATTTTTTTTTTATCTTTTCTCAATTGCATGAGACGATTAGAAAAATGAAAGTCAAAATAAGTCAACTAAAAATACTTTCGACTCAAATCTCTCACTCCCATTTCCATCGTGCAAAGAATATTTTCCACGCGCTGTGTGAAAAGCACAACAATTAATAATACTCTATAGTCTATAGAACACTTGGACAATAACTCAATTTATGACAAATGCAAATTGATTTTCAATTTTTGTCTTTTCATATATATCTTCCATTCTTTCTGTTGAAAAGTTTTAAGCAAAAGATATAAATAAAGTGAAATAGAGGGATTTGCAGGAAATTGAGAATGAAGTTTCCATTGATGAAAAGCTTGTCTCATGAAGTCACGTTCACGCCTTTTTTTTTCTTAAGTTTGATTACATTTAAAGGAGAGAAGAATATTTATAAATCGAATATACCTTTTTCTTAAAAGATTTAAACTGTTTACCATTAGACTAATACCGCAATTAGAGCTGAATTCACCTTTTATTAGCGATGTTTGTTTGTTCCAAATCGTACACCAGCTTGGAATGATATTCAACCCGTTTTGGCTTCAAATAATCACTCTTGTTGTATGGTGGAGAGCCCCACGACTTACAGCACTTCCAAATTGACACTTCAAGTTCTCATAATTAAATTGCGTCATTTTATTCAGAGAAAAAAAAAACGAAGAAGCCATGCATTACATCACACTATCGTGTGCATTCAAGTATTTCACACTTCAAATTTTCATAATTAATTAACGTTGGATATTCATACTATCAAATGCATTCAAGTTAGATATTTGGGTGTTTTTCATACTTGAAAATCTCAAATTACTATAAATTATATGATTCATTGCAGACGTAAGTATTTATTATCAAATTACTTAAATTAATTATGTGATTATTTTATCTCTTTATAGTGATCTTGTTTTTATTCTTAATTACTTGTTATTGAATTCTTCCTCAAATTAATTATTGCTTATTTATTACATATAAAATGACTGAGGAGCTTTGCTGCTATTTAAAATTATTTATCTTGTTTTCTATTTCCTTCAAAAATAGCAAATTATATCTTTTTGTATAAATGTTATAACTACTAAAATTGATTTTTCAACCAACAAATATTCACTACGTTGTGTTGATTAGCAACTGTAGCAGTTGGCTTTGTTTGTGTCGATATAGTTAACTAGAACCAATATACTTGTGTCATTTGCCGGTTGCTATTAATATTAGATATGTTTAA